>OY757312.1:86251534-87451534 GCA_963583905.1 Stenurella melanura
AGCGATCAGGAAAGCGATTGAATAAATACAACTTGAGAATAGTTTATCATTTCAAGCATACATTTGAAAGATAATAGATCAAATAACTTATTTTGATAGTTTTGACAACAAGGCATTGTCAAATTAGAAACAAATATAATTTATATGAGGTTAAAGTCAGGTAAGACAACAACCATGAATCCAGAGGAAACTACACAGGGTACATCCACAGTTGCACAAACACAAGTTGGTGACACAAACACACAACCTGATCCAAACATGCTCCAGAAGTTGATGGAAATGATCACTGGAATGAATCATAGTATTGGAGAAAACATTGGCAACATTAAGGTACAAATGGTACAGAATAACCAAACTTTGGAAGCAAATATTGACAAAAATATCCATCGACTTGAAGAAAACATTAGCAACATAAATACAAAAATGGATAAGAATAATCAAACTTTAGAAGAAAACATGGTTCAAAATAACCAGCGACTAGAAGAAAATATTAACAAAAATAATCAAACTTTAGAAGAAAACATTAACAAAAATATGCAAAAGCTGGAAGAAAGCAATGTAGAAGTAAGAAATAAGATTGAAAATCTAGAGGGTAAATGGGAGGAAAATGGGAGAGTCAGTCAACGAAGAAATTGGTATTAAGGTAAATGAGGCAGCAAAGGAAATAAGAGAGGAAGTTGTAACAATGTTTGAAGATGGAATGACTGCAGTAGATAATAGAATGAAGAAACAGGAGGATAAATATGATAGCAAAATAAAAGAACAGGATAGCAAGATAGAACAGAACACGAAGTTGTTGAAGGATACCACACGTACACAATTAACACAATTACCCACACATACTTACACATGCAACAAAACACCATTTTATTTTTACGGAGATAACCGCATACACCCTAAAATTTTCATTTCACGTTTGAAACAACACATGGAAACACAACACGTAAATGCAAACCTAAAAGCAAACATACAAGACACGTTAAAGGGAGAAGCGGAAATCTGGTATTCAGTTATAATGGACAGGTTTGAGACTATAGAGGAATTTGAAGCTCTAGTCTTAAAACAATATTGGAGTGATTACACTCAGTTGAAAATAAGACACGACCTATTTAATGGTAACTATGTAGAAAATAAAGGTATTTCTAGGGAAAATTATGTACTTAGAAAATTATACAATATTAGACATCTAGAACCAAAATTCACAGAAAGTGAAATGGTCAGATATTTAGCTAGGCATTTTTCAGGGGATATTCAGAATGTTATTATTACGCAAAGAATTGCAAAGTTAGATGATTTGATTGATTATTTAAGAGAATTAAATGATTATCATCAGAGTTTTGATAGGAAGGCTAGTCAGAATAGGGAAAATAATAGTAGGTATTATAACAAATGGGGTTATGATCAGAATAAGAATGAGAATGATAGAAGAGAAAGGCAAGGTTATGGTCAATATGATAGGAAGGAAAAGCAGGGTTATGGTCGTCAATATGACAATGATAGAAAGGAACGAGGGGGTTATGAGAAACGTCAATATGACAATGATAGGTATGAAAAGCAGGGTTATGAGAAACGCCAATATGACAATGATAGGAATGAAAAGCAGGGTTATGAGAAACGTCAATATGACAATGATAGAAAGGAACGAGGAGGTTATGGTCAATATAAATATGACAATTATAGGAATGAAAAGCAGGGTTTTGAGAAACGTCATGATGATAATGATTGCAGAGAGAGAGGGGGTTATGTTAAAAATAATGAGTCATATGCACAAGTGGCTAATATCAATATTCAAAGGGGAAATAGAGTAGATGAAAACACGCACTCTAATATAAATAAAATAGAAACAGCACAAGTAAATGATAGAAATAGAAATCAGGATTTTTAGATATACTTGTTTTAAATGTAGGTAATAATTGTAAAAAAATAGGCGACTGTATAGAAAATGATGTTATATTGGGAGACGACATCTTATCAGGAAAAAAGGCAAATATTGTATTAGGAGAAAGAATCCTAAAAATAGAAGGTGAAAGAATACCTTTCTGTAGTGTTAATGAATTGAATGGCAAAGGTGCCGAAATAGTTAATGAATTAAATGGCAAATGTGCCGAAATAGTTAATGAATTGAATGGCAATGATGCCGAAATAATTAATGTATCAAATGGCATAGAGTCCAATAATGATAATGAATTTTGCGGTGAGCATATAGTGGGAACCACATGTGTTCAAATAAATAATGATAAGAAGCCTGAAACCTTTCTGATAAGTCGTTACTCCAAATATGATAAAATTTTTAAAAATTTGTCTCAAAAATATAAAAACTCAATAGATTATGAACCTACAATAGTAAAAGGCTATGCGCAACAATTTGAAGTAGGTAATATTTTAAATGAAAACGAAAATGTTTTAAACTATAATAATGAAGAATCATTACCGGGAAGTTGTCACATGGGGATAAATTATCCATATGATCCAGGATAGATAACTCTTAAGTTATCCAAATGATCCTGAGTAGATCACTTTTAAATTGTAAATAAACTTTGACAGTGTGAATGTCACATCATGTTGTTAAAACTAACAAAATTTTCACATGTCAAAATTCTATTAGTTTAGGGGGGTTTTATGCTGTGTATCCACACTGTGGAACACTACCCAAGTATCGTGTTTGAAATCATAAATAAAATTCACAAAATTGTATGTATTTTAGAAAATAACCATAACAGTTTTGCTTTAACGGATCATACAGAAGCAGGAATATCTGTGGTTTATTTAATTGATTCAAGTTCACTTATTCTCATCGAGTAGGATGCAGAGAATGAAACTTGATATTGAATACGAACAAAATATTTAAATAAACATAAAATGAAGTTATTTTAGTTTAACAAGGTTATTCTAAATAGTATATAATAAACCATGAACTTATAGAGAAACACAATCTCATTTAAAATGATTTAGAATGAAATTGGAAAACAAAAAAGTAAATTTTATAAAATCTGACATGCATGTCAAACTTAGGGCTGAAAATCATAAATTGTGTAGAAACACTGTAAATCTACATAAAATGAATATTGAATGAAAGACTATTAACAGTAGTTGCAGTGCAGCGTAATTATTTTAGAAATAGTAAGCCCATATATTACAAAACACTGAATGACATTTTAAGTTTTCAGATATTTTCAAATATCATTGCAGAAAGGTGTTTTGTAAATGATATTTCACATCATGCAGAAAGAAAGGACTAATAGTATGATGTTAAATGTTTGTTGGCGTATCAATTTCTTGTTTTAGTTTATAATATAAGTATTCTGTCAGTATGGAAACTGCAGTACGTTTTTAACTACTAGCATTTTGTGTTTATCATTGCTATTCATCTAAATGTATGAATTAGTATTTATTTGAGATTGGAATTGTTAATTGTAGTTATAAGTAGATTTTAAGAAAGTGTATGTAATATGTCAATATATTTCGAGTAATTATAATTATTCACTTAATCCTGAAAAGTAGAATAAGAAACTTATCAGGATAAATAAAGAATTAAAAACAGTATTCACTTAAGGTAAAGAACAAACAAAACTGAATAGTTTAAATTTTAAATTAAAATTAAATTTTGAAATATTAGATCAAAATAGAAAAAAACAATTGAAATATTGGAAATTAACCCATTGAAACGACTAAAAATAACAAATCAGTTGATCACACACCGCTGAACAGCGAGCTGCGAAATATATTCATCCAAGAATAAATAATAAATTGAAAATAAAAGTGGTGAATAAGTTGAAGGTTAGGATATTACAATCCAGATATATTGATATCAAGAATAAATTGTAAAAGTTGATTAAATATAAGAAGTGAGTATACTTTGAAAGTATTACGAAGTAGATTACCCGGAAAGCAGATTTAGAAGAGGGAAGTATTTGTTAATCCAGTTAGCAAATTTATATGGTGAAGAAATTTCAAACGTCAAGCAAGTGATAGAAATACTTCAAGAAAATCTTGAAAATAAATTGGAGGTTACAAACGTCAATCCAGTAAAGAAGAAGAAGAAGAAGCCTTGAGAGGTTAAAAAGTCAGTCAAGTGACATAATATTTCAAGGATCATAATAACCAGTTAGAGGTTATAATATAACATTACTCGAGTCGAAAGAAAGACAAGGTAAAGCTTTGCTATATCAGAAATCCATGGTACATATTTATTTTAAATAAAGGCCATATTTATCATTTTAGTTAAGTTAGATTTTGTTATTTAAATTTGTTAATTACATTCCAAGTTCAAATTTGTTAATAAATTAATACTTTGTTCGTTCAATACTGAGTTTGATTTATTTAGATTGTTATCTTGATCGATGAGCATTTATTGAACCGACTTCGTTGGACCCTGAGTAAGAGTCATTCTATAGATTGTAGATGGTCATGCTAATGGTGTTCTATGGTCTATAATATTAACAGCTTTTAAGAAACTGTTTGGCGCTCAATAAAATCATTTCAATTTACTTTTAAGAAGTAAAATTCTTCGAACGTATAAAAAAATATTCAGAATATAGAACTATATATATATATATATATATATATATATATATATATATATATACATATATATATATATATATATATATGTTGTTTCTTAGGTTTTCACGGGTATTAAATGAAGTGTTGATGTGCTTCCGGGCGTTTTCCCGTGTAGTTGGTAGGCTCCTGTTGGAACCATGGTTGTCTGAACGACGTTTCGGCGGAATCTCATCTGCCATCTTCAGGTTCTAGCTGAAAGCTGCCTGCTGTTGCTGTTGCTGTTGCTGCTGCTGCTGCTGCTGCTGCTGCTACTGCTGCTCCTCGTTGCTCGAACTGAACTGACGTTCTCTCTGTTGTGCGGCTCCTTATATACGTTGTGGGGTGGGGCGCACCTGCGCACTTGGCTGCGTGTTACTGGCCCTCTTCTCTCTGTTGGAGGCGTAGCGGGCGCCTGAGCTAACCCGACAAGAGGCCTCACTGAAACGTCACGTTTCACGTGACTTCTCGTTGAAGGTCGTGTATCCTCGTATCCAGTCGTCGCTAGCGCTTGTCGTGCTTCACTTAGGTTAGTCAGTGCTTGGCTCCGGCTCCTCGTGATGGGTCCCCTTGTGGCCGGCTGTGATGTCTCCTCGTGAATTGTCGATATTCGACGGTGCCTCGTTGCGATCGGTTCGTTTACCATGGGACGTCGTGTGTTTTCCGTTATATATCTTCCTAACAGTGCGGGCTTCCATGCGGTGGGTAATCTCTGGGTGTCGTCTCTCTTGTTAAGATTTTGCGGTCTCTTTTCAATTTCAATTGCCTCCCTGGTAATTCTTGATCTCCAATGCTCGATGTTGGCTACTGTCCTGGTGTTGTCGAAGTCTATTTTGTGTCCAGTAGTTTTTGCGTGCTGTGCTAGGGACGATGTTTTCTCCTCTTTTTGCACTGCATTCCTGTTCTTCTCTTCTTACACTTATACGTCTGTTGGTCTGTCCTATGTATGATTTATTGCAATCTTGGCACGGAATTTCATACACTCCTTGGTTTTCTAGGGCAATTTTTGATTTCGGGTTACGGAGAACTGCGCTGATCTTTCGGTCTGTTTTGAATATTGTCCCTATGTTGTGATTTTGTCCGTTGTCCCTTTTACGTAAGGTAGGTATGCTTTTGCCACTACTTTCTCGGATTCTTCCTGGGTTCGTGGTTTGAATAGTTCTTGCGACTTCTGTATTGTATACCTTGAAAATCCGTTTCTCATAAGTGCTTTCTGAAGTGATGACATCTCTTCGTTGATATGGTCGCCGTCTGCTAGCCTCTGGGAGCGTGTCACTAAGGTCTTCACTACTGAATTCAGTTGCGCTGGATGGTGATGTGATGCTGCATTTAGATATCTGTCTGTGTGAGTGGGTTTTCTATATACTGTGTGACCTAGTGTTCCGTCTTGTTTCTTCTTCACTAATACGTCTAGGAATGGGAGCTGGCCTTCTGCTTCTACCTCCATCGTGAATTTGATTTTGTCGTGAATGTTGTTCAGGTGGACTAGGAAACTATTTAGATGTTCTCTTCCATGAGTCCATATTATGAATGTGTCGTCGACGTATCTTAACCAAAGTTTTGGTTTGAGTGGTGCAGTTTGTATGGCCCGCGTTTCTAAGTCCTCCATGAAAAGATTGGCGATGACTGGAGACAAAGGCGAACCCATTGGTGCTCCTTCCGTCTGTTTGTAGCGCTGGTCATTGTATGTGAAGTAAGTGTTATTTAAACAGTGTGTAGTTAGACTAAGAATATGCTCCTCTGGATTGTACTTTCGCTTGATCAATTCGAGTGATTCGTCTACTGGTACATTTGTGAACAGTGACACAACATCGAAGCTCACTAGAAGATGTTCTGGTTGGACAGTCTCGTTGTTTAGTAACTCGATGAAATGTTGTGCGTTTTTCACATAGGATGTAGCCTTTTCGGCGAGTGGCTGCAACTGCCTAGCTAGATATCTCGCTAATTCCTGCACAGGTGATCCTACTGAGCTAACAATAGGTCTTAGTGGGGCTCCTTCCTTATGAATCTTTGGTAGGCCATATAGTTTGGGACATCTTGAGGACTTCTCTCTCGATATAATCTGATTTTTTTACCTCATCGTCTGTGGGGCTAGCTTTGATTTTGGCTTTAGTGGTCTTCTCCAGGTACGTAGTGGGATCTGTTGTGATTGCTTCATAAGCAAGCTTCATAATAGAGGCGCTATTGGAAGACACTGCTCCGCCTTAGCCTTCATCAGAAAATTTGTTTATTAATATTTCTACCAGTCGTACATTAGCATCTAAAATAAGGTTTAAGGTTGGTGATTTTTTTTTGGTTACAATATTTTAATGTGAGCTTACCTAGACAGCATGACTTCATTGCAAAATATTTTTCTGTGTTTCTTTCTTTTTTGGACAGATTCATTTTAAACACAATAATAATATAATAATAAATTTTTATGAGGAAATTTTTTTATCTGATTGTTCTGTAGCGTGGCTTGGCGGAAAGTAATTTACTTCGCGGAATGGCCGCGATGACCAGACAGAAATCCGACTATACCGGTACTTCCTTGAGGAACGTACCTCTCGAATGTAGATGGCGGTATTAACGTTTGTTAATATTTATAAATTTTGCATTTTTATATAATAAGAATATTGGTATTGTTCTTTGTTTATTATGTGAATTAAAACCCTGGTTTGCGACGAAGAATCATATGCATTACACAAATTTTATGCTTATTTAAAAATAGCAATATACTTACAATGCGTGTTATAGCGCATATATATATATATATATATATATATATATATATATGTATGTTATATTTGTTATTTTGAAATAGACTTTTTAAAAAATATTTATTTGTTACATAGAGTCATCGATGACTCTTAAATGAATAATAAGGTTATAAATTTAAACGTTTAATGTAAATGTGAGTATAATACTGAATACAAATGCGTCTGCTGGTCATATTTATAATATTAGGAAAGCAGTGTCAGCTAGACGGAGAACAAAGGAAATGCAAATGTGCAATTTGGCATAAACTATGAGAACGGATACAAAACAATAGGTGAAACTTGATACGTAAGATAAGCAATTACCGAGATAAGTCGTTATCAACTTATGTAACTTGATACCACTGAGGAGCTTACTTATAACTCAGTGTCGTACTGTTATTTTTTAATATAACAACTTCCCCCTTAATAAAAAAGTTGATTGTTATACAACAACTTTTGAATAAAATGATTATTGAATACAATATAAAAGTAATAATAAAACAAAATGAATATAATGCAAAGATAATAATAAAATATTGAGTGAATAAAATAATAAGCATAAAATAGAAAGAATAAAAGTTTAAGTCAATAAACAAAAATTAGTGGTTCACTGGAAAGTCTATGATAACTCGATATCCTCTTGAGGTTTGATACCGGGTCGCTTTCTCGGAGGGATTAAACTGGGGAATTCCATGAACTTCTTGCTTCGTCCTGGAGGAGATGAAGGAGAATCGCCTGTAGAGGGTTCAATTTTCAGTAGACGTCTCTTCCTTCTACATTTACAAAGCACGTAAAGTAGAATTATGGAAATGATAAAGGTGATGGTGAAATACGTGAACCAGGACATATGTTTGGTCACGAAAGGTTCGTTGATGAGATCGTCCAGATCCTTAGAATATTGCTCCAATTTGTTTTTAGCAATATCCAAATCTTCGATATTAAAATTATTGAGTTTCAATGGTTTTAATTTAGGTAGTTGCAACGTTTGGGTGTCTCAAATGATGATACGTCGTAGTTTTTGCTCCTTAATATAATAATCAACCAGTTCAATAATCACACCTTACCAGTCCTCGGCTAGCGTTCATCAATCTCAGTGTGAGTTCCCAGTACATACAGACGTACTGGTTGCCTAACTAACTGTCTAGGTACCTAAGTGAACAATAGATTAATAAATTGTTAAATTAATTATAGTACGAGAAAGAAAACCCAATTAGTGGAGCTTATAACAAATTTGTTTTTATTTATCTAACATTTACATACCATGCGAGATACCAAGTCAATAATAAAAGAAATGCTTATCAAATTTATAAGTATCAATTAATTTTTCTCTTCGTTAGCAATATCAAGTGATGAGTGACAAATGGTTTAATCTAAATAAAATTTATTAACACGTGAAGTTCAATAATAATACCAAATGCAATTGCACGCAGTTTACATATACTTTTCAAAACAGTGGTTATGGGTACAGAAAATTTAATATTATAACAAATACCTAGATTCGGACTATATTCTTTTCTAGATAGCCAGTTCTTGACTTTAATATAAACAAGGTAGGTATTTAAATCGTCCAGTTATGAAATAATTACAATACATACACATATATATATACAAACAATATTTATACAAGTTATGACTTACGGTTGAATTTTGAAATACCCCCAAAAGAAAATATGAGAACCCTGAACTTCTCCCAGGAGTGGAAAGGTATGAGCGTTGAACGGTCCTCTTGTATTCTAGGGTAATTGATTGACTCTGCCAAATTTCACCTCGAACTATAACCAGTTACAACCATCTCGAAGTCATGAAAAGAAACCAACAAAAAGAAACAAAACCATCCATCATCGGTATAAGCTCCAAAATTTTTCAACCAATGTTTCTATACTAATTACATCTAGTACTACTAACGCTTCTTAATAAAAATCTAACTATAAAAAGCCTAAAAGTTTTAAAATTCGAATTAATAAACTATTTACATTTTTGCAAATTTAATAACTCACCCTTTTAGGGCTTAACAAAATGCCGACCATGTGCTCGACCTAACACGTGCTCTGTAGCCATATATCCAGCAATCATGCTGATCAGATTTTTCACAAATCATTATTACTATTGGTAAATACGGAAATCCCACCATAACAAATATTTCAACAAGAATAACCAAAATGTGGATAAAGATTACTCTCACCAAATTTACCAAGCTACGATGCAACGTCTATTCGTCTCAAAGGTCACGTCAAGAAGGAAGTACTAGAGAACCTCTGACCCCTTACAGGACAGGTGCCTAACGCAGTCGTACTACGCAGATGAAACGACACAAAAAGAATTGGATTTTCATGATACCATTCGACCTTGAACAGTAATCACAAAAATGATTTATTTTAAACATAATATACAACACATCCATAATTTGGATAGAATTCGAGAAGTTCTGTTACAGGCGTCCCTTTCGATTAAGACAACCTCGACATAGATCAACCTGTTGATCGGAGATATAATAAGAAGTGATATAATATTACGACAATCTAACTATAAAAATTATCCCCTTTATTATTGTTAAAAATGAATATAATTGAAGAAATACTAACTTATTAAAGCAAAATATATTAAGTTAAAACATTCATCGAGCTACTCCGAACAGCAACTGTTCAGTGAGCGAGTATTCGGTTAACTGAATCGAACTCTGCCAGTGCCAGTCAGCTGATTACCGGTAGCTGTCAATTCCTATAACCTACTATGTTCGTTCTATTTATTATTATAAACAATTATTGAATGAAATTTAATACGCAAATAACATAAAGGTACAGAAGGTAAGTGATACATTTGAACTAGTCGTTTTCATAGACTGAACTACTTATGTTATAGGTTTGTTTATCGTTCCTATTTATTCCAGATACCACACTATATATGAGAACTCTAGCGAATTACAAGGAATAATAATGTACCACACAACACTCTGATTGATTAAGGTAAAGTACTTATTTATATATTTTACTCGAGACATTCTAATTAAAATTTGTTTATTTCTAGACACAAGTTAGCTGGACGACAGTCGATAAATGTGACAATTTTATTAAGCAAATTTAAAAATCAAAAGGATTACTAAAGTATTGAAATGTGAATGGAAAAAAATACTATTAATATATGACAACTCATTATTAACACAAGACCTTTTGTGACGTGCTTTCTCCCGGTTGCCTAGCGCATAAACAAGCGGAAGCGTCACTTTAGCGCTGAGCTGTGTTTCGGTTAAATACGGTTATCTCGAGCGCCACCTTTGCAATTTTTAAGTGGGGCAAAGGTCCCACATTAGCCTCCTAAACGCAGCCTGTTGCAGTAGGGCTGGGATAGCTACAGTGGAGACACGGTATGTCCAGGGGTCTGGACGGCAGATTAGATTTTCATTCACACACAACAGTAAAACGCACATTTTAGAAGATAACAACATTTATTAAAATATATTAAATATTCAACAACAAACAATAATTATGAAAATAAATAAACGGTCAGGTACCAAAATACTCTTATAGAGTTCAGAAAAAAATAATATCAAACTTAAGATATGTCATGTTATGAAAATTTTACAAGTAAAACTTAAGGTATTTCATTTCGGTTTATTTACAATTGAAACTATGAAAGCAAGTGAAACTATGAAAAACAAATGAAGCTACGAAGACAAGGAACCATGCGGTGAGAAGATATTAAACTACTGATTTTAATATTTTCTTATTAATTCGGTTATCAACAAAAACCAAGCAAATAATGTGCAAAATAATAGTAGGCTTGGCGGCAAAGCGGTAAAACGGTAAAACGGTAATAATCGGTACGGTCGGTTATAACAGCAAGCAAGCAAGCAGGCAGTGGATGTTAAGACAGAACAAGTTAGCAGTAAAGCAGAAAGCAATTAAATTTTAGCAAAAGCAAGCAACTATTGTCGGACAGAATTTATCATATCTGCATACATGTTAGATATGAGTCGGCAGCATGTGGTGTAAAGAACTTGGTGAAATTGTGGAAAACTGATACCGAATAAAGTGGTAATCGGATTCGGTATCAGCTCCCTTGGTAAAGATCATTCTGCCTGGACGGACAGCCAGAATTAATCTCCACGGTGTCGGTTCGAAAACTGCAAGCTGATGGGACGGCGGCTTCCCTGGGAGTCGGGAGGTTGTGGTCGATAGTTTTCGGTGACAGCCTTAAAACGGGGTAATTCGAATGCCAGAAATTCGGTTAGCTCAGCTATGGTAATTACTTTCAATGGACTGGTAGGAGACGGTGCTGAGATCGGACGGTGATTTACGTAGTCGGGACCAGTGATCAGATTCATAGCAAACTCTAGGCCTGGTTGACGGTTACAAGGTTAACATCAGCTGGATGGACAGGCGGAGTGGTTCGGATAGATTCGCCAAGCGCCTCAAACCACATAGTTGAGTATCTCTAATTGCATTCGGATCGGAATTAAGACTCGCCACGTGTTTCTTGCCAGATGTACAGTGAAAAGGTGTATGTATCAAAATATAAATATAATTTATTCATTCAGAGTATCTCCTAGATTTTCCCCTGAACTCTCGGACTATAACAAATTACTGAAGATCATTTAAAACAAAATGAAACTATAACAGAGCCGGAAAACGGAGTTCTACCAATCCGACAACATGTCGGATGTTGTCGGATATTATTTTAACCCATTAAATTACGAAACAACGGTTAAGTTAAAACAATAGGCTTTGGAACGGTTTTACACGGCAAAAATCGGCTTAATAAAACAGAAATTTACAGACGGCGGGTTTCTATCATCCCAACCAACTTGGCGGATATTATTTTGACTAAACAGTTTGAGACAAAATAATAATTCTCTCGAAATATCTTCTATGTCCATTTTCCCTTGGAAATTATTTGGGACATAGCTATTTGGATTAAATCTTGAGAATCTAACAGAGTCCCGATTGGACAAACATTAACAAGGAGAAATTTGTTAGGTCTATGATGTGCATCGGTATTTCGGAAAAATATATTTACACTCTGATACATCAAATTTGAAATCGGTTTATAGTGTTATTGCTAAATCACGCGTTTCAATGTTTTATTTCTTATCTGGTAATAGCGGATAAAAACGCCGGGCAAGAAACAGTTTCTTATCTCGGATCAGATAATTTATAATTGTACACTTCTCTAATATAGGCAAATCGGACCATGAATATTTAACAGAGATTTGCTAGCTTATCATGAAAATATTACTTATGAAGTGTATCAAATAAAATAAATTGTGAATTTACACTGCTGATATACGGGGCACAGTTAAGTAAACTCCCACGTGTTGGTCCACGGCGGGCGGTCGGTCGGTACGGTATTTTAGAACCCCCACTTGTTAATTCACTTAACTGTTAAGATGAAATTTAATTTTGAAATTTACGGAAATATCAAGAAATGTTTGAAAACTTACATTGCTATTATATTTGGTGGCGGTGGCAAAGACTATCGGATTACACACGTGGTGATCTTCAGGTGAGCGGTACGGTACGGTACGGTATATTAGATCCTCACGTGGTAATCCTCTAGGCTCGCAGAAATCAACTCTCGGTTCTGCCTCTGTTTGACTAGCTGGTTCCCCCAGAAAGTAAAATCCCCTCCAACTTGATGTTGAATACCAAGTGGGGAATAATTTAACTGCGATTAACGCCATCGGGAATAATTTATCGGAATTAATTAAAATGTTAAATTAGAAAACTTCTCATCGCTGTGGAACCTTACACTATTTTACTACAGAAAACTACATGTCGCGGGCTAAATAGAACAAATTCTAATCTTTCGGCCGTAAGATGGGAAAAGTGGCGAAGTTTATGATTAAATTAAATTACATTTTTGTCTGCAAAAATTCACTTCGTCACACCCCCCTCTTACTTCGGAAAGAAAAAAATAATAAATGCAATTATTATTTTTTTTCCTAACCCTACTTATTCGGTACGGATTCCTAGCTTAAATGAAAATTTATATAAAACTCTAAGAAAAATAAAAGGCGCATCGGTTTCGTCGGTTTCGGAAAACGGAAAATAACATCTTTCTTCTGTCACGCTTACCCAAAAACGAAGTGGACTTTCTGGATCTTCTCCATCACCTCAGCTTCTCATGGTAATAGATTGGACTGCGTGCTGTATGACCAGTTGGACGTCGCTTGTGATGAGATAGTAGAGAAAGAAGAGAAAGTGGAAAGAAAACGGATAACGGTCGGGAGCCTGACTTGACTTTACACCTTACGGATGTCGGTGTAGTGAATGCCAATAGTGGGAACATCGGTGGACGGCTAAGATGGGTGCAGCCTTGGGCTGCGGAGATATTGAAAAAGACGGTTCGCCTCTGAATGAGGGTTCAAGAGAAATAGAAAAGAAAACAGTTAACGGTCGGTAGCCTGATTTGACTTTACACCTTATGGATGTCGGTGTGAAAACTGCAAGCTGATGGGACGGCGGCTTCCCTGGGAGTCGGGAGGTTGTGGTCGATAGTTTTCGGTGACAGCCTTAAAACGGGGTAATTCGAATGCCAGAAATTCGGTTAGCTCAGCTATGGTAATTACTTTCAATGGACTGGTAGGAGACGGTGCTGAGATCGGACGGTGATTTACGTAGTCGGGACCAGTGATCAGATTCATAGCAAACTCTAGGCCTGGTTGACGGTTACAAGGTTAACATCAGCTGGATGGACAGGCGGAGTGGATACACTAACTGGTGGCATCCTTTATTTGGAACAGAAACCTAATGATTGGTTTCCCAGATAGAAGCGGGCGGAGTCGGTGTCAATCAGGGCAGAAAACGGTAATTAGTTCTACATGTATATGTAGACGGTTGTCCCTAGGGACACTGTGACGGCTGGCTATGTGATGTCTCTGGACGGTTGTGATGTGTTGGAGACAGTGTCAAACCAGTAGTAGCGGCGGTTCGGTTAAATACAGTTCGGTATGTCCGCTGAACTTCCTGACGGAGTATTTCGACTTCCTTGATTTGGGCAATCAACGTTGCTATGTCAGTCAACTCGGCTCGGGGAATATATTGCCTGTAGTCAGGTAGTAAGTTTCGGTATAACCAATGGAGTTGTTGGTTCGGGGTGAAGTCCCCATGACGGCGGAGAAGTGTTTGCAGATCGGTAATATACTTAGTAGCGGGTTCTTCAGGCTTTTGTAAACGACGACTGATTTCAGCTTCTAAGTCTTCGGTGTAATTTACAGAAAAGAAGAAAATTCGAAAATCTGTAGCAAAATCTTCCCATCTATTCCAACGTGTGTGGTTGTTGCGGTACCATAGTAACGCTGGTCCTTGCAATAACTCTGGAAGAACAGGCAATAGTTGTTCAGGACGGAAGCCGGTGTATGAGCAGACTTCTTCTACTCTTTCTAAGAACGCAGCGGCATCTCCTTTACCACCAAATCGTATACCCCATTTTCTGATTTTAAGCGGATCCAATACCTGAGAGTCGGTTGGCGGCGGTGCAGTTGTCTGTATTGTGGGTATGAACGTCGATGGAAAGATGAACGGCTTGGATGGTTGCGGTTGCGGTGATGTACAGCCATCCTTGATGAATTTAACTAGACGTCGCTTCTTTTCATCCACGGTTCCAGTAGTATTCAGATGAAATTTACCTAACTCGGTATCTAATTGTTCTTTCCGAAGTTGATATATCCAACTCAGACGGATATCGCTAGCTCCAGCAACCTCTTGTGGTTGCTGATCATGAGTGTTGCCCACTTGTTCCAGTTCTTTCGGTTCGTTGTCCAGCATTGTCGGAGTTAACCTTAAAATGTGTTAAGGTGTACGGTTTATCAGTTGGAAAGATGCTGGCGGTCGGTAAAAAAAATTGTTGTTCGATAAAGCGGTGATGTATGATGATGGTCAGAAATGGGACGGCGTACAGTGTATCTATTGAAGAGATACGGACAGACGGTAAGCAAATTGTTTGCAAAGTGGTATTAAACCTCGACAGTTGGTAAATGTAACTGTATTGAATGACGTTGATGCTGGATAATCGGTACAGGTGCGGATCGGTATTCGGTAACGGTGTATCGGTTAAAAGATACTGGTAGATGATGAGCAAAATATTTGCAAGTCGGTATAATATTAACGGTCGGTATATGCAACGATGTACTGGATATCAGGTATACGATGCAGTAAAATAAAATAAAATATTTTATTGAAGAACGGTGTAAGTCGGTTAAGTGATGCAGACGGGAAATAAAAATAAAGTGTTTTATTTGAAAACGGTGTAAGTCGATTAATCGATGTAGGCAGATGATAAATAAAATAAAATATTTTATGGAAGACGGTGTAAGTCGGTTAAGCGATGCAGACGGGAAATAAAAATAAAGTGTTTTATTTGAAAACGGTGTAAGTCGATTAATCGATGTAGGCAGATGATAAATAAAATAAAGTATTTTATTTAAAAACGGTGTAAGTCGGTGGCTAGTAGTAGCGGTGTCAGTATCTGAAGAGTTCTTTACGGTATGCTGTCCCAGACTCGAATCTCCTCTTCAGGTTCGGATCGGTTTCATATAAACGGAGCAGCTAGGGATAGCTGCGTATGCGCACAGTTGGACTCCTGTGGCGCCTGCGTTATTCGGTAAAGTTCCAACAATAGCAAAAAAAAAAATTGTAAATGGTAACATCGGTTAAGTTCCCCCAAAGCAAACAGCAGAATAGAAAAAAAATGATGAAGTCCATTAAGTCTTAAACGGCTAGAAATTCATTCAATGCGGACCCATCAAAATTTCTAAGATAATTTTAGAATGGGGAAGATGCCAAAGTAACAGCACCTCTTGGAATGGTCGGTCGGATCGCGTGCGCAGCAAAACTCCATGTGATGCGGACGGCCCGTAGTAATGCTAGCAACCAAATATTCTGGGAACGGCCTCCTAACTTGGCTCCAGATTACTTCCACTCCTCGAGAAAAAAAAATGACAAAGTCCCTAAATCCTAAACATTCAAGAATTTATTCGATGAAGTCCCACACAAAAAAAGAAATTTCTAAATTAAATTTTAATCAAGAGAATGTCAAAGAAACAACATCTCTCAGAACAGTCGATCGGATCGTGTTCGCAGCAATACTATTCGTTTCCCCAGGTTTCGGTACCCTGAAAACGATACCCCACACGCCTATTTGTGACGTCGGGTCTCTTCGTACGGCTTCGGAATTATTCGGACGGACTTCGGATTGCTTACAGGTACAACTTCTTGCTATGCAGGCAGTATAGGAACTGATAAAAATTCGCAGGTGGTCATGAAACAGTTAATTAAGTACTCGGAAGTACTCGGATCAGTTCGGTAGTAGTCGGAAACGGCTCGGTAGGGTTACAGATGGCGGTGAATGATTTGAGCGGTATCTCAAATTTGCCCATTCACTACAGGGTGTCAGAATGAACTGGCATAGATGGTCATGAATGGCAATGAACGGTACTGAGCGGTATCTCAGTGATCGGTAAACGATGAAACATGTTTGGAACGGCGTCTAGAACTGTAGACAATAGATTCCCAATGATTTTAACGGCTTTCGGCTACCCCCTCCACCAGGGTACATCTTTTTTCGAAACGGCTGGTCGGATAGTGATGAAACCAACGGCAATCGATTCAGCGTCCTTGATTTGCTATTAAACGAGGGGTCACTTGCCTAGTGACTCCGGACACCGGAGTCGGTAAGTGTTCCGGGCAAAATCCGGGCGGTCGGTAAAAAGTGGTGCAAATGATGGATAATGGTACTGGTTATTGCCTAGTATGAGTCCTACTCGATCCAGACTCAAAACTTGGCTGTGGCACGCTTTTTCCCGGAACGGTTGGTCGGATCAGGTTACCAGTGTTGCCAAACGCTTCCTTGGGTTTGATTACCCTGAAAATGACTCCAAACTTGGTATTCTGTGGATTCGTGTCACTTCGGGAGACTTCGGAAATGTTCGGTCGGAGTTCGGTTTTTCGGTTAAAATTGCAGCCTCTTGGGATGGTAATACGGCGGAAATTGTTGTTAAATTGGAAAATTTCTTCAGGGGTTATTAAATGGTTAATAACGCCTTCGGGTGCGGTCGGATCGGTTCGGTAACGGTCGGAATTGGTTCCCTGTGTTCGGTTTAGTCGAAAATGATACCTCGCATGACTCTGTGAGTGTTTTGGTACTTTTCTGGTTGTATTCGGTGCCTGCCGAATGTGAAGAAAATCTAATCTCTCTTTTCAAGTTAAAAAAAAATCTTTTTAATCGGTTATATAGGTTTAATCGGTATAGACGGTATGAGTCTTTGCTCTCATTTAATTAAGACCCTTTAATTTAAATGTCCCTGCTCGGGCGCCATTTTGTGACGTGCTTTCTCCCGGTTGCCTAGCGCATAAACAAGCGGAAGCGTCACTTTAGCGCTGAGCTGTGTTTCGGTTAAATACGTTTATCTCGAGCGCCACCTTTGCAATTTTTAAGTGGGGCAAAGGTCCCACATTAGCCTCCTAAACGCAGCCTGTTGCAGTAGGGCTGGGATAGCTACAGTGGAGACACGGTATGTCCAGGGGTCTGGACGGCAGATTAGATTTTCATTCACACACAACAGTAAAACGCACATTTTAGAAGATAACAACATTTATTAAAATATATTAAATATTCAACAACAAACAATAATTATGAAAATAAATAAACGGTCAGGTACCAAAATACTCTTATAGAGTTCAGAAAAAAATAATATCAAACTTAAGATATGTCATGTTATGAAAATTTTACAAGTAAAACTTAAGGTATTTCATTTCGGTTTATTTACAATTGAAACTATGAAAGCAAGTGAAACTATGAAAAACAAATGAAGCTACGAAGACAAGGAACCATGCGGTGAGAAGATATTAAACTACTGATTTTAATATTTTCTTATTAATTCGGTTATCAACAAAAACCAAGCAAATAATGTGCAAAATAATAGTAGGCTTGGCGGCAAAGCGGTAAAACGGTAAAACGGTAATAATCGGTACGGTCGGTTATAACAGCAAGCAAGCAAGCAGGCAGTGGATGTTAAGACAGAACAAGTTAGCAGTAAAGCAGAAAGCAATTAAATTTTAGCAAAAGCAAGCAACTATTGTCGGACAGAATTTATCATATCTGCATACATGTTAGATATGAGTCGGCAGCATGTGGTGTAAAGAACTTGGTGAAATTGTGGAAAACTGATACCGAATAAAGTGGTAATCGGATTCGGTATCAGCTCCCTTGGTAAAGATCATTCTGCCTGGACGGACAGCCAGAATTAATCTCCACGGTGTCGGTTCGGTTCGGATAGATTCGCCAAGCGCCTCAAACCACATAGTTGAGTATCTCTAATTGCATTCGGATCGGAATTAAGACTCGCCACGTGTTTCTTGCCAGATGTACAGTGAAAAGGTGTATGTATCAAAATATAAATATAATTTATTCATTCAGAGTATCTCCTAGATTTTCCCCTGAACTCTCGGACTATAACAAATTACTGAAGATCATTTAAAACAAAATGAAACTATAACAGAGCCGGAAAACGGAGTTCTACCAATCCGACAACATGTCGGATGTTGTCGGATATTATTTTAACCCATTAAATTACGAAACAACGGTTAAGTTAAAACAATAGGCTTTGGAACGGTTTTACACGGCAAAAATCGGCTTAATAAAACAGAAATTTACAGACGGCGGGTTTCTATCATCCCAACCAACTTGGCGGATATTATTTTGACTAAACAGTTTGAGACAAAATAATAATTCTCTCGAAATATCTTCTATGTCCATTTTCCCTTGGAAATTATTTGGGACATAGCTATTTGGATTAAATCTTGAGAATCTAACAGAGTCCCGATTGGACAAACATTAACAAGGAGAAATTTGTTAGGTCTATGATGTGCATCGGTATTTCGGAAAAATATATTTACACTCTGATACATCAAATTTGAAATCGGTTTATAGTGTTATTGCTAAATCACGCGTTTCAATGTTTTATTTCTTATCTGGTAATAGCGGATAAAAACGCCGGGCAAGAAACAGTTTCTTATCTCGGATCAGATAATTTATAATTGTACACTTCTCTAATATAGGCAAATCGGACCATGAATATTTAACAGAGATTTGCTAGCTTATCATGAAAATATTACTTATGAAGTGTATCAAATAAAATAAATTGTGAATTTACACTGCTGATATACGGGGCACAGTTAAGTAAACTCCCACGTGTTGGTCCACGGCGGGCGGTCGGTCGGTACGGTATTTTAGAACCCCCACGTGTTAATTCACTTAACTGTTAAGATGAAATTTAATTTTGAAATTTACGGAAATATCAAGAAATGTTTGAAAACTTACATTGCTATTATATTTGGTGGCGGTGGCAAAGACTATCGGATTACACACGTGGTGATCTTCAGGTGAGCGGTACGGTACGGTACGGTATATTAGATCCTCACGTGGTAATCCTCTAGGCTCGCAGAAATCAACTCTCGGTTCTGCCTCTGTTTGACTAGCTGGTTCCCCCAGAAAGTAAAATCCCCTCCAACTTGATGTTGAATACCAAGTGGGGAATAATTTAACTGCGATTAACGCCATCGGGAATAATTTATCGGAATTAATTAAAATGTTAAATTAGAAAACTTCTCATCGCTGTGGAACCTTACACTATTTTACTACAGAAAACTACATGTCGCGGGCTAAATAGAACAAATTCTAATCTTTCGGCCGTAAGATGGGAAAAGTGGCGAAGTTTATGATTAAATTAAATTACATTTTTGTCTGCAAAAATTCACTTCGTCACACTTTTATTTATTTATTACTAGATGATGATATCCTTTTAAACAATGAACTACCTAAAGTTAACGTATAGATTTAGTGATTGAATTTTTACAGTTAAACATCTAACAATGCTGTATTTACACATACACTCCTCTAGCCAAAATGACAGGTTATGTTACAACGTCTACCTTGACAAAAGCAACCGTAACATTACTCCCCTCTATTCCAGTAAAAAAAAAATCGAAGATTTTTTTTTGACAACACTAGTTAGCTAAAATCGAAAAGAATGTCGCAACCAAATTCCTTCCATGTACAAAAAAAAAAAATTCAAATAGAAAACAAAATTTACAGTTTCGATCTCACCCCAGAATATCAAGGTTTAGCATTAAGCTCAAGCGTTTTATCAGGTTTTAGATCCTTAACGTGCCAACTACCCTTAACATTGCCTTCGTCATCCTCAAGTTCATAAACATTTATACCAAGCTTCTTTTTGATTTTAAATGGACCTGTATATTTTTTTCCCAGTTTTGCTGCATAATTTTTTGCAGCACTTGATAAGGTATATTCTTTTTTCCACACATAATCTCCTTCTTTAAATTGAACAGGCCTATGCCTCAAATTATAATTATGTTTAGTTTTTACATGAGCTGTTTTTAACTTTTCTTTTACAAATTTTCTAAGTTCTTTTAATTTAGATTGTCTGGATTTAGGATCCTTAAAATTATTATCGTTATCATTTTCAATGTTAATACAATTAGTTTTATCCCTAATTTGTTTATACTCGTTACCATTTGTAATCATTTCATACCCAAAATTTATAAAATAAGGAGATTCTTGTGTTACCTCATGTTTAGCTGTTCTATAAGCACAACCTAGTTTAGACAGATGTAAGTCCCACTTTTTATGATTTTCTCCAACATAACTGGATATCATGGTTTTAATTACCCTATTTGCTCTTTCTGTGAAATTTGGTTCTGGATGATATAGAGGATTAAATAATAGTTTAACGTTATAATCTTTCATTAATTTTTTAAATTCTTTGCTTGTAAACTGAACACCGTTATCAGTTTTAAGATATTCAGGTACACCAAACGAATGAAAAACTTGCTCTTCCATAATTCTTACTATACTGGTAGCGATAGCTTTACGTAAAGGAAACATTAATGTAAATTTACTAAAGTAATCACAAATTACTAAAATATATTGATGTCCTTTAGAACTACGAGGTAAAGGTCCTATTAAATCAGTAGCGATATATTGCCAACATCTATCTACGATAGGTTTACTACCCATCTCTCCTGCTTTAAGTTTTTGTTCAGGTTTATGTTCAGAGCAAATTCTACACTTATTAATGTATCTCGAGATATCTGATTTCATACCAGGCCAAAAATATTTAGATAAAATACGATGATAAGTTTTATAAATACCAAAATGTCCTCCAGTTATAAGATCATCATGAAATGTTTTTAAAATTTCGCTACGTTTGCTTTTAGGTAAAACCAATTTCCAGCTAGATAAATCTGAAGAACTCTTATCAACATGTTTATACAAACTTCCATCTTCAGATATTCGAAAATTTGGATATTTTAAAGGATTTGAATGAACTCGAAAAGTCATTTTTTTATACCAAGGGTCTAAATCTTTGGATTCTAATTTAATTTCTGATATTTCTGGAATAGCACGAGAAAGATAATCTGGCACAACGTGTTGTTTTCCAGGTCTATGTATAATAGTAAAATTAAACTGTTGCAAACGCAATGCCCATCGTCCTAAACGACCTTGTGGGTTTTTCAGGTTATTTAGCCATATCAAACTATGGTGGTCAGTAATAACAGTAAAATGTGTTCCTTCAAGGTAACATCACCATTTTTCAATACTCCAAAGTACTACCAAGCATTCGATTTCAGTAATTGTAAACTTTCGTTCATTTTTTGTTAGTGATCGAGATAAATAACAAATTACATGTTCTCTACGATCGTAAAATTGACTTAACACGGCCCCTATCCCGTGTGAACTACCATCACATTGTATTATAAATTCATAATTAAAATTTGGACAAGAAAGTATTGGAGCACTAATAAGTGAATCTTTTATTGTGGAAAAAGCTTGTTCACACTCTGGTGTCCAGATAAACTTAGTGTTTTTACGAGTCAAGTTCGTAAGAGGTTCCATTATACTAGACAAATTAGGAATAAATTTCCGATACCAAGAAACCATACCGCTAAGTCTACGAACTTCTTTTGGAGATTTTGGTCTAGGAAGATCTACAATGGCATTGACTTTTTCAGGATCTACATGAAGTCCATGTCTATTTACAACATACCCAAGATATTTTAGTTCACTACGACAAAATTTACATTTTTCTCTATTTAAAGTTAAGTTTGCATCTTTTAATCGTTTGATAACTTCTTCTAAAATTGTTAAATGAGATTCAAAATCTGGTGTTACAATTACAATATCATCTAAATATTTAAAAACATAAGGTTCTAGTTCAGGTCCAAATAATCTATCTACTAAAAATTGGAAAGTTGCAGGTGCATTTGATAATCCAAAAGGCATTTTTGTAAATTGAAGTAATCCTCGTCCAGGAATTGTGAAAGCAGTATATTTTTTGCTGTCTTCTGACATTTTTATTTGCCAATATGCACTCTGAATGTCTAAAGTAGTAAGATACTTTGCGTTACCTAATTTATCTAGAATTGAACTTATTCTTGGCAATGGATATGCCCATTTTTCAGATACAGAGTTTAATTTACGAAAATCTACGCAAAAACGATATGTATTATCTTTTTTAGGAACCATTAAAATTGGTGAACTCCATCCGCTAGTACTTTTTTTCAATTACTCCTAACTCTAACATTTTTGTAATTTCATCATCAATTTTCTTTTGTATAAATGGACTTACAGGATAATATCTAGATTTAATTGGTGGATGATCAGTTTTAATAATATGCTCTACTAACGAGGTACATCCTACTTTGACATCTTTCATTGAAACAAAATAATTGTCAACAATCTTATTTAAAATTTCCCTTTGATTAAGAGTTAAATCGTCAGCTGTTTGTATATGATTTAATTGAAAATTTGTATTAACTTCGTTGCCAAAATACCATTCACCTTTTCTTAAATCTGGTATCAAATTCATTTTTATCCAAAAAATAGTACCTAACACTAAATTATGACGTAACTGTGGTATTACATAAACTTTAAAAATGTGAATTTTTTCTTTTAAACTAATTGGAACTTCCATGTAACCAATGCAATTCAATTCTTGATTATTAGCAACCGTACAAGTGATATCTTTTAAAATGTGCAACTTAATTCCAATGTTTTGTAATAAACTTGAACTTTTATCGTTAATAAATATATTATTTGCCCCAGAATCTAATAAACCTTTAATTTCCCAGTTATAAATAGAAACTGTTACGTAAGGAGACTCTCCTTCACTAGCCTGATCAAGAACATAGTTTAAAATTGGTTTACTAAATTGATTAAAATTTTGTAATTCTAAATTTGTGCAAAAAAGTTTAATATCGTTATGAAAATTATGTGAATCAAAAGAAAATGTTTCTGGACTTAATTTATTGTTCTTAAAATTATCATTGAACGATGATATGTTTGAGGCCAAAGCTCGGTCTACATTTGGTCTCTGCGTCCGTTTACCTGAGATCTACATCTAATACAGTTATTACGTGTATAACCTATTAATCCACAAGTATAACACTTTCTAGTTTTTATTGCACAATGTTTAGCCATGTGATTTACTCCTTTACATTTATTACAAATTATCTTTGGGCTTACGTTTACATTCCTATTATTATTAGCTGTTCCAGAATGAAATGAATCGAATCTACTAACTCTATCGCCCTGAAATCTACTATTATCAGTATTTCCACCAAATCTATCTCTATTTCTCGAAGAATCTCTATAAAATCTCTCCCTACTGTTATTTCTGGAATCATTGTAATTGTTGTATCTCTCCCCACTATTATACCTTCCATATCTATCTTTACTTCTATCGTTTCTTTCTAAAATTCTATTATCGTATCTTTCCCTACTATAATTTCTAAATTCATTTCCTAAATTTCTATTCAAGTATTCTTCTCTACTTCTACTACTATTAGAGTAATTAACTCTATCAAAATTTTTATTTCTATTCTTATTTTCTAATGATAAATCCCTATCGTACCTATTAAAATCACCCCTATTTACAAATTTTTCTCTACTATTACTCCTAAATCTATCTACAGAATTATCTCTACTACTTCTATGTCTATCTACAAAATTTTCTTTACTACCCCTGAAATTATCTAAAGAATTTTCCCTATTGTATCTACGTGCTTCTTTTTGACTTGTATCTGTTTTATTTTCTTTTAAAATTGACATTTTACTACCATTGCCTACAAAAGTTACTTGTTTTTCTAGCTCTATATTATCTAATTTCTTTCTAGTTTGAGTTTTATCCTGATATTGCAAATCTACTTCAATCGAATGTCTACTAGAGGAGGGAGGAACAAAATTTGAAATGTTTCTATTAGTATCCTCAATACGTCTGCCTAATTTTATGAGATGATCGAGAGAAGTGATATCATCCACAAGATCTAATCTACTTTGATACTCAGGTCTAATTCTTTCACGAATTATCTCCAATTTGATACTTTCATCTACACGAACAGATAATCTACTAAATAAATTTAACATGTACGCTACGTAAATAGCTATAGTTTCAGTACAACCCTGAGTTCTAGCTTTTATTTGTTCCCAAATCTTTTTATTACCATCTCTAAAAAATTCTTCTCTAAAAAGATTACAAAGTGAATCCCAATCATGAGCTTTATGTTTAACTGCTCTATAGTATACTCTAGCCTCTCCATCAAAAAGTTCTGCACAACTTTTAAAAAGTTGTTGTTTAGATATGCCTCTAGCCTCACAAATTTCATCGACTCTTTCAAAGAAAGCATTTAAACTTAAAGAATCTGATTTACCCGAAAATTTCAAACCCCAAGAATTAATTTTTAAATTTTGATCAATATTTAAATTATTAAAACTATCTGCGACTTGAGATACACTGTTATTATGAGCATTACTTGTGCCTTGTATAGGCGTTGAAGATCCTTGATTATTATTTAAAAGACTTTGTTGAAAAGCTAAAGGTACAGCCAAGTCACCAACTTTTTGTTCAAAAGATTCTTGTTTACTTTTAAAATCTGTCAAATATTTTAAAGCTAATGTTAATATTTTTTATTTTGACTCAGATTCATCCTTATTTGAAGTTACAATTCTTTCGATTCTACCCAAAACATGAGCTAACTTGGATTTCAATTTCCTAGCGATAGCATTAGTAAATTGTTCTCCTAGAAGTCTTTCAATATCCTTTAATTTATCCTCACAGATTATTAATTCTTCTTCAGATTTAAAAGCATATTCTGTCTTAAAACTGTGACCTTCATTTTCTAAATTTATTAGTTCTCGCAACGTTTTAATTAAATCTTTACTTGTGCCTTGAGGTTTTACACCTCTAATAGAAATTTCATGTTCTAATTCGTTTTTAAGTAATCTATCTGGTTCTATTTTCAACATTTTGATTACGTTTACTCTTAAATATTTTTAACAGAAAAAAAAGTTTAAGGCTAATTAAAGCAAAGTATGGTAATTTGTATAAACAATAGCAAGAATTAAATGGAAAATAAACCTCTCTAAACTAGTTTTTAAAAGATGTGCAGTTGAAAAAAATAATTTTATGCATCAAAAGCAGGGAAAAAAACATACCTATATAGTTAGTAGGTTAACTATAAATCCTTAGAAGTATCACCTGGAGTTAGAATTACAGATGCGACTGGCTTTTAGTTGGGCGCCAAATTATTTTGCGACGTTTGGGTGTCTCAAATGATGATACGTCGTAGTTTTTGCTCCTTGATATAATAATCAACCAGTTCAATAATCACACCTTACCAGTCCTCGGCTAGCGTTCATCAATCTCAGTGTGAGTTCCCAGTACATACAGACGTACTGGTTGCCTAACTAACTGTCTAGGTACCTAAGTGAACAATAGATTAATAAATTGTTAAATTAATTATAGTACGAGAAAGAAAACCCAATTAGTGGAGCTTATAACAAATTTGTTTTTATTTATCTAACATTTACATACCATGCGAGATACCAAGTCAATAATAAAAGAAATGCTTATCAAATTTATAAGTATCAATTTATTTTTCTCTTCGTTAGCAATATCAAGTGATGAGTGACAAATGATTTAATCTAAATAAAATTTATTAACACGTGAAGTTCAATAATAATATCAAATGCAATTGCACGCAGTTTACATATACTTTTCAAAACAGTGGTTATGGGTACAGAAAATTTAATATTATAACAAATACCTAGATTCGGACTATATTCTTTTCTAGATAGCCAGTTCTTGACTTTAATATAAACAAGGTAGGTATTTAAATCGTCCACTTATGAAATAATTACAATACATACACATATATATATATACAAACAAAATTTATACAAGTTATGACTTACGGTTGAATTTTGAAATACCCCCAAAAGAAAATATGAGAACCCTGAACTTCTCCCAGGAGTGGAAAGGTATGAGCGTTGAACGGTCCTCTTGTATTCTAGGGTAATTGATTGACTCTGCCAAATTTCACCTCGAACTATAACCAGTTACAACCATCTCGAAGTCATGAAAAGAAACCAACAAAAAGAAACAAAACCATCCATCATCGGTATAAGCTCCAAAATTTTTCAACCAATTTTTCTATACTAATTACATCTAGTACTACTAACGCTTCTTAATAAAAATCTAACTATAAAAAGCCTAAAAGTTTTAAAATTCGAATTAATGAACTATTCACATTTTTGCAAATTTAATAACTCACCCTTTTAGGGCTTAACAAAATGCCGACCATGTGCTCGACCTAACACGTGCTCTGTAGCCATATATCCAGCAATCATGCTGATCAGATTTTTCACAAATCATTATTACTATTGGTAAATACGGAAATCCCACCATAACAAATATTTCAACAAGAATAACCAAAATGTGGATAAAGATTACTCTCACCAAATTTACCAAGCTACGATGCAACGTCTATTCGTCTCAAAGGTCACATCAAGAAGGAAGTACTAGAGAACCTCTGACCCCTTACAGGACAGGTGCCTAGCGCAGTCGTACTACGCAGACGAAACGACACAAAAAGAATTGGATTTTCATGATACCATTCGACCTTGAACAGTAATCACAAAAATGATTTATTTTAAACATAATATACAACACATCCATAATTTGGATAGAATTCGAGAAGTTCTGTTACAGACGTCCCTTTCGATTAAGACAACCTCGACATAGATTGATCGGAGATATAATAAGAAGTGGTATAATATTACGACAATCTAACTATAAAAATTATCCCCTTTATTATTGTTAAATTATCCCCTTTATTATTGTTAAAAATGAATATAATTGAAGAAATACTAACTTATTAAAGCAAAATATATTAAGTTAAAACATTCATCGAGCTACTCCGAACAGCAACTGTTCAGTGAGAGAGTATTCGGTTAACTGAATCGAACTCTGCCAGTGCCAGTCAGCTGATTACCGGTAGCTGTCAATTCCTATAACCTACTATGTTCGTTCTATTTATTATTATAAACAATTATTGAATGAAATTTAATACGCAAATAACATAAAGGTACAAAAGGTAAGTGATACATTTGAACTAGTCGTTTTCATAGACTGAACTACTTATGTTATAGGTTTGTTTATCATTCCTATTTATTCCAGATACCACACTATATATGAGAACTTTAGCGAATTACAAGGAATAATAATGTACCACACAACACTCTGATTGATTAAGGTAAAGTACTTATTTATATATTTTACTCGAGACATTCTAATTAAAATTTATGTTTATTTCTAGACCCAAGTTAGCTGGACGACAGTCGATAAATGTGACAATTTTATTAAGCAAATTTAAAAATCAAAAGGATTACTAAAGTATTGAAATGTGAATGGAAAAAAATACTATTCATATATGACAACTCATTATTAACACAAGACCTTTTATTTATTTATTACTAGATGATGATATCCTTTTAAACAATGAACTACCTAAAGTTAACGTATAGATTTAGTGATTGAATTTTTACAGTTAAACATCTAACAATGCTGTATTTACACATACACTCCTCTAGCCAAAATGACAGGTTATGTTACAACGTCTACCTTGACAAAAGCAACCGTAACATAGTTGAATTTTATCGGGCATCTGGTTACAACATTCAAATGGGATTTGCACAGGATGGGAATTGTCTTTAATTTCGGAGAGGTCCTTGGCACTGGCTTGTATCCTGGTGATACCTGCGAAGGCGTAACATCCAGGTTGTAATTTTATAATCGAATTTTTATTAATCAGCTCCGTTGCTGGTTCTCTCTTCGGGCAGCTAATGGTGATATGCAGAGGTTCGGAATTTATTATGAGCCACGTGTTCTCTTCGAGTTCTTGAACATTGTACCCTTGGCTAATAATGAAGGAGGTTTGGCAATTTTCGGGAAGTTTCATTGGTTGTTTCAGGATCCTAGCTTCACAAATGGCATTCTGGTCAATGGGGTATGCAAACAGGTTTGAGCAAAGTTTGGTTCCAAAATAGCGGGGTTTGCATTCTTTTAGATTTGTTATTGGTATGTACGAGAAAGAATCATCATCTCTCGCGATAAATTTTTGAGAAATAGATAAAATATGATGAAGACCAGTTCTGTTATCAAATATTGGGATAGGGTATAAACGGTAGGTATTATAGTTTTGAGGTTCAACAAGTGGTATCTTTAAAACAAATATTAAGTTGGAATCTACTTGAAATGCTTTTAGTTCAATAATATCTAAATATTGAGCAACTGCTGATAATTTGATTGGAAGAGGCAAATTGTTTCTTCGCAAACTCTGTGAAATTTCTTGTAATGCTGTTACTAAATGATCGGGAGTAATGATTGACGAATGAATGATTCCCAATCGAGCAAATGTTATTGAATTTAGAATATCGTTCAAGTTATCTTCAATATACAAATAGCTTGCCATTAATTGTTCACAAATGTGTAAGAATTTTAGCTTTATTTCTACAGCTTCGATGTTTCGCGTCATGGTATCGATTGTACGTTCGATCTCTTTTATGTCTTTGTTAAACGTTTCCTCATCAATTTGCAATTTTTGAATAGTTGAGTTGAAGTTTTTGATTACTGATGTTGTAACTGAAATTTGATTTTTTATTAAATTTTCTAATTGGTGTTCGTCGTTATTTAATTTATTAATACAGTTAGCGTAATATTCGCCATCTTCGGCGTCTAGATTTCCGGTTATTGATTTGAAAATTGTGCCGATACCATTTAATATTCCGCGCTTATATCTTTTTGTGTCTAGAAATACCTCATCAAATTTGAATTGTATAGTTTTGGAAATTTGTGTCAAAAGGTTAAGGTCTGTTTTGACTTCACTTCTAAACGTGATCATTTTTTGATGAGCACCGTCGAGAGTATTTAATATCATGTCTAGAATTTGTTGGTTCTTGTCGAAAGCTAGTTTAAGGGATGATATATTTTTATGTACCAATAATGTCCACTTTTCGTTTGTCACAACGATGTCCGTGTCTTTGTGGTAAAATACACCAATAGTGTTGTTTATTGGTATTATTTTGTATTGTGCGAGTGCTGATCCGAAGAGCAGGATAAACCTGAAAATAAATTTAATTTTCAGTATATGGTTTCATTCTATCGAAATTTACTTTAGTTTCTTGATTTGTTTCAAGATTTAATAAGGTAGCAGAATTTTGGAATATTTCTATGATTTTAAAAGGACCGTTAAATTTATTTTGAAGTTTGTTTTTAATTTGGGAATCTTTCACATATACTTTGTCTCCAACTTTGTATTCAGGTCGATTTTTTGGAACATTTCTGTCAAAGCGAACTTTCGCTTTCTCCTTTTGAGATTGCGTTCGACTGCGGGCGATTTTATAATAATGAGATATTCTGTTGTTTAAATCTCTTACGTATTTCGTTATTAGTTCTTTTTGGTTGTATAAAGTTTCAGGTGGTCTAATAGACGTATGTCCGAAAATGAGTTCGTACGGAGTGAAACCGTGCGTTTTGTTAACCGAATTGTTATAGTAAATAATTGCATATGGTAATATTGTGAATGGATGTTCATTCGGATTTTCAGTTTTGTGGACTCTTATCATTTCGGCTAATGTAGCGTGAAATCGCTCGAGAGGTCCGTTGGATTGGGGATGTCCTACGCTTGAGTATGTCAGTTTTATGTCATAGAGCGTACAAAGGTTAGCTGATCTGGTGCGTGGCTGGGATTTCGTGGGTTCAATTAATATATGTATATTTTTTAAATCGGCCAGAGGTTGAGCCAATATCTTTGTGATATCTTACTAAGCTAGTTTGTTCCAACACTCAGAGGTAGCTTAAAGTGATGTAAGAATTACGGGCGCCATCCACAGAAAACTTTAAGGGTCACTGCTATCCCTGTGATGGTGAAACCAACCGCCGTGGAAAGATTTGATCTTATTGCGGTCAGACAAACAGGAAATACGAAAAATTAAATTTTACGATAAAAGATACATATTTATTAATAACTTTAGAAAAATCATCAGTATAAGAACAAGTCAACGAATTTAATCAATATAAAAATATAAAATAATGTTATCAATTATCAAATAGAAATATTAAGTAATATCATCACAATTTCCAAAAGAAAATATTTATAGCTTAATTAGTTTATCATTAAAAAAAAGAAACATCTTATGCAATAAAAGTTTTACAGTAAATGTTACACGAAAAAAAAATCAATGAAATTGTCAGAATCTCACCAATCCTCCTGATCATGGGTAGGTAGTAGATGAGGGCTCCTGGTGAGTTCTGGTAGCTTTTTCTAACAGCCTCTCTGAACACAGACGGCCCCTCGACGTGGTTTGACGTCTTGCTAATCTGTATAACGCTAGGGTTTTGCTGTTGGTTTGGATTTACTGGACTAAACTGGGCTTGACCAAACGAAATTTGTCTAGACTATGAATGCTGAACTTGACTAAACTATGTTTGACTGGACCATCTGTCTTATGAAATCCAGCATTCATTTAACCTTAAGTACGTTATTTGTGTAAATTATTCGAGTACGTTATGTGCATAAATTATTTGTGTAAATTATTTGTGTAAATTATTTGTATAAATTGTTAAAACTCTACGTTAGGGAAGAAGAAAAAATATTATCAGCACGTGTTTCAGAATGGTTATGGTATGGTTATGTTTAGTTAGCAGAAATGAAAAATATGGCTGAAGACCGTTAAATACTACTGAGAGGAATTAAGTAAATAAATGTAATTACCTTTTATTAGATAGAATCGCTAAGAGAAAGTTTGATAATAGCAGATGGGACACAACTCGTGACTGAATGATTATAAAAAAAATTAAGTCTAAGTATATGCTGCTATAGAATTGGCTACAGAAATGGCCGATTCTGCTATCAGCCAGCTAAGAAAAGAGATATTCCCTCTCAAATCTCAATTAACATATTACCATATTTCATAAATTAAAAATTAATTAAGTATTTGAGTCGCGTTCAATGCAACCCACAATACTTCCTGCAGTATATTTGGTTTAACCGATAATTAAGAAATAGGTGCTGTGAAATATGGATATATATATACTATTCGATCGAAGCCTGTGTTCTACGAGAGCTGTTAGCAAAAACTGGAATACAAAAAGAGTTAAATGGTTGAAACATGAAAATATAATAAATGTGTACATTTTTAAATTTAAACAGATTACCTATGATAATTTAATGTCTGGGGTTTTAGTTACTAGAGTATGGCTAATACCTGTACATACTTCTCAAAAATTTATTTTGTTTACTAAAATTTAATAAAATTACTTAAAGTTGCCAGATGTACGCAACACACCCTTCTCCTTCGGAAGAAATATTTTAGCTCACTGAAGTATTTCTTTATCAGCTGTGATCCAAAAAAAAGTTTTAAGTAGCATAATGTCTAACTAAATTGTACTAACATCAAACTGTACTAAAACAAACTGTACTAAAATTAAATTGTACTAAACTAATATTGAAAATGTAATAAATTCGTGAAATTTATCTCATCGTAGTCCTGAAGTGAAATGGTAAACACCCCATATACGTGGCAAAAAAATAATAATAAAAAAAAATATTTACTATATGCCCCAACTTAATGGTGACAAACTCACAAAGTCCAATTCCCAAAAAGGAAATATTGGAAACTAACCTGTATACCCATAGACTAGAGCCATACATTATATAACCACGTGTAAAAAGAAATATTTACAACTACGAGTTAAATGTTTGTTAAAATTCACAACGAATTAAAGTATTCAACTACGAGATATAAATTACAACAACGCATTCAAAAATATTTTGGACTAAGCGCCCGGACTATTATCCAATTGATGAAAAGTGAAAACTAAAACTGAAAATTTGTATATGCTTACTGAAATTTCTCCAAAGTATCAATAAACATGTAGTCAATCTAAAATCTCTTAACATCGTCAAACTCGAAATTTCGTAGATAAAATTTGAAATAAAATATTTACACAAATGTTATTGGATATGCATCAATCCAAACGCACCAAGTTGCGAAACCAAACTAAACTAAAAAGGCAGAACTGTGTCTGTCTGTGTGTGTCTTCACGCGAAATTAATTAGTAGTGTGAAGTCACCTAAACCCAAAAGTTTGACGATTTTTATTTAAAGCAGATATTTGGTGTTGAGTATCGCTTTGTAATGGGGCCAAGTTGGAAGTTACGCATTTTAAGTGGCCCTATTTAAAGAAACCCCACCCTACCACCCTATATAATCTCAGCGAAAAAATTTTAAAAAACAATTTGAAATTCTTGCATTTGTCAAGAAGTATCACAGTAGATGCATGAAGTATGAAAAAAAAATTATGTCGCTAAGTTTTCGTGCGATGTTATGCACTTTTGAGTGCTTGTCTCAAAAACTGAATAAACAGAACTAAACCTAAAAGTTACTAAAATTAAATGATCGGCCAATCAAACTAAATCTATTTAAACCTAACTAAGGTCCTTTACTAAAATTACTTTTACCATAACTGACTGTTATGGTGGCGTCTAAATATTTTCTGAATACTGCGACGCTTTACCGCAACTTATCTCACTATACTGTACCTAACTATACCGAACTAAACCAAAGTTAAACCTACAAATGGTTCTAAAATCATTAAAGATCTGCGGTTGACAGGTTTGGTTGCAAATCAACCCTCTCGTTAACACAAAAAGCATTAAATTAGTAAAAAAGCACTATAATTCAATTGAAAATGCGGTTTGAAAAATTTTCATTAATTTTTCAATGTTGAAACCGCAAACGAAACCTGACTGAAAGTTATTGTCCTACTTGACCTGACCTGACTAAAAATCGAGACGTCGTTCGAACTAAGCGTCGAGACGGCGCTCATACTGAACTGAACTAACGAGATTGTGCTCGTCTTAAATTAAATTTATTTTAATGTCTTGTAAAATAAACTTATTTTATTCCATTTCCTTTCAAAAGGCACAGGCAGCTTTCGCCCAAAATTCAGGAATGCCGGGGTGAATCTGGTCACATCGTGTACGGCTGAATTAATAGCAGACTGAATATTTAAAATATTTTCGTCCCATTTCTTATGTGAGCCCTTGAGAAAACTTCTGATCATATTGTCAATTGTACGATTGACCCTTTCTATGAGGTTTATTTGGGAATGATAAAAACAACTATACCACAACTAAGAAATTTTGAATTTCTTAACAAAGTTATTAAACATATTGCTAGTATGTGCTGTAGCATTATCTAGCAATAAAACTTGTGGTGTGCCATAAGTTAAAAATACTTGTTCGAGAAAAGTCGTAATAGCCTTTGAAGTGGCTTCACGCGCGGCTTTCATTAGCACAAATTTAGAGAAATGGTCTACGGCTACTAACAAAAACCCATTGCCCTTCGTACTTCTGGGAAAAGGTCCCATTGTATCGTATGCTACAAACTGAAAAGGAAAAGAGGCTTTCTTTTCTGCGCCCATTTGCCCAAACCTCTGCGTGTTCAGGGACTTTTCTCCGTTCCCTTAAGCAAATCATAAAGCGGGCTTATTAAAGTACTAAAATGTGGGATAAAACGTCGATACCATGAACACATGCCCACAAAACGTCTGATTTGGGTTGTAGTTTCCGGTCTTGGATAATATAGCATAGCCTCGATTTTATCGCTTGAGGTTCTCAAACCTTGCGAATCCACCACGAAACCTAGATAATTCAGAGATTCTTTGAAAAATTTACACTTTTGGAAATTAACAGTCAAGTTTGCTTGTGACACCATTTTTAACTAACAATACTGGACTATTCCAGGGGCTAAAACATTTTGTCCAATTCTACATTAAGGTGCTGCTGCATGTAGGGGGATAATCTATATTGTCGCTTTTTAAACGGCAAGCCATCACCGGTCTCAATGTGTGCCTGCGTTAAATGTGTTCGCCCAAGTATATCTTTAGATAAGGACTTATAAAGATCTACTACCTTTTCCAGTTCCCTATTTTGAGCCTTAGTAAACTTATTGTTTACTTCTAAACTTGACTCACTTTGTTTGGGTGGTTCGGTAATCACATTAATTAAATAATCGTGGACCAAGGAGCTGTGAGACCTTGTCGTAGGTGGAGGGGCTTAATCCGTCGCGGAGTTGGGCGAAGTGCCGGTGGGAGCCCTGCTCTTGTAGGGTAGTAGGTCGTAGGGTCTCGTAGGTCTCTTTTGGGTCTCACGGGGCTCCCCATCGGCCCGACCCCGCCACCGTGACGGAAACCAAGGATCTACGCCGCAAGGCGTTGCTTCGGGAACTGGCGCACCCGGAGTTAAGCGAGCCACGTGAGAGCCGTGCCACACTCTCGCTAAACACCGTAATCCCAGTCCACGCTTCAATGACTTCTGCGGAAAAGAAAAAAAATGGCACCGCAGGAGAATGTCGCGTGGTAACTGAGACCGGGGAGCTTGCCTTAACCAGCCGGCCCGCGAGGGGCAACCTCTATAAAACAACCGACAGCGAAGTCGAGAAAACCTGTGTGGCACCTGGCGCACCCCACACTATGAATGCCTAGCTCCCGGAACGGGCGCCACCCGGGAGTCGACGTTTACGTCGACCCTACTCGTCTGACAGTTATGGACATACATGAAAAACCCAAAACAGACAGGAATACCGGCACGGACAATGGCACAGGGAATGATTTTCTCACGGATTATATAAACATGGACGAAAGCGCTGTATTTGCGAGAAGGAGCTCGCTGCAACGCAGTCCGACTAAGACAAGAAGTCCTTCTACTACTATGATTGACGATTCAGAAATAACCGTGATCGATGACAATAGCACGAAATCGGTTCCCCGACACAGCAGACTCAACGTAGCAACCCAGCTGCAGCGATGTAATAATAAAAATAATAATAATAATAATACGTTTATTGCTTACCCAAAACAAATTTTACAAGTATTTTTAACTATAATAAAGGGCAAACAAAAGGCCAAGTGTTAGGTATAATACCAATTCTGCCACATAGGCCTGAGAAAAAATATCTACATAAAAAAACACCAAAACTTAAATATACGTTAATCTTACGTGTAGATATGGTCTTATCAATAATAGAAAACTATTAATAAATATACAAATATAATACATTGTTAACACTGTTTAATTTTATAATATATCGGATAGACTCCGAGTAACACAACACATATTTAATACCATAACACATATAGAAAGTCAAGTAGGTAACGTACTTTGCACATTGCTTTTTACCTCTTTGAAGCATGATTCGGTAAAACTGACAATATTAGTTATAGTTGTTGTTCAATCAGATATTGTTTATATCTACTTTTAAACTGTAACTCTCTAAACTACAAAAAGAGGGAAATCTCCCAGACGACTCTGGAACAGTACGCACTAACGGCTGACCGGGCAGCTACTATACTTGAGGAGACTATTAAGCCCATCATGAACTGCGCACAATACCTGGATCTGAAGATCGCAGAAAACCCTAACACCAAAAGGGAGATCAAAGAGGTCGCAACAAAGCTTAAAAAGGGAGCCGTAGCGCTCGGAGTGTCCACCATCACTGAGTGGATTGCAAAACATAAAGTGATTGCCGTTGAGACAATCACAACAGACACTAGGATAGCTAAAAAGCCACCAACCAAAGACTCTGGCACACAGACAACGCCATGGCACGGAGCCAAATCGGTGCTGTCATCCCTTGAAGGGATCGACACAATAGAGGCCTGGAAAGAGGCCAAAAGAATATATTGGAACGAGGAGGTGCTCACTAACGCCGAAGAAAAAACGGGTAGTCCACTGGATACAAACGACAAAGTTGTCAAAGTGGTTCTTGTCGGGCCAGATGAACAGCGCACTAAAGTACGGTCCCAAGCGCTATGCGCAAACAGAAAGGTGGCCCTCGACGGCACAATCGAGGACACCTGGGAGAAAATGTTAATGATTATGACCAAGACCAACGGAGACGAGCGTATAGCGCTACACCACATCAATACGATAGGACCAAGGAGCTTCTGTAAATTGGTGGAAGCGATATTCCACAGTTCCAGCACCAAAGTCGATTCTACTCGACAAAGAGACCGCAAAACGCTGGTAAAGAGCAAAAGAGAATCTGTAATACATACGCGCTTATCGTTGAACAAAAGGGTAAGGAATATAAAGAGGTACTAACGAACGTCAAAGACTGCATTAAAGGACACGCTGCCACTGACAGCATTAGAGGCATAAAGAGCACTAAGGACGGAAAACTCGTCATTACTATGGATAAGAACGCTCAAGCCCTTAGTGAGATACAAAAGGCAAGTGGTGGAGTCGACGCGTCCACGACAAGGGATGAGGTTATCAACGCAATCGCGAATAAAGTCGGAAGCCTTGAGGAAGCGAGATACAGGCTCAGTGAGCTCAGAGCTAATGCGCGCGACATACAGGCAGCAACCCTTAAATTTAACAAGAATGATGCGGAAAAACTACTCGTCAGTAAGTACCTTAGAATTGGGTACGTCAAGTATACCATTGAAAAAAGGATGGCGTTACCCAGATGCCAAAAATGCTGGGCCTACGAACATACAGCGGAGAATTGTGCAGGCCCCGACAAAACTGGGCTATGCTTCAGATGTGGCTCTGAAGGGCACACCTCCAAAAAATGTACCAACCCTGAATACTGTCCCATGTGCCTGCAACAGGGGCACAAGGCCAGAGACGGTAAGTGCCCGGCCTTCAGGAAGGCGTTATCCCTCCCGAGGAAAAAATAGACAAGCCCTTTCGGAGTTCCGGAGGGGCCACAGAAAGCGGAGAAAGCACCGGCAGTCATGCCGATGAAGGAAACCTGCTTCCTGCAGGTAAATCTCAACAGGAGTAGGGAAGCCCAGGACCTCCTGTACCACTCTAGGGAGGTCCACAAGGCCGACATACTCCTGGTCACTGAGCCCAACAAAAATCACGTCAAGGACTCTAACAAGTGGATAAAAGGCAAGAAGCTGGACGCGGTTATACGCTTATACAACCGCGGAGCGGGGGAACTCGGCGGCGCCGACGGCGTCTCTTGGTGCGCTGTTGGCGGCGTCGGACTCTTCTGGTGCTATAAAACCCCGAATTGTGACATCGCGGAATTCGCACAATACCTCGACGACCTTACGACCTTACATCAAGAACCAGCTGTGGGCCTCTGCCTCACTCGATGCCCGTGGCCAAATGCTAGCTGATCGGCTGGTTGGCCACGACTTCATCGTGGCCAATGTTGGCGGCACGGACACGTTTAGGAGGGACGACCATGCAAGTGTGATGAGCCTGTTTTGCTGAATACATCCGGGGATGGCGCGTCCTTGACGATGAAACCCTCAGCGACCACCAATTGATTATTTTATACCTCCACGTGGAGCCCCTGCGGAAAGGCCCAAGATGCTACCCCCCCCCCAACGGTGTAAACCGGTGGCGGTGGTGTAATTCGAACAACTACAAATCGAGGACTCCAACAATACAATCGAAGCCATGACCAGAACCTGCAAAGCCGTGCTGCCAACCGTGGGCCACCCGCGCGGCAAGTCGGTGGCCTGGAATCGAGAAATCGCAGCCCTCCGAAAAAATGCCTTAAAACGACAAGGATCTGGAGCAGATCCAAGTAAGTCCAGCCAGCTGATGTAATCCTCCAGAATTACAATTCCTACCGCGAGGGCAGGGATGAGCTTCGTGCCAGCATCAAAGCTTCCAAGCGCAGATGCTGGGACGAACCATCGAGAAAATCGATGGCTATGTATGGGGCGACGGCTACCGCATCGCCTGTAAAAAAGCGGTGACCAAGACAGAATGGCGATGACTACTGACCAAAAACTCGCGTTTGCGGATCAACTATTTCCCACACGGGATACACCGAACTGGGAAAGGCCCATCGGAGGTCCCCACCACCCCCAGTCACGAATGAGGAGGTTACTAACGTTGCGGCCAAGCTAAAAACAAAAAGGCACCGGGTCCTGACGTCACCCAGACGTCGCCAAACTGGCGGTAAAACTTCACCCGACCCATTTCGTTAACCTATTCAATGACACCCTGGCCACCAGCGAAATCCCTCGACGATGGAAACAGGCCGCACTGGTGCTAGTCCCCAAACCGGGAAAGCCGCTGGGTACTGCACCCCGCCCCATCTGTCTGCTGGATACGACAGCCCAGATACTTGAAAGATTGATTGCTACAAGAATCGGTGCCGAAATCGACGTGAGAGGTGGCCTCTCTAATAACCAATTTGGATTTAGAGAAGGCCTCTCCACTACGGACGCAATACAAGAGGTCGTGCGTATTACACGCTCTGCTAATGAAGGAAACTGGCGACATCTGCCTGGCTGTGGCGCTAAATGTGAAGAACGCCTTCAACACGGCACCTTGGGGCCCAATTGTTGAGGCGTTAAGACACAAAGGCATACCCGCCTCCCTAACACAGATACTGCAGAATTACTTCACACAAAGATCACTAATCATAGACGACCACATCCGGGATGTCACGTGCGGAGTTCCACAGGGATCGGTCCTCGGACCACTCCTGTGGAACGTCCTGTACGACAGCATCCTGGAGATCGAAAGCCCCCACATCGATAATAACTGCCGACTGATTGGGTATGCTGTGCATATCACACAGTATCCGTCTCGGCACTACAAGTCATCGCAGCGGCTCCTCCTCCCGACCTCCTTGCCAAAGAACGCGCATACTGCCACGACGCAGACAAAGCGGCCAAGAACGTGTACAGGAGTCACCTCATGGACCGCTGGCAGGAGCGGTGGGACACGAGCTGCAATAGCAGGTGGACACAGCGACTGATTCCTAACCTCAAAGCGTGGACGTACCGTAAACATGGCGACATCAATTATTATCTAACACAGGCGCTTACCGGACACGGCAATTTTAGTACATATCTGCATAGAATCGGTAAAAAATCTGACAATACATGTAAATACTGCCCAATGATTGACAGAACGAAGCACACTCTGTTTGAATACCCTAGGTGGCAGGATGAAAGGGATGCCGCAAGCTGAAGTATAGGCCTAATAATCCAACGGAAAATCTTATAGAAATCATGCTCAGTAATGAGACACAATGGACGGTCATTAACACAATGTGCTGCAATATATTCACAAAGAAGGACGAAGAGGATAGGATTCCAAACCCTAATCCGTAGTCAACATAAACTCCGAGGCAATGTTTAATTACGGTGCCGGAGCACGAAGAGGGGGGGGGGGTTTAATGGGTAAGAACCCCACATATCCCGGCACGCCGGACCAACAGTGCCGGGAACCTTTTGAAGGTTTTTCCCCTCATAAAAAAAATAAATAAATAAAATTTTTAAAAAAATATACACAAAAACTTTAGGTTGTAGTTCTTGGGTGAAAATTCTGTCCATTAAACGCTGGGTAATCTGCGCCGAATTGGCCAGCCCGAAAGGTAAGACTGGAACAGACCCCTCCCCGGAACTGAAAAAGCTGTTTTCTCTTTACTAGATTCATCTAGCGCAGTTGTCAAAAAGCTGACTTAAGGTCCACACTAGAGATAAACTTTGGATTAGATAATATTTTTAAAATGTCGTCGACTAAAGGTAATGGATAAGAATCCTTCTTTGTGACTTCGTTTAAAGCCCTACCATCGAAGCAATGTAATAACTGGGATTTCTTGTTTCTAGCCTATTCGAACCACGTTACGTCCGAGGTACTGACTTTAATTTATACGTGAAAACATTGATTATCGTCGCAAAATTGAGAGAATCTAGTACGTCGGCAAAATTTTTAATTAAGCATTTTATTCTTTATTTGCTCTGAATTTTACGAAAATATTGAATTGTTACGACTTTAAAGTAAGAAAGCAAACCAAAAACAGTCGAAATATATAGATAGCTCTTGCTTTCTGCCCTGAATGGCCTACTTAAAGTCTACTTTCCTTCATGTACTTGCTGTTTACGCGAAGTTACATCCATTTATTCTAACATAGTAATTTAATTTGGGAATGCACATATTTCAATTTACAACAAAATATCATAAACACCTTGAAACGTATGGTTATTGCTTACGTAACTTAGGTTTTAGGTATAGCATAAATTTGGAAAACAACCGTGATTTTTTCCGTTACGTGAACTATATACCCCATCTATTATCTAAAACGAATATTCTCGCTAAAATTCTCTATTGCAAATTACAATGTCATGTTTTCCTTCGCTACCTGTGCGACAGTGCTAATTGTTTCTGTGCATAAATAATTTTATAACGTGTTTCCCGTGTTATGCTTAGCTATACAACATTTCTACCTATTTGTTGTTAATTGCCTCCACCGGTATATCATAATAATCTCTGAACTAATTTCGCTTTTACTTATAAATAAAATCTTGTTTATCCCGTGCCACTTCCCTTGGCTAATGTAGTTACTATTTATTTTACTGCGATTTGCTCGGTATTTACTCTTTGTGATGATCATTTCTTACAGATACCTAAGTTTGTAAATAGGGCTGTGTGCTAGATCCGTATTTTTAAATTTTACTCGACAATATACCTAATTCACAAGAGATCCGTAAAATTCCCTTTTTACGCCCAATACTCGGTAAACAGGAGCACTAATTTCTATATATACTTTATTTACTGCTTTGACACAACCTCAATTCCTTTATTTACATATAACTCTATGAATTGCCTATTGTAGTTAAGTTACAGGGTATTTTTACTTTGCTACCTAGGAATTAAACACAAGCCGTTCTTACATATACTATAATATGCCCCACCAATGATAATATCTTATTTTTCACCCCTACTTTCTTTACTAATTTTAATTTACTTTACTTGACACATTCACGAATCGTTACTCTAGCAAAATAAATAAATTCTAAGATATTTGAAACGTACTGGTATCATTTTACGGGTTCAAAAACTTTTACTTTTGAAACCACTAATCAAAATTTTTCTTAGGAAACTTCTAATACAACAACAACAAAAACGAAAAATGACATGTGTTAATATGTAGGTTCATTTTAAAAGACGAATTTTGAAAATTCTAAAAAATGCAGTGGCTCAATTAATTAACTTGCATATTAATTGGCTATCCACATTTTTTCCTTAAAAACATCCTATTTAGACTGCGCCACTGTAATAACTGGGGTTTTATTCCCCTAATTACATGATTTAAACAGACATTACCATTGGTATAGTACGGAGTGTCCCAATTACTCTTGTAGACTCCGTCGATATTATAGTATATCCATCGAAATCAAAACTGTGACCACCATTAATGAAGCTAAACACGAAAATATAATTAAGTAAGTACATAGTATCAATTACAGTTGCTGAAAAGTCTAGAGTTAATGATTCGAGTTCGATAAGTCATCTCAATCACAGTGTCCAACTCAAAGTTTGGATCTTTTAACTTTTTTATATCCCCATTAAACTTCTAAAAATCTTTTCAAAACGACGTTCTTGTCTTGCAATTTTCCACGAGTATCTATTACACCCCTGATTCTAAGTTCATAATCTAACTCAGCCTCTGTCAAATAAGAAGGATTTATGACAAGCAGTGAGTCCATCTTGCCCACTAAAAATACTTAAACTGACTCAAAAACAAATTAATGGTCAATACCTGTATATGTCTGTACAAGAAAAACGTACTATAAGTGGTATTAAAATAATACCTAGCTGAAATTTAATTATCAAGTAAAGAATACTCTATAAGATAACGTAAAAAGTCTAAACTGAAATAAACATCGTACAGGCGTACAATCGCTGACTCACTAAACTAAATAAATTTGAGTTCATTTCAATGTAGCAAATTTATTAAAATACGCAAAGTTTTTACTTGCTATTTTAAAATATAAATGCTTTGATTTCAAATCAAATTTGCAATACCTAACTCAACTGAACCTAATATTAAAATAAACGGAATTAAAAATTCGCTATTTTAATGTTTTAATCACCTTGGTATTTTTAATCAAATAGGCAATTCTAAACCCAACCCAAATGTATTAAAATGAATCCTTATCACTGGACACTAAATTCCTTAAAAGTGATAAGACTTTTCAATGGTTAATTAAAAACAAATAAAACATTGCCTGTTTTATACTGCTAGAAGAATTCATACAGTCCTCTAAATTAGATATAAAATATTGAATTTTATGCTCAGTTTCTGTACCTAGGATTTGCCATATTATAGATAAAATAAATTATCATAAAATAACTCAAAATAGACAAATTTTTCCAGACATAAAATTATTGCACAAATAATATTTTAAAACTCAAAACCTAAATTTCTGTCTCTCATAAGATCGAACTAGCTTATGCTTGATACCACAAAAACCCCAAAATTCACCTCTACACTCGTTTAAAAATCTGAAATTTACATAACCTGACTAAAAAAATGAAACTTACTGAACCTTATTCAGACTTCACGTTACTGGGCACCATTGTTACATCAGTACTTGCCCCTAGAAAAATTAACAATGGTATCACCGGTTAAGGTGATAACCAAAGGATTTTAAATCAGCCAGAGGTTGAACCAATATCTTTGTGATATCTTACTAAGCCAGTGTGTTCCAACACTCAGAGCTAGCTTAAAATGATGTAAGAATTACGGGCGCCATCCACAGAAAACTTTAAGAGTTACTGCTACCCCTGTGATGGTGAAACCAACCGCCGTGGAAAGATTTGATCTTATGGTGGACAGACAAGCAGGAAAAACGAAACATTGAATTTTACGATAAAAGATACATATTTATTAATAACTTTAGAAAAATCATCAGCATAAGAACAGGTCAACGAATTTAATCAATATAAAAATATAAAATAATGTTATCAATTATCAAAGAGAAATATTAAGTAATATTATCACAATTTTCAAAGGAAAATATTTATAGCTTAATTAGTTTATCATTAAAGGAAAAGAAATATCTTGTGCAATAAATAAAATAAATAAATAGGTGCTGTGAAATATGGATATATCTACTATTCGATCGAAGCCTATGTGTTCTTCGAGAGCTGCTAGCAAAAACTGGAATACAAAAAAGTTAAATGGTTGAAACATGAAAGTATAATAAATGTGTACATTCCTAAATTTAAACAGATTACCTATGATAATTTAATGTCTGGGGTTTTAGTTACTAGAGTATGGTTAATACCTGTACATATTTCTCAAACATTCATTTTGTTTACTAGAATTTAATAAAATTACTTAAAGTTGCCAGATGTACGCAACAATCTGGTATGTCTTGTGCACAACATATTAATATGTCAGGAGCCTAAATACCTCAGTAAGAAATTAATATTCCGGGGTTCCCTGCATAGCTCTCGTCTACGTTTCGTGGACACTACATAAATATCCCAAGTCATAGTTTCAAAAAATATGAATCGCCTTTCATTTATTTAGCTGCCTTCTTATACAACGCAATTCCGGATCACATCAAAAGTCTGTCTTCACAAGGATTTAAAAAATGCTAAGCAATTACTTTTAAGTAACTAGTTAAAATTGTTTAAATTGCACTTTTTGTTATATGTATATTTTCTACCCTTTGTTTCGTATTCCTACTTTTTTATATACTACTGATTCTGTGCTTATCTTTTACTTTTTGTACTTAAGTTAGTTTTTTATTTGAGTTTCTGGTTGGGAGTAATACCAAAGATTTGCTGACACCCCGCCAGGTTAAATAAAGTCTATTTATTATTATTATTATTATTATTATTATTATTATTATTATTATTATTATTATTATTATCTGGTCCGATTTTAATCACTCAAAATGGCGGTGTCAAAATAGCGGATGAGTTTTGTTATGGTTATGGTCTGATTCGTATGAAAATCGGTATCTGTGGGTAGGTCGCAGATTTTAAATACTTAGTCGAATTTCAAGTATTCAAAATAGCGGCTTTAGAATGACGAAGAAATTTTGTCATTTATAGGCAAGGAATTATATTGAGCAAACACACCATTCCGATTGAAACAGAACTAAAAAAAGATAATAAATAAATAATTTTAAAAAAATCAAAAAGCGCACTTTTGATTGATTGATTGATTTGCCAGCGTAAGGTGAGCATTGCTGCCGATTTTGGACATCCAATCTGGAGGTTCGTTCCAACACGCAGCTCGATCGCCCACCGAACGGCCAAATGCAGTCGCTCAGTCGTCCATTATTACATCCTTCACATACTGTGACATATTCATGCCATGACTGGGCGGCTCCACCGCCCATGGGACGGCCAAACAGCGTGCCGGAACAAACTTTGAATGTCTTATATACCCTGGACTGGCTGCATATGCCGGATTGGACATGGGACATGCTTGTTGCCAGCAGCGAGAGCCACACGACGCATATAGGATGGGGAGTGTAGGTGTTTGTGAGATGCTTCTTTTAAGTTTCCATGCTACTTTTCAGTCTGCATCTGTCATCATCGGATGGGAACTGTAGGCGTTTGTGAGACGCTTCTTCTTAGTTTCTATGCTTCTTTTAAATTTCTATCTATCATCACTTCCTTATTTATTATTTTTCTGCTTCTTCTGTTTCTGAATCTAGTAGTGTGCACCGTTTCCTGTCCGCTTGCGTCCATAGGTATATACCTATAGACCCAAGCTATGGTTTCATGTTTCCCAAAAATCTGCATTTTAGCTTGCCGCAGTTAGCTTTTATTTCTATTAACCGTTCCACAGGTAAATATCCACTTACGGTAGAAGTGCCGCTTTTAAACACAAATTGTTGAAAAATGCACAAAAGAGAAGAAACCAATCCTATTAAAAGTAGTAATTATGTTGATAGCCATAAAAGTGTGGGGCGTTTAAAGTACCTGGATGAAAATTTTACTCATTAGGCGCCCCACGCTTTTACGTCTATTAAAATAATTACTTTTATTATTAACATTATTTTCTTCCATTAAGGTCACTTTTTAAGTGTCAGGGTGGGTTAAATACGTGTTTTTGAAATTATTAATTTATTTGTTATTTTATCTTCAAATGATCAGAAGTTATAGCAATTTGAAATTTTCCGTGCTAATTCCGCAGCTGTTCAAACTTTAAGATGCCTGACCGTTCTCGTAATGGCAAAAACTCCAGCTGTTCGAGACATTTTACTTGCAAAGCCTGGTCCAGGAAAAGTCAGGAGCAGTGTGTAACCTACTGAACAGATGCAACAGCTGGGACTGTAAGAAGTTCTATTCCTACAGGCCTTCATTTCGGAGAAGTATTACCGGAAAAGCCCAGGCAATCACAAAGCCGCTGAAGTCTTCTCCAGCCCAACCTTATTACAAACGGTACATGTTCTAACGGCACAGTCTGGTTTACCACACTTAAAACAAAACCTTTTACTAGGTTCTTGAATTGGTTAAATTCGTGACCAACTTTCTTACAGTTGAAACACGTGCTTATACTTGAAACTCTAATTTCTGGGATTGTAGTTGTTGCCCGCACAACTTTATTGACTGAAGCTAAGTTTTATTAGAAAAAATCTTACATTTTTTTCTGAATATTTTATGTTGCCTTTTTGAAGATGACATTTTTGAACTTTCTACATAAGCTAAAACGGATTCAAGGGCATTAGTTGCACTTGGAGGCGAATATTTATTCATGGCCTGCAAGGCGTCATCGATTTTCCTGCAAAATGTCACTAGTTCACCAGTGTCCCTAACATCAACTAAAGCCAATCACTCAACATAAACTGGTAAAATATTTTTTCTAATTATTATTAACTGTTCAGCATCGCTGACAGGTGATACTGATCTATTAAATAAATTCTGCTTGGTGGCAACATATATAGTTATTTTCTCACTACTCCCCTGCTTACGTGATTAAATTTCGTCTAATAAAGTTTCATTATATTCTAGTGGTAAGAAAGTATTGTGCATTTCATTAACTAATTGATCCCAAGAGGTGACCTTATCTCTAACAGATCTGTACCAAATTAAGCATGACCTTCAAATAAGTCTATTGCAGACTCTCAAACTTCTTTATGTGACGTTGCGATCTTTTGACAACTCCACAACTTTTTCTAATAAAGCTTTTACGCTTGTTCGGTCATTATATTTGATATTCCACTTATATACTGGTATTGACTGTTTATTGCCAGAGGTTGAGGGTAAGACTATGACGCTATTTTCTAACTCTACCGTTTTGATAACATTATTTGCTAGTTTAGCTTCTAGTTCTAGACATGCCGCTTGAGCATCCTGTTTAAACTCGGTATACAAGGTTTTAATCTGAAGTGGTTCTTCTGGAACTTTAAATCTATCCACCATTAATGAAGCTAAACACGAAGATATAATTAAGTAAGTACATAGTATCAATTACAGTTGCTGAAAAGTCTAGAGTTAATGATTCGAGTTCGATAAGTGTCATCTCAATCACAGAGTCCAACTCAAAGTTTGGATCTTTTAACTTTTTTATATCCCCATTAAACTTCTAAAAATCTTTTCAAAACGTCATTCTTGTCTTGCAATTTTCCACGAGTATCTATTACACCCCTGATTCTAAGTTCATAATCTAACTCAGCCTCTGTCAAATAAGAAGGATTTATGACAAGCAGTGAGTCCATCTTGCCCACTAAAAATACTTAAACTGACTCAAAAACAAATTAATGGTCAATACCTGTATATGTCTGCACAAGAAAAACGTACTATAAGTGGTATTAAAATAATACCTAGCTGAAATTTAATTATCAAGTAAAGAATACTCTATAAGATAACGTAAAAAGTCTAAACTGAAATAAACATCGTACAGGCGTACATGCGTACAATCGCTGATTCACTAAACTAAATAAATTTGAGTTAATTTCAATGTAGCAAATTTATTAAAATACGCAAAGTTTTTACTTGATATTTTAAAATATAAATGCTTTGATTTCAAATCAAATTTGCAATACCTAACTCAACTGAACCTAATATTAAAATAAACGGAATTAATAATTCGCTATTTTAATTTTTTAATCACCTTGGTATTTTTAATCAAATAGGCAATTCTAAACCCAACCCAAATATATTAAAATGAATCCTTATCACTGGAAACTAAATTCCTTAAAAGTGATAAGACTTTTTTATGGTTAAATAAAAACAAATAAAACATTGCCTGTTTTATACTACTAGAAGAATTCATACAGTCCTCTAAATTAGATATAAAATATTGAATTTTATACTCAGTTTCTGTACCTAGGATTTACCATATTATAGATAAAATATATTATCATATAATAACTCAGCAAAATAGACAAATTTTTCCAGACATAAAATTATTGCACAAATAATATTTTAAAACTCAAAACCTAAATTTCTGTCTCTCATAAGATCGAACTAGCTTATGCTTGATACCACAAAAACCCCAAAATTCACCTCTACACTCGTTTAAAAATCTGAAATTTACATAACCTGACTAAAAAAATGAAACTTACTGAACCTTATTCAGACTTCACGTTATTGGGCATCATTGTTACATCAGTACTTGCCCCTAGAAAAATTAACAATGGTATCACCGGTTAAGGTGATAACCAAAGGATTTTAAATCAGCCAGAGGTTGAACCAATATCTTTGTGATATCTTACTAAGCCAGTGTGTTCCAACACTCAGAGCTAGCTTAAAATGCTGTAAGAATTACGGGCGCCATCCACAGAAAACTTTAAGAGTTACTGCTACCCCTGTGATGGTGAAACCAACCGCCGTGGAAAGATTTGATCTTATGGCGGACAGACAAGCAGAAAAAATGAAACATTGAATTTTACGATAAAAGATACATATTTATTAATAACTTTAGAAAAATCATCAGCATAAGAACAAGTCAACGAATTTAATCAATATAAAAATATAAAATAATGTTATCAATTATCAAAGAGAAATATTAAGTAATATTATCACAATTTTCAAAGGAAAATATTTATAGCTTAATTAGTTTATCATTAAAGGAAAAGAAATATCTTGTGCAATAAATAAAATAAATAAATAGGTGCTGTGAAATATGGATATATCTACTATTCGATCGAAGCCTATGTGTTCTTCGAGAGCTGCTAGCAAAAACTGAAATACAAAAAGAGTTAAATGGTTGAAACATGAAAGTATAATAAATGTGTACATTCCTAAATTTAAACAGATTACCTATGATAATTTAATGTCTGGGGTTTTAGTTACTAGAGTATGGTTAATACTTGTACATATTTCTCAAACATTCATTTTGTTTACTAGAATTTAATAAAATTACTTAAAGTTGCCAGATGTACGCAACAATCTGGTATGTCTTGTGCACAACATATTAATATGTCAGGAGCCTAAATACCTCAGTAAGAAATTAATATTCCGGGGTTCCCTGCATAGCTCTCGTCTACGTTTCGTGGACACTACATAAATATCCCAAGTCATAGTTTCAAAAAATATGAATCGCCTTTCATTTATTTAGCTACCTTCTTATACAACGCAATTCCGGATCACATCAAAAGTCTGTCTTCACAAGGATTTAAAAAATGCTAAGCAATTACTTTTAAGTAACTAGTTAAAATTGTTTAAATTGCACTTTTTGTTATATGTATATTTTCTACCCTTTGTTTTGTATTCCTACTTTTTTATATACTACTGATTCTGTGCTTATCTTTTACTTTCTGTACTTAAGTTAGTTTTTTATTTGAGTTTCTGGTTGGGAGTAATACCAAAGATTTGCTGACACCCCGCCAGGTTAAATAAAGTCTATTTATTATTATTATTATCTGGTCCGATTTTAATCACTCAAAATGGCGGTGTCAAAAGAGCGGATGAGTTTTATGGTTATGGTCTGATTCGTATGAAAATCGGTATCTGTGGGTAGGTCGCAGATTTTAAATACTTGGTCGAATTTCAAGTATTCAAAATAGCGGCTTTAGAATGACGAAGAAATTTTGTCATTTATAGGCAAGGAATTATATTGAGCAAACACACCATTCCGATTGAAACAGAACTAAAAAAAGATAATAAATAAATAATTTTAAAAAAATCAAAAAGCGCACTTTTGATTGATTGATTGATTTGCCAGCGTAAGGTGAGCATTGCTGCCGATTTTGGACATCCAATCTGGACGTTCGTTCCAACACGCAGCTCGATCGCCGACCGAACGGCCAAATGCAGTCGCTCAGTCGTCCATTATTACATCCTTCACATACTGTGACATATTCATGCCATGACTGGGCGGCTCCACCGCCCAAGGGGCGGCCAAACAGCGCGCCGGAACAAACTTTGAATGTCTTATATACCCTGGACTGGCTGCATATGCCGGATTGGACATGGGACATGCTTGTTGCCAGCAGCGAGAGCCACACGACGCATGGGGTAGGAATATAGGATGGGGAGTGTAGGTGTTTGTGAGATGCTTCTTTTAAGTTTCCATGCTACTTTTCAGTCTTCATCTGTCATCATCGGATGGGAACTGTAGGCGTTTGTGAGACGCTTCTTCTTAGTTACTATGCTTCTTTTAAATTTCTATCTATCATCACTTCCTTATTTATCATTTTTCTGCTTCTTCTGTTTCTGAATCTAGTAGTGTGCACCGTTTCCTGTCCGCTTGCGTCCATAGGTATATACCTATAGACCCAAGCTATGGTTTCATGTTTCCCAAAAATCTGCGTTTCAGCTCGCCGCAGTTAGCTTTTATTTCTATTAACCGTTCCACAGGTAAATATCCACTTACGGTAGAAGTGCCGCTTTTAAACACAAATTGTTGAAAAATGCACAAAAGAGAAGAAACCAATCCTATTAAAAATAGTAATTATGTTGATAGCCATAAAAGTGTGGGGCGTTTAAAGTACCTGGATGAAAATTTTACTCATTAGGCACCCCACGATTTTACGTCTATTAAAATAATTACTTTTATTATTAACATTATTTTCTTCCATTAAGGTCACTTTTTAAGTGTCAGGGTCGGTTAAATACGTGTTTTTGAAATTATTAATTTATTTGTTATTTTATCTTCAAATGATCAGAAGTTATAGCAATTTGAAATTTTCCGTGCTAATTTCGCAGCTGTTCAAACTTTAAGATGCCTGACCGTTCTCGTAATGGCAAAAACTCCAGCTGTTCGAGACATTTCACTTGCAAAGCCTGGTCCAGGAAAAGTCAGGAGCAGTGTATAACCTACTGAACAGATGCAACAGCTGGGACTGTAAGAAGTTCTATTCCTACAGGCCTTCATTTCGGAGAAGTATTACCGGAAAAGCCCAGGCAATCACAAAGCCGCTGAAGTCTTCTCCAGCCCCACCTCATCACAAGTTGCAGTTTGGGAAGCTGAGCACAAATGTGTGTTGAAGAGGTATGGCGCTCCAGCAAAGGGAAGATCCCTCAACCTGTATCACTACCAGTCGTTTGTCAAACCTATAGCAAACATGAAACCTGACATCTCTTCTTTTCCACCAACTGAGGGGGCAGCGAAGGAGCATTACTTCATAACATATCATCAGGTCCAGCTCTCGTTAGGAAACGAGCTTCCACATGAAGTGTGGGACTGGGAGCGCAAGGCAGATAACCAGCTCCTGTTTATACTAGAGACCTCGCAGTACCTGAATGCAGTGGCAAATGTGGGTGCAAGAAAGCGTCAATGAATAATTAATTCCCTTCTATGCAAAAATTTCCAGAGGAATTATCTCAATAGCGTCCGCATGTTGGACAATGAGGATAACCATGCTGAAGAGATGGAACCCCTACCTACATCCTTCGAAGACATGAAAACTGAAGTGGAAGAAAATATAGATACAGAAAGTGAGGAATATGAGCCACATCTTGTACAAATTGACGGGCCCTCTCGTCCCAAGAGAGGACAAAACTCAACATTTCCAAATGAATAACTTTTTAAAATCGACAGTTACGCCCAAAAACTATTCTATTTGTCATTTTTTACATTTTTATTACGATTTAAGTATCGTAATTAACAGTGGTGTAGTCGAGTAATGTATTTACCATGAGATATTCTATACTTGTTTTTATGCCTTTATGAAGTTTAATAAATGAAATTTATATAAATGGTCCAATTACCTTCTCCCCGGGAATCATAGTGAAAATACACAATATACAGCTTATATAGAAAGATGTAAACCTAAAATAAAGAGTGCAAAGTACGATTTTCTTTCGGAATCTCGAAATTTGCTCGATAATTTCAAACTGCTATAACTCTTGATCACTTGAAGATAAAATAACAAATCATTACTCGTGTTTAAAAGTTAATTATTTATTTTTTGTTTGCTTATAGTAATGAAACATATTCTTTATAGGATTTTGCAAACAGCGGAAAAAACTATCCATCAGAAGTAAAAGAAAAACTACATCTAAAAATATTAATGAAATCTTTGCATTCTTTCGATAACCTGAAATCTGGTTATGCTAGGAAATTAAAATCCTAAAATAAATGTGTCCAATTACTTATTTGACATTCTCATTATAACACTAGTATCCACCATAGTCCCCTACGGCTATCCAGATTAAACTAGTATCTACAAAACCCCTACAAAGAATATGTTTCAATACCCCTTTTAAAGAAAATTTTTTTTTTTTACAACTAATGGTCTACCGTGAGAACATTGCTGTAAAACTAGATGCTCAGGCTTTGGAAGGCAAGAATTCTCGGGAAGCTTGAGCCAACAAAGCGTTTTTAGAAAATTTGCGATTTTCGCCAGCGAATATCTTCTGGTTTTCCTTACACTGCAGTTCCAAACTGTCGGCAAAAGCCTCGGCTTTTTCCTGTTGAGTGTATATAATACCATTCTCTCCGTGGATAGGCGGGACTGATTTTCGCTTGGCACGCAGAGCCTTCTGGGTAGTCCACATGCTTCTGTCCTGAGGGTCTAGCGACTCTAGGTGACGTTGCCACTTGTTCTGCCTATATTCTTGCAGGGCTTCTTTAACTCTTCGAGTTAGTTGGTTGTGTTCCCTTCGGTGTCCAGGAAGTCTTGTCCTCTGCACCAGTTTCTTAACCCGCCTTCTGTCTCGAATGAGCTGCATGGTATCTGGAGCTGCAAAATTGCTCGGAACTGTTCCCAGTTCGTTCTTCTCTTAGTGAAAGTTTCCACTTCAGGGACACCATCACCTAGTTTTAGGAGATGGAATTGTGATCCGAGGAGCCTTCAGCTTGTGTTTGAAGTTCGGCAGTGAAGGTCATCTCGTTGAGCAGGACTATATCCAGCACGTCGGGCCTGTGTCTTCCGTTCTCAAATGTCGGTTCTTCTGGACCTAACGCCTGTACGTCATGACGACACTCTAGGAATCGCAGCATTGCCCGTCCACGGGTGTTAGTGAGCCTGCAATTCCAAGCTGGTGATTTGGCGTTGAAGTCTCCTATAGCCACCGTCTGGGTACCCCGTGTTATGAGGGCCTCCAGGCCATGGTTTAGGAGAGGACGTTGAGGTGCTTGGTAACAGGAAGCTTGAGTGGGCCGTTTCGTTCCATTGAAACTACTATGGCGATGGCTTCCATGTTTTCCAGTTCCGGCGTGTCGATGAGATGATGGTCTATAGTCTTCTTGATGAGCAGAGTAACTCCTCCTGCATTTGCTCTTCGTTGTTCTCTATAGACTTGGTAGTTTGGGTTTCGAAGTTCCGTATTATCCTGGCGAAGTTTGTTTTCTTGCAGGGCTATCACGTCGATGTTGCACCTCTCCAAGATTTCTTCTATTTCTAGCTTCCTCCCTCGGAGACCGTTTACAGTCCATGAGGCGATCTGCAAGATTTTCGGCTTCACCAGCGTAAGAGCCATCTACTCTTGGAGCATATTTGGGATTTGGGCGAAGAATGCACTCGTTGTTGAGCACATCTGCTGCACCTGTGCCAACGCAGCTGTGAAGTTATGGGCCACAGCAGAATTTGGAGGTTTGACCCCCTTCTTCGACGCTATCATGACCCTGTTTGCAGGTGCGGCTTTGGCACTTGCTGCATCTGCATAACTTCTTCCAGCAGTGACCTTTCTAGTCTCTGCTCTGGCCGTCTTCGCCCTATGTCCCTGGTTATTGGCCTTCGGGGGACCTACTGTTTTTTTAGAGTAGCTGGGACATCCGCTGTAGCTCGCTGGGTGGGCCCCTTGACAATTTGCGTATTTGGCGGGGCTCTCCCCTACGCACCTACCCTGTGCGTGGCCAAAGCGCTGGCAGCGGTGGCACTGGGTGATGGCAGAGGAGGCTCTCTGTTTCTCTACCCTGACGACCAGGGAGCAACATCTGTTTACTTCCAGGATCTTTTCCTGACCCAGGGGGACCTGCACGAGGACGAGGGGCATCTCCCTCTTAGTCCTCCTGGATGTCATGCGCTGAACTGACACTGGTGCCAGTCCTTATGTCTTGAGGTCCTCCTTGATATCCTCCATTGTGACACCGGAAGGGATTCCTCTCACCACCATTCTCAGGAGCTTTTCCTCTGGGAGGGCATACGTATGGTATTCCCACTTTTCGTTTGAGAATAACCTTGTCATCTTGCGGTAGTCGTCTGCGGATTGGGGTTCGACGGCGATACCGCTGTGGGGGTTGGGGTTGCTTCCTGGATAGCCCTCAGGAGCTCTTGGTGCTGGATGTTTTGAGCCTCCAGCGATGCTCGGGCTTGGTCGGGCATTAGCTTCTGCATTTGGGTCATTTTCTCAGTAAGGTCCTGGATTTGGATCCTTAGCGCCTTATTTTCATCTAGGAGCTGTAGTATCGTACGTTCCCTTTCATCCTGGACGGGTTCACTGCCCCGGGAGTTCCAGAATAGTCATCTATATTGCTGTCTTCCTCAGCAAGTGACATTTTTCTTTCCTTTAAGGGAATACCTAGAATATTATAGGAGATAAAAGGTATATGTAAAATTAAAGAAAAACGATATTCATCTCCAAGGGAGACTTTTACTTATCTGTTTGTTCTATTGTCTTGAAAAAGACATATAGAACACCTCTTCTTAGTAAAACTTGGGTGTGGTCACTACTAGTTACTACTACTAACACTACGGCGCTAGCGCTGCTACTCCGTAAACACGTCCGCACGCTTCGGTAGACACGACTCAACTCTTTTTACCACACCCTGCTTTCGGTGAGCAAGTGTTGCTTAACTCATCGACCGACTGTTCCAATACGTCAATGGGAGCCCTTTTGGAACAAAGGTTACATGGAATTTCTACTCCTTTAGCGTTTTTCTCAAAAAGATTATCTTCCGCCGAGAAGAATTAATCTGTTTTTCACTGAGAATTGCTAAGTTTATATGCAGCCATCGGGCATTACAGATACATACTAGAGGGCCTTGTCTTTACGTGTTATACTGATCACAAACCTTTTTCAAAAACTGACAAATCTTCCCGACAGATTCGTCACCTTGAATACATTTACCAGAGATATTCAACATATAAGTGGTAAATCAAACGTAGTAGCTGACGCCTTGTCGCGGATTCATGACGTTTCAACGATAATTGCATCTAATACAATACCTACCTCTATTCCGGACATATCAAACAAGTTTAGTTTGCAATTGCTTTGTGATTCACAATTAAAGGATGAGGAACTTACAACTTTAATTTCTAAAAGTCCTGAAAATAAATGTAAACAATCGTGGTATTGAAACATTCTTTATAGGATTTTGCAAACAGCAGAAAAAATTCTGGTTATGCTAGCAAATTAAAATCCTAAAATGAATTAGACAAATTCATTTTAGGATTTTAATTTGCTAGCATAACCAGAATTCAGGTTATCGAAAGAATGCAAAGATTTCATTAATATTTCTACACAAAGTTTTTCTTTTAGTTATAGATAGTTATTTTTTCTGCTGTTTGCAAAATCCTATAAAGAATGTTTCAATACAATTATAAACAAACAAATAATAATTCATTTTTAAAAAATCGTGGTATGTTTTAGAACAAATTTTTATTCCTAATACAAAAAATCGCATATGGTGTAACGTATCAACTTCACACTATCGCCCTTTTGTACCTAAAGTCTTACGCCGATCCATTTTTGACATTTTTCACAACTTGACACATGCAGGCATTCGCGCAGCTAGGAAACAATTTGCGGCGCATTATTTCTGGCCGAGAATGAACAAGGACTGCGCTTTGTGGGCTAAGACGTGTTGAAATTGTCAAACTTCGAAAATACATCGCCATACGGTAACCCCGTTTGCGAAATTTCCAATACCGAAGTGCCGTTTTGACCATTTGCACATTGGTATAATTGGGCTTTTCCCCCATTGCGTGGATGTTCTCACATCCTAACCATGGTGGAAAGATTCACCCTCTGGCCCGAAGCTGTTCCTATATCAAACACTTCCGCCGAAACAGTAGCCAGGACACTTTTTCAAAATTACATTTGTCGTTTTGGTGTTCCGCTTTCGATAACCACGGACCAGGGCACCCAATTCGAATCGAATTTGTTTCGTGAATTTGCAAATTTTTAGGTTTTAACCGCATTCATTTCACATCTTATCACCCAAAGTAACGGGATGGTCGACCGTTTCCACCGCACTTTAAAAACTACATACTCTATACACTATGACGAATTCTCAATAGTCGTTTTTGGTTTCAGAACAGTTCCGAGATCTGACTTAAAATGTTCTTCCACTAATCTCCTTTACGGTCAAAATTTACGGTTACCAGGCTCATTCTTTCTACAACCCCATTTCGACGTGACAACTTGACGTTTCGAAATCCCAGGCATAGTGATCTCCGAAGAGTTTTCGTTAGTCCTGACCTGTCCAATTGTGATTATGTTTTTGTTAGACAAGATCGGATTAAAAAATGTTTCACCCCACTGTTTCAGGGGCCCTTTCGCCTAATTTCTAGAACTGACAAAATCATTACTCTGGTGATTTGTGATAAGAATGTCACTATCAGTTTATATCGCGTTAAGCGTTTTAGGTGATTCTGATGATTCGCCTGTCGCCACTACCAAAAAAAAGGTTAGGTTTAATATTGATTGTTTAACAGGCTGAGTTTTTTTTCTTACCGGGGGAGTATTGTGGGATGCTCTCTCATATATAGTCAACACTACATCGCCACCGGGATTGTTCATGCAGAGGTGGCGAGAATAGAAAAAAGCAAAAAAAGAAAAAGAAGAGAATAATAAAAAAATAATATAGATGACAGATATTCAGATATTGTAAAAAATATTATTGCATCATTAAATGTGATCAAAAGTATATTTGTTAATATTAATTTATTTGTTATTTGCAATACATAAATATTGTGGGTCAATACCCCACAAGATGCATAGATAAACGGTGCCACTCTGGAGAACTTGCTTCACCATAACATCCGGTGCACAGCGGGTTACAACAGAACAGGTGGCATTTCGAAGAGGAGTTTTCCAAGGAGATTCTCTGAGTCTCCTCCTCTCTTGCATCTCACTCCGCCAAACTCGCGGGTACTATTGCGGACCACCCAGCAACCGGAGGCATAAGGTCACCCATCTACCTTATATGGATGACCTCAAACTGTATTCCTCCGGAGAGCGTGAACTCCAGAATACTCTTAGGGTGGTAGAGTATACGCGGCCATTGGCATGGAGTTCGGGTAGGACAAGTGCGCGGTAGTCCAGCTTAAGAGAGGACGATGCGGGCACTTTGCTGAAGACACGTAGTTCGCAGACGGAAGCATCCTGAGATATCTGGACGCCGGGGAAACCTACACATACCTGGGTGTGGAGTAATGTAGCGTACTCATTTTAAGATAGAAGCTACATGTACATTTTATATAGAGCTCCCCAAAAAGAAATGAAAAGCTGTAACCAAGAAAGAAAATAAGAAATACTTCAAGAATAATATTCTGACAAAAATTAATAAGATCTAATTTGCTGTTTGTTTTAACTTGAAACAATATTATATTATTGTATTATACATTTGCAATATATGATAATTCAAGATATTTAATTTTATTTTATTAAATCTGTGGTTAACCTAACCACAATTGGTGACCCCGACGTGATACAATTGGCGTGGTTTCGTCTAGACCATTGACCAGTTGGAGCTTTTTGGTGTCCGGCGCAGAGGAAGTCTCGTCTGAAATTTATAGCTGAATTTATGGTTTTGGATCCCTCCGAATTGGCAGTCTGAGAGTTGTTTTTATTAGCATTGATGCTAAGTGTTATTTGCGAGGCCAAGTGAGTACGTTGCATATATTACTCACCATTACTTAAAAGTTTGCTAAGCAATCAATATTTTAAATTTTATTTTTTTTTTCCTACGTCTGTCAATTTGTGATATTAATAATGGTTGATCCACCTCAGACAACTGTCGAGTTAATCGAATCCCTGCCTGTTAATCAACAATGTGTAACGTCTGTCAAATTACCCCCTTTTTGGATGTCAAATCCATTGATATGGTTCATGCAAGTTGAGGCACAATTTAATGTATCGAGAATAACCTCTGATCGTAAAAAATACGACCTAATTGTTGCCCATTTACCCTTGGAGATAATCAATAATATTTACGATGTTATCATTAATCCTCCAGAACGAGATTTGTATTGTAATTTGAAAACTATTGTAATTTCACGCCTTTCCTCCAGTGAAGAGAAAAGGCTTGAAGATTTATTAACCGGTTCAGAAATTGGAACCAGGAAGCCTTCAGATTTTTATCGTTCTATGTTAGGTGTTGTTGGCGGTTCGCACATGGTGAGTCAGGATTTGCTAATGAATTTGTGGAAGCGACGTTTACCGAAAACAGTTTATATTGCCTTGACTGCTTCGGGAAAGTCAGATTTGTAAGTAGTTCTCGACATAGCTGATAAAGTTTGGGAATCTTGTCAGACTCCAGTTCAATCTAACTTTTCCGCTTTGCCTGTTTCAATCCCTGACACGTTTCCGCCCACAACATTATCAGACCTTTTAACTACTTTTAATAACTTTTCTACAAGATTCCAATTGACTTTAAATCAAGTTTTACAAAGACAACAATCACTTGAATCACAATTGTCTACTTTACAATCTTCGAATGATACGATTCGCCCTTCCACGTCTCTAAATGAGACACGTTGTACTAATTGTCATAACCGACGTCGTTCACATTCACGATTTTCTAATAATCGAAATAATTTTGATCCTTCATGCAACACAACTTGCTATTATCATCAAGTATATAAAGACCGAGCATATATGTGCGGCGGTCCTTGGTGTACTTTTTATAACGTTCCATTATTTGATAATAAATCAAATAAATCGAATATTTCAAAAAACTAGACAGTTCTATTGTTATGTCTGCTGACACTAGAGAGCTTGACAGCAGACGTCGCCTTTTTATTTTTGATGTATCAAATAATTTTCGCTTTTTGATTGATACCGGAGCAGATTTGTCGGTTATACCGAGAAATGCTTTTACAGATTTAAAGGTAAACAAGGATTTAGTTCTTACCACAGCTAACGGTGGAATTGTTTACACCTACGGTAAGAAACTTTTGAAAGTTAATTTGAAATTACGTCGTGTGTTTACTTTCATTTTTAATATAGCTGACATACAGATCCCGATTATTGGTGCAGATTTTTTGGCACATTTTGGTTTAATTGTGGACTTGAAGAACAGTATTTTGATCGATAACAAGACAAGTTTGTCAGTGAATTGTTACGCCGAAACTAGTTCTGTCATTTCCACAAGGTTATTTTCTTTTGAAGACCAATATACGGCATTATTGCATGATTTTCCGCAATTGGTGGGAACGCCAGATTATTTTTTACCTGTAAAACATACTGTTCAACATTTTATTGTGACTGAGGGTCATTTACCTTTTAACCGTCCGCGTAGATTGGATGCAGTGAAATTTGATATTGCTAAGGAGGAATTCGCCCATATGGTAGAATTAGGGATTTGTAGAGCATCTTCTTCATCTGTCGCTACTCCACTACATATGGTTGCAAAAAAGGAACCCAATGACTGGCGTCCGTGTGGTGACTACCGACAGTTAAACTCTGTAACAGTTCCTGATAGGTACCCCTTACCACACATACAAGATTTTAATGCTCATTTATTTGGTTGTAAAGTATTTTTGAAAATCGATTTGATTCGTGCTTATCATCAGATACCTGTCGCCGAATGTGACATTTATAAGACAGCAATCACAACCCCTTTCGGCTTATTCGAATTTATGCGAATGCCCTTTGGTTTGAGAAATGCTGGTCAGACATTCCAAAGATTTATGAATGAAATTTTTTCTAACTTGAAATTTGTTTTCGTGTATCTTGATGACATTCTTGTAGCGAGCTCGGATCATACACAACATTTGGAACATTTACGCTTAATCTTTGAACGCCTTAATGACTATGGAATCAATATCAAACCAACTAAATGTGTTTTTGGCACTAGTGGTTTGACCTTTTTGGGACACTATATTAGTCCAGAAGGTATTGTGCCATCTAAAGAGAGAGTTGAAGTTATTATTAATTTTCCTCAACCATCTACTATTAAACAACTTCAACGTTTCATCGGTATGATTAATTTTTATCATAGATTTGTCCCTAATTTTTCAGAAATTTTGAATCCTTTACATTTGTTGAATGCTAGAATGTTGCGTGATAAAAGTAAAGTTATTAATTTCTGGCCATTGGATTGTTCTGCTAGTTTTGAGAAAGCTAAGCAAGCTTTAATAAATGCCACAGTTTTAGCTCACCCTAGTTGTTTGGAAGGAGTGACACTTTCATTAACTGTGGATTGTTCTAGTGTATCAATGGGTTCGGTGTTAGAACAGACATTTCATAATTCTACTTCTCCATTAGGTTTCTTTTCTCGAAAACTGACAGATGCGCAAAAACGATATTCTGTTTTTGACAGAGAGTTACTGTCACTTTTCACTTCAATTAAACATTTTAGACATATATTGGAAGGCCGCGTTTTTACTTGTTATACCGATCATAAACCGTTGGTTTACGCTTTATCGTCAAAAGCAGACCGTTCACCTCGGCAGATCAGACATTTGGAATTTATTTTACAATTTACAAACGATTTACGACACATTCCAGGTCATGCTAATATTGTCGCAGATACTATGTCACGGATTGATGACGTTAACGTTTTGGAACGAAATACTTCAGACATCATAGACTCGTTAAACTCTTCCAGTTTTAATTTGGCAATATTAAAAACTACGCAAGATGATGATGATCAACTTATTTCTTTATTAAACAATCAAAAGGTGAATAATAAAAACAGTAAAATAAGCTATTTGTTAAAACAAATTACCTTTTCGGATTCGCATTTTTTAATTTGGTGCGATGTTTCACGTAATGGATGTCGTTCTTACGTACCAAAATGTTTACGTCGAGTAGTTTTCAATATTTTTCATAATTTAACTCACGCTGGCATTAAAGCTACTAAAAAATTGATAACCACTAAGTATTTCTGGCCCAGGATGAATTCTGATTGTAATTTATGGACAAAAACCTGTATCAACTGTCAAACTTCAAAAGTCAACCGTCATACTAAGACACCTATAGGTGATTTTGAGATACCCAAAGGCCGTTTTGAACACATTCATATCGATATTGTAGGACCTTTACCTCCTTCGCGTGGTAATTCTTATATATTGACAGTTGTTGAAAGATACACCCGCTGGCCAGAAGCATATCCGCTCGTAGACATTACAGCAGAAACAGTCGCTAGGACTCTTTTTGAAAACTACGTATGTCGTTTCGGTGTTCCACTAGACATAACAACAGACCAAGGAGTGCAATTTGAGTCAACTCTATTTTCGGAATTTTCAAAGTTTTTAGGTTTTCACCGGATTCGCACAACTAGTTACCACCCTCAGAGTAATGGTATGGTTGAACGATTCCATCGAACCCTAAAAACCACATTATTAGCGAGAGCAAATACATCACATTGGTACGAAGAACTCCCTATCATTTTGTTGGGTTTGAGGGCTATGCCTAAAACTGATTTGCGTTACTCATCAGCAGAACTAGTTTACGGTCAAACGTTACGTCTCCCCGGAGAATATTTCATTAAATCAGATTTTGACCCACAAGTTTCTAATTTTATTGTTAAATTACGTGAATATTTTGATAATTTACAATTTACTGCCTCAAAACGTCAATTTTGTCAAAAATCTTTTATCAGCTCTGATATTAACAATTGTACATACGTTTTCCTTCGAGAAGCTCGATTAAAATCTAAGTTTTCACCTTTATTTGATGGGCCTTTTGAAGTAGTTTCTCGAACTGATAAGATTATAACTATCCTTAAACGGGGTAAAGCTGTCACTGTCAGTCTTGACAGAGTTAAACCCGCTTATTTGTTGACTGATGAGGTGGATCAAACTTTTACTTCTTTACCTAAACGTGTTCGTTTTGTTATTGATTGCTTGCGGTAATTTTTCTTTTGGCAGAGGGGTATATGTAGCGTACTCATTTTAAGATAGAAGCTACATGTACATTTTATATAGAGCTCCCCAAAAAGAAATGAAAAGCTGTAACCAAGAAAGAAAATAAGAAATACTTCAAGAATAATATTCTGACAAAAATTAATAAGATCTAATTTGCTGTTTGTTTTAACTTGAAACAATATTATATTATTGTATTATACATTTGCAATATATGATAATTCAAGATATTTTATTTTATTTTATTAAACCTGTGGTTAACCTAACCACAAGTAACATCACATCCAGGATGTGCAACAAGTGAAAGAATCTCTCTGCGGAAAGTACAGAGTACTCCGAAAGATTTGGTCATCCGAACTTTCGGTATCTTCCACTAATATGCTTGCCGTTCCTGTTCTGCTCTACTCCTTTGGAGTAGTCAAATAGACTGTAGATGAGCTACGCCAATTGGACAGAGGTACCCGCAAGATGATGAATATCCATAGGAACATTCATCCTAGATCGTCCGTTCCTCGTGTGGGTTTGGAGTGTAGAGTAGCACTGAGCAAGGCATGTAATGTCCTTAGGAGCTCAGACCTGCTCCTGCAATTAGTGAGAGATCACGAAAATGCAGGGGTGGGTGCAGGATTGTTTATGGCGGCAGAAAAAGCCGCAGATGAAATCGGTCTCGTATTCGTATCATCCACGGCATTCGTACGGGATAGACCAAACATCAGTGCTGCCTTACGTCCCCGAAGACCTCGAGTTCGTTGTCGAAAACGAGAGGTGCTGAATTTATTGGAACTACTCATTTCCGACAGTCAGGCTAATTCAAGCCAACAAGCCTGACATAGTTCTCCTCGACCATCAACGCAAGGTGATGTTAGTGATACGCGGTACCTGCCGAGCCATCACTTTGAAAAAGAAGGAAAAACGGATTAAGTACCGTGATCTCCGGTACGAGCTCCGAGTGCTATACCCAGGGTACTTGGTGAAGATGGTAGTCGTAATGATCGGGGTACTTGGTGGTATGAAGCCTACGTTATTCTTGGAACTAAAGATCATACCAGCCTGCCAGAAATCAGCCGAATTGCTGGCAGACCAAATGCAGAACTCGGTTATCTTGGGTCCCCTTCGCCTATTTAGGACACACGATTCTGGTTTTTACAGTCACTAACCCCACATGTTGTGAGGAGTGGCTGTAATTATGGCAAGCGCGGATACCGTGTGGTATCGGTCGGAAAGCATGAAGCTCTGTCCGGCAACTAATAAACCGGAAAAGAAAATAAAACATTAATAATAATAAATAGAAAGGAGAGACTAATTTCTATCTTCCTAGCCTCTGGTGAGTAGCGCTACCACTTACTCCAGCTGAGGGTGTAAATCGGACCGGCAGCACTGGTGCACCCGGGAGGGAAAGCCTCTTCCCCTCTGATGTCGGCCGTGGGCTTACTGGGCTAACCACCCACTAACTCAATTCTCCGGTTCCTGCAGGCCGAAGACAGCCCCCCCCCACGATCGACCCCATTCGGATAGGGGTCATGGGCAAAATGGTGGGGCCCAACAGGATGGACTGCCCGATGATAATAACTGCTATAGACGAGGACGTTTGGAGTGGATTGACGAGCTAAGTGGCAGCCTTATGCAGTGTACTGAAAGCAGTGAGTCTAGAGGGGATACTTGACGTGGATGCATGCTCTGTGGTGTGATATCCACCGAGAGCATCGTGCGGTCACTAAACAGAACTTTCGTGACTATGTATCTCACCTCCGTAGCAAAGGCTAAGTTAGAATCGCACTAAGGCCTGGTGAAGAGATAGTCGATAGATCGCCTGATCAACCAACCGAAGAGGTCGTTTTCGACGTTCCGCCCATACCAGAGGATATCAGAACCAGAAGAGGGCTACACCACCAAAAGCCCCCTTGGCCACAAGATCTGGTCAGAGTGGACGCAGAACTTAGTGAAGCCATTTCGGAAGAGGCCGACATCTGGCACGTTGACTGTGCCGTTTATGACGCCGCGATGCGACTCTCTCGGGCGGAGATGCGGAACAATACTCACTGCCTCTCCGCAGGAGAGAGCCGACCGCTTCCGCTTTCCGCTTCCCGTATTCAGTGTGTGATGGATTATATGGCGAATAACAGGCCAAGAGTGCGACGAATAGTCGCCAACCTAAGGCAAATCCATCAAACGCTCAACGTGGCAGTGCTGCTTACCACCAAGCAACATTGTCTGGATCGGATACGGATGCTAGTGACTTACAAAATGTCACTAGTAGGCCGGGCGAGAGCGGTAAGGGAATATAATCTTTTCCATAAGAATCCATCTCGTCAGTTTCAACCGCCTGAGCGTATTGTTGAGAATCCGCCGACCGTAGATCAGGTGGAAAACGTCTAGAAGACGCTTTACAAACAGAAGCGTCCGCTAGACCAAGATACTCCAGCCGTGCCACATTTCAAAGCAAGAGCTTCAACAACCTCAAGTAGTGTGCCAACCGACAATGACAACGAGAAAAGATGTTCAAAGAGCTCTCGAAGGCTCTAAGAAATTTGCTGCTCCTGACCCTGATGGGATCAACAACTTTTGGTGGAAAAAACTATCAGGCACCCACCGCCATTTGGCTAGAATTTTTACTTCGTGGCTAAATGGAGAGCAGCAAATGCCTTCCTAGATTCTCGATGGGTGAACCGTTCTACTCCGTAGAAACGGAGATTTGTCCGATCCAAAGAACTACAGACCGATATCCTGTTTAAAGGCATGTGTGGGGTTAGAAAATATAAGCGTTTTGTTCCGTGACTACTCCGTGAACTCGTCAGTAAGGCTGGAGTAGCCACTGCCTTATACACTTCTCCAACGAACCCAACATGGCCTCTCGTATATACACTTAGTGGGCCAAATAATGTGGCGGTGAAATATAAGGAAAACGTCACACGCCACACCATTCCCCCACCAGTGACAAAGTCACGAGAAACCTGTTGGTAGTAGGAGATTGACGGGACTGAACAGGAACGAAGCGAGTACCCCACTCTGAAAGTACTCTACGTGCAACGGGCAACAGGCAACTGGCTACGTGCAACGGGCAACATTTGGCATCAGGCCATGAGCAACGGGCAACTGGCTACGGGCATCTGGTAGGTTTTTCAGTGTTCAAATCAAAGGGGTCACCATTTGTGGGGTTAGAAAATATAAGCGTTTCGTTCCGTGGCTACTCTGTGAACTCGTCAGTAAGGCTGGAGTAGCCACTGCCTTATACACTTCTCCAACGAACCCAACATGGCCTCTCGTATATATACTTAGTGGGCCAAATGATGTGGCGGTGAAATATAAGGAAAACGTCACACGCCACAGCATGCTACAAGTTATTGACACGTATTTTGTACATGCGAGTACTCCAAGCAATTGGCACGGTATCTAGTATACTATCATTCAAAATAATATTTCTTATAACTCCGATTCTGAAAAAGCTGAAATCTTAGCCACTCACTTACAGCATACCAATACGACGCCTCCAAACAGTGTACCCTTTCACCACCAAGTGACTCACGCGACGCAGACTATACCAGACAGAATTCCTATACCCACCAACAAATTACCCAAAATGTTAACAAATCCCAACGAACTTAAAAAAATCATCAAAACCTTTCCCAATCATAAAGCTCCCGGTCCCGACACCATTCCCAACATCGTCCTTAAAAATATTCCCAACAAAATGTTATGCCAAATCACATACATCATCAATTCCATAATAAAACTGCAATACTTTCCGAAAGACTGGAAGTTGGGCATCATAATCCCCATCCTAAAGCCGAATAAGCCGCCCACTTGTACTGCAAGCTACCGGCCGATATGCCTGTTAAATACCCTCTCCAAATTAATGGAGAGGGTATTTCTCAGAATATTAAATAAAATAGTAGAAAAAAACCGGTTAATCCCGGTTTTCCAATTTGGTTTTAGGAGGGGACATAGCACCACTCACGCACTCTGTAAGGTGGTGCAAGACGCATATTATGCCTACAACAAAAAACAGTGTTCAGACTTGTTGCTCCTAGACATCGAGAAGGCTTACGACACAGTCTGGCATAATGGGCTGCTGTACAAATTGCACAGCATCCTTAAGTTGCCCACTTACATTACCACATTTATCAGATCATACATTAGAGAGAGACACATAACCGTATGTGTAAATAACACATACTCCACCCCAACAATTTTATCGGCGGGTGTCCCCCAGGGGGCTATCCTGTCACCCCTCTAATATAATATATATACCTCCGACGCCCCTACCTATCCCAACTCCAATATCCTTCTATTTGCAGATGATACAGTGCTGTATGCGCAGTCGTTCTACGCTCAGACGGCAACGCAGAAGGTGCGGTATCATCTGCAAATACTCCAAAAATTTTTTGACAAATGGAAAATAAAAATAAACCAGACAAAGACACCGACAATCAACCTAAACAGAAAATTCACAAACATAAAGACATTCAACAAGTTACAAATAAACGGACAGACAATTGAGGAGCGGAAGACGGTCAAATATCTGGGGGTGACCCTAGATAAGAGATTGTCTTTCGCCCCTCATGTGACGCAGACAATCAACAAGACATACGCTTCACTCAACAAACTATATCCTCTTGTGAATAGACGGAGCAGGTTGTCCACCAAAAATAAATTAACGCTCTACAAGGTTATTTTCAGGCCTATTCTGACCTATGCTTGTCCTGTGTGGAACAACCTCTCCGACACACAATGCAAGAGGATACAGACGACCCAAAATAAACTCATAAGACTACTTACAAACGCAGACCGGTACACGCCGATTGCTGAACTCCACAGGGCCACGGATCTTCAAATGATCCGTGAGTACATTGACGAAACATCGCAAAAATTTTTTGCCACAAAAATTCAGCAATCGGTATTGACTATTGACCTTACTAACGTTAGAAGACAACAAAACCCAACACATACTCACAGACTAATCCACCAAAGACTACCCGTCTTCTTCGGAAGACGGTGACAATAACCTACCACCAGACATGACATAAAACACAGACAAAACACAAAACCCACAAACTCCCATATCCTAGACCTCCCATGCCCCCCTGAAAACCCGCAACATTAAAAAAAAAAAAAATTGCCAAATGTTACCACGTACACTACACATTATTTTATCTTATGACATTTTAAATAGGTTTTTTCCACTTTATTTTCCTATATAAACCACAACAGTTATTTCCGTTCTGCACCTCTAAAACTCAACTATAACCATTATCTTTATAAAAGTAAAAAACTAAAGATACAAACATAAATTATTGAAATGTTTGATAGCCGTTTATAAGGTCCCCAGCCATACCAACGGCTCACTTCAATTTATGTGTTTTTATATTTATATGAAACTATAATTTGATGTAAAATGTGAATTCATATATGTACCTAGTTTTAAAGCTTAAAAACTCTGTAACGATAATATTTAATAAATAATTTTAATGGTTAATGGCACGGTATACGAATGGATATATGAGCAACGCGGGTCTAAGAGGGGTGTCGTTGGCTGCAAGGAGAACTTACTTATTGACAGATGCGTCACGTAGGACTTCGTGCAGTATAAGCGGAACCTTTCTATGGCCTGGATGGATTGCCGCAAGGCATTCGATGTGACATCCCATGTGCCAATTGTTCACCTGCTCTAATGTGCGGTGCCTGGTCCCATAGTGAAGTGCATAGAAAAACTCATGTCGCTCTGGGGGACTCGCTTTACTATAACATCGGACGGAGCCGGTTGTGTTTACAAACAGAAATATTGTCGCTGGCAACTTATTGCAAATAGCTCAAAAGAATATAATAACAGAAATGAACGTAATAAGATCATTACCAATCGCCGGTAGAACATGTGATTTTGTAACATGCTAGCCAGTCTACGATATACGGGACGTATCATCGTATCATCAGTTTTACGGTATCCTTATCCCAAACAACGCTAGAATATTTGCCAGCCATAGCATCTAGGGACATTGGATTAGCAGTTCTGCTCTGCATTTTAATAACATGACTTATAATCAACCAGCCCAGTGAGAAATACTTTCAACGGTTCCTCTGGTACGAGTCGATTATCAGCTTCAAGAAGAAATCTCTTTTGCCCCTCGTTCGTCTTTTCTATTCTTTTACTTCCCATGTAACATTTTACACAACATGTGAGTTAAATTCATGTATGAATGTAACATAATATATCCGCAACATGTGAACTTAATTTTTATGTAAATAATATTACTTTATTATGTAACAGTTATAGAACACTTATATACAAAATACTTCATTTTTTTAAAATACATTATTTTATTATGTAAATTTTATATAACACTTTTATATAAAAAATATTTCTTGCTTTAATCATTAATTAAAAATTTCTCTTCACTTGAGAATATTATTTAATCTTTCGGCTTTTATTCATTTTACGTATCTATTAATTAGGAATGCTTCGATATACATATAAATAACACTGTAGCACAATTTTAAACACTTACTTTCAAATCCGCATGCTGTGGGATTTGAACCGACGACCTCACGCTTGGTAGCACAGTACGCTTCCTCTTGGCTAATGTCCTTCATGTGAATTTTGCTTTAAAGTGGGTATTTGCAATTGAGTATCCGGTTTAAGCATAATATTTCCTTTTACCATTAACCGTACAATTTGTGCATTAATACAATCAAGTTTTCTATATATAACACTTATGGTGCGAAAAGTGAATGTTGTTCAATGAAGCAATGGATTTTATGTTCATATGGGTGATGAAAATTATTTAAAAATAAAACCACACCGGGACAATTACAATTTAATTTCAATTTTAACTAGTTGATAAAATGACTATATTTCGGATTTAACATGCGGAACTGAGAGAGTATTTTTTATTGTGGTATTTGGATAGTTTTTATGGAATTAATACGTTTAATTATATTGCTAGATAAATGTTCTGAGATATTTACTTAATTATTCATACATTTAGATGATTTTTAAAGTACTTATTAATAGTTTCAATTATTTTGCGAGTCACTTTTATATTTGGACATTTGCTTACTTTCATACAATTTTCTATTTTCTCTGAAATGGTTAACTTTATAAAATATTACTTATTCATTTAATTCAGTGACAGATCGCGTTGATGAATCTTTCTCTTTTTGTTTTATCAGATGATCAAAAGGTTACACAAAATATTTAGTTGAACAACCTCTCAAAACCAAGGCGACTTTCGGTAATATAAAACTATCGTTCAACCAGCAGTTATAAATTATAAAGTATTTGTGGGCCAACCACAAACAATGACTTGTATTGGACCTCCTTGATGCTTTGTACTAAATTAAGTTAATCCTATTTTGCAATTTCAATGTTTACAACTAATTTAGGTCGAAGCTCTTTGATGCATTTGTATTATGCTTGATTCTATTCAAAATTATTCTATAATATAATTGCCTGGGGTCGAGGTATAGATCTGCAGAGGCTACTTGTTCTGCAAAAAAAGAGTATTGAGAATAATTTGTAATTTGGGGTACCAATATTCTTGTCGTAGTACTTTTAAAAATAATAAAATTCTTATGGTTATTCACATGTATTTATATACGTTATGAATTATTGACCACCCCACAAAGGACCCCGCACCAAATACATGGGAAAATGGATTTCGGTGAAATTATTTCTAACTGGGGGGAACCAATTCGTTATTTGATGCTGAAAAAAGTTCCCAATACAACTTGGGTCTGAAAATCCCGGTGTCAAAAGTTACAGCTTATGAAAATCGGCTATTTTCTGCCAATTAACAAGCAAAGTGCAATGTATACCTGCACTCCTGAAAAAAATCAATAATATAAAAATACAAAAACGTTTTTATCCCATAAAAATAAGTCCATTCTCTCTTCTTACAACCCGGCGATATATACATCGAAAACACCTTGGTACCGCCGGCATTAGCATTACCCAATGTGCACCACGAGGAGGTTGCGCGGTCGGATTTCGCACATCGTGTGGCCCTGAAAAGGGCTGTTTAAGGGTTGATAATCCACTCCTTCCTGTTGTATATACATATATATACATACATACATATCAAACATATCTCCAGGGATTCATGTATATTGCACTTTGCCTGTTAATTGGCAGAAAATAGCCGACTTTCATAAGCTGTAACTTTTGACACCGGGATTTTCAGACCCAAGTTGTATTGGGAACTTTTTTCAGCATCAAATAACGAATTGATTCCCCCAGTTAGAAAGAATTTCACCGAAATCCATTTTCCCATGTATTTGGTGTGGGGTCCTTTGTGGGAAGTTACTAAAATTGGACCAAAATGGAAAATTGAGATAACATAGAATCTTTACGTTTTGAAGTCCCAGGTATCCCAAAAAGTGGTTTTTGAAAAATGTCTGTGTGTGTACGTGTGTTGGTGTTAACGTAACGTGCGTGTTTTCTATTCATCACACACCCTGTACATAAACTAAGTTAAAATCAGTGAAATATAGACATATATTCTTTACAAACAGCCATATGATAAAAACGCTTCAGTATTCTTAAGCCAATGTACCTACTTAGGTACCTGACTTAGACGAAAAAGGCATTAGCAAAGGGCAATTGCTAAACTGCCGATAACTGAGGCCACCTAAGTAAAGCACACATGGCATAGCTATTGAATACCAGGCATATGGAAATTGGCGCCGGAGAGTCGTCTAACAAAATAATCAAGAGTGGTTAACAAACTCACGATTTTTAAAAGACGATTTTCGGGGAGTCGAAAAATGTATCTTGTCAGAGATTGACGTACAAATTTTATTTTGTAAGTCCTGAACGTCTCATCGCCGATTCCGCAGATACAACCAATTCCGAAGATACTGTTTCTTAGATTTCCTTTTTGTGTAGTGCCATTTTAAAATTTTATTTCATTTTTAAGATTCATATACAGAGTGCTTTTTATTATATGACTGAAACGGGGCTAGCTTCCCAAATCAAAATAAAAAACTAAACTAAATCGCGACGCGCCGTGAATTAAAATATCCATTTATAAAAGTGTACAGGGTGTGCAGTGAATATAGTGTCACTGGGCTAACAGTCAGGACTTGGTGAGATAATTCCAATTTTATTTAATTTTTGTTTCTTTTCGACAGTCACGGACTACACGCTGACTATGTTTTACTTCTTTTTTTTTTTTATAGTTAAATTATCCGTTTCACTAAATTCTTTTTACGTCACGCTTATGGTTAATTTTTTGTTTGTTTTATTTAATTTTTTTTTTTTTCTCTAAGTTTGTTTAGTTGCTTTGCGTCGATCCATTTAACTACCTAGAATTATTCCCAGTTACAATGTTACTTCAAAAATTGTTTCTTATCTAAACTCGCTCATTAACATTTTTTGTTTGTTTTGAATAAATACATTTTGTTAGTAATTTTTGTCTTTGGCACTTTAAATTAATTAATTATTCAGTGTACAAAGGATTCGTAACTTCATCAGTTACGATGCTCAATTAAACAACTGATTCTTTTGAATTTTATTTTATCGGGTTGTTATAATAATTTCGCTATATTATAACTATTGGATGGGTGCATTAAATAATTAATTATTCACGATATCCAAACTCAGGGATTCGATAACATTTTACAGTTAAGGCTTGTGTCAATGTATTTGATTTGAATTGTTATAATTTTCTTTTTGTTTTGGGAAATGTAAATACTCCCAGAGCTACTATTACAATACAGTTTTTTTTTTTTATTCAATTAATCAATAATTAAGTTAAGGCAAATTGCCCAGTTAACGTTTGTTTTTCTATTTTATTATTTTTTGTTGTTGTTTTGGGGAAATTTAGATAATCTCAAAACCACGGCTAGTTCATTTTGGTCCTTGTTACGACGCCCAATTGTTTATTCATAGTTTTTTTTTTCATTTTTTTTTTTTTTGTTCACCATTGGTTACCCCCTCTTATTATTATTATTATTACGCCAAATTATTTTATTTTACTGTATGTTTTTGTTTCCTAAAATTTATTTTTTTTATTTTGTTTTGTTGTACATAGCCTAGGACAGGCAATAAATCTTGTAATAGTAAAATTGATCTTTTACTTTTACCAGAAAATAGTAGTTGAGCAGTTGGCGGGGGATGGTCCTCGACTGCAGTCTAAGATCACAGTGCCTATCCGTAAAGAACTCACCCTAAGAGTCGATCAGATCGCTTCCAGCCAAGCGTGGTGCTACTGGCGCCCATACGAAATAAATTTGTAGCATTCACGCTAATTATTTCGTGCTGGGAATTGTCCCAATCGAAACGCGATCGACGTCGACATGGCGCCCAACGTGGGGCCATCTAACTAATTCATCTCAGGAACCGCGCAGCTAACCAATCCACCGGGATCCATTGTAATCCTTGTAGGATTTTTTTTACAATTTTTTTTTCTCTTCTCATTTGTCTACCCATCAACCCTACATCGCATCTGTCGAGTACGCCTGACAGCATTCCACCTCTTCAGTCATAGAAAAGTTTCGTCCCCATATCTCTCGTTTCGAGAACAGCCATATCAAATTCGCGGGTTCTAATTTCTCGTCAAGCCTTCTTGGCACTGCGTTTACCTCAAAGTAGGCGAATCTTCCAATGGAGCGGGAAAATCGAGCCGTTATAGTAGATCAGTCCGGAGGGACGGGCGATACGGAAATAGGCAGTGATCTTTTGTTGATGGACCTACCAGTACCCCATCAAACGTCTACACCTCTCATACCGAGAACGAGTCGACATGTAACCATCGCCTCGGACAGGCCTGCACAGCGTAGTCTGTCTACTGCTATGGAGCGCGATGCTCCATCTTCGACGTACGGGGAGACCCCATTAGAGCGCACGTTCGCTCAACTGTCGGAGGCTCTCGTCTCAGCGCTCAGGAGCGTGAACCACCCTCCAGCAATTCAGCCTAGACCCTTACCACTCCCTGAGTTTCGTGGTCTTATCCATGAGAGCGCTCGTGAATTCGTTTACCGCATGGACCAGCACTTCCATACTCTCCACATCAACGATCCTTACATACAGCTGGCTCTGGCAACAGACCAGTTGAGGGGAAATGCCAAAAGTTGGTATGAGCCCTACCGGTACCTCATATCATCATATGAAGTGTTCGTGGAGCGCTTGTTCTCTAGATACGAAGCTACTGAACAGCTGGCGCACGCCACCACCGTACTGTACGGAGAACGACAGAAGGTTGGAGAGAGCGTTGCCGTATTTGTGACTCGAAAAATGAGTCTATTCAACCGGGTCGCCCCCGATCAGCCGGAGCAAACCCGAGTCACGGTGGTGCTAGACCAGTTACTCCCGGAATTGCGATCGCGCATCCGGGGCCGACCATATCGCTCCCTCGAGGACCTCGTCGCAATAGCTTCGAAGGTCGAGGAAGATATGCGTGAGTCCACTCCTCAAAGGACTACAGAACGAAGTTTCTCTGACACATTACGTAACAGGCAAAATCACCACGCCAATCAACAGGTACGGTCTTCAGGTCGGGGGCCAAGTACCCCATGTAGGTACTGCCCGGGACAACAGTGGCACTACCACAACGAGTGCCCCAAAAATACGTACCGGCAGTCCCGTCCGGAGGCGAGTAGGGAAGAGAGTCGGTCTCGCCCCCCTCCTCAATCCAACCAACGAGAAAATTCTCGGAGTCAGGAGCACTGCAGAAGCAACCCTCCACGAGGCAATAACCCTCCTCTTGCGAGAGAGAATGGGTACGGGCACGGTACCATTCGTCGTACCGTAGATTCCACCGCTACTACGTATGATCATGACCGCCAGGGAAACTGGCGAGCCGAAGGAGTTACCAGCCGCGACTCCTCGGCGAACGCGCAAAATCAGGCGGCTTCCAATATGTGAAGCAGACCCAGAACTGCGAAGTCCGCCGGAGGGCGTTAAACTCAGCCTGGACCTCCCATCGGCAGCTCTCCGAGGTCTCCTCCTCTCACGACCCTTCTCACGGAGCAGCTGACGAGAACCGCCGGGGGGCGTTAAACTCAACCCAGTCAATCTCCCACAGGTCCACCATGGGCCAAGCCGTTGAAACTTCGAACGTTCCCCACCGGCAGGTGTTAAATGCTCACGTCAACCCCCAAGGCCTCTCACCAGAGGACCGACATTCCCAAAATCCAGGAACCCGTTCCGGGTCATCGTACGACGACCGTTCCATCACCCAACTGAATGGCGTCGACAAACACTCATCGCCTTCCCCATGGCCCTCGCTTCCGGCATTCTTTTCAGGCCCATTCCGTCCCCGAGAACAATCCGATTTTCGAAACGACCCCGAACATATCTCTGTCGAAGCGACAATGGTCGCTCTCGCCAAACCAGGCCAACCTAATATTCACTCAGGGGATCCTTCCCATTTACCAAGGCCAAGAGAACTTAACATTCAATCTTCAACCGCTGGAGTTGATGCCTTCTTTTCACCTTTCACCGGTACCAACCTCCAGGTCACCGAAAACTCCTTTAAGGCAAGCTCCCCCAGCACCGGCGACTTGACCAACCTTATTTCATCTAAATCAATACCGATAGTTCAGAAAATTGAACCAAAACTTAACAGGACCCGGTGCGTTGCGCCGACCGTATTCTCTTCTACTCTCCACAGGGAGAATTTCACACCCAATTCTAGCAGCAGTAGCCGCCACCAATCAGGCGACGAATCGGAAGAATTCGTTGAGCCCATCTCCAATTCTTGTCGCGATTCCAGCGACCATTCAGATTCCACGGGAACCCATCCCTACAAACACTCTTTCTCGGAACGACTGCCTTCGTCGACGGAGAGGCTGTTCGTTACCGCCGAGCTCACGCAGCTCCCTCGAATTTATATTCACATGGATGGGCAACGCCTTCCAGCCTTGATCGACTCAGGTGCGACCAGGAATATAATTAGTTCAAAATTAGCCACGGGACATCGCGCCGAACCTAATCATATCGAGTTCGGGATGGCTTGCGGCGCGAAAACCATACGTTCCCAAGGGGACATTTATCTAAATTTTACAATCAACGACATTCAGTATTCGGCGCGGTTTAATGTGATTCCAAGTTTGAACGAGGATATTATCCTCGGGGCTCCGTTTCTCCATGGCGAACGAGCATTCCTCGACTACGACAGGCGGTGTATATACGTAGGGACGGACAACCGACAAACCGTCTTCTGGGATCAAACAGACAGGGACTCGATACTCAGACCAAACCGCACAATTCATCCTCTTATTGATATTCCTTCCGAAGGGCGCGCTCTTCTCACACCCCTCTTCGAAGAATTTGCGGACATTTTCTCTGACTCTCCAACCCAGGTGACGACTATAACGACTTGTCACAAGATTATCTTGACAGATACCACGCCGATTCATGTTCGACCTTATCCCCTATCACCAGGGAAAAAGCAGATCCTTAACGAGCAGGTTGAGGAGATGCTGGAGGCGGGCGTAATTGAACCCAGTACTTCACCATATAGTTTTCCTCCAGTGATTATCGAACGTCCTGGAAAAAAGCCGAGGTTCTGTGTAGACTATCGAAGGCTGAACGCTGTAACGCTCGATGAAGCATCCGTGTTGCCAAAAATTTATGATACTATCAAAGACTTTGGGGACGCTCAGTATTTCACGCTGCTCGATTTAAAGAGTGGATACTGGCAGGTGCCCATGCACCCCCAAAGCAAGTCTTATACTACATTTTCGACCCCCGATGGAGCGGCGTACCAGTTCCGGGTAATGCCATTCGGACTGAAGACCGCTCCGTCTACTTTTCAAAAATTAATGACTAGAGACGTTCTGACCGGATACCTGCATAAGTTCGTGCAGGTATACTTAAACGACATCATAATTTTCAGTAAAGACTTGACTGACCACCGTAAGCATCTGCGGCTCGTTTTTGAACGCCTACGGACCCACAACCTCACCGTGTCCCCAGAGAAATGCACAATCGCAGCTCAGGAGCTAGATTACCTGGGACACACGATACGAGGTTATACGACTACGCCACAAGACAAACACCTCTTGGCCATTCGTGAATGTCAGCCTCCAGTCACCAAGAAACAGCTTCAAAGCTTCCTTGGTTTATTCAACTGGATCAGGGAGTACGTACCTAACGTATCTCTGTTAACGCGACCACTGACTAAGTTGTTGGCCAAGGAGACCAAGTTCAGGTGGGACAACGAATGTCAAAAGGCATTCGACGAACTGAAAGACGCCGCGTCACAACCCCTTAAATTACACCGACCCGACTTCACGAAGCCGTTCGTCCTACAGACTGACGCGTCCTTACTAGGACTTTCAGGCGTGCTATATCAGACTGGGGATAATGGGGAACGGAGGATAATATCCTACGCGAGTTCGACATTGTCGCCGACCGAGAGAAAATGCCATATCAACGAACTGGAATGTCTAAGCCTCGTAACATATATTAAGAAATACGCGATTTACTTACAGGACAAACCGTTCGTTGTGCGTACAGATAACCGGTCACTTCTATGGCTCAACAAACATCGGGATCAAAAAACAAAATTCATGCGGTGGTCATTGTTATTGCAGGAATATTCGTTTACCATCGAACACTGTCCTGGAAGGGAAAATCTCCTGGCCGATTTTTTAAGCCGCCATCCCGATCCGACAGCCACGCGACCCAACGTAGACGAAGAACGAATGCTACTGCCCGAGGCAAATCACGCGCGCGAGTCAATAAACGCTTTATCGCAAGCCGCGTTAGTAGCAGACGTGACAGACGGACAACGACGATCACCGACCATTCAACACGCGATGGAACGCTGGAACCGCATCGTTCAAGATGGAGCACGCACGCCAGGTGACGCAAATTTTGAGAGGAGACACAGCGTCCAGGACGGCCAATTCTGGAGAGTGACGGAAGGATTGCATAAGCTATACGTACCATCTTCTCGACTGACCGAAGTGATAGCCCACCATCACGACACACCAGGCGCTGCTCACCCTGGCAGAGACGAGACGCTGCGCGCGATAAGAAGAGGCTACTACCACCCACGGCTGACCAAGGTGGTACGAGAATACGTGAAGCACTGTCTAGTGTGTCGAGCGGTCAAAGCTCGTCACCTGCAACCCCAAGCACCATTTCGGACACATGCTCCCACAACGTGCTTCGAGACCATCAGCGTGGACATTCTGGGACCGTATGTATCTGCCGAAGGAACCGGGAACAGATACATCCTTTTGGCAGAGGATGTATTCTCAAAATGGGTGGAAGCTGAAGCGGTACCCGCAGCCAATGGAAAAGTGCTCGTGGACTTTCTAAAGACACACATCGTCTCGCGATATGGTATGCCGCGAGTGATAATATCGGACAGTGGAGGACACTTTAAAGGAGTGCTTTATACCGTCTGGTGCGAGAAAAATCACGTGGAAATCCGCTATTCAGCTCCATACCACCAACGAGCCAATCCGGTGGAACGCCGAGTACAGGAGCTGAAGAAGATCATCCGTACATTAATTTTCAAGCAGAATCCAGAGCACTGGGATCGTCATCTAACCGACGCGTTGCGCATTCTACGTACGCGAAGAAATGCCGCCACGGGACAAACCCCTGCATACGTTGTACTGGGATATGAACCACCACAGGCCGGAGAATGGGCTCTCCGAGCCTATCAAGATGAGCGCCGAAAACAATCCGAAATCAGCAGGGCTGAACGTATAGATCGCGTGCGAAGTCGACAGCGGACATACCAAGGGAGGTATGCCCCCGCAAACAAGGACACTCCAGTCACCTTCGAGGTTGGAGACCGGGTGATGGCCAGGGTACTTCGCCCCAATAAACGACATTTCGCCGCTGCATGGACAGGGCCACATCTAGTGATGGACAAATTATCCGACGAAGTATACCATATAAGTAAGGGAAGAAACGGAACCGACGTCCACGTGGATGATCTCCGTGCCGCACCGCCGGAGATCGATGACATTCAATCGGGATCCGATTCGGACTTGCCGCCAGACTCCGAAGACTCGTCCGAGGGAGGACAAGATTCGTCAGAGGAAGAGGGAATCGACGAAACAGACCCAAATCCTCAGAGGCCACCACCGACCACCTCACCGATACGGTGGAGGGTAGGCCGAGCTCAGAGCGAAATGTCAATCCCATGACACATGGTATACAATGTTCGAAAACCATCATTACTGATAACGTCGAGAGTGACGCAACTGACGAACCACCAGGATCCAGCGAACAGTACGACCGAGCCCGCGGAATAGCCCAGCAGCCTGGACCGAGCCGTCCGAACGAGAGCTTCTCCACCAGATGACGCCAAATCCACCGAGACAATCGCGAAACCGCCACCTTTCCGGCGGGCATTCGAGTGCGCGACTTCGCGAAGACACTTGAACGGAACCACCGTAGCAAAAGACAATAAAAATGCTCGCGAGTGCGGGAAATGACGCTACACAGCCGCCCGGATCCAGTGAACGACGGATCTGAGACAAAGTGCGCGAGTGCGCGAAACGACGCAACATTCTTACCTCGGGTCCAGTGACCGACGGAGCCGGGACAAAGTGCGCGGGGCGAAAATGTCCCGATAAACGATGAACGTAAATATCTAAAAAGACTACGAGTTCTGTGTTCATTGTCTTCTACGAAAGACAGCTCCACGGGAGCACATTGTCATAGTATGTAACTAGGTTAAGCATTCACTCTTCCTCGACGGAAGATAGCTCCGCAGGAGCACATTGTATTAGTTAAGCACGTACTATGTACTACCGCACACGTTTGTTATACGTAAGGCGTAAGGTATCCGTAGCCAGCGCCTAGCCGTGACCTGTCTCTTCCGAAAGAAGGGGGGTGTTAACGTAACGTGCGTGTTTTCTATTCATCACACATCCTGTACATAAACTAAGTTAAAATCAGTGAAATATAGACATATATTCTTTACAAACAGCCATATGATAAAAACGCTTCAGTATTCTTAAGCCAATGTACCTACTTAGGTACCTGACTTAGACGAAAAAGGCATTAGCAAAGGGCAATTGCTAAACTGCCGATAACTGAGGCCACCCAAGTAAAGCACACATGGCATAGCTATTGAATACCAGGCATATGGAAATTGGCGCCGGAGAGTCGTCTAACAAAATAATCAAGAGTGGTTAACAAACTCACGATTTTTAAAAGACGATTTTCGGGGAGTCGAAAAATGTATCTTGTCAGAGATTGACGTACAAATTTTATTTTGTAAGTCCTGAACGTCTCATCGCCGATTCCGCAGATACAACCAATTCCGAAGATACTGTTTCTTAGATTTCCTTTTTGTGTAGTGCCATTTTAAAATTTTATTTCATTTTTAAGATTCATATACAGCGTGCTTTTTATTATATGACTGAAACGGGGCTAGCTTCCCAAATCAAAATAAAAAACTAAACTAAATCGCGACGCGCCGTGAATTAAAATATCCATTTATAAAAGTGTACAGGGTGTGCAGTGAATATAGTGTCACTGGGCTAACAGTCAGGACTTGGTGAGATAATTCCAATTTTATTTAATTTTTGTTTCTTTTCGACAGTCACGGACTACACGCTGACTATGTTTTACTTCTTTTTTTTTTGATAGTTAAATTATCCGTTTCACTAAATTCTTTTTACGTCACGCTTATGGTTAATTTTTTGTTTGTTTTATTTAATTTTTTTTTTTTTCTCTAAGTTTGTTTAGTTGCTTTGCGTCGATCCATTTAACTACCTAGAATTATTCCCAGTTACAATGTTACTTCAAAAATTGTTTCTTATCTAAACTCGCTCATTAAAATTTTTTGTTTGTTTTGAATAAATACATTTTGTTAGTAATTTTTGTCTTTGGCACTTTAAATTAATTAATTATTCAGTGTACAAAGGATTCGTAACTTCATCAGTTACGATGCTCAATTAAACAACTGATTCTTTTGAATTTTATTTTATCGGGTTGTTATAATAATTTCGCTATATTATAACTATTGGATGGGTGCATTAAATAATTAATTATTCACGATATCCAAACTCAGGGATTCGATAACATTTTACAGTTAAGGCTTGTGTCAATGTATTTGATTTAAATTGTTATAATTTTCTTTTTGTTTTGGGAAATGTAAATACTCCCAGAGCTACTATTACAATACAGTTTTTTTTTATTCAATTAATCAATAATTAAGTTAAGGCAAATTGCCCAGTTAACGTTTGTTTTTCTATTTTATTATTTTTTGTTGTTGTTTTGGGGAAATTTAGATAATCTCAAAACCACGGCTAGTTCATTTTGGTCCTTGTTACGACGCCCAATTGTTTATTCATAGTTTTTTCTTTCATTTTTTTTTTTTTTGTTTTGTTCACCATTGGTTACCCCCTCTTATTATTATTATTACGCCAAATTATTTTATTTTACTGTATGTTTTTGTTTCCTAAAATTTATTTTTTTTATTTTGTTTTGTTGTACATAGCCTAGGACAGGCAATAAATCTTGTAATAGTAAAATTGATCTTTTACTTTTACCAGAAAATAGTAGTTGAGCAGTTGGCGGGGGATGGTCCTCGACTGCAGTCTAAGATCACAGTGCCTATCCGTAAAGAACTCACCCTGAGAGTCGATCAGATCGCTTCCAGCCAAGCGTGGTGCTACTGGCGCCCATACGAAATAAATTTGTAGCATTCACGCTAATTATTTCGTGCTGGGAATTGTCCCAATCGAAACGCGATCGACGTCGACATTGGCACGATACCGACGAAACTGCTAAATGGATTTGCATGAAATTTTACATGAAGTTTTTATGGAAAACCCGTGGCATCAGACGAAACTTTTTCTAGATATATTTCTAAAAATATTTTTTATTTTCTCCTACTTCGACGCATTTTCGAAAAAACTAAGTTTTCAAATATTTTTTAATGTTGCCGGTCTGGATATCATGCAAACTTTATGTGCTCTTATTGCTTACCATCCAAAGAACTCATTAGAAAAATCGTCCGCCTCCGATTTGTTTCGAGGTAAATATCTCTAATAACTAGGCTATAATATTCTAAACCTATTATTTTTGATTTTTTTTTACGATTATTATACATCCACTCGACTACGTGAATGTGAACGTTTATCAACACACCGCACCGTGACAGACATGAGTACAATACAAGAAATGGTAATAATTTATATGTTAATAATTTCAATTTAGTCCTATAAAAATATCTCCCATATACACTGGAAACTATTTATTTAACAAATTGCCCTCTAGTCAAGTATTTAACCGAATTCAGATCTAAATTAATATTTTTTTTATCTAGCAATGGTTTTTATTCTTTTCATGAATTTGAGAATTTTAGGAAATGAAAAATACTGATTTAATTGTCAGCTCATATATACCAAAACTTATTGTTTATTTTTAATTTGACGTTTGTTTTAATTTAGTTATTCGTAAATTGTATGCATGTTACTATTGTACACATATACTTTAAAATGATCGTAAACTATTGTATATTGCTTGTAATTTAGTGGAAGTATTTATAAATACACAAAGATCCCTATCTATACCCTCACATAAACATTAGAGCTAGCCCGCTAGTAGTTATTTAAGAGAGCATTTAAATAATGCTACATTGTAGCAATGTATATTGAACATGGCGCGTTATTTTGTAATGCACAATACGAAATAGATTGATTGCAATAGGTCCCAGTAGAAAAAATTATCCTATGTGGCGTAAATTAGACCAAATCTTTAGTATTTATAGTAATAGTAAGTCGGTCGGTCTGTTTGTAACCTTTTTTTTTGTCTGCAACGGTTTAAGATATTCACTTCAAATTTGGTACAGGTATGCATCATAACGAGATCTGGAACTAGATTACATTTTGCGCTAATTCCGGTGAAAGGTTAAATAGGGCTAAATAGGAAAAAATAAGTAAAGCAAAATGGTAAAAGTACAGAAACCTGGAATTTGGTATATGTACTAGAAATCAAGGTCTCATATTTTTTATAACATTTGTCAACTCGTCCACCACCCCTCTCTATTATTAAAACAGTGAATATAATAAAATTGAGATGTTCACCTGAAAGGTACACGTACATATTATAACGACATCTGGAGTTAGATTATATTTTAAGATTATTCCGTTGAGAGGTTGACGGTTAAATAGGGGTAAAGAGGGGAAAATAAGTAAAGCAAGTTGGACAAGAGTACAGAAACTTAATTTGGTGTATGTACTAGCAGCTAAGGTTTCAGATTTTCTTATAACATTTTTCAACCCCTCCACCATCCCACTCTATCGCTAAAGGAGTTGATAAAATAAAATAAAGATATTGACTTGAAGTTTGGTACACATATGTATCATGACGAGATCTGGAACTAGATTATTCCGGTGAAGGGTTGGGAGTAAATAGAAGCAAATAGGGGAAAATGAGTAAAGCACCCTTACTACATTATTCTAGTTGATGTATGGAATTGATTATTTGATAGCCATAAAAGTGACTATTTGTCCCAACAAAGTTTTGAGCTGCAAATATATATTTTATAATTATTTCTCACTCGGTGTTTTGTGACATCTTTATTTAAATTAAACACAACCTTCTACCTAAAAGGTATAACTTTTATTAATTATATATTGCAGGTACAGGAATAAACAAACTAATTGAAATGAGTATACTTAAATAAATAAAATAAGTTCTTTGAACTTTGAGTATAATAATGTCACGCAGGAAACAGCCAAATCCGGGAAAGTCGCAAATGTTTGTATAAATTAAATATATTCGACCCTAGTCCATATTAAATAAAAAACAATTAAATAATTTCAATGCCAATTAGTAGAATTGTTTAATAATAAAACACAAATATATATAAACATAACATTGACCGTTATCTAAATAAACAAGTATATAAATCGAATAATCAAAACAAACGAGGCTCTCGGTTCTTTTGAATTAATTGAGTTTCGACGTCTTAGTGTCGACGGACAGTTGTAGTTTGGGGCCCTCATCTTAGGATGTGGGGCCCAGGCCCTTCAGGCAGTTGTAGTGATCTTCGCCCGGGAGATCACTAAGTTAAGTGAAAGTGACACCTTTTCCTCCCCACTATGTATATTGGTAAGATTGTTTAAATTTTTATGTGTTCTATCTATTTTTGTATTGTTGATTATTTGTATCTGTTGTTTGTTCGTTATCCCCTAAATGAGTTTTGTAATAAAACCATGTAAATTCTTAGAGTTGCCCCTTATTAACACACATTTCTCCAGAGAACCCAAAGTCACGTAGGGCGTAGGGCCCACAGATAGGGCTCTAGCCCTTTTCTTCGTGACAATAAATTATATTACATCTCGCTCGGAGAAAATTTAAACGATCTTCATGTTGAGTTGAAAGACGTGCATTTCTTTCCGTTTTTTATTTGTTAATTTCTTTAAAGTAGTTATTAAGAGCATTTACATATCCTTTCATTTCATCCCTAAGTTTAATATCAACATTCGATTTATTATACAACTCTTTCAGACTATCTTTAAACTTATCTAATCTCTTAAACTTAGGATTTTTACTTCACTGATATTTTCGTCTTTAGTTAAATTTCTGTAGAAAAACTATAACTCATCTGACAAATATTCAGAATCTCTGGCAATATTCATATCATAGCGGGTTTAATTTTGTACCTAAAAAGCTACAAAAAAATAGAACTGTTCCAATTCGTTTTCTTGAATGGCTCTAATATTGACTATTATTTTCTCCTCCAACTTCCTTTTGTATTTGTCATAGCCATTTTCACGACTACTGCCAACATAAATACAACTATTTAAATTATATCTCGTTTGGAAAATGCTCCTTGGGAAAATCCATTTGCCTGGCCGCCACTATTTCCGGTCACACTTATTTCTTCTTTGGTTTGCGTACCACCCTTTTTTTCTATATTTTTGTACAATAACTATAACCATTATCACAACCATAAAACAATCGAGTTAATTATTTTCCTTCATAAACCCATTCATATAACCAGTTGGATTTCTTTTTTTATGCAATATTATAAAACAATTATATGAATGTTAGATCTGGATTTGTAGAATTCACTTTTTAAAAACAATTTTTTTATTTGCACAAGACAATATTTTATTATTACACAAACTGAAGTTGATTTACAACTTAAACACTTAAACTAGTTGATGGTTAACCTCCGAGCATTGCTCTTAATGGAGAAGTAAACAAATTTAAAACATGAATTAATAAGAATAAAAATATCAAGAGAGACTCTTCGCAAAATTAATATATCGAGAACTGAACGATGTAGACTGAAGCCAAAAGCGTCGTTCAGTCGTATTTATAATGTCTGCATAAAATGCAGATTAAACAGAAACTAAATCTATACATCAGGGTTTCACAAAAGTAACCTAAGCTAAAACGTGCAATTTGGAATATTATAGTATTGAATTACAAAGATAAAGAAAGATATGAAATAAAGAAATGAATTTGTTTTGGAAAGTATTAAATTACTTATGTGAATGTGTTGATAAGGACTCAAAGAATAATAGGGTTACACAAAGGTTATTATATAATACAATGCTTAAATCTAATATAACAACTCCCTTTCTTATAAAAGAGTTGATGCTATAAATCAACTTTTAAGCGTAAGTTTTGCTGTACGAGGGATTTAGTTCGATATCCTCGGGGATTTCACGAATATTTACACTTGGTCTTCTTTTGGGGAGTAAATGTCCATATCCACTGGAAAGCTTGGACTTCAATGGTTGTGGAGATCGTTGGATAGGGAGATGCCGATCCTTGCGTCTCTTCCGCCCTTTCTGCATTTGCAGATTACGAATAAAATAATAAGCAAGATAATCAAAGTTATCGTAAAGTACGTGAACCAAGAAATGTTCTTATTGATGAATGCTTCATTGATGATTTTGTCTAGATCGTCCGGGTATTGATCTAGTTTTTACTTGGCGATGTTCAGATCGTCCGTGTTGAGGTTGCTTAACTTCAGTGGCTTTAAATTTGGGAGTTTGGATTTCTCCGGGAGATGGTTACAGCAATCGTATGGTATTCGAACCAGATGGCTGTTTATTAATAAATGTGTGTTCAAGAGCAGTCTTTACTCTTAATTATTTTTAAGTAATCCCTACCTAAGTACAACTGATGTTGTCTAGTGGGTGCGATGAGGTATGGACCCTGGTGCTACCTATGAAGGCACTACACTCCGATTTCAAAGTCAAGTTGAGTTCAGCTGGATTATTTTCGTAATAACGTCTCTGTTGTTGCACTTTACAGTTACCGGTAGATTGTCTGATACTAGTATTAGTCACTTATTGTTGCTTAGTTTTTGAATACTGTAGTCTTTAGCAAACAATAAATTTGACTGGCAAGTCCGGGGCACTACACTTAATTGTTTTAGTATTTGGGCTTCGCATGTCGCGTCACTGTCTATGGGGTACGGAAGCACATTTGAACGAAGTCTTACACTGGGGTTTAAGGATTTACAGTTGTCAAGGTTCGGGAGAGGTACAAATAACAATGAATCATCGTCCTTTGCTATGTACTTATGTGTCGTTGATAAAATATGATGTTCGATTACCCAATATAGGAATACGGTAAAGGCGGTAGAGGGTGTAAGTTTCTGGTTCTGTTAATGGAATTTTTAAAACAAATATTACTTTAGATCCTGATTGAAAAGCCTGGAGTTCTATTGTATCAAAATATTGAGCAACTTTTGAAATTTGTGGTGTTATAGGCAGATTATTTTTGTGTAGAGATTGAGATACTTCCTGAAGAGAAGTAACTAAGTCTTTCGGGGCAATTATTGAACTATGTAGGATTTTTAATCGAGCAAATGTGATTGAGTTTAAAATGTTGTCTAAACAATTTTCTAAAAACATGTAACTTTCCATAAGAGATTCGCATATCTCGAGTACTCGTAATTTTGACCGAATGTAAGCTAAATCGTCGGATATATCGTAAATTGATTTTTCGATTTCTTTAATATCGTTATTAAAGGTTTCCTCGTCGATTTTTAATTTTTGAATTGTTGAATTAAAACTTTTTATTACCGAGGTCGTTACCAAAATCTGGTTCTTCATTAGATTTTCTAACTGATGTTCGTCGTTCGTGAGTTTATTAATACAATCCGTATAGTATTCACCATCAGAGGCGTCTAGGTTACCTGTGATAGCCTTCCAAAATGTACCGATTCCGTTTAAAATACCTCGTTTGTATCTTTTAGTGTCCACAAATATTTCCTCAACTTTTTATTGTAATGATTGGGAAATTTGGGTTAAGAGGCTGATATGTGTTCTGACTTCCGATCGAAAGGATGTCATGCGAGGGTTGTCTGTATCGAATGTGGTTATCATGTCGTTTGAATTTTGCTGTTATTGTCGAGGGTTAATTTAATTGGCTCGATGTCTTTGTAGACTAGAATTGTCCATTTCTCGTTTGATATCTCGATTCGGTCTTCTTCGTGATAGTATATTGCGATGGTATTGTTGATGGGTTCAATAGAATATTGGGGTGACACTGCTTTGAGCAGCAGGAGAAACCTGAAAATAAATTAATTTTCAAAGTATGGTTTCATTCTGTCAAAGTTGGTTTTTGTAGTGTGTTTAGACTGAGGGTTGTATAATATAGCACAGTTGTTTAGAATTTCTCTAATCTCAAATGGTCCATTAAATTTATTTTGAAGTTTATTCGTAATTTGACTTTCCTTTACATAGACTTTGTCACCTACTTTATATTCGGGTAAATCGTCGTGTACATGTTTTTTTGAATCTTACTTTTGCCTTTTCTTTTTGTAATTGGATCCTTGTACGAGCTATTTTGTAATAGTGCGAGATTCTATTATTTAAATCTCGCATGTACTTGGATATCAATTGTTCTTGATTATAAAGTGTTTCAGGGGGACGCCTTGCACTGTGTCCGAATATTAATTCGTACGGGGTGAAGCCATGAGTTTTGTTTACAGAGTTATTATAACAAATAACTACGTACGGTAAGACGGTTAACAGGCGTTCGCTAGGGTTTTCTAATTTATTAGCTCTTATCATTTCCATGAGCGTCGCGTGAAATCTCTCTAGTGAGCCGTTGGATTGCGGGTGGTGTATACTAGAATATGTTAATTTAATATCGTAAAGAAGGCAAAGGTCTTTAAGAAGTCGATTTTCGAATTCTCGGCCTGAGTCACAATGGATGCGAAGGGGTGCACCGTAATGTTGAAAGTACAGTAGAAGTGTATTTACGATAGATTTCGCGGTTTTGTCTTCTATAGCGTAAGCGTATGAATTTAGTGAGTTCATCCCTGATTGTTTGGGCGTAATATCGTGTAGGAACTTCAAGGATGTCGATATTAATGCGTTCGAACGGGATTTTCGGTGTCTCCGTAATGACTAGAGGGTTGTCTAAGTTTTTACGTAATATTTTCGCTTTTTGACAAGTTTCACAAGCTTTTATAAATTTTTCGACGTCTTTTGTTAGTCCGGTCCAATTGTACTTATTTTTAATTCTACGTATCGTCTCATTAATGCCGCGATGGAGATTATTTTTTCCCGCATGAAACTGATTTAGTATTGTGGGAATTTGGTCTTCATAGGGTTTTGTTACGACGTCTTGACAAACGACTAGCTGTACGTCTTTGTTGCTAAAAATAAATGAGAAGATTTCGAGAATAGGTAAGTTCAAGTTATTCTCGACATAGTATGTTTTTGCTGGATTTATGTTCTGGTTTTTGTACATCGTAACGAAAAGTTGTAAAATTGCCGACAAGGGGTCGAATGGTAAGGGTACCGTCTGACTAGATACGGTGTTAATTTTGTTAGAAAACTCAGGGTTTCCTTCAAGAATATTCTCGATTATTTTGTAGTGGATATCTTGCAAATTGTCTTGCTGAAAGAATGTAATTATATTTTTATGATCTTTATCGAGCAATTGATTATTCGAAAACCTGATTTTTGCGTAATCGATTAGGGACTCTGTCTGGCACAATCTTTCGAAGGTTTCGTATTCTCTGGCTATTTGTTCCGGTGGTATATCTTCGTTGGGAATGATTTCTGGATCAGGCGGGTCTTCTTGATTTTGTGCGTTGTTGTGGTACGCTACACATTTTTGTATGTGATTGACCTTAATGCGCGATAAGGTGTCGGCGTTCTTATTGATTTTACCTGGCTTGTATATGATCTCGTAATCATATTCCTCGAGTTAAAGGCGCCAACGTGCTAGCCTACTGCCGGGATCTTTTATAGAAAAGAGCCAAGTCAAAAGTCGGTGGTCAGTTATGAGTTTAAACTTTCGTCCACAAAAGGTACGGCCTGTAGTGTTTCACTGCCCATATGATAGCTAGAAGCTCCCTTTCGATAGTAGAGTATTTTCTTTCAGCATTACACAAAGTTCGTGACGCATAAGCAATGGGAAGGTCCTTGCCTATAGGTCCTTGCGAAAGCACGGCTCCGATAGCGTATGTGCTAGCATCGGTTGTTAAAAGAAAGGTTTCATCGAAGTTTGGATATATTAAAATAGGGGTTGACGTTAATGCGGTTTTCAATTCGTCAAAAGAGTTTTTACAAGTCGAGTCGAAATTAAATGGAATATATTTCTGCAGAAGCTAGTGAGAGGTTTTGAAATTTTTGCAAAGTTAGGGATAAAGCGCCTGTAGTAGCCGGCTAGTCCTAAAAAGGATTTAATCTCTTTTTGTATCCTGGGTTCAGGGAAATTTCGAATACTGATTGTATTCGAAATTTTTGAAGGATTCGGCTCGACTCCGTCTTGGGTGATAAGGTGATCTAGATAAGCTACTTCTTTCCTTAGAAATTCGCACTCATGCGGTTGGATTTTGAGATTGGCTTTTCTTAACCTTTTGAGAACTTCGGTGAGCCTAGAAATGTGTTCATGGATGGTGGGTGAGTATATGATTATATCGTCCATATAAACGAAACAGCGTTCGTTTTGAATGTCTAAAAGAATATTGTCCATACGCGCTGAAAGGTGGATGGTGCGTTTTTTAGACCAAATGGCATACGAACGAACTCGCAATGACTATTTTCGACCGAAAATGCTCTCTTTTGGATGTCATTTTTGTCAATTTATATCTGGTGGGAGCCAGACGCGAGATCTAAAGTAGCGAAATACTCACACTTTCCTAGCTGGCCTAGGAGATCTGAAATATTGGGTAATGGGTACTTATCGTTAATGTCAGCTCATTAAGTTTACGATAATCGATAACAACTCTCCATTTTTGCTTGCTTGAAGCATCAAGCTTTTTTGATACAACCCACACTGGGGCGGACCAGGGTGAGATGGACGGCTGAATTATACCCTGATTGAGCATTTCTGTCATTTGGCGTTTTACTTCGTCCTTGTGAATTTGCGGGTATCTGTACGACTTAGTGACGATAGGTTTAGCGTTGTTAGTATCTATCGAATGCTTTATTTCATTCGTGAAAGTTAGTGAGTCGCCTTTTAAGTAAAATATATCCGAAAATTTTAGACATAAGTCTACGATCGATTCCCTCTCTTCGTCGTTGAGATGTTCCAAAGGTAATTGATTTTCAATTTCGTACAGTCTGTTGTTGGTATTATTTTGAAAGTCATTTGCATTGATGTTTGAAATATTGACATTACAGGTTAATTCAAATTCAGTGATCGGTTCTAATTTTAGTCGTGAAAATTGTTAGTTTTAGGTATCGTATTTGCATTAATTATGGAAGTTAAAAATTCACCTTTTTAATTTATTTTCACTACGGCATTGGGTAATTTGACTTTTTCTTGTTCCTGAGCTAGCAGTATAGCGTCAGTACTTCTTAAATCGCATTTTAGTTTAAAAATTTGTTCTGTACGCGGTTGAATAGAGATTACCTTTTTTTAAAAATTGTCATTATGGTGCAGAATTGTACATTCTTACTAATAACTGGTGTTTCAATGTCTTGTACATTCTTACTAATAACTGGTGTTTCAATGTCTTCCTCGCCTGCTTTAAACATCATGTCTATCGTGCAATCACAATGATCTAAAAAGTCCGATTCCAGTAATCTGTCGAATTCTATATCTAAGTTATGAATGAATTGTGAGGGTCGCCGGGTTTAAATGGGATAAGTCTTGATTCTGTTATTAAAATTTTTTCATTAGTTATCCCTTGAATAACGGCATTTTCAGGGAATTTGTTAGGGATTCTTGCGGCGGTCTTTTCTTTAAAAATAGATTTCCGCGCCCGTGTCAATGAGAAGCTTGAATGTTTTTGTGATGTCTTTAATATAGAATAGGTTTCTGGATTTGACGGTTAGAAGTGAGTTTAGATAAAAATTTGTTGGGGAAGTTCAGATTGGTGTTGTAGTCGTCTAGATTCATGGACTGAATTTGGGACGAGAGGTCTGCAACTGGGTTGTAGTTCTCTGAAATTGTTTCTTGGAATTGAACAGGGTTCTCTCCTGTTAAAGTTTCGGGGTATTGGTTCTCGAAATTCGGGGGGTCGTGAAGGGTTTGAGGGCCTATCTGAAAATTCTGAAAGTTGTCGGGATATTGATAGTGCTCCTCAGAAAAAGTTTCATGTGAATTAGATGGAAATTCTTGAAACTCTGGATTGTATGCGCCTTCTTGATATTCCTCATTAGAGTAATATTGTGCCGGGTAGCTAATATGATGAGTTCTTGGTTGGTTGGCATTTCCATTATAGTTTGGGTTTGGTTGTATTACAGACGGTCGTTGAAACTGATTTGGTCTATTAGGGAATTGAGTGGGCCTTTTATTTTGATTGGGGAATGTCTATTGTATAAATGGCCTTTGTTGTTGCTGCTGTTGCGGTTGTTGCGGGGCAGCATATTGTCTTTGGAAATTTAAATTTCAGTAATTTTGGGGGGTGAAATTCGGGTATTGCGGTGATTGTTCACGTGCACGACATTCGTTTATGGCGTGTCCGGTTTTCTTACAATACGCACAAGTTTTTTGAAACGGTGTTGTCGTGTTAGGTTTTCTTACTGAGGCTTGATAATCCCGGGGATTAGTAATCGGATTATAAAATATTTGATTCTCAAAATAAGAGAGTTGAAGCTCTCGTTTGATTCGTGCTGAAGCTTCGAGCATAGCATCTGGGTCCCAGCCCTTATAATTTGGCCTAACCGCGTTTCTAGCCCGGTAAGCAGGGTGTTTAGAGTCATAGTCTCCACGAGTTGAGACTGTGCATCTTTCTGATCTGGAGTTAATCGTGATTTTTGCACTGCGGCGTGCATTTTAGCATCATGCGTTTGCAACCTGGAGAAGAAAGTTAAAGCGGATTCATTTGGCAATTGCTTAACGCGTTGCAGGTCTTGAATTAACGACGTCAAATCTCTGGAATCAGCGAAATGAACTGCCAATAACTGTTTAATTTCTGCCTAAGTGGCTGGGTTCCTAGAATTAATTAATTGAGCTGCTCGCCCACGAGGCTTATTTTTTATGTGAAGCGTCAGAAGAATACGCTGGTCTCCGACTGCCATGCGTTGTGCATGATCGCAAGCATTTAAAAATGTGTTTAATAAAATTTGGTCTCCATCAAACTCTGGGACAATGGAGAATATCTCCGACAATTTGTATGGTTCTATTACTTGCTCACGCTGTTCGCGAATAATTTCTTGTTGTTCACGAGCTATTTCAACTTGTTCTTGAGCCATTGTTACAATTTAATTATTTAAAATTTGAGAGAGAAAAAAATTTTGGAGGTGGGAGATATTGGACAATAGAACACTTCGCGTTTAAAAAATAAAAATGAAAATAAAATTCGATGCACTTATGATTCAATTGTTAAAAGTACTTACATAAAGGTTTTCATTTGTTGAGGGATTGTGGATTTGTTCTTAAGAGTGCTACGGTTGGTTTCTTCTTAAATGCTAAGGTTGGTCACTTCTTAAATGAGATAGTTTCTTGAATGTGCGATTTTCTTGGTTTGAAGGTTTGAGGTTCGTTTTCCGTTGATGGATTTGGGATCCACCACTACCACTTAGGCTCTGGTTCCTTGTTCTAGTAGAGTTGCTGCGGATCCTACCGACTGTGCCAATTGTTAGATCTGGATTTGTTGAATTCACTTTTTAAAAACAATTTTTTTATTTGCACAAGACAATATTTTATTATTACACTAACTGAGGTTGATTTACAACTTAAACACTTAAACTAGTTGATGGTTAACCTCCGAGCATTGCTCTTAATGAAGAAGTTAACAAATTTAAAACATGAATTAATAAGAATAAAAATATCAAGAGAGACTATGCTCTTCGTAAAATTAATATGTCGAGTTAACTGAACGATGCAGACTAAAGCCATAAGCGTCGTTCAGTCGTATTTATAATGTCTTCATAAAATGCAGATTAAACTGAAACTAAATCTATACATCAGGGTTTCACAAAAGTAACCTAAGCTAAACCGTGCAATTTGGAATATTAAAGTATTGAATTACAAAGATGAAGAAAGATATGAAATAAAGAAATGAATTTGTTTTGGAAAGTATTAAATTACTTATGTGGACGTGTTGATAAGGACTTAAAGAATAATATGGTTACACAAAGGTTATTATATAATACAATGCTTAAATCTTATATAACATGTATTATAATAGCTAAATAAATTGAATTCACTTTTATAATCAGGACTGGCAGGACCGTCACGTGACATGTTTAGTTAAATTAAACACAACCTTCTACCTTAAAGAAATTTGATTAATTAATGATTTTCACTACGTTATAATTTGTGGCCTGTACATAATTAAAATATATTGCATGAACAGCAATAAATTTAACCGAATTAAAATGCATATTGTGACGTTTTATTCACCCGTCACACCCTGACACTCGAGCTTTCAAACGGCGGTAAGCTCGGGCGCCACCTTTACAGTTTTTCACGTGGTGTAAAGGTCCCACACTAGCCTCCTAACGCAGCCTGTTGCAGTAGGGCTGGGATAGATACAGTGAAGAAACGGTACGTCCAGAGGTTTAGGGATAGTAGACTTCACACACACACACAGTAAAAGACTCTTTTAGAAAATCTTTAAAATATTTATTGTCTCTTTACATACTATTTACAATACTAGTACTTAACACTATACGGTAAACACAACAACCAAGAGTTAAGCGGTTAAAGCTAGGGGGCAATCAACGGAGTTTAGCCAGACGGTGGTTACAGTTAAGCGGTTAATCAAAGCACTGAAGCGGTGAGCGAGTGGGGGGGGGATAGTGCGGTATGATCGGTCGGTACGGTCGGTCACCAGGCGGGAGGAAGCAAAAATTTACGTAGCACAAATTATACAAGAAAATATGAATACAACTTGGCTAATGCGCAGCGCCTAAATCACACATATGCATACACAATAAACCCAGAATAAACGGTTACGGTCCCGGCTCGTTGTCTCAACTTATCCCTCGGGATAAATTAAGGTCAATAAGCTCACGTAAAGCTTCACTGGGAATATTTTAGGTGTTAACGGGCCTTCATGACAGCGTGATACTGGAAGAAAAACTACACCAGTATACTCACGAGGCCCGTTCCTGCCCAAGATATCCCAGCAAAGATGCCAACTACAATAACAAACTGTCCTCCCCTGGTTCGATTTCACCTTTGAGCCTTATTTAGCACTGAAGCTAAATTCGGCGTCCAGGTGGCTGCGGAACGCTCCTGTCAGGGATTTCAGGCAGTATGCCGGACGGTAGAGGGCCTTTATGACAGCGTGATACTGGAAGAAAAACTACACCAGTACACTCACGAGGCCTACTCCCGACCAGAATTTGCCTGCAATCCCGCAAGCGTACACGAACCTATGACAGTCTTCCCCCTGACGCTTTCGGCTACCTCCCGGATTTTAATCCGGCGACAACAGTCCTCTCCTGGTTTCCAGAAAAACTACGGAAGACCAGTTGGGACCACAGAAAGTTGCCACGTTCAACTCCCACTCAGCAAGCGGATAAATTACGCCGTTCGGGGACGTCGCAAAGTGGCGGGCGTTTCAGCTGAAAACCAAACAAAGTATAATTAATAAAAACGGTATACTTAACATCAGCCAAGTTGCTTACCAAACTCCAATATGTATGTTTACTTACTTCCTCGCTTGTGGTGCACCCCTGCTGCGGACTGGCGGTCTGGTCGGACTGACGGTTTCCTGCCTACTTCTAGCGGTATCTACAAGGTAGACACAACTGAGCGAAGTGACTCCAGGAGGCCAATGCCGTTGGCTTTTCTCCGTGGAATCAAATCGAGTTAACAGTGCGTAACTAGCGCTACCTAGCGGAGTTTATTTCTACTTAATAATTAATATCTCTAAGTAAATAATCAAATTACAACAATTATTTACACTTTGTACCTGCAGTATAAAATTTTAATATTCTAAATATCAAAATAAACGGCGGTTTGTGTTGCAATTTCCATCTTAAAAAATGCTTCGTTACATCCCCCTCTTACTTCGTTAAAAAAAATAATAAAATGCAATTGCCATTATTTTTTTTTCCTTGTGTCTTCTTGTTCCTAAAAAAAAAAGAAAAGAAACAACAAATTCGTGTAACGGTCCCTATCTAATTAGAAGGCGCTTGCCCCACGACGGTTAGATAAACTTTATTTGGAGGCAAGTACACCTTTTACAAAATCAAAGATAAAACTAAAAGAACTTTATTTACATTTAGCCAAGAAATGCAAAAACTAAACTGGACAGGCTCCTCTTCTACCATGACTTATAATTCCATTTCCTTGTATTGAGGGATTTTCCTAAAACAAAAGAAATTAACGGTAATTCTGATCGGTGGCGGTTAACGGTTCCCCTACGGCCGAGCTGGTCTCCTGGAGGATCTCTTCTTAGCATTCCTCCGGGTGGCAGTAGTGAACGGTTTATCGTTGACAGAAGAATACGATTTCACATCCCGGATGTGGACCCTAGTGATCTTCTTTCGGTATTGGACTTAAGGTTGTGGACAACTGGCGAAACGCCATCGGTATATGGTCCCGAATGTTTCTGTTCAAGTTTCGATGAAGGACCCTTGCGGGCGGTACAGACTGTTTCCCATGGTTGCTTGCTGACTGACGGTTGCATGGTTCCTGTTGTCTGCCGCTGCGAGACTTTGCATCGCTGACATTGCATGCAGCTTCGTACATATCTGGCGATGTCACGGAACATTCCTGGCCAGTAGTACTTTTGTGAGATACGTGCAATGGTTTTGGTGATCCCCATGTGTCCAGCGGACGGAGCATCATGGTTCTCTTGCAGGATGGTGCGGCGGAGCGCTGTGGGAACACGTATTTTCCATGGGTCTGACAGATCTGGTTTGCTGAAATCCCCAAAGTGGCGGAACTGCCGATCATTACGTATGCAGTAATTCGGAAATTCTTTTGGGCTTCGGGCAACTTCAGTCTTCTTCGGTTGATACCACGAACGGCTGGGCGGTTTTATTATCCCACTGGATAATGTTTCATCAATTTTATTGTTGATTATTTCCTGCCTCTTTGAGTTCTGCTGACGGTACATTCGCTTGCGCCGTTTAGACGGTAAGAGGCGGGTATGCGGTTGAGAGAATTTCGCGGTTTCAGATGTGTTCGGAGAGCTTGGCAATTCAGTATCCTGGCGTTCCTGAAGTTTCGCTTCTTCGCTCTGGGATAGAGCTAAGGCTATTCCTCCCAACGGACTGTTGCCGAGCGGTGATGAGATGGGACGGCGGTTCAGGAAAACGGTGGCAGTAATCAGATCTATCTGGAATTCCTTTGTACCTAGGATATCCATCCCTAGCACGATGTCGGACGATAGGTTGGCCAGATAGAATAGACGTTCGGAAAAAGGGGTTTCATTTATCGTAAACTCTAAATCGTACGCCTTGTAGACGGTGACCAGTTTCCCATCGGCTAACTGGACAGACGGAGCAGATATGTCGATCGGTGATATTCCTAGTGGGTGACAGAAGTCTTTCATCCGATTTCCCACATAGGACCTCATGGAGCTGGTATCAACTAAGGCAGAAAAGGTGCTGCCATACATGGTTACATGTATGTGCGGCCGGTTGTCTCGGTGGATGGTAATTTCCTGGTCGGTAGTAGTGTGGAACTGGGCTGACCTCATGGCGGGACAGCTCCGGTCTAGTTTTCTGGCCTTGCGGCACGTACAGTCTCGTGACATTGTACCTTGTTGACCACAATGCGAACAAAAGAGCTTCGGCGGAAAATGGTATTGGTTGGGGAAATGTCCTGTTCTCCCACATCTCCAGCAGATATTTCCTCGGTTTATGGGAGTTGCGGTCACGGAAGTCGATGGCCTACTCTCGTAGTTAGCCTCTTGGCTAACAGGTGGAGGTTTGTCCATCGGTCTTTGGGAGTCCTGCGATGTTTGTGTAGCCATGACCGCAGTTCGATCCATTCGAGACAGTGGTGGCGGTTGGTTACTACTTGCAGGTGGTGACGGCGGTCGGTAATCACTTACAGGTGGTGGTGACGGTCGGTTATCATCCATAAGTGGTGACAGCTGACTAGCGGTGCTTGCAGGGTGTCGATTTGCGGACAAGTACGGTGCAGCAGCACTCGTTCGATACACCTGCTGCATTTCCTGACGTAGCGCTTCGAACTCCTTGACCCTGGCGGTCAAAGCGGCTACATTTATCAGTTCGTGTCTCGGAATATACTGCCTATAATCGGGAAGTAAGTTACGGTATAACCAACGGAGTTGTTGCTGTGGAGTGAAGTCTCCATGTCGGCGGATGAGCGTCTGTAAGTCGGTTAGATAGGTACTGGCAGGCTCATCTGGTTTTTGGAGGCGGCGAGTGATTTGGACTTCTATCTCCTCTTGGTAGTTAACCGGAAAGTAGAAGATGCGGAATTCGGCGGTGAAATCGTCCCAAGTTCTCCATTGTGAACCGTTATTCCTACACCATAGTAACGCTGGTCCCTGTAACAATTTGGGTGGTACGGGTAGCAACTGTGCCGGACGGGTTCGAGTGTAGGAGCAGATTTCCTCTATTCGTTCTAGGAAGGCGGCGGGATCTCCCTTCCCGTTGAACTGGATCCCCCATTTACGGACTTTAAATGGATCTAAAGTCATGTCAGCGGTCTGCGCGGACGAAGACGGTAGAGTAGACTGTACTGATAGAGGCGGAACTGTTAATGGTGATGGTGCCGGGAGGACAGGTCTGGTATCGTTTGACATCCTGTATACTACTTTCGTATCACTTCTACCTCACGGTTGTAGCAAACGGTGACAGTCGATGACAAGTAGCGGAAAAACGCGACGGTGGCGGCTAGTGACAGACGGTGGTGAACGATGCAAAGCGGTATCTCAGAGAGACGGTGACTCACAACGGTGATTCACGGCGAAGTATCAATGAACGGTAACAGCAGATAATAGACAACAATGAACAGTCTGAGCGGTCTCTCAGAGTGGTCTATTCACTACGCTGTCTCAAGACGAACTGTTGATGAACGGTAACAGCAGGTGACAGATGACAATGAACAGTCTGAGCGATATCTCAGAGTAGCCTGTTTACTACGGTATCCTCAGTTGAAGCGTCGATGAATGGTAACAGCAGGTGACAGATGACAACGAACAGTCTGAGCGGTATCCCAGAGTGGTCTGTTCACTATGGTGTCTCAGGACGGTGTGGCTGTACGGTCTGAGCGGTTTCTCAGAGCAGTCCGTTCTCTGCTGTCTCCCAAGACGAAGTGTCGATGAACGGTAACAGCAGATGACAGATGACAGTGAACAGTCTGAGCAGTATCCCAGAGTGGTCTGTTCACTACGGGGTCTCAGGACGGTGTGTCTGAACGGTCTGAGCGGTCTCTTAGAGCAGTCCGTTCTCTACGGTCCTCTAAGACGAAGTGTCTCCTTCTAACTCCTGAACGGCTGGATATATCGAGTCGAGAGTAGCTCCGTTGACTTCTGCGCACTCGATTTACTATTTCAGGAGGGGTCACAAGCCATATCTCCTCTCTCACTGGAGTTTCTAGGACTCCGGGCAGAATCCGGTGAGGGTCGCTTTAGAAGGTGTCTGGCGGTGCGGACAACTGATTCCTATCAGTTTTGTTGAATTTCACCTTCCCCCTTTTCCAGGGCACACTTTTTTCCAGAACGGACGGTCGGATCGCAATGAAACCAACGGCAATCGGTTCAGCGTCCTTACTATTAAACGAGGGGTCACTTGCCTAGTAACTCCAGACCCCGGAGTCGGTAAGTATTCCGGGCACAATCCGGGCGGTCGGTAAAAGTCGGTGCAGATAGTGTCTCGGGGTGCTGCTTATCGCCTAGTGTGGGTCCTATTAAATTCAGACCCGTAACTTGGCTGTAGCACACTTTTCCGCGGAACGGTTGGTCGGATCCAGTTGCAAATATCACCAATCGATTCCCTAGGTCCGATTACCCTCCTCTCCAAGGAGCTGTGAGACCTTGTCGATGGTGGAGAGGCTTAAGTAGCCGCGATGATCCCGAGAGCAATACCGGCGGGAGTACTAAACTCCCAGCAGGGCCACCCATGCCGGTAAGGTCGAAGGTGAGCGGTGAAAACAAAGGACAGCTCAGCCCCAGGATCCACACCGACAAGGCGTGGCTACGGGAAATGGCGAACCCGGGGATTATCCGAGCCACGAGTGAGTTGTGCCACTCACTCGCTTAAAACCGTAATCACGGCCCACGCTTCAACGACCTTTGTGGAAAAGGAAAAAACGGCACCACAAGGGAACGTCGTGTGGTAGTCGTGACCGGGGGACTTGCCTTAACCGGCCGGCCCACGAGGAGAAAACCTCTATAAAAGAACCGACAGCGAAGTCGCTAAAACCTGCGGGGCACCGGGCACACCCTGCAGTATGAAGCCTTCCTTCCGGTATGGGCCCACTGCCGGAGGGCGACCACTATTGGACTCTACTCGTGGGAATGAAATGGAAAACTCAGGTAATAAGGACGAAAATAGACTGATCGGATCCAGGGAGATGGCAACGAATATGGACTTTGAGATGGTCACGGCACAAGGGACGGAGGTTACGTGCGTGTCTGGAGAAAAGAACGGTGGTCAAAAGGAGAGCAGAAAAACCACAGAAGCTACCAGGGAGAGTCTCGGAGAAGAGCACAGAACCTTAGTGCGCGGCGGTATAATCAACCCCTTTAAGGGCAGACCAGTCATCGCACGCAGCCCCCCGCAGGGGAGAAGAGATAGCACAGGCTCCCTGCCAGATCTGCAGAGGTGGCCGGAAAAAATATATAAGTTTACACAAGAAGCCAAGAGGAAGCGCACGGACGAGAACATCCAGACCGGCACCCCCCCTCAATCGGAATTGGGTGAGATGGAAAGAATTATGAACAGGCTCACCATGAGCAGTGCCATCCTAAAGAATTTGGTAGAAAAAAATACTAACACGAAATTGGAAATAAAAAAGGAGGTGGCAACCATCAGCCGCATAATAGAGGGGTTGGAAAGGAAATGCCGGGAATGGCAGATCCTGCCGAAGGACGACGTGGCACGCTCACGAGCGGGTGATACGAGGGACGCCTCAAACCAAACAGAGACTGACTCGATATATAAGGCACTTCAGGCGAGCCGGCGGGAAACCTGCGACCAGTCCACGCAAACGGAGACAGCCCAGGTCAGAAAGATCCAGGAGCAGGCCGATATGTTAAAAAGGGCCATAAACAGCGGAAGAAACTTCTCCGAATACAAAGAGCTGGCCACACAAGCGTGGCCACCCCAGGTATTTGAGAAGGTACAGGAGGTATCAGGAAACCCATTGTGGGAGCCCGGCGAAAAAGATCTGGCTATCTGCATACAAGGTAGGGAGGATCTAGATAGAGGAATTGGAAAACAGTTTAGGATGGTATTCCCCGAGTTAATCGAACCAGATGAAAACTCGTCAGGAAATGATAAGGGATTCACGCACTTGAAGTATGAGACGAGCCTAACGAAGGCCTCCAAGAAATGCGAGCCGACAGTACGGCTTCTATATAAAATCGGGATGTGCGAATCGGAGGAAGACACTTTCGACAACATGTCAAAATTGAAGACCTGGATGATGGAAAACCAACGGAAAAGGGTAGCGGTTCCCCGCACGGATATGAACTGGAGTAGGGTAAAGAAAATGCTGGAGTTCGTCATGTCCGACACGGACATCACGGTGGCCGCTTACTCCCCTCCTAAGAAAAAAGGGGGAGAACCGGGTGGTGCTCAGAACGCAAACGAAGAGAGCCCCAGCAACGGAAGAAAAAGAGGCAGAAGCGGGAGAAACAAGGACAAAGAGGTTCTCTTCCTCAGTCAATCCGGCGTACAATACAGAGATCTGCTCGATAAGATCAAAAGGGTCGATATAAATGCCCTTGGCATAGACGTCACAGCCGTAAGGAAAACTAAAAACGGTGAGATGCTGATTGAAGTGGCCGGAGGACAAGAGGCCGCCGCCCCCTTGAAGGAAGCCTTAGACAAGATCGGCGGGATCACAACCCGTGAGAAAGGGAAAGGGAAGGTGGTGGCCATAAGAGATCTGGACGCGACTGTCTCCTCGGAGGAAATACGACAGGCCATCGCCCACGAAATGCAGATCACGGACAAGGATGTAGTAGTCGAAAGAATGTCGACAACATTCGGGGAAACCCAGGCTGCCATGGTCAGGTTACCGGTGAAGGAAGCGGAGGAAATACTCACCAGAAAGAGCCTGAAAATTGGCTGGCTCAGATGCAGAGTCAGGGACGCAACGAGAAGGAGCACGAAGGCCAGGATGTGCTATAAGTGCTGGACTTTCGGGCACACCATGCACAGCTGCGAGGGACCGGACAGGTCCAAACACTGCCTGAGATGCGGAAAAGAGGGCCACCAGGCCAAGGGCTGCAGAGAGCCGGAGCACTGCCCCATCTGCAATATAGGAGGCCACAGAGCCGACGCGAAAATATGCCCCCAATACGGAAAACCAATGGCACAGAGGCGAAAGACACAACCTGAAGTAGGCCTACATGCACGAGGCGATGTCGGGGAATCCGACCTAGTCAGCGCGCAGTATGTTTAAAGTTCTTCAAACGAACTTAAACCGGGCGTGGGCCGCACATGATATTGCCCACGCGGTCGCCCTTAGAGAGCAGGTCAAACTTTTAATAGTAAGCGAGCCTAACAAAAACATCGCTTCCAGACACGGATGGATTACTGACATAAATAAGGACGTCGCCGCCCTCTTCTACAAAAAAGACACAGAAGTTGTAGAAGTGGTGGCGAGACCAGGATTGATAATTATACAATTGAAGTCTTTCACCATTATATGCGGGTACTGTTCCCCGAACTCGACAATAGAGAGATTCGAAGAATTCCTAGAAGATATAAATAACGAAATTCGGCGAAGACAGAGCGAGGTATTACTCCTAGGCGACTTTAATGCCAAAGCTCGTGAGTGGGGTTCTCAAAGTACAGACGCTCGGGGAAACCGGCTCTGCGACCTAGTCCACACCCACAACATGACGGTGCACAATGACGGCATCTCACCCACGTGCATTAGGCACAACGGATCATCTTTTGTGGACGTCACCTTCTCCACCCAACACCTTGCGGGCAAGCTCGAGGGGTGGAGGGTACTAGAGGAGGTTACGTTAAGCGACCACAGACACATCCTCTTCAACATCAGGAATGCTCTCCCCCAAAAAAACAAGCGGGATATGAACCACAAAGAATGCGTAGATAAAGCCCGACTCAAACTCGCCCTAAGTGAACGCCACCACAGAACGAGAAACTTAAACACACAACCCACCGCAGCAGCTTGGGTGGGAGAGATCAGGGCGGCACAAAGACAGTGCACTCAGAGGACAGGGAATAGACTGAGGAAAGTGCCATATTGGTGGAATGACGGCATTCACGACGCATGGTCCAGATGCACTGCCGCAAAAAGGAAACTACAACATGCCCGACGTAGGGGCACAATGAATCAGAACATAATCCATGATCTCAGTGAAGATCTAAAGACCAAAAAAGCCGATCTAAGGAAACTCATCAGAACCTCAAAAAGAGAACATTGGAGGACACTGTGTGATCGCCTAGAACTCGACATATGGGGCGATGGATATAAAATAGCCATGAAACACCTCAAAGGACTAACCCCAAACTACGAAATTACGCCCGAGAGACGGAACGAGGTGATAAGGGAACTCTTCCCGACACGAAACGATACCTGGGTTGAGGCTGGCATCGATCCGGAGGCGCCAGAGTTCTCGGTAGAAGAGCTGATGGAGGCAGGGAGGAAGCTTAGAAACGGGACGGCACCGGGCCCTGATTGCATCACCCCAGAAACTATGAAGGTATGCCTGGAAGTGGCGACGGATGTGACACTGGAGGTCCTTAACGAACTACTCCGCACACAAGTTTTCCCGGAGGAGTGGAAAACCGCGAGATTAATTCTAATCCTCAAACCTGGTAAATCACAAAACGACGTGGGATCCCATAGGCCCATCTGCATACTAGGCGTCATGAGCAAGTTATACGAGATCCTGATAAGGGACAGGATAGTCCGGGAACTGGACAGAAGCCAGGGTATAGCGGAAAACCAATATGGTTTCAGGAAAGGGAAGTCCACGGTACAGGCAGCGTTGAGAGTGTCGGAGTTATCAAAGGCCCCAGGAAAGATCTGGTGCCTCCTTATTACGTTTGACGTTAGAAATGCTTTTAACTCGGCCAGCTGGGGCCTTATCATTGCCGCGCTCAGGAGAAAACACATCCCCGGATACCTTGTGAACATCATCTCGGACTACTTCAAACACCGGAAGATTAGGATCGGCGGGGTGACGCATGACATCACCGCAGGGGTCCCACAGGGCTCGGTTCTCGGCCCAACCCTGTGGAACATTATGTACGATGAGGTGCTACGAATCCAGCTGCCCAGAGGGGCACACCTTATCGGATATGCCGATGACCTGGCCTTGATTATAACAGCCGACAACATCCCAGAACTCAATAGGAACACGAGCAAAGCGACGGAAAAAAATATGCGAGTGGTTGGAAGAAAATTTTCTGACTCTGGCACCACAAAAAACTGAGGCGGTGATCCTGAAGGGCCCTCGAAAAAGAGAGGATATAAAGATCAGGATAATGGACACTGATATCGCCCCGCGAAGATCAATAAAGTATCTGGGGATTGTTTTCGATACGAGAAGATCGTTCGGACCACACACTCTACACGCAGTAGAAAAGGCTGAGGGCAGGATCACCGCCTTGACAAAGGTCCTACCCAACATAGGCGGCCCCAGCATGGAGAAGAGGCTGGTCTTGGCAGGGGTGGTACATTCCACCCTTTTATACGGAGCCCCGGTGTGGCACAAGGCACTACGCTTTGCAAGATATAAAAAAAAACTGGTGAGCACGCAGAGAAAAATTTTGCTAAGAGTTGCCAGAGCGTATCGCACGGTGTCCGCGACAGCCTTACAGGTCATCACAGGATCCCTCCCCATTGATCTAATGGTGGAAGAGAGATGTAGACTCCACGGTGTGGCCCAAGATCGGGTAGCCCAAGTTAGAGAAGAAGTAAGAACCGCCATGGTGAGGAAATGGGAAGTGGCCTGGAGGGACCACACAGAGACGGCACAATGGACAAAACGTCTAATTCCCAGAGTGGGAGAGTGGGTGGCCTGCAAGCACCGCAGGTTGGATTACTTCCTGACCCAGGCCCTGACAGGACATGGCTCCTTTAGGGCATATACGAAAAAAATCGGAAAGCACGAAGATGATGCCTGCATCTACTGCGGACAGCCCGATACCGCCGAGCATACTCTCTTCGTCTGTGGAAGATGGGAGGCCACGAGACAGGAGACCTGGCGGACCCTAGGAACGAGCCTACTCCCAGAAGATATACAATACATGGTAAGCAGCAAGGAGTCGTGGAAGATGATAGAAAAAATGCTCTCTGACATAATGACCCGCAAGGAGGCGGAGGAAAGAGCTGGACAAAGAGCCCAGAACGGACGCTAGAAACCATCGGTCTGCCACCTGCGATGAATATCCCTACGGGATGATACCAGGGTGGAGGCCCAGGAAGAGGAGGAGGGGTTTTAGTTGGTAGGTTTCCCTAGGAACGGAAAGAATCCAACACTCCCCGCCGACCAACAACAGGCGGGCGTCTTTTGAAGATTTCCCCTCCCCCGCAAAAAAAAAAAGGTCCGATTACCCTGAAAACGACACCCCACACGATATTTTGGGTGTTCGGGTAACTTCGGCAGACTTCGGAAGTGTTCGGTCGGAATTCGGGTTTTTGCTCAAAGTGCAGCCTCTTCGTATGGCGACACCACAGAAACTGCCTCTGGTTTGGAAAATTTACAAAGGGGTTATTAAATGGTTAATAACGCCTTCGGGTGCAGTCGGAGCGGTTCGGTAGTAGTCGGAATCGGTTCCTCGTGCTCGGTTTAGTCGAAAATGACACCTCACACGCCTATAAGTGGCTGTTTGGAGAATTCGGTTGCTTTTGGTGACTGCCGAATGTGAAGTTTAAACTACTTTCCCTAATAACGGTCCCTGTTCGGGCGCCAAAGTATGTGACGTTTTATTCACCCGTCACACCCTGACACTCGAGCTTTCAAACGGCGGTAAGCTCGGGCGCCACCTTTACAGTTTTTTACGTGGTGTAAAGGTCCCACACTAGCCTCCTAACGCAGCCTGTTGCAGTAGGGCTGGGATAGCTACAGTGAAGAAACGGTACGTCCAGAGGTCTAGGGATAGTAGACTTCACACACACACAGTAAAAGACTCTTTTAGAAAATCTATAAAATATTTATTGTCTCTTTACCTACTATTTAAAATACTAGTACTTAACACTATACGGTAAACACAACAACCAAGAGTTAAGCGGTTAAAGCTAGGCGGCAATCAACGGAGTTTAGCCAGACGGTGGTTACAGTTATGCGGTTAATGAAAGCACTGAAGCGGTGAGCGAGTGGGGGGGGGTAGTGCGGTATGATCGGTCGGTACGGTCGGTCACCAGGCGGGAGGAAGCAAAAATTTACGTAGCACAAATTATACAAGAAAATATGAATACAACTTGGCTAATGCGCAGCGCCTAAATCACACATATGCATACACAATAAACCCAGAATAAACGGTTACGGTCCCGGCTCGTTGTCTCAACTTATCCCTCGGGATAAATTAAGGTCAATAAGCTCACGTAAAGCTTCACTGGGAATATTTTAGATGTTAACGGGCCTTCATGACAGCGTGATACTGGAAGAAAAACTACACCAGTATACTCACGAGGCCCGTTCCTGCTCAAGATATCCCAGCAAAGATACCAACTACAATAACAAACTTTGAGCCTTATTTAGCACTGAAGCTAAATTCGGCGTCCAGGTGGCTGCGGAACGCTCCTGTCAGGGATTTCAGGCAGTATGCCGGACGGTAGAGGGCCTTTATGACTGCGTGATACTGGAAGAAAAACTACACCAGTACACTCACGAGGCCTACTCCCGACCAGAATTTGCCTGCAATCCCCCGCAAGCGTACACGAACCTATGACAGTCTTCCCCCTGACGCCTTCGGCTACCTCCCGGATTTTAATCCGGTGACAACAGTCCTCTCCTGGTTTCCAGAAAAACTACGGAAGACCAGTTGGGACCACAGAAAGTTGCCACGTTCAACTCCCCCTCAGCAAGCGGATAAATTACGCCGTTCGGGGACGTCGCAAAGTGGCGGGCGTCTCAGCTGAAAACCAAACAAAGTATAATCAGAGAGAATGACGAGAGGCGCAACTCCGTGCTAAATTTCTCTTCGCACGATTTGCATTGGGCCACTGTAAAAGGGGGAATGAACGCAGATGGCGCTGGAGTCTGAAATGCGGGAAATTTAAATGCCGCCACTATCATAATTGTTGCTTTTGAGATTTTTATATAAAATGTTTTTCAATTAATGTCAAATGTTCATCTTTTAGCTCGATGAACAGCACGAATACCTTTTTCTAGGTCCTACAAGGAATTCAAACTATTCATCTAACGAAAGACAAGTATTCAACATTATAAGAAAATTATACCAAATTACACTTGAAATGATTTGTGGAAAATCATTTTAAAAAATGCACCTTTTTCATGGATTCAATTAAATTTATTTAATAAAATAATGTATAATTTATTTATTTAGGGAATAATTCCATTACAATTTACATTTTGCATAGTATTAACATGATCTGAACTCCTAATAATAATTATTTATTTATTTATAATGCTTATATTTATACATATACCTAACCATATACATTCACACACTCACACAGATACAACATCACACATCACATACATGCAATCACATATATATATAAACCTATAATTATATTAACATTATAATCTTATCTAGTGTTTTGCTTAAATTTAGTTAGTGAGCAATTAAAGAAATCAATGTCTCCATTCAACTTATTGGCATTTCTACACATTCTGGGAACCGGTGAAAAGTACCCAAGGTTCGTTCGATAAAATTTATTGATAAACAAATCTTGACCGCGACATGATTTCTGCGGCACACGGAGATTGATTTCACCAAGTATATAAGGACAATCATAAAAACCATTGACTATTTTGAACAAAAATAATAAGTAATAAAAACATAAGCTTCAAACATCAAAAAAGCAGTAATGAAATTTTGTATTGTTTTTCTGGCGGTGATAATTTCATCGTTTCTGTCCCTATTTTGTTGCTTGCACCATCAGGGCATTGCAATTAAGCACACAGATTTAATACAGCTACGTACAAGGAGTTCCTTGTGTTTGCAATTAATATTAAAAACTACACGATTTTGCATGACGAGAGTTGTAGCTTTTCAAATTTTGTGATTTGTTGGATCGTTATCTAAAACGTTTTCAATAAAATAATTAAGAATAGAAATATAAGCCTAAACATAATAAACATATAACCACATATAAATCCCATATGCGACACTTCTTTGATCTAGCAGAAATGCCGCCGATGACCTCGGACTTTTACTGAGGATTTGACACGTCAAGATTAAATACGCTCGGGATGATTCGGATAATCCGAATCGGAATTATAATACCTGACTGAAGTATGTAATACAGAATTTTAATCGTATAATTATAATATCTGCATCATACAATACATTTACCTACATCGCATAATTCCTTACATTACCTATTTGTATCATTTGTAACGCTTATTTTAAAATAATAGTGAAATTTGTACGTCTTACGAAAATTCAATCTTTTATTGGAGCTAAACTGTATATGCGTATGAGTCTCGGCTCTTTAACCTGGATATATCTCGGCTAGTGTTGCACAAAATATCTCTGTCCTTTTCAGTGTCGCATATGGGATTTATATGTGATATAACATTAAAAAACTACTTATGCTTAAATTTTTTTGTTTTTCTGGCAGTGGCCCTTTCATCCTTTCTGTTTCTATTTTGTCGCTTGCACCACCAGGGTATTGCAATTAAGCACACCGATTTTATGCAGCTATTTACAAGTAATGTCTGATGAAATTTACACTTAAAATTAAATTGTACCTGATTTTTTATAACGAGGGTTGCAACTTGTGAAATGTTGTCCCGTGTTGCATCCTCATCTAAAACGCTTTCTATCAGAGTTACTGAATGGCCAACGGCAGTAACTACAGCCTCACTTGGGTATAATAAGTGCTGCTCCTTATCTGACCACTCTTTGAAAGCAATGAACAAATTGTGCGGTTCTTCACTTGAAGCGCATAAATCATGCTGACACTGTTTACAGTTATTTGTCACTTTTAACAGATTTTTAAGAATACAACCCGAAACATAAGCTACAGAAAGGGTTGCAGATTGTCCTGTTCTAACTGCACTGGCAATTTGTTCAGCAATTTGCGATGAATCTACAACAGCTGGTTGAGTTATTTCTTCAAGTGCGGTAGGTTCATCAGTTTGCGATGATGTTTCTCCGACAGATAAAAATTCGTTAAGATTGCTGAGGATCTCATGTTCATCTTCCTCACAATTGGTCCCTGACATCGATTGTTTTGTTAGGTTGTTTAAAATTGCGGTTTTTAAACTCCCCTTAAACTGAACCACAGTAGGATTATCACTACTTCCACACCCACCCCTGATGCATCCAAACAAGTTTTCCATGGCATCCTGGTTCAAAGATCGTGGTCGCATAGAAGTGAACTCATTGGCTTTTAGGACCTTCCAGATCAATTGAACAGCTTTAAGTGTGGTTAACCATCCCGTGTGTGAAGGTGGTCGCGATTTCTTCAACTGCCCATTTTTTTGTATTCGCTTGAACCTCCACTTTTTGACCATCTTCAAAGCGTTCTTCCAGTATTCAACGTGTGGTGAATTTTTAGTCACTTGGCATTTTAAAGCTTTCCCACCTTCTGAGGGCTGCTTCAGGTTGCTTCCATTAAAGGAGTCAAATAGTTCATCTACTTTATGTACAAACGTTGCAGTAGCCAAGGCTTGCTGCTCCAATTCACCTGAAATATTATTATTGATAAGTATACAAATATTATTATAAAATTACAAACATACCTTCACTGATTAATGTATACAGGTACGCTGCAACGGAGTGGCTAACAATTTGTGCTGCAATGCATACTTTCATTGCAAACCGCATTTTTGGGGCCAAATGCTCTTCTTTAATTTTATACATATGGCGAAAAATCAACGGAGTAGTTTTATCTATTTGATGAGCTTTCACTATATGCTGAAAATCAGCTTCCATTTCATGTATTTCACCACCTATCTCAACAGGTAAGATGACCTTGTATTTACGGAACAACGCAACAAGACACTTAAGGAGGTGTGGTGGATCATACATAGTGTAAATTTTTTCATTATTTATTTCAATATAAGGTCGATCTACACGAGACCCCATTTTTTTTAAAGTTTTTACATTAACGGTCCCCATATCGCACACAGTCCCAACTACTCGTACTTTTGCCAGTTCTCGACATGCAGTGATTACTTCCTTGAGGCAGTCCGTTAGCTTTTCAGCAGGGCAACCGTTTTTTGAAAAATAATAAGCTACTGGCTGTTTCCATTTTGTGGGTCCTAAGCCTTGCAGCATGAATACCAATGCACGATTGGCATGGTCACACTCTCTATTCTTGCCGTAGTCAACAAACCCCATAATTATATCTTTATTTTTGTCATATTCCAAATTTTCCTTAAGATCCATTTCATCAAACAGCAGCAGACAATATCTGTCTTTTTCCGTCTTTAGGCATGAATTAATATGTGTAAATTGGTGTTTATTTATCCCAGGACTAAAAGTGATTTTTCCCAATAGGACCAGAAGTGTTCTTTTGGAAGGTAATGCCACAAGTTTCCTTAAGAAATTATAGCACCTCGGGCTCTTTTTGAGCAATGCAAGAGACACAATCTTATCTTGCCGGGTCCACCTATGCCCTTTGGGTTTTCTGCGAGCACATCGCAATTGGGATATAAGGAAATTGCTTGTAGTCGTGCTCATTCCAGAGAACAATCCTCGAACCACACCACTGTCACTCAGATTAGTTAGAGCATGAATATCATTCTTCTTTTTTCGACAAATTATTTTCAACTGCCTTATATGTGACTCCTTGCTTTCCAATTTGTTGATGAGGTACTTCTTCCTAGGCGTACAATGCTCAGCTGTAAGGCCTGGAAAACCTTTGTATACTGACTTTCTTGTGACATGTACATTCTTGGGTGTACTAGGTTTGAGTGGTTCACTTAGTTCAGTAATTGGCCCACCTGCGATAAAATACAAATTACAAATATAGTCAGATATATTTTTTTTAAACAAGTAAATATTGAAACCTCAATTAAGGTCTCATTTCCATAATAAATATTATTGTTTTGTCATCTATCTGGATTTAAAGCTTTACAATTTATCACTTTAGCATTAATAACTTACTGCATTATTAATTTAACTTTGTTTATAAGAGGAGTGGTAAATTCGCCAGCGTTTTGTACTAAAAACACAAAAATTGCCACACCTTCTATAAGTGTTATAATATCTATGAATAGAAACGAATGTTCTGTAAATTGACGAGAAATTCATTGGATTGAGTAGGCTTCCATAACTCAATCGGTTAGAGTGTTGTAGTGTAAATGTGGAGGATTTGAGTTCGAGCCTTACTGGAGCCAATAAATTTTTCTTCACGTCTTTTTTACTTGTCCACTTAGTCGAAAAGAATTTAATAATTTATAATAAATTTAATTGATAAAGATAATTATTTTAAGCTTTGATTGAGGAATCAGCATAAAATGCATTTTACTACTAACAAAAGTTGGTTAATTTTTTTAGCCTTAGCCTACCTGATGTTTCACTTATATTTTCCATTGGGACATCAATTGAAGTACTCGGTCCAGCATCTAGACACATAGTTCCTGGTATAGACTCAGCACCTACCTTGACACCTACAAGAAATCGAAAGTCTTATATATAGGGATAATATAATTAGATTATTTGGGCATGATGTTGACTAGAAATGTTTACTTATTATTTTATTCTTACATTTATCAGAATCACCAAATGGGGTTGGCACAGCTTCCTTACGCAATGTCCATTTGTCTCTTGCATGTGGAACATATGCATCGTTTGAAAAATGGCGATTGCATATCCTTGCATGCTGCACATCTTCTACATTCACTTTAAATCCTAACATTTGCAGCCAAGTTTGGCATCTAACCAATAAATAACACAAATTAGGACAGCTGATAATTATTACAGTTAAGAACAAACCTTTCAGTATTCCTTGGAAAGAAATGAAATTTCTCCGTTTCAAACTCACTACAGCCACAAACCATACAAATCACTTTTCTTGGTGCCATTTTCTGTAGATCATGCTATAAAAAAAAAATAAATAAGTAGGTACTTCAATAAGCGACCAAAACATGTATTTATAAGAAAAAATAACGCTTAATATGTAATTAATCTGTTGATTCAGCTGTGTGATTGGATGTTGCTCTAAGTATTGGTTTAAGTAAGACGTTTTATTTACAGAATAAAATTAATAACCAATCTAGTTGTAGGCACGTGGTTGTATTGCAAACCGAGTTGCAAAGTGATAAAACATTAATCATAGATAAAAAATAATATTTTTATTACTTACCACCTAAAACACTTCTTATTGCTTATTGGAGAAAAACAGTAACCGTCTAGCTTCTGGCTGTAGGTACTTAATTACTTAATATATAAACAATAAACAATAGAAGCAAAATAACCTCTATGCTCACGTGTTGTCGTTTGTCACAAATCTTGGGACTTTCGTTATTGCTGCCTGGTGTTGGCAACATTACACGACACGAGAAACAGCGCCTCTATCTTTATTCCCCCTTTTGCTGGACGAGGACGACAAAATACCAAAATCAATATAAGCAATAAAGATAGAAATATACAGTAATTACACCAAAAAACGAAGGATTTTCGTATCTAGCTTACCCCTCTCGTCATTCTCTCTGGTATAATTAATAAAAACGGTACTTAACATCAGCCAAGTTGCTTACCAAACTCCAATATGTATGTTTACTTACTTCCTCGCTTGTGGTGCACCCCTGCTGCGGACTGGCGGTCTGGTCGGACTGACGGTTTCCTGCCTACTTCTAGCGGTATCTACAAGGTAGACACAACTGAGCGAAGTGACTCCAGAAGGTCAATGCCGTTGGCTTGTCTCCGTGGAATCAAATCGAGTTAACAGTGCGTAACTAGCGCTACCTAGCGGAGTTTATTGCTACTTAATAATTAATATCTCTAAGTAAATAATCAAATTACAATTATTTACACTTTGTACCTGCAGTATAAAATTTTAATATTCTAAATATAAAAATAAACGGCTGTTTGTGTTGCAATTTCCATCTTAAAAAATGCTTCGTTAGAATATACTTAAACTAATAAAATAAGTTCCCTGAACTTTGAAGATAATTAATTACAATCTATGTTCTTTTAAACGTGGTTTACATAAGGTTTACTTTTAACTTTAAAAATGTGAATAAAATGTAATTTAAATTAAAATATAAAATAAATAAAGGTTAATAAGGTAAAAGTTACAAATCTGTTCATAACAATTATATAGAGTATTGTGAGGTAAATAAAATGTCAGTTAAAGTGCATTCTCCTAAAATATATGAACAAGTGCGAAACTAATTATTCAGGGTTTATATTTTGAGCAGTTTTAAATGATATCAAATAAAGGTCAGTAATGAACATTCAGTGATTGTATTGATAACAAATAAATTAATATCAATAAATCAAAACAAGTAATATCAAACTTAAAAATGATATGGTAACAATAAACTACAAGCCACAAACATAAATTTGAGTAAACTAGACGATCACAATAACAGCAAAATTTGTGTTCGTAATAAACCAGAAATATTATAAGAAAAACAGTGAGGTGGGGGGAGACTTCAGTAAACCTACAAATATTTTGCACGATGCGATGTTTCCAAGAGAAGTCAAAAATTCGTGTAAATTTTTTGAATCCCAAATCTATTTTTTATTTAAAATTAATTAGAAATAGGCAATGTTTTCAGCGTAGATTACAACTATAAATAACAGACGGAAAATACAAGAAAATTGTGTCCATTTGTCGTATCATTGATGCGGGTATCGCAGTGTGGTCGCTATGTCGTTTTAAGATGAAAATAATTTAGAAAAATTAAAGAATACACGTTAATAAACAAATTGAAACTGTTAAGACAATTCAGCAACAAGAGAAAGCATGTTAATAGCAACAATAATTTATCAATAAACGTAAAAGCATGTGGCGTCCTATGCTTTTACATTTATTATTATTACTAACTAACATTATTTTGCACTTATTAGTGTATCTTCTTAGCAGCTTCAGTTAGTTTTGAAAGAATATTTGATAATTTTTCAAAATTATTTATTTATTTTCTTCTTTTTAGTTTTGTTTCAATTAGACTAGTGTGTTTGTTCTATAACATTCTCTACCAGTATATGACAAAATCTAATTGCCATTTTGAAGTAGCCGTTTTGAATTCTTAAATTTCTACTAAATATTTATAATCTGCGATGTAAAGAACCTAGAGTTACCGATTTTGAGATTAATGAAACCATAAATTACAAAATGTATTCGTCATATTGACGCCGCTATCCTAAACTGTAAAATTGTAGCCATATTGAAGTTGTTGTTTTGGATTTTTGAGTTACGATCAAATATATATACAGACTGTCTATTTTACGAGGGCCACACCAAATATCTCGCTTAATATCTATTGTAGAAGAATAAAGTTTTAAAAACAGTTATCCCATTTTTTGTGAGCTATATTTCAGTAAAAAGAAATTTGAAATCCATAGCCTACTTTATGAGATATATTACCAAAACCTGAAAAATAGGAAAACCACAAACGGTTATAGCTTCCTTATTTGAGGAGATACGAAAAAAGTTAAAGGAATGAAAGTTGACGGCAAAGACAATAAGAATAATAACGTGTAACAAAAAAATCGAAAAATGCAGTTGGCTTTGACATACGCTATTGTGCAAACATGAAAAATACATATCTCCAAGTAGGCCATGACGCCATTAATTCCGTTATTTTTTTCTCATTCCAACGATATAAAACATGTCACAGAAATTTTAACCGATAGTGTCAATATTTAATATTTTACGAATACCACAATTCATATAATTGAATCGTAACAATCAGCTGTGCCATAATAGTAAAAATTCACTTTATAATAATTATAATTCCGTAATTATTTATTACAATTTAATACAAACCAATACACATCTCATAAATAAAAATACAAGTACAAAACGAACATCCAAAGAAAAAAACGAAAAACTATGTATAACAGTACTACCTACTACTATATTGAAAAGAAATTGTGTGTATTTATTTTTCTGACTACAAATGCTCAAATTGTGCACCATGCATTCTGACACATAAACGTGCTCTACGAGACACGTCACGCATTACATCTTGGAGCATTTCAGGAGTAATTGCCTCACATGCGTTTCGAATTCTGGTTTTGATGTCCTCAATATTTTCAGGGGCAGTTGTTACATTTTTACCTTCGTTTTTATTTAAAAAATAATATTTGTTAATTTATAAATATATAGCGGAAACCATATAAGGGAAGGCAGCAATGACAATTTACCCCTAGCTCAGAAAATTCGGTAGATGGGTCGTGTGGTAAGTATACTGTTCTGTTTAGTTAAATAAAATATTATGTTTAGGTGATATTGTTTAAAACAGTAACGAGAAAGAGAGATATTTAATATGGGCACCAATCCATTCTATATTATTTCTACACTACAGATATAGGGGTTGATTATAAATGGATAAGATAGTCAACCCTATGCAATTTGAAGTTGTTAACAAATATGGTTGATTTCTTAAAATATTTTTTATCAAAGAAATTATATTCTTTGAATATTGAAATATTGATATTTATATAAACACTCATAGAGTTTAAATAAATTCAAAGTTAAGCATTATTTAGGAAATAGTTTATATCACACTGAAATGAAACAAATATCATTTAAAATTTAAAATTGATTTTTTTTATTTAAGAATCAATCAAACTTGGACTTAGAACTAAATTTAAAATCGGTTTTTGAACTAGACACCAATCAAACTAGCTAAACTACAAATTTACAAACAACTTGAAATACACAGCAACTAATAAAAATAGTTCTGTGTAATGATAAAAGATAATTTCAAATTTATAAATAAAATTCTAACTAATAGGAAATATAAGAATTTTAGTAGTAATGTCCCTGTTTAAATACTGTAAAATTGTCGTAGAGTTTGTGGCCACAAATTCCTCACATAACAATTTGTTATTTCACCTAGACATAAAAATACCACTATATATATATACTCCAAAGGACTTACCATAAATATTAACTGATATTTGAAATATAGAAAATTGTATAATTAAATAGGTACATGTATACTTATATTTAAGCTATTATCAATATTCCAAATTTTAGTGAGATTTTTGCCGAAAAGTAAATGTTAAATTTAGATAAAAAATGTAGTAATAAGTAAGATTATCGAATAAAGAAACTTTTTTATGATACACTTAGCTGAATAATTTGTTGTTCTATTTTTCCTACTAGTAAGACCATAAGCAGCCTCTCTTCTTAAAGTTTTGACCAAAGACCACGGAGTTCCGAGCGCCTGTCAAAAATGTTCCTTTCTATCATTCTGCATGAAGTGTATACTTTTAATTTATCAAGAAGTAACAAAAAAATAGACTAAGTTAAGGAATGATCCGGAAACGTGTGTCGAATTTAACATCCATCATTTACACCCTAAAAAAGATATAAAACAAGGCATGTAACAGTTTTTCTACCACACTAGGCCGTCACAAACGTTAGAATATAAGGCAAATTTGTTCACTTACGGAATAACATTCCGGTGTAAAGTTGAAAAGCTTCAAAGACATCCATAAAGTCCGAGCCATTGTGAGTTAACACGAGGTAAGAGGTTTGACTATAAAAAAAAATTGGAAACCGACATTTTAAAATTTATCATTTTGATATTAATATTTTATTCTTACCGTAATCTTTAAAAATACCAGTCATCAAATCAGCTAAACCCTTCACATACAAGATAAACGGATCCCTCTACTTAAAACACTCAAAACTTTGTAACTTTATTCAAATTTTGATTTTATACAGACAACAACAGAAATTGGAGTCTTCACGCAACGAAAATCAAACGGGAAATGCCCTACATTAGTCGATCGTTGGTCATGGCTTAAACTAATCCTTTCAGATACACTTGAAAATGTATACCCAACCTACCTACTTACATGTGGTATTGCTGGTTACCTATCTTAAGGAAAGTACTTCTCGCTTCTACTACGTGTGAAATGAATAATATACCTTGCTGTATTTCCAAACAAATTTAATTTTAGTTTTAAACTCATAAAGTGTCCGTCTATACGTCACACACACTTCCTCCTAAAGGAATAAAACTGATGTTATGTAGAATTCACAAAATAAAGATAAAAAAAAAATCTATATATATTTTTTTTTAGACATAACCTTAATTAATATATATATATATACAAATCTAAGATTTCGAAAGCCTTAGAATTTTATCAAAAAGAAATTTCGATAATTTCAAAACAAATCTTGATCTACTGTACATTTTGGTACGAACTAACTGAGCAGCGAAAAAAAAATATTTTTTAAAAATTTTAACTTTCTCTTTTTAACCTAAATTTTTATAACTATATTTGTTTATATACCCCAAACCTTTAATTTACAATATTTACAAGAATTTCCCTTAATTATTTATACAATTATATTTCTATTTAAGTTTTTCCAATAAAAGAAATATATATAAAAAAAATTATCCGGTTAGTTTACCGAGACATCAGAATTTGAACCTAGGTATGGCTTCAAGTCTTTGATATGCCATGTACCCGCGTCCGATGAATCTACATTATCCAACTGATAAATAATATTCGAAATCTTCTTTCGAACCGTGCATAACACAAATTTGGGAGCTAGTTTGGCAGAAAAACTGTTTTTCGCGTCCGATAAAACTTTATTTCTACGCCATACTTTATCGCCTTCCTCAAATTTTACATCACGTTTTCTTAAATTATAGAATTTTTTACTCCTTTCATAAGCTTTATTTAATTTTTCCCTTACTTCAGAGTATACTTCTGGTAAACCTTTAAAATCTGAAACATATCTATCTCGGTTACCTGGAAGCAAATTTACATCCTTAGTGGATTCAATATTTCCGTAATAATCACCTGTCAGAGGGACATAGCGCATAAAATTCAAAAATGAGGGTGAGTACCCGGTTACCTCATGTTTAGCGGTATTTATAGCCTGCTGAATTTCAGGAAGATGTTTATCCCAGTTTTTGTGTTCGGTAATATAGCTCCGGACAGCTGCACCGATTGTCTTATTTGAGCGTTCTACAAAGTTAGCTTGAGGATGGTAAAGCGCATTGAACCAAATTTTTTGAACTCTATACTTATCAGCTAAGGCCTTAAATTCCTTTCCCGCAAATTGAGAACCGTTATCACAAATGATATACTGAGGTACCCCGTATACTAAAAATACGCTATTTTCCATAAATTTTATTATGTTTTTAGCCGAAGCAACTCTTAATGGGTGAATTAAAGTGAATTTTGAGAACCAGTCGCCTACTACTAAAATATGGGTAAAACCCTGTGGAGACCTAGGTAAGGGACCCATAATATCGACGGCTATTACTTGCCAAGGAAAATTTACATTTTTGTTAGCGCCCAATTTGCCTAATCTTGGTATGTTTGAACTTTTTTGAGAACCACAAATATTACAGGAGCGTACGTATCTCAAGATATCCCTGCGCATTTTAGGCCAGTAATATAAATCTTGTACTCTACTAAAAGTTTTATAAAACCCTAAATGCGAACTAGTAGGAGGATCATGACAATTTTTAATAATCTCCAGTCTTCTTGACTTGGGGACTAATAACTTCCACTCAGAAATGTTACTCTTTACAGGAATTTTAGAAGGAATGAATTTATAAACTATGTTTTCTTTGATTTGCCAAGCAGGATAATTTTTTGGAGACTTAACTATATTATCTCTCATTTTCAAATAAAACTTGTCTACATCTTTGGGAGAGATATCTAACAAATCGACGGACTTAGGTATACTCCTAGACAGAGCGTCCGCTACCACATTATACTTTCCCTTCCGATGGACTACATTAAACGAAAATTGTTGTAATTTTAGAGACCACCTCGCTAATTTCCCTGTGGGATTTTGTAAATTTTTTAACCACTGTAATGCAGAGTGATCAGTGACTACAGTAAAGTGTTGTCCTTCGATTAAATAACGAAAGGATTCTATAGAAAAAATTAAGCTTAATAATTCCTTTTGACAAGTTGAATATGCCCTCTCGGTACGCGATAAACTTCTACTCGCAAAAGCAATAACGGACTCTCTACCATCTATTAATTGATAAACTAAACCACCGATACCAACATCACTGCCATCACATTGTATTATAAAAGGTTTACTAAAGTCAGGAGCGTTTAAAATGGGCGCCGAAACTAGGGCTTGTTTTAATTGAATAAAAGAACTTTCGGCTTCTTTCGACCACAATATTGATTGTTTCTTTCGTACTTTGCCTTTTAAAAGGTCATTTAAAGGGGACACTAAGGTAGAGAAGTGTGGTATAAACCGACTATACCACGATGTCATACCAATGAATAAAAGAACTTTCGGCTTCTTTCGACCACAATATTGATTGTTTCTTTCGTACTTTGCCTTTTAAAAGGTCATTTAAAGGGGACACTAAGGTAGAGAAGTGTGGTATAAACCGACTATACCACGATGTCATACCAATGAATCTTTTTATTTCAGTAGTATTTGTGGGACGTGGGTAATTTACCATCGCAGATATTTTATCCGGGTCTGTCCTTAAACCACCCGAGTCCACTACAAATCCTAAATACTTAAGCGATTTCTTAAAAAACTCACATTTTTTTAAATTTACAGTCAAGTTAGCATCCTTTAAGATATTTAATACTTCCTTTAAAAGTTCTATATGTTTATCAAAGGTTTCTGAAACTATTATTATGTCATCTAAATATACAAAAAGATTTGGTTCATACTTAGGTCCGAATACTGCATCCATTAGTCTCTGTTGTGTTTGAGCGCTATTTACTAGTCCAAAAGGTACTCTGTTGAAATGAAATAATCCCCGCCCAGGCACAGCAAAAGCAGTCTTCTCCTTTGATTGCGGGGTCAAAGGTATCTGCCAAAATGCCTTCCTTAAATCAATGGAACTAATAAATTTAGCCCCCTTTAGCATACTTAAAATTCTGTCAACTCTATTAAAGGGATATGCATCAGGTTTAGTGATTTTGTTTAAATGTCTACCATCGAATGTAAAACGATATTCCCCGGATTTTTTTTTTACTAAAAGTACAGGTGAACACCAAGAGCTGTGTGAAGGCTCTACTACCCCTAACTTCAACATATTATCTAGTTCCTTATTTAAAATGTTCATCATGAAAGGTGACATAGGGTATTGTCTTAATTTAAAGGGTTTTGCATCACCTGTATCAATGTCTAGTGAAATTTTGTCAGTACATCCTAAAAAATCTTCGGAAGAAATGCTTTTAAAAAACTCATAAATTTGGTCGACTTGCCCTTGTTGTTCTTTAGACAATCTATTTTTTAAATTTTGAGAGATGTCAGAATCGGTTTGTAGAATACTGATATCAACATTATTTACTTTTCCACTAACCGTCCAAACGTTATCAAGCAAAGTAAATTTCACTTGATATAACTTAAAAAAATCACTCCCTAATACTAACTTGTGTTCTAAAGAAGGTATTATTAGGACCTTAAGCATTTTACATTCATTTTCTATACACAACGGCAAATATACACAGCCTATAACACGTAGGGGAGTTCCTCCCGCAGTAGTTACTGAGGTTTCTTCACACCTATCAATTTTTAAACTAAAATTTTCGAGAATAGTTTCAAATTGACTTCCTAAAGCACTAGTATTTGCCCCTGAATCTAATAAAGCAACTATGGTTTTATCAAAAATTTTAACGTTGATATATGGACGATCATCAAAGGGTTTTGTTAAAAAAATTGGCGAGATATTTCCTGTTGAGAGATTAGTATTACGATAAAAATTAGAAACTATGTTCAACCAGACTTTCCAATCATTATCCAGTTTATTTTTATCAAAAAAAATTTGTCTAATAATATTATCGGATGGATAATTTTTAACTTTATTAATTCTATTATAAAATATTCGAGTTTTTGTTTTTCTTCCGTACCGGACTAAACTAGATTGGGAGTGGTACAACCTACCAACCCTCTTTCGTTTTTTGAACACGAGCAGGACTTTACCGTCTCACCCTGTTTTCCACACTTAAAACAAAACTTCTTACGAGGAGCTCTACAATCGTAATAGCTGTGGTTTTCTAGGCCACAATTATAACATACTATTTTTTTATGGTTATTTGAATTAAAATTTTGACTATTAGAATTTAAATGAGCACTATTATTTGAAATAGCAGGTAGTTTATTCATATTTGTTGACTGATTACTATTTATCAATGAGATATTTTTATTACCCTGTTGATTTGATCTTTTTTTGTTTACTAGTCGTTTTTCTTTTTGATCAACATATGAATGAGAAACATCAAATCGCGAAGATGAATGTGCAGTTTGATCAAAACCATAAGCTAATTCGGGTTCCATTGAGCAATAATTTGGGGGAGGACGATAACTATTTTTTAATAAATAGGCTTCGTCTATTTTTTTACAAACACTAATTAATTGAGTAGTAGAATCTATAGTGACTAAGGCTAATTGGCTAATATAATGAGGTAACATGTTCTTTTTTATATATTTCAATTTAGTCCTTTCCTGTACTGAGTGATTTAATCTATTAAATAAAGTCTCCATAATAGCTACAAAAATTGAGATGGACTCATTCTTGCCTTGTGTTCGGCCCCGTATCTCGGTCCACAAGTTATCGTCATAATTTACCGGTAGAAATTCTGTTATTAACAATTCCACTAAAGTATCCCAATCCGAGACTGAATTTTTTATAGACCTATACCAAACCAAAGCGTTATTGCTAAACAAGTCACAGGCACTATTGAATAATTCAATTTTTGAAACATTTCTAGAAGCGCTGAGTTCAGCTACTCTTTCTAAAAAAGGTTTTACACTGCTATTTTTGTCCCCACTAAATTTTAAATCCCATTTATACACAGGCACAGACTTACTAGAAGTTTGAGCAACATTCTGTGGTAGGAAAGTTGTATTGTTATGCAAAACGGTAGAATTCAAATTTACTGGTGCGTTTTCGGCAGCGCTAGGTGGTTGTACTTTATCAGAAACCAACGCCTCTAATTCTAAACAGGTAGCCTTAGCTTCAGATTTATAATCTTTAATTTCTAAAGATCTATCTCCGTCTTCTATTTCGATTCGATTTACTCTATGAATTAAATGAATTAAATTAGTGATTATTCGTATATATCCAGAATCCGATTCTGGCCCTTCAAATTGATCTATTAATGTCCGAATTTCATCTATAGTATTATCAATAACTGCTTTTTCCGAATCAAAATCAAATTTATTGTACTCATATTCTACATGACGTATAGCTTCCTTATCTAATAATTTTCTCAGCATTTTTCTTTTTGTACCTAATTCCTTTTTATTAGTTTTTATGTCTCTAATAAGTAATTCATAGTCAAGCTGTTCTCTAGTTAAATAACTTACTCTCATATTAAAAGTCTCCATCTTTATATAGTATTTAGCTAATATGAAAAATATTAATCCACAGTAAAAGTAGTCTACAAAAAAAAATAAATGGTCACAATTTTATTTTTGTACCTATTTACAAATATTCTTAATTATCCTGATTGGTCACTCAAAAAAAGAAAATATATTTCTTTGATTAATAAGCAAGTTTTTACATAAATCAAAGTAAATATCTCCGAAATTTATTAATACGTAAATAAATGTACTTCGAAGTAATCCTGTACAATCCAATAAATATATTTATTAATAAACCTCACTAATCAAGTTCAAGGTTGAAACAACAGCAAAAAAATGCTAACACTATTTCAATAAAAACGTTCCGGCAGCTCGCTGTCCGAACATATACACCGTTCCACAATTTTCTTGGAAACTTAATTCTAAGTATATTTGATACTTATAACATAGAAATTACCCGCAGTCAGCCTTCATATATCAATTACGTCGAGTTCTAATCCCTTTTTGGTTCCTTTGACTGTAATCTATATGAGAAATCTGAATATTTTTTAACGTTGCTTAAAGACAAAAAAATGTTTCTTTAATTGTTGCTGTATAAATACCTTAATTATTATTCGATGTTTACTTATTAATTTGTTTTAAAATTTCATTCTGTGTGATACGAACCATCCTAATTTGTTATTTTTTATATGATTTAAAATTTATAAACTAGAATTCACTAAATTCTACCCCCTCTCTCGTTAGAAAGAAAAATATACTCACCACCGCTGAAAACTAAACAGAAAAACTACGTTGTTACACACGTTGGTCGCCATTTGTTACACACGTTGGGCGCCATTTGTTACATTTTTACCTTCGTTTTTATTTAAAAAATAATATTTGTTAATTTATAAATATATAGCGGAAACCATATAAGGGAAGGCAGCAATGACAATTTACCCCTAGCTCAGAAAATTCGGTAGATGGGTCGTGTGGTAAGTATACTGTTCTGTTTAGTTAAATAAAATATTATGTTTAGGTGATATTGTTTAAAACAGTAACGAGAAAGAGAGATATTTAATATGGGCACCAATCCATTCTATATTATTTCTACACTACAGATATAGGGGTTGATTATAAATGGATAAGATAGTCAACCCTATGCAATTTGAAGTTGTTAACAAATATGGTTGATTTCTTAAAATATTTTTTATCAAAGAAATTATATTCTTTGAATATTGAAATATTGATATTTATATAAACACTCATAGAGTTTAAATAAATTCAAAGTTAAGCATTATTTAGGAAATAGTTTATATCACACTGAAATGAAACAAATATCATTTAAAATTTAAAATTGATTTTTTTTATTTAAGAATCAATCAAACTTGGACTTAGAACTAAATTTAAAATCGGTTTTTGAACTAGACACCAATCAAACTAGCTAAACTACAAATTTACAAACAACTTGAAATACACAGCAACTAATAAAAATAGTTCTGTGTAATGATAAAAGATAATTTCAAATTTATAAATAAAATTCTAACTAATAGGAAATATAAGAATTTTAGTAGTAATGTCCCTGTTTAAATACTGTAAAATTGTCGTAGAGTTTGTGGCCACAAATTCCTCACATAACAATTTGTTATTTCACCTAGACATAAAAATACCACTATATATATATACTCCAAAGGACTTACCATAAATATTAACTGATATTTGAAATATAGAAAATTGTATAATTAAATAGGTACATGTATACTTATATTTAAGCTATTATCAATATTCCAAATTTTAGTGAGATTTTTGCCGAAAAGTAAATGTTAAATTTAGATAAAAAATGTAGTAATAAGTAAGATTATCGAATAAAGAAACTTTTTTATGATACACTTAGCTGAATAATTTGTTGTTCTATTTTTCCTACTAGTAAGACCATAAGCAGCCTCTCTTCTTAAAGTTTTGACCAAAGACCACGGAGTTCCGAGCGCCTGTCAAAAATGTTCCTTTCTACCATTCTACATGAAGTGTATTCTTAAAGTTTTGACCAAAGACCACGGAGTTCCGAGCGCCTGTCAAAAATGTCCCTTCCCATCATTCTGCATGAAGTGTATACTTTTAATTTATCAAGAAGTAACAAAAAAATAGACTAAGTTAAGGAATGATCCGGAAACGTGTGTCGAATTTAACATCCATCATTTACACCCTAAAAAAGATATAAAACCACACTAGGCCGTCACAAACGTTAGAATATAAGGCAAATTTGTTCACTTACGGAATAACATTCCGGTGTAAAGTTGAAAAGCTTCAAAGACATCCATAAAGTCCGAGCCATTGTGAGTTAACACGAGGTAAGAGGTTTGACTATAAAAAAAAATTGGAAACCGACATTTTAAAATTTATCATTTTGATATTAATATTTTATTCTTACCGTAATCTTTAAAAATACCAGTCATCAAATCAGCTAAACCCTTCACATACAAGATAAACGGATCCCTCTACTTAAAACACTCAAAACTTTGTAACTTTATTCAAATTTTGATTTTATACAGACAACAACAGAAATTGGAGTCTTCACGCAACGAAAATCAAACGGGAAATGCCCTACATTAGTCGATCGTTGGTCATGGCTTAAACTAATCCTTTCAGATACACTTGAAAATGTATACCCAACCTACCTACTTACATGTGGTATTGCTGGTTACCTATCTTAAGGAAAGTACTTCTCGCTTCTACTACGTGTGAAATGAATAATATACCTTGCTGTATTTCCAAACAAATTTAATTTTAGTTTTAAACTCATAAAGTGTCCGTCTATACGTCACACAGTTTGAAATACCTTGTCTTTAATGTAACCCCAGACGAAAAAATCCAAGGGAGTAATATCTGGTGATCGAGCTGGCCATAGAATGGGTCCATAGGTGCCTATCCAGCTATCTGGCATAACTTGATTTAAATAATTTGTACATATTACAGCAGTGTGAGGTGGAGCCCCATCTTGTTGAAAATATGAATAATTTAATCTTTCTGCCACTGTTAATTCATAAAGAAAATCTTGAAATTCGTTTTGCAGGAAATTAAAGTATCTACGAGCGGTTAATTTGCCATCATAAAAATAAGGTCCAATTACTTTAGTCCCTAAAAGACCCAACCAAACATTCGTAGAAAATCTTTCTTGGAAAGCAGTCTCTCTGCACCAATGTGTATTTTCTCGTGTCCACTTATAATGCATATTTCTATTGAAAAATCCATTATTAGAAAAATTTGATTCGTCCGACCAAAGAATTTTGCTACATATCAGCGCGTCATTCCTTTTCTTATTTAATAACCATCTACAAAATCTTACTCTCCTTGGCTTATCTCCCTCATTTAAATGTTGAACTTTCCTCATTTTGTAGCATCGAAATCCGTTTTTTTTTCAATATTTTTCTTGCACTGTCTTTTTTTATGCGACAGTTTCTCTTAATTTGTCTCAAAGAGGCTTCCTCATTTTGGTTGACATAATTCATTACTCTATTCACTTTTCTTACATTATCCGCAACATGCGCTCGCCTTACTACTTTTTTTGAAAATGAACCGTGCGTTTTTAGATTTTGAACTAACTTTCTAAACATAGTTCGATTTGGCTGCGGAGCATCTGGAAATCTGTCTCCGTAAACCGTGACTGCCATCTCAGCGTCAAAATTGCACTGACAATAAATGCTAATCATATCGAATTTGTTATTATTGGTGTACACCATAATTACTGATATAAAATTTGTCTTAGAACTCGACAACGCAACATACAACATACAACAGTGACAATCTGTCAAATTTATTAATAACTGTATACATTGTTTTTCACTAATTATGGCACAGCTGATTGTTACGATTCAATTATATGAATTGTGGTATTCGTAAAATATTAAATATTGACACTATCAGTTAAAATTTCTGTGACATGTTTTATATCGTTGGAATGAGAAAAAAATAACGGAATTAATGGCGTCATGGCCTACTTTGAGATATGTATTTTTCATTTTTGCACAATAGCGTATGTCAAAGCCAACTGCATTTTTCGATTTTTTTGTTACACGTTATTATTCTTATTGTCTTTGCCGTCAACTTTCATTCCTTTAACTTTTTTCGTATCTCCTCAAATAAGGAAGCTATAACCGTTTGTGGTTTTCTTATTTTTCAGGTTTTTGTAATATATCTCATAAAGTAGGCTATGGATTTCAAATTTCTTTTTACTGAAATATAGCTCACAAAAAATGGGATAACTGTTTCTAAAACTTTATTCTTCTACAATAGATATTAAGCGAGATATTTGGTGTGGCCCTCGTAAAATAGAGTCTGTATAATATGCGAACACCAGTTTTTAGTGAAATAGGATTAAATGATGATAAACTACTGTCCGCTATCGTAGAAACGCATCTTGGATTTGTTTATATAACAAAGTTACTAAGTCAAGCTTGTTAATATTAAATTAGTTTTACTTTTACCTTGTGTAGTCAGTTTTAAATTAAGTACTCTAACCGGAATTTATTTTTAATTTATATTTGAGGTCATTTTAATACTTTTTCACAAATATTGCGATTTATCTGAGGTAAGCAGTTCCACTATTTTTAATTTTAAATTACTCGCACAACCAAAAATCTCTCAAGAACTTTATGTTCCAAAACAATAATAAAATTGACAAATTTCTGGCTAACTTAAAGAAACATAGTGTTACACGTTTACGCTCCGTGGGGACAATAGCGTGAATAGTAGTCGGAATTAGGTAGCAATGGTGATAGGCAACCAGCGCGTCGGTAATGCTCTACTTCTGCACGCCATCTGTGAGACATTGGTAGTACGACTATTCTAGACACTGCTACACTGTTTTAGATTACAGCACGAGAAGGTCATAAACTTAGCTAGATGGTATTAGATGTATTCTGTAGGATATTTCAGGCGACGAATCACGGCGGGTGCGAAATTTTTAAATGAATTCAGGTTAGATAAATCGGAAGTGATACATAGTGATCATTAGAGTGTAAATATCAAGTGATAAATATTGTTAAATGTTGTTTTATTCAGTAAACGTATATTGTAGATAATAACATTATTGTGAAATTATCATTAAGTTATTCAGTAATGTGTGTTAGTGTTTATTTCTTATTATAATTTTTGAACGCATAATTTAAATTATGGTTTCGTAAGGGGTGGAAATACGTGACAACTTGGTGTCAGAAACGGAATTTTATAGCAAGAGGAGTTCGGATGTGTTCGAGAAGGTTGGACACAATTCTTCTCGGAGTTGGTGCTAGCAAGAAGGATTAACTTATTGGAGATTGATATTTTCGAACACTAAAATAGTAGTAATAGGACATTAGTGCTGATAATTAAATCCTTTGAAATAAGAAGTGACACAGACTCTGAACATGACTATTTCGTGTTGTGATATTCGTGAAATTTCTAAAATTTTCAATTTGGACAATAGTGGAGATTATTAAATTCTTTCAACTGGATGGTGTCGAAGACACTAAATAAGACTTTTTCGTGCTGTTTCAATATATTTCTGGAAAGTTCCACTACAGATGCATACTGACATGATTGATAAATTTAGTTGAATTTAAAACTGAAGCATAATATGCTCATAGGAACCAGAAGTCTGGCATTCGAAAAACGATACAGAACTTATTCGCACTATTTCAAAAAATGATAACGGAAGAGAAAAAAGAACAGGAAAGAAAATGCTAGGAAGAGAAAGGGTGAACAGGAAAGAAAACGACAAGAAAAGGAGCAAAAGCATCAAGAGGAAAGTGACGAAATAAGGAAAGCTTTAGAGACGCTACAGAATGCTTTTTTACAGTCGTTGAAGAAATCAAAAACGAGATTAAAAAAGACGTGGGCAGCATGAGAACAGAAGTGAGTGAAGACACGTAAATGGGGTCGAGGTAGATGTGAGTGAAGTCGAAGGAGAAGTACGTGAAGTCAAGGAAAAAGTAAATAAGTTCGAGGAAGAAGTTAAAGGAGAAATAGACCGGCTTGAATAACAGTTCAGGGATAGAGGAAGCTAGCAAGTAGTCTAATCAAGTCAGCGATTAAAACCTCCTTCCTTTGATGGCCATAGTTTCTAGACAATATACAAAAGACAGCTTTGATGCTGAAGCATGTGCGAATTATTGTAGTAACGAAGAAAAGGCTATGGCATTATTCTTGGCATTAAGAGGCCAATCATCGGAGATATTCTACACAATTTCGGTTAGACAACAATAGAACTTTAGAGTTTTAAAAGTTGCTTTAGACTTATGATATGGCGATCAACACTTTGCCTAAGTATACCAAGCCCAGCTGCAATCGCGTGTTCAAAAATCTGGAGAAGTCTGCAAGAATTTGAAGTTGCGGTGGAAAGACTGGCACACTTGGCATATCTTGATACGCCAACATAATTCAAAGAGTAATTGGCAGTGGGGGCATTCCTAGATGGGATAAGAGACAAGGAGATCAGGCGAGTCCTCAGAATATCTCGATGTAACAGTAGCAGCGAAGCCTTGGTAGGCCACTTGAAGTAGAAGCCGCTTGTAAAAATACTCCAAGGTCGAGAGTACGGGCTATGATCCTTGAAGAATCACATTCAGAAAAGAAGAATCAGGACCCTATGTTGACTGATACGCATACAATTTTCAGTAAAATACTGTATAATTTGGACACTCCAGGAAGGCAAGGAAAACAACAATGGAGTTGAAAGCCAAGTGGAGGTATCAAATGCTATATTTGCAACAAAATAGGACATATGAAACGAGACTATCGATAGAGACTCACAATAAACAACGTAATGGCAGTCCACGTTTACGACGTATGTTATAAGTGCATAGAACTAGGACATTTCCAACTAGAATGTCCACAAAGGACCTTAGAAAGTATAACCGGAGATGCTGTGAAGCCGAAGGGAAAAGCAGAGAAAGCCGCTGCAAGGAAGGCTGTGCCAGATAGAGAACGCGGTGCCCCTAGAGAAATCAAATATCCTAGCTTTGAAGCATTCCGAGAAGTCTATCTATAACAAAGCATTTTTCGTTATGGAAATTACACCCCAGATCACCGTCCGTTTTAATATTAAGTGTATTATATATTTACATTATGTTGTATTAGATGGAAAGGTGGAAAGACTGGAACACTTGGCATATCTTGATGCGCCAACATAATTCAAAGAGTAATTGGCAGTGGGGGGCATTCCTAGATGGGATAAGAGACAAGATCAGGCGAGTCCTCAGAATATCTCGATGTAACAGTAGCAGCGAAGCCTTTGTAGGCCACTTGAAGTAGAAGCCGCGTGTAAAAGTGCGGGCTATGATCGTTGAAGAATCACATTCAGAAAAGAAGAATTAGTACCCTATGTTGACTGAGACGCATACAATTTTCAGTAAAATACTGGATAATTTGGACACTCCAGGAAGGCAAGGAAAACAACAATAGAGTTGAAAGCCAAGTGGAGGTATCAAATGCTATATTTGCGACAAAATAGGACATATGAAACGAGACTATCGATAGAGACTCGCAATAAACAACGTAATGGTAGTCCAAGTTTACGACGTATGTTATAAGTGCGGGGAACTAGGACATTTCCAACTAGAATGTCCACAAAGGACCTTAGAAAGATTGACCGGAGATGCTGTGAAGCCGAAGGGAAAGCAGAGGAAGCCAGTGCAAGGAAGGCTGTGCCAGATAGAGAACGCGGTGCCCCTAGAGAAATAAAAATATCCCAGCTTTGAAGCATTTCGAGAAGTCTACCTGTAACAAAGCATTTTTCGTTATGGAAATTACACCCCAGATCACCGTCTGTTTTAATATTACATATATTATATATTTACATTATGTTGTATTAGATGGCAAATGCTAGACACCAAGTGAAAATATTTCAACTATAAAGGCGTGTTATATGCAGTTTTCCAGGTACCGTATACTAGCATTTAATTCAATTAGGCTGTTAGTATGTACCGGAGACTCACCGCGAGCAGTTTATTCTCCAACAACCACATGCAAACGTGCACCTGCGCAGAATCGGTCACTCCCGTCAAGCAGTGCACAGTTTGGTGGAGAACTAGTTGGTGTCTAGCCGGCCACGAGTAAGACGTGTGACAATGTAAGTAGAGCTGGTGAGTTTAACAATATCTTTCTTAATTCCGAAAACCGGCGCACATTCACACTACGCTGTTCCTCACTCTGGCAATTCTATCTTCTCTTGAAGTAACAAGAGGCATTCGCAAAAACCCAGTAGCTATTAAGTGGAGAGAAGTCCACTCCAGTTCGTCCAATACCGTTTCCAGCAAGAGTGCACCCGCTTGGTGTCCGTATCGCACTGTCTGTACTACTGCCCGTTTTTATCGCATTTGGTCATCGGCACTGCTCACTAACGATTTACCGTATCACCGTCTTATTAACCGCCTGACCGTTTTTATCAACGTGTCATCACCGTCATCACATTAGCTTTGCTTTCGTTTACCGTAGCCTCACTTTAGCTTAAGCTCTTGGTGGTCTGTTTGTTAATAGTAGTCGTAGTATTAAGTAGAATTGTAAATAGTAGTTTCTAAGATACTAAATCTTGTTGTATAATCTGAATCGTGCTTTTTACTTTGGTGAATGTGAAGTGTAATTATCCCTACATGGACATTACCGTTTCTTCACTGTAGCTACTCCTGTCCTGCTGAGAGGGTAATGTTGTAGTTGTTCCACCAAAAATGGAATTAGCACCTGAGCTTTCCGCATTCCATCCTTACCATCAACCAACTGCCAAAGTTCGAGTGTCAAAGTAACAAATTATCACCTACATAGTCCATTGAAATATTACATTGACCTTGCATTCTAGACAGAATAAGATTTAATTTTTTTAATGTGTAGGAGGATCCAGTGTGAGTGTAAAACTTGGTTTTCGGGGTTGAAGGCCCACCATCTAGGCGCCATCTTGAATGGAGTATTAGTATGATCCCTTTGCAGCGCCCCAACACCTCTCCAAAAAACGAAATTTAAAAAATGTGTAGAGAAAATTGTTCGCAATAAAATGATCTACAAAAAGCATCTGATGTGTTGTTTTAATAAAATCAATAGGAAAAAAGTTATAACCCTTGAATTATATTTTTCTTGAAAATTGTAGTCTATTTTGAATTACAACTTTTTCATTTTCAATTTTACGGTAAGAAGTATCTAAATCAAGTTTGTAGAGAATTCAATTCTCCACAAAAAATGGTATCAGAAAATTGTTTGTGAGACTTATGATTCTCAAGATAATGCGAAAAAACTGTTTACACTTCTTTTTCCAAGATGAAGTCCAAATGGGGGGGGGCTTACAACCCCGAAAACCGACTTTTATACTCACATATCAAGTTATGTACAACATGCAAGTTTCGGCCTAAATTTTGTAACATTTTAATGGACTAACAGGGATATGAGAATAAACCGGAACCTCAGAAAGATGCAGACATTTTATCCGGTAGAAGGTGCAAGGAAGATTGCAAATACTGCCACCAGAGGGAGAAACTGCAGGTCACGGGAACTGTCAACACTGTTAAGGCGGAGGTTACGGATGATAGAACAAATGAAGCGCTAAGACAAGATCAATTGAACAATGAGAAAATTAGGCCTATATTGAGAGCCAAAGAAGAGGGAATTCGTCCGAAATGGAAGGATGCTTCAGACATAATAGTGAGGCTGAAGGCACTATAGGCGCAGTGGGACTTACTGAAAGTAATGAATGGGCTGCTGACCCTGAAAAAAATTCGAGAACGATTTTATTGGATAAGAAGTTGTCAGGATGTGGAGGCTTGGTGTCGCAAATGCAAAATTTGCGCGGCCAGTAAGGGACCATAAACTGAAAGTAAAGGTGAAATGAAGCAGCTTATTGCCGGACCTCCTTTCGAGAGGTTGGCTAACGATATAATGGATCCATCACCCGCAAATGACCTTCAGCTACCTTGGGAATGACCGTATTCTGTTATTACCCGGATCAATGATGTCATCTATGGGATTCAACGAAGCAAGTAGTCCAAGATGAAGATTGTGCATTCGGATAGACTGGCGAAATACACTGAGGATTTCGAATTGCCTGACCAGGACGTTCAGGCTTAAGGAAGGGACAGTGTTACACGTTAACGCCCCTGGGGGCAATAATATAAGTAGTAGCCGGAATCAAGTAGTAATGGTGACAGGCAACTGCAATACCAGCATGTGTGTAATAGCATCATTGTTCTAGGTTACCGTACAAGAAGATTATAGACTTTGCTATATGGTTCTAAATGTATTCTGTTGGATATTTAAGACGAGAAGTTTTTAAATTAATTGAGAATCGGAAGTGATACAAAATGAACAGTAGAGTGTAAATATCAAGTACTAAACATTGTTAAAGATTACTTTAGTCAGTAAATGTGTATTGTAGATAATACAAGTATTGTGAAGTTTTCTGTAAGTCAATCAATAAAGTGTGTTAGTGTTAATCTCTTGGAAACACGTGACAATATTTTAATGCTGAAAAGAAAACTGACTTTTTGTTTATTATAGTGTAAATTCATTTAACCACTGTCAGTAATTAAATAAATAGCGGTTGATTCTATTTCAATAATACTTCATTCACTATCTCATTCATCAGACCCAGTTATGTTAATTTTCATTGTAAATTCACCAAAAAACTAATCAAGCCAAACACATTGACAACACCATTTGATTAGTACGCGGTCGGATAGCCAACGACGGCCTACAACTAAATAATGCAGGGAAAAACTGACATTTTGCTTATTATAATGTAAATTAATTTAACCACTGTCAGTAATTAAATTAATTGCGGTTGACTCAATTTCAATAATACTTAATTCACTATCTCATTCGTCAGACCCAGTTATGTTAATTTTCATTGTAAACTCACCCAAAAACTAGTCAAGCTAAACACATTGACAACACCATATGATTAGTACGCGGTTGGATAGCCTACGACGGCCTACAACTAAATAACGCAGGGCTGAAAAACTCATGAAAAGTCTCTTTTTGAACTATCGACGCCGAGACCGGTGATGCTTCTTATGAACAAATTATAAAAATGGGTTGCGTTATCTCGCGTCTTTACGTTTACTATTTTCTATAGATGATAAACATAACAAGACGGGACTCGTAAGTTGCAAAAATGTCTTGTAACCTGGGCTAATTTAGCCAGCGTTACCGGCTTAGTCAATTTTCTAAGTTCTGCTATTTACCCTGAAAATATAATATTTTTGGAAAATATTTAATTAAAAAAAAAACTTTAAATTCAAGTAAAAATTTTATAGACTTTTTACTTCTTTTGGACCAGTGTATTATCATGCAAACTATTTGTGCACATACACCAGAGATCCTGTATAATAACAATTGAAGCTGACAATATTCCAGTGGCCACTAATTATTACTAATAAAATATTAAATACCGTATGTTAGAACTATAAGTGCTTAAATAATTTTACACTTAACATTTATTTAAATTGAATTTAAAGATAGGAATCTTATACAGGGTGGGCCATTGAGAATGAAACACGCCTGTTTTGGGACACTTACACTAGTTTTTTGAAAAAACGCTCGGACAGGTCGATTCTTGATTTTTGAGGACAGCTGTTGATGTCAAATTTGACGGTGACACATCAACTCCCTAGCCCCAGCAATCCCTAACTCAAGAATTTAAATAGGGAAATGGGTTCGAGCGACACCTCATTTGAAGCTTCTTTCAATTCTCTATGCGACAGAATGGTCAAAATTAGTTTTTTCAATTTTTTTTGTCCTCATGAAAACCATTCTCTAGATTAATTAAGGTAGGGGTGTTGTTTGGAAAAAATCCTGAAACACGTCACCCATTATCTTTTGAACTGCATATTTTGATGTCAAATTTGACTTTGTCAGGTCAACCTCCTACCCCCAACAACCCCCAACATAAACAAAAATTACGGTAATGTGGTCGAGTGATCCCTCATTTTAATTGTTTTTGAATCTCTATGCGATTACATAATTGTTTTTAGGTTTTCTCGTGTTTTATTTTACCCTATTGATAATATGCTTATTAATTTAAATTTAAAAAATTATGAAATTAATTTTTCTTTACCTTCGGTGTTTATAAAGACCTCCTGAGACTCAGACACAATGATTTGAAAGCCCTTTCTGCCCTGAATACTAAACTAGTAATAAATTTGAAAAATTTTAACCGTTTGGTATTCAGGGCAGAAAGGGCTTTCAAATCACTGTATCTGAGTCTCAGGAGGTCTTTATAAACACCGAAGGTAAATAAAAATGTATTGCATTCTTTTTAAAAATTCAAATTTATAAGCATATTATCCGTTGTTTAAAAGAAAACACGAGCAAACCTAAAAACAGTCATGCACTCGCATAGAGAATCAAAACGCCTTTAAAATAAGGGGTCAGTCGACCACTTTAACATAATTTTTGTTTTTGTTGGGGGTTTTTAGGGGTAGGGGTTGACCTGACAAAGTCAAATTTGATATTAAAATGTGCTGTTCAAGAGATAAATGGTGACGTGTTTCAGGATTTTTCCTAAACAACACCCCCACCTTAGTTAATCTGGAAAATGATTTTCACGGGGACGAAGAAAAAATTGAAAAAACTAATTTCGAACATGCTGTCGCATAGAGAATTGAAAGGCGCTTCAAATGAGGGGTCCTTCGACCCTATCTTTCTATTTAAATTTTAATTTAATAAAGTTAGGAGTTGCTGGGGCCAGGGAGTTGATGTGTCACTGTCAAGTTTGACATCAACAGTTGTCCCCCAAAAATCAAGAATGGACCTGTCCGAGCGTTATTTCAAGAAACTAGTCTAAGTGTCCCAAAACACGCGTGTTTTGTTATCAATGACCGATCCTGTAGAATGTTTGATGAACCATTTAAATTTTGGTGCACCTTATACCCATACTTTTGTGCTCTCTCCGTAAAAAAGTCGCTGCCTACGGAATCACTATCCACATACAGATTTCTCATCCAAGTTTCTTTAAATGAAAACGTCTTGATAACGGGTCCGACAGAATGAAGTATACATTTTAATGACATGGCATAACGAATTTCTTGCTTTTGGTTTTTCTCTAGCACACGAAGCAGTACTGCAAAACTTGTGTACCCACTTTTTAATTGTAATTAGGCTAGGAACAGGGCCTCGCGGATTTGGATGAAAGTGACGACGAAATAAATGCTGAGTGATTACAACAGAATAGTAATGTGAAATAAGCTTCAGCAGCAAAAGAACGTTGAATATGTTACTCCATATTCACAACTAAACTTCCATTTCTCGCAAACAACAACTGTCTTAAATTTCCATTAATCGCAGAAGCATGGTGACTTGATTTGAACTTGTATCTCCATTATATTATAACATGAATTAACTTTGAAAATGGATACTTCATTCTGCCGGACCCGTTACTATATTTGCACTCTAATAAGTGGAAATAAATGTTCATATTGTTCATAGACTTTTAATAACATGACATTTGAAAAGATTGGCGACGAACTGGTAATGGAAGCGGCTGACGTATAAACATTTTTGAAAACCATGCACGTACTAAAACACAATTTTATTTTGATAACCTCTCTAATAATGGGGTGGGGATGTTGGCAGTGGTATTCGTTTGGCAGATGTCATAAAGAATATTGAGACTTTGACGTCTAGTGTAGTAGTATTTACTCATATTTACTGCCAAACCCTTCAACGGAATGATCTAAAGATATAATTTAGTTTCAGAACATTTTGAAAGAAAATGTAGTATGTTTTCGATTTTTCCGGAGGACCATTGTAACCCAAAAAAGACGTCGCATAGAGAATTGAAAGACGCTTCAAATGAGGCGTCCCTCGACTCTATCCCTCTATTTAAATTTTAATTTAATAAAGTTAGGAGTTGCTGGGGCCAGGGAGTTGATGTGTCACTGTCAAGTTTGACATCAACAGTTGTCCCCCCAAAAATCAAGAATGGACCTGTCCGAGCGTTATTTCAAGAAACTAGTCTAAGTGTCCCAAAACATGCGTGTTTTGTTTTCAAAGGCCAATCCTGTAGAATGTTTGATGGACCATTAAAATTTTGGTTCACCTTATACCCGTACTTTTGTGCTCTCTCCGTAAAAAATCCGCTACCTACGGAATCACTATCCACATACAGATTTCTCATCCAAGTTTCTTTAAACGAAAACGTCTTGATAACGGGTCCGACAGAATGAAGTATCCATTTTAAATTTAGTTGTTTTTAGTAATGACTAAATTTTTATTCAAGAATTAAACACAAGATTCTTGAGGGAATACGGAAATTATGTATTTTTTTTAATGCATCAGTCAAATGACCCTCTTCCCGCTGGTGACTTTTGAAGCAGCACACATGTTATTTATCATCCGCTCCAACATTTCAATTGGGATTGCGTTAATCTCCGCCCGAGTATTATATTTTAGTTTTTCCAAAGTTTGAGCTAAAGATATAATTTAGTTTCAGAACTTGTTACTACATTTTGAAAATAAATGTAGCATGTTTTCGATTTTTCCGGAGGACCATCGAAACCCAAAAAAGACGTCGGATCGAAATGAAAGTCATATCTATCGACTCGAGAGCGAACTTAGAAAATTCTGCCCGTCGGTCAGTCAGTCTGTCGATCTGTCGATCTATCGGTCTGTCAGTCTGTCGGTCTGTCGATCTATCTGTCTGTTTGTCACACCCAGCCCCCCTAATCCACTTTTGGATTTCGATGAAACTTGGCTGGTTGTTAGAAGGCCTTTAGAAAACCTTAACAGCGGAAGATCGGCTCCGTTCGGAAGTACCCGATATAGACGTTTCGAGTTCTTCGGGAAAAATTGAATAACTCTGTAACGGGCAGTCGGGTCGAGATATTTCAAAAAATAAATGGTGCTGCTCTACAAATAAGTATACCAGAGACTATGTCGAAAAACAAATGAAAATTGATTTTCTTAGCACAAAACTGTTTTTTTCGAAATAGGGCTAGGAAGCACGATAACTGTCCAGGATATTGATCTATTTCGATGAGACTTGGTGGGATCAAAGGTACACGGCTACAAATAAAGCCTATTGCTGGCGGCCCGAATCCGTTGACCGCAAGTATTTTTTCCAGGGTCGGGTACGATTTTCCAAAGAAACTAATAACTCCAGAACCGATAGTCCGATTTTGATTTTCAAAAATGGTGATTATAGGGCTCGATTAGGTCTATTTGGTGACGTTTGTGAGAAATTTAGCAAAACAAAAGCGAATCTACAAATCCTGAAAAACTTGATTTTTTTAATAAATTCTACAAATACCTTACAGTTTCCTAATAAAAATCGAAAATTAAATATTCCGTCGATCAATCTCTATAACCAGTATAAATCACGGACCTTTTTGGATAAATAATCTGAAATAGAGTTTTTCGAAAAATTTAAAATAAACGAGTTATTTACGACGATGCATTCCATAGAATTATTTTAAAAAGATTACAAATTGATAAATTCTCCGTGCGATATAGGTGCAAAGAAATAACGTAATGTTATATTTAAAATATCATCATTGGTTTCCTTATTTGGTTAAGTAATGGTATTAAATTTTTGAGGTGATGCGAGTAGACTTTAAGCTTCAATTATTGTAGCTAAAATAATTTCAACTTTATAAAGTAGAAAAACTAATTATGATAAATTTGTATCTTTTGTAAAATTTTGATATTTTAAACAAATTTAATAAAAAATAAATAAATTTCAATTCCTCCATTGTACCCATTGTAAAAGAAACATACGGATGCAAAACAAAACAGATTTTGCTATGAATCAGATTTTGATATCATACCTTCTCGAAAAAGTCTCTATTTTAGTTATACACGAAATTATGTATAGGTGTCCAAATGTAAAAAATGAAGATCATACCGTAGAAAATTCTATCTCTATAAATAATTGCCCGATTTTCATTTCTAAGCGACTCTGCCTGGGGTAAAAAAGAGGTGATTTTACAAATTTTGTATGTCATTTGAGTTAGCAACGGATTCTTATAGGAAAAATTCCACTGAACAAGATTTTCTTATGAAAAATTTTCCTAAACCGCGAGTTTCTTGGTCAAATAATTGTTTAAACATTTTTTTTTCGTTTTTATTTAATAAAATAAAAACGGTTTGACGGATCCAAAAAAATCTTGATTCAATTGAAAGATATTTTCAATGCGCGTCGTTTGGCGTCAGACACAACTCATTTCGTCAACCCGTTCATTTGTTATAGCCAAAATAAGTTTCATAATTAACAGATTGATTACTCCGAAACTAGTGAGGTCAGGATATTATTTTTTTCAAAATATATGCCTTTTATACCAAAGAATATACAATATTTTTTGGCCCGATATCTTCAATACTTTTTGATTGTTTAAACAATTGGCATAATTTGTTGATTTGCATATAACTTTTTTTTTCGATAGTTTGATCGACATCAAACCAAGTTTAAACGATAAATATTGATGTCGGGCATAACCCCCATAGAATTCTGCACGAATGCAACTTTTTGCTTTTGTTTATTTAAAATTTAAAATAATTTTGCAAATTACCAAGTGGAATATCTCGGCTCTGGGTAAGCGTTTCGAAATAAAAGTGACAATGCGTGAGAGGCTCTAATTTGTTTATTAACAACTTTTTGGACAGGAGGTTCGGTGCACATGAAAGATAACAAGTTTTTTCATCAACCACAAAAAGTTCTACAAAAAACATTCAATCCCTGAAGAGTTATACGCGTGTTTGACCCTTGAAAAGTCTCTCTCGCAACGTGCAAATACTAAGTTTTGACGCGCATGGGGTGGCGGGTTCGATCCTCGGTGTGTGCAAATTCTTTTTGTTGTCAAATTCACTTTTTTTTCGTGCAATAAAATATTTCCTCTAATAAAATAATTTTTAAATTGTAAAAAACGCTATAAATAATTATTATACTCTTCCCGAATACAAAACGAAGAGTATATTGCACTCGATCGGCACATTTCTAAAACCGGTAATATTGCTCGTAGAGAAAAAATTTTCATGTCACTGTGTTGTTGATCGAATTCTGAACGACTTTCAAAATGTCCGTCTGTCCGTTTGTCTGTCTGTGTGTCTGTCTGTCCGTCCATCACTTTTCTTGTAAGCACGATAATTTAAGAACGAAAGGTCCGATGGTATTGAAACTTGGTCAGCAAGTTCTTCTTCTTCTTTTAGCGGGGCGCCTGGAGGTCGCCGCACTCAGGCCTTGTGGCCCATTGTGCTACCGCTAACAAATTAGGGAGCTCCCCCGTACAGACCGGATTCCAGCCCAAATGCTGAAATCCTTCCCACGGGAGAACTCCTTATTTCCTCCAGCATTGGAAAGCCAGTGCCGAAGTGTTTGTGCCTCAGGTTCATCAGTCCTGGGCAAGAAGTGAGAACGTGGATGGAAGTCTCCTCCTCGTCCTCACAGAATCTGCAATCGGGGTGGTCAGCCACCCCTATTGTGTGAAGGTGTTTCCTAAAAGAGCCATGTCCGGTTAGGAGGCCTGTTACGGCTCTAATTTGCTTTCTGCTTAGATGCAGAAAATGCTTTGTTCTCTCCGGCAAGGGTCCTGAGATTAGGAGCTTCGCTTGCCGGAGTCCAGGATAGGAATCCCAAAGGTCAATGAACTGGGAGCGAGTCCAGTTATCTATTAACCTCTTGGCTTGGGATCTAGGGTAGCCGAGAGCCGGCTCCGGACCGAGCAGAGGTTTACGAGAGCCCCTTCTGGCCAGAGCGTCGGCCCGCTCGTTACCCTCAATGTTGCTGTGTCCAGGCACCCAGAGGAGCCTGACCCAGTTTGATGAGCCAAGTTCGCAGAGGGCCTGTTTACAGTTTTGGACCAGTTTTGACTTGGTCCGATTCGATGCAAGGGCCTTGAGGGCCGCTTGGCTATCGCTACATATATATATATATATATATATATATATATATATATATATATATATATATATATATATATATATATATGTGTGTGTTTATTGGAGTATTCCTTTCGGATATTCTCCTGTGGGCAGACCAAAATAGCAAAGATCTCGGTCTGGAATACCGTGGCGAATTTGTCCAGGGCATAGGAAAGCTCAACCCTGGGCCTTTCTCCAAATATACCCGCTCCGATGCTTTCCTCTAGCCTCGATCCGTCTGTGAACCAGACAATATCTGCAGGCCTTAGTATGTCCTCGAGTTGTCTCCAGTCTTCCCTTTTCGGGAAGACTACCTCGAAGGGTTGTGCGAAGGAGAAGGAAGGCATCACGTCGTCACTCCTGGCCTCCAGAAGTGAGTGGGCGCCTATCGCATCAGCTAGGGCCCTTGTGTGACCTGATTGTTCTCCTCCTTTCATCCACTGACCTCCGCATTCCAGTCTTTAGGCCGCTTTCCGAGCCTCGGCCACAATCACTAGGTGAACGGGCGCAAGGTCCAGAAGGACATCCAGAGCTGCTGTGGGGGTCGTGCGTATTGCTCCTGTGACTCCTAAGCAGGCAAGTCTTTGCAGTTGTGTGAGCTTCTGTCGTATGACCTGGTTGTGGCAGGCCACCAGACAACAGAGGCATACGTAATCATTGGTCTAACTATGACAGTATAGTATCACATAGCCACCCTGGGGTTTAGCCCCCATGTTTTGCCAAAGGTTCTTCTACATACCCATAGGGTTGTAGTGGCCCTTTGTACCTGTCTCTCTATATGATCTCTCCAGGTCAGCTTAGAGTCCAGGATGACCCCAGATACTTCACTGTCCTTGAGATCGTTAGAGTAGTGTTGTAGAGTACGGGTTCGACGAAACCGTCTAGCCTGCGTCTCCTAGTAAAGATGACCATTTGCGCCTTTGAGGGATTCACTCTAAGGCCCTGGTCATTGCACCATCTTTGTACGATCTGCAAGGCCCTTTGTAAGAGTCCGCTGACCGTATTTGGGAATTTTCCCGAGATGATGATTGCAAGGTCATCTGCGTAACCTTGCGCAAAAAGAAGAGGTTCCATAGCAGAGGAGATAGGACGCCCCCTTGTGGGCAGCCTCTCCTTACTGAAAGTTTAACTGCCGTTTCCTCATTGGGGTCAGCAAGTTAGTATTAGCTAGAGGAAGAACCCGACTGTTTTTTAACAAAATCGATCATTAAATAAAAAAGTTATAAATGTTTGAAATTAAAAAAAAAAATTGTAATTAAACAAAAAAATGTTTGAAAGTAATATCATTTACAAAAAAACTGCAAAGAGTATCTTATAGAATGTGCAACAATTATATAACAAGTGTAGTAAATCGGCGAAGAGTATAATGGTTAGCTTGTTTATTCTTGAGAACTTCATTAAATCCGTAACTCTCGAGCTGATGCTGTGCACCTGCTTTGTATGTTCTACATTTCTTAAAATAGTCGAAATCAACGGTGGAATAACCTAATAGTTATTAGCGTTAATAGTTATTAATTGTAAATATTTGTAATTAAAACAATAAAATAACAAAGCCATTGAAATAGTTAAATCTTTTGATAATTTCTCATTTGCAAATAACAAAGTGTGTGTATTTTTTTTATTTTTGGTCTTTTTTCGACAGGCACCCCCCTCAAATAAAGTAAAACGGGCCTTCTCTTTCACAAAAAGTAGTAAAAAAAACAAAAACTACCGACAAACCCTCGTTGGACAAGAACGATCATATGTTTGTTGCAAGATAGCCATTTATTTAATGAAAATTGCAAAAAAAAATATTTACGTTTTTAAAAATATCTCAGAAAGTAAAGACATTTAGTGTCATAAAAAATACTTGGCTACATGAAAAAAAAAACAAATTTGACAAAAAAAAATTGCCCAGATCGAGGATCAAACCCGTCAGCCCATTGCGCGTCAAATCTTACTATTTTCACGTTTCGGAAGAGATTTTGCTAAGGGTCAAAAACGCGTATAAGTCTTCAGGGATTGAATATTTTTTGTAGAACTTTTTGTGGTTCATGGAAAAACTTGTTAGGTAGCTTTCATTTGCACCGAACCTCCTGTTCAAAAAGGTGTTAATAAACAAATTAGAGCCTCTCACGCAATGTCACTTTTATTTCCGGTTCCGGTTATCCGATCAAGGTCTTTGTGATCTCAAAATTTTCCTTTTTGCAAGCACTTGCATATGCACACCCCATTTCGATACGCTTACCCAGAGCCGAGATATTCGATATGGTAATTTGCAAAATTAATTTAAACTTTAAATAAACAAAATCAAAAAGTTGCATTCGTGCAAACTTCTATGGGGGTTATGCCCGACATAAATATTTATCGTTTAAAGTTGGTTTGAAGTCGATCAAACTATGGAAAAAAAAGTTATTTGCTAATTAACAAATTATGCCAATTATTTAAACAATTAAAAAGTATTGAAGATATCAGGCCAAAAAAAATATAGTATATTCTTTGGTATAAAAAGCATATATTTTGAAAAAAAAGCAATATCCTGACCTCATTAGTTTCGGAGTAATCAATTTGTTAATTATGAAATTTATTTTGGCTATAACAAATGAACGGGTTGACATAACTAGTTGTGCTTAGGTCCAAGCGACGCGTATTGAAAATATCTTTCGATTGAATCGAGATTTTTTCGTATCCGTCGAACCGTTTTCATTTTATCAAATAGAAACGAAAAATATTTTGTTTAAACAATTATTTGACCATGAAGCTCGCGGTTTAGGAAAATTTTTCATAGGAAAATCTTGTTCATCGGAATTTTTCCTATAAAAATCCGTGGCTAACTCAAATGGAATAGAAAATTTTTGGGGAAAATCCCAGGCAGACTCGCCTATCACTAAATAAAAATAGAATCGATACCCTTTCTGTGTTTCAAAATGTAGTTAGCTTTTACTTTAGTCAATGCAAAAAAAAAAACTTGTCAAAATGTACTGAGTCATCTTACGATGGCATGTGGCATAAAAAACATGAAACCTTGGCCTTTAGTATATACACCACATGCCATGTTTCTGGATACTTACTAGCTTGCTTCACGTACTTTTCCCTATTTACCCCCACAACCCTTCTTCGGAATCGTCTTAAAATATAATCTAGTTCTAGATGTAGCTGTTATAACGTATGTTCTCATTTCTCAATTTTAATTTTTAACCCCCTCAATAATTGGTGTCGGGTGGCCAAGGTTGAAAAAGTTTGCTTTAATTATTTTCCCCGATTTTATTATAATACCCAGTTGTACCAAATTTCAAGTGAATATCTCAATTCTCTTTTTTAACCCAATTAATAATGAAGTCGAGAAGTGGAGGGTGCCAATGTTATAAAAACTTGAGGCCTTGGTTTCTAGAATACACACCAAATCCCAAGTTTTTGGACTTTTATTGGCTTGCTTTACTAATTTTCACGTATTTGTCCCTACTTACCCCTAACCCTTCACCGAAGTAAACTCAAAATATAATCTAGTTTCAGATCTTGTTATGTTATAGCACTTACGTGTACCAAATTTCACGTCAATAGCAACTTGACTGGAAATATTCAGAGTAAACGTCCGCCAAAAAGACAAAAAGATCGATCGACCGACCAACTGACCGCGGCCAACAGATAGATTTTTTTTTTCTCTTGAATTTAAAATTTCACCGTTCTAAACCTATCAACAAAAAAGATTTTTGACAATTTTTCTGCGATTACTATACCTCCACTTCACTACGTGGAATGTGCAAGTAAAAACGGAAATTACTTTACCGTCATAATTTATTTCATTTCATAATTCCCTGATATAATAATTATTTTAATTATTAACCTTTCAGGTGATGATTGTTAAATAAATTTAAATATATAAATTCCACCAACCATGGTGGGCAGCTCTTTCGATACGGATGAGCGACCTAGTGACCTGAATTCTCCAAGTCAACAGTCATTGCTTTCCGTACAAGACCGAAACACACCGGGTACATCAGGTTTACAGTGTTTGATCCAAGCAGGTACGCGACAGACTTATAAGATCCACTTATTTTTAATCAGAGGTTGTAATATTATGTGAGTGTAGTCAATTTGAAGTTATTGAGAGACCTTGAAAGTGACGTTGGCTCGGAAAATGTTACTCGTTATAATATTTTTGGATTAGAATTGATGGTAAGTTTTAACATATAATGTTTTTTTGTCAGAAATGGTTCCTTCAAATAAATTTATTTAAAACAATTCAGTAACCATAGAAAGATCTTTTCTCCTACGCACTCGGTTATATTTAAGTAAAAATGGGTTAATAAGCAATTATTAAAAAACTAGTGTCAAATATTTTTTTTACAAAAATTGGAATTTTTTTGATTGAATCTGAAGAACACATTTAAAGAAAAAATGTTGGACATCCTGCGCGGTCGGAACATATTTATATAAATAACGGAAATAGAAAAACGTCCTTTACTTCCACATGCACGTAGTGGAGTGAACATATAGTCATCGTAAAAAAAATTCAAAATTGTTTTTGTTGAAATAAGCTTAGAATGTCATAAAACGTCGAGATTTTAAATTAGAGCGGAAAAAAGGTCTGTCTGTCTGTCGGTCTGTCTAGCCTGTAACATTTATTGTGCGCACGCTTTCTCAGGAACGGCTTAAGGTATTGAGTTGAAATTTGGTACACATGTATATCATGAAACATATTCTTTATAGGATTTTGCAAACAGTGGAAAGAAAAAGTATCTATGAGAACTAAAGGAAAAACTATATTAATATTTTATGTATAGTTTTTCCTTTAGTTCTCATAGATAGTTTTTCTTTCCACTATTTGCAATCCTATAAAGAATATGTTTCATTACTATAAGCAAACAAATAATAAATAATTCACTTTTAAATATATATATCATGACGAGATATTAAACTAAACTATATTTTGCGCTAATTCCGTTGAAGGGTTGGGGGTTAAATAGTAAATAAGGAAAACAAGCTGGTACGAGTACAGAAATTTGGGATTAAGTAAAGCCAAGGTCTCAGATTTTTTTAATAATATTTTCCACTCCTTTAGTAAACAGGTTGATAAAATAAAATTGAGATATTCCCTTGAAATTTGGTACACATATGTATTACAGCGACATTTTGAATTAGATTATATTTTGGGATGATTCCGTTGAAAGGATGGGAGTTAAATAGGGGTAAATAGGGGAAAACAAGTAAAGTAAGCTGGTAAGAGTACAGAAACTTGAGACTTGGTGAATATGCTAGAAGCCAAGGCCTCAGATTTTTTATATTATTTTTCACCTCTCCACCACCCCCACTCCATTATTAAATGAGTTGATTTAAACTAAAATTGAGATATTTACTTGAAGTTTTGTACGCGTATGTATTGTAATGACATCTGATTGAGATGATTCCGTTTAAGGGGCGGGGGTGGGACTAAATAAGGGAAATAAGTAAAGCAAGCTAATAAGAGTCCAGAAACTTTATTTTTGACATATGCTAGAAGCCAACATCTTAAATCTTATTATGACACCTGGCTCAAATATTATATTTATTATTCAAATTCTATGACCAATTATTTCTACATACTAGAGTGCAAATATAATCAATATGTTTTCCTTTAAAGAGACTTTAATGAGAAATCCGGATGTGGAGGTAGTGATTCCTTAGGCATAGGTATTTTGTCCGTTTTTCGGGTTCCGTGGAACCTTATAGTTTCGTCATGTCCGACTGCTGTCCAGTTACTGCTAATTTTCTCAGAAAGTAGTGGCCTTGGTATCTGCTGAAATGTACACTTATAGATTGTTATAATCGCTAGACAATCATAAAATAAAATATTGAAAAAAGATATACTTCCACTGTAACTAAATTGTGAGTGAAATTTTGTTCACTCACCCCATCGTGGATGTCATTGACAAGTCTTTGAAAGTGAAGGTGAGGTCTCCTAGACAGATTTTTATTTCAAAGTTTCATTTTTGAATTATTATTTTCCCTCTTACCTTATTTTAATCTTCTAACCGTGTGTTCAAATTTTATATCTGATAATGTCTTTTACCAACTACTTTTAATGAAAATTATAACGAACATTGAAGCATAGGTACTTGAAGAACCGTTTTTATTACTTACCTACATAATTATAATGAATAAGATGTTGTCAATGTGAAAAAGCTCTTGTTATGTTTATCATGAAGTAGTAACTCACTCTGGATCCAAAATATAATTATTTCAAAAAATTCTTATTATTATGTCTACGTACGTCTGTCACATTGTATGTCTCATATGTTTTTCTTAGAAAGTGTTGGGTCCACATTGCTGAAATTTTGTGCAGTTAGGGATTGTTATAATTTCTACACAGCAGGCTGGCCCAACTTTCGACTTTCGATTTCTTTTGTCCCACCCCTAAGGAGGTTGAGGCGTTACAGCTCCAACCAAAAGTAAGTCGAATTCTAAATCGGAACTTCTCCATAATAAATTATTACAAAAGGTAGTCAATGATACCAATAATTATTGTCATAAAGGCATAAATAAATAATTTTTTATTATTAATTAATTATTTAAGTAGATTTAATTATTTTACATAATGAACTAACTTTTGGATGTTTTGTCCAAACTTATTAAAAAAATAGATTTATGTAAATATCTGTATATTTTGCAAATTTGTTTCGGCAAATAATTTTTTTTAAAATGAGAAGTAAAAATTAAAATTAAATCATGAAATAATTGAAAAATCAGTTAAAAATCATTAACGAAAAAGAGAAATTTGACAGTTTACAAATGTTTCATAATTTTTTTTATTTATTAAAAGTCTCCTAATTAAATTGGAAACAATATTAAAATATGCATAAGACATCAATACTTTACATAGTTAGTTTTCGGAACTGCTGACATTATTTGGTCATTTGCTAATTAAAATGTACCAAAAAATTGATTGAAGGAGCCGTTACCCTGTGGTAGTTAATCATTTTGCACAAATAACTAAATAAAACACACTACTATGTTTTCTACCACTATGTGATAGAAAACATGGTATTGTGTTTTATTTAGTTATTTGTGTTAAAATGTACCGTTTGCAAACTGGGTTGACATATTTTCCATAAGACTACATGTAAAAGTTTTTCAAACTTTTTAACTTTAGAGTTTCCTTTAGAGTTTCCTAACGACTGGATTTTTAACAGAAAATTGTGTCATATAAAAATCTATTAAAAAAAACTTTGTGTCAGATCTTTTTCATTATTTTCGTCTAATGCCTCAACCTCCTTAAAGCGGTTTTATATGATGAAAAAAATATCACTACAAAATTTTGTCAAATTTGGATAATGAGAAAATGGTGCCGCCAGAGAATGAAAATGAAACCTATTTATAACAACAATTGCTTTTATTTGGATCAAAAATCATATGCCAAGATTACAAAATTTATATAAATATTACTCATGAAAATAGTATTTTACAATTAGTAAATTAATTGTACACAATAATAACTTATATTAAAACATTTTGGTAATTGTTGCATTTTTTTTGTCAGTAAAATGATTACGACATTTGTAACGATTCAAAATATCTATTAATTAAAATGAACAATTATTAAAACAAATATGTGGTTTTCACGAAAGACTGATGTTGGCTAGTCGTGCAGATTCTTGAGGCATGGACACTCTGAAAATAAAGACGGAACTTAAACTAAGTAGGGATGATTTCTGATACATAATTCTGATAGTACCAAATGAACGCTCCAGCCTAATTACATTTTGAAGCAGGTTAAAGGATTGCATCCATGTTTCCTTTTAATAAGCAGCTATTTAGATGGCATTTGAGCAGAGTTAATTGCTTAGAAAACTTTAAAGGTGTTAATTTAAATTCGAAAACCTTGTTAGGTTATATTTTGATTTTTAATTTGACATATGTCAAAATCTTATTTAGGGATTTTTATTGAATAGACTGATTGAATAGAATCGCGCAAAATTTTTTGTTGAAAACTAGTAAAAAAATCGATAAAGGTATTTACACAGAACTTCCCTCGTTATTTGTGCAAGGCAGTCACTCTAAAAAATTAATAATTACGAAATGACATTGAGAATAATAATCGGAATATAGTTATTGCTATTATTACAAAAAAAACTTGATAAGTTTTGGTCAAAAATATATACAGATTGCTCATCCAACAGCAAAAGTTCAATACTAAATAGCAGGTGCCACATATGGCAGGCTTGCGCAAATACCTTTACAAATGTCCACCATGAATTATTTCTTGGGATGACCACCCTGTACATTTTTCAATAAAAGTATAATAGGTGCATATGCCAGATATTATTGCCATCTGTCAGATTTTCAATCCAACATTCACGTAATGGAGTGGAAGTGTAGTGGTGGTTAAAAAATTTCATTTTTTTTTAAATTTTTCAAAAGATGGTAAAATAATTTTCAAATTTTTTTCTTCTGAAATAGGTTTAAAATGTCAAACGTAGAAATTTTAAATTTGAGCTGTCATCGGCGTCGGCGTCGCGAACAAGTTATGACTTGTCTAGCGCGCTGTGCTCATGTTTTAGTCTTCTGCCGAAACAGAAGTCATTTGAGCACCAAAAAAGTCTATATAAGAAAACACTTTTTCTCAGCGAGCAAGTAGTGATCGATCCTTCAAGTAGTAATGTTCCAGCCTTCAGCAACTAATAGTCTTCTGCCGAAACAGAAGTCATTTGAGCACAGACGCCAACGCCAATGCTGATGAGGTTATCCCTTCCTCTTGTGTTGTAACCAGACAGTGTGTTTTAATTGAGTTTTATTGTGTTGAGTGTCAAGTGGCAATGCATACCCGGAGTGGCAAGGCAGTAGGCACTGGGGTCGAGAGCGACGTCTCCACGTCGGCCCCCCCTCACTGCACGACGCCCCTCACAGCATCTGACCACGAAGTGCTCCGCCAACACGACGCCCTGACAAGGGGTACGGGGGTCACGCCCGACGTCTCCACGACGGTGGCCCCACACTGCACAGCAAGCAACACAGCAACCCGGCTCGGCGAGGTAAGCATGTCCTCTGATCTCTCCACAGGCACAAGTGCTACGCATGGCGTCGCGACGACGGCGCCCCAATACTGTGCGTCGCCGGGCTCAGCACCCAGGCATAGCGAGGCAGGACTCGCCACCAACATAGGACACGACACTGGGGTCACGCATGACGTCATCACGACGATGCCCCCTCGCTGCATGGCACGCAGCGCAGCCACCTGGCATGAAGCCCAGGCAACAAATATGGAATGGAGTAGCAACGATTCTCAGGCGATGCCCCATTACTGCATGGAGCGCAACGCGGCATCGTGGCACGGAAACTCGGCGATGGAACAGAGATTGGATGGTGATGAGGATATGGTGATGCCCCCTCGCTGTATGGTGGACCCAACAGCATCCCGGGCCAACGACGATTCCTCGACGCTGGGAGATCGCCGCTTCGCTGGATTCGCTTCCACACATGGGGAAGCCTCCCACTCTGGCTCAGGGCTGCCCAGCGGTCAGTACACCATTGCTGCCACACCCGACTGGCCCCAACTCTTCAGCGACGCCTCGCTGACACCTCGCCGCCAGCTGGCCACCCCTCACTGCATGGTACCACCAACAGCAACCAGCCCAAGTCCAAGCACGCCGCCCAACGCACAGTACTTCGTCACGCCTACCTCGTCGGCCGGCGCCTACCACGTCACCCCGCCGTACCAGACGGCAAGACCTAGTGCTACGCCCCAAAGACAAATAGTGCTCCAAAACCAAACGACTGGAACGATCCCAGTCCCCTCTGCCGCCATAACGGACCAACCCCAACCGAGCTTGGGACTACCCACTTATGAACAATTAGCGCAACTCCTGGCTCTGACCACTTCAAACCTAGCCTCCATTACCCGGCAACAAGAAAATTGCCGGCCACCCATTACTGCACGTAACGAATCACAGCCGTACGCCACGGAAAAGGCTACTTACGTGGACATGGCGACCAACAACGTGAGGCCAGATCTTTCCGGAGGGAAGAGGATCCACGACGACCCGACTATACAGATTCTGGGGAAATGGACCCCCAGTGGCGCCCAACACAAAACCTAGCAGAGAGCATGACAAGACTAATGGAGGGAAGCGTTCAAGCCGCAATACACGCAATACAAGGTCATCACAGGATGCCCACAAGAAGAATGAGAGCGCTGCCCACTTACTCAGGCCTGGAATGGGAGGATCCAGTCAACTTCCTGGATGAGCTCGAGGAGGCGATGCTCCATGAAGACATCCACGGCAGGGATAAAGTGAGAGTAGCTATAGAACAGCTCGAGGGTCAAGCCAGACGCACCCTGGAGATGTGGAAGTCCCACAACATCACATACGAGTTCCTAAAGGAAAAGCTCCTGCGGCAGTTCAACGACACTGCCACCCTGGGGAAGCTACGCTCCAGGTTACACGGGGAGAGACAGAAAGACGACGAACCCGCCGCCGTTTTTATACAACGCAAAATTGGACTCTGGCTGAGGGTAGAACGGTATACGCCGGAAGAAGAGATGGTTATGGAGGTGCGCGAGCTCCTGCGACCGGAACTAAGATTCGCAACTAGAAATGTCCCAGTGGCCACGATGGAAAGCTTGAGCCGAGTGGCTGAAAACGCCGAGGGTGACTACAGGGAATTTCAGAGGCAACTCCGACCGCTGCCGAGGCCAGCCACCATCCCGCCAGCCAGTAACACTACCAATAGTCTACCAAAGTGCCGCAAGTGCCCGGGATTTCACTATCACCGAGACTGCCCCACCAACCAAACTCAGTCAGAGCCCCAGCGAGCCAACCCCAATTTCCGTGGACACGACTCCAACCAACAGAGAAACCCTAACTTCCGCCAACAAAATGTCCAGACAGGGGGTAACAACTTCCGAGGGCATGGCGCCAATTCAAACAACCCTAGCCAACAAGCAGGTCCAACCAATAACTCAGGCCCTGGACAGACATCCACGGCACCACCGCAGCAACGAAGCCAGGCAGCCCCCCGGCAGCAAGCTAACAGTCAGCCCCAGGCGGGAAACGAGCAGCGAGCCGGCCCAAGCCAGGGTGCCCGGCTCCAGAATTAAGTGCGTCAATAGGACTGACGGCCGGTCCCGGCCCATCATCCCACTTGTGGGTCGAGGCCAATGGATGCCGTTTACTAGCCCTGCTGGACAGCGGGGCGACTCATTCCTTCATCCACAGCAACTACGTAGAGGACCTTCCGAGGACTAATCACCCGACGATGCCCGTGCTCTTGGCTGCCGCCAAGGAGATCAAGCACACCCAAGGCAGCGTGGAAGTGCCCCTGCAGATCGGAAACTGGACGGTTTCGGTCGAAATGCATATTTTGGAGGATATGACCAAGGATATCATCCTAGGAAGAGACTTCCTAGCGAAACAGGAAGTGGTGATCGACTTTCCGCGGCACTGCATACACGCAGGGGTGTCAGAACGGCACACCCTGTTCTGGGACATGGAGGTTAGGACCGAGGACTCGGCCCGCACCGTAACAGCCAACCCGGAGCAGCTACCAGAGACGCACAGCCGTGCGTATGAGGAAGTCATCACTAAATTTTCTGATGTATTTCAAGAGACGCTCAAACAGCCTACTACACAACTCACTACCCATGAAATCCGTCTGAAAGACGACAAACCATTTAAAATACGACGTTACCAGTACTCGGCGAATAAAAAGGCAATAATCACTGAGGAAGTGAAGAAGATGCTGGCAGCTGGGGTAATTCGACGCAGTAACAGCCGTTACTGCTCACCGATCGTCATTGTGAACAAAAAGGATGGGACTTCCCGCTTTTGTGTCGATTACCGCCAGCTGAACACCCAGACGTTGGAAGAAGTGTCTCAGTTGCCGCCGATAAGGGAAACGATCCGAGAGCTAGGTGCAGCGAAGGTTTTCACTAGTTTGGACTTAAAGAGTGGATACTGGCAGGTCCCGATGCACGAGAATAGTGTACCCCTGACAGCTTTCAGTACCCCAGACGGAGCGACATTCGAGTTCCTTGTGATGCCATTCGGGCTACGCAACGCCCCCTCAACGTTCCAGAAGTTAATGACAGAAGTGCTGGCCGACTTCATAGATGTCTTCGTGAAAGTATACCTAGACGACATAATAGTATACTCTGAAGATCATCAAGACCACCTTCGTCACTTGGCTCTGGTATTAGAGCGTCTGAGGATACATGGATTGCACTGTGGACTCCCGAAGTGCCGATTTGGAGCCTCCGAGCTGGACTACCTGGGCTACAGGATTACTACTACTCAAAATCAACCCCAGGAGAAACACGTCATCCAAATAAGAGACTTTCCCACTCCTCGCACCAAGAAGGAACTCCAGGGATTCCTAGGCACCGCCAACTGGTTACGAGAGTTTGTACCCGAGTTTGCCGAGCTGACAGCCCCGCTGACAAACCTAACAGGAAAGGAGAGGTTCCAGTGGAACACAGAAGCGGAGACAGCGTTCGCACTGATCAAAGAGAAGCTATCACAGCCTTTAGCCCTTTGCAGACCGGAGCCAGGACTGCCTTTCTACCTCCAAACCGATGCAAGCAACCATGGCATGGGTGCGGCTTTGTATCAAAAAACGCCAGAGGGGGAGAAACGGATCATTTCCTGCTCCAGTGCAAAGTTTACAGGACCTGAGAAACGCTATCACATCAATGAACAGGAGACACTCGCCGTAGTATGGGCCTGTCGTCGATACCGCCACTGGCTGGAGGACCAGCACTTTACACTTGTCACGGACAGCCGAGCATTGCACTGGTTACATCAGTTCAAGGACGAGAGGGCCAAGCTCACCCGGTGGGCCTTGCAGCTGCAAGAGTACACCTTCACCGTAGAACACTGTCCAGGACGATTGAACCAGCTGCCCGACTTCCTGTCGCGTCATCCCCAAGAAGCCATGCCAGCTGATACCGGCGATGACTCCCGCTTGCTACCTCCTGACGAGGAATCCACAACCAAACAACCAACCACGCCAAGGGCCATCATCGATACCCCGACCACGGAGGAACTTCTGATGATGGAAGCCGAACCTGAGGAGCTAACCACTCTGTTCGATGAGATCAAGGCCGCCCAACTCGCGGACTACGCTATTTCTGGTTCCATCGGACATTGGGGGGACATCCAGGATCAGGAACGAGGCTTAGACCCCTGGGAAAGACGACTGAAAGAACAATTCAGGGTAGAAGATGGACGCTTATGGCATGTCACTGAAGAGAGGACCGCCCTCGTTGTGCCCGAAGCCTTGAGGCCCCGCATTCTGCACCACTACCACGACGCCCCACATGCAGGTCATCCAGGCCGCGACGAGACGTACCGGGCAGTGAACAACCGTTACTACTGGCCCCAACTCCGCAAGAACGTCACGACGCATGTGCGACTATGCATGGTATGTGCTGCAACCAAGCGAGGACCCCTTCAAGCTGCCGCTCCACTCCGCCCGAGACCACCCACCAAACCCTGGCAAGTACTCTCGTTAGACGTCATGGGACCCTACGAAGAGACACCAACCCATAACCGAGTTATCATCGTGATAACAGATCTCTGTTCCAAGTGGATCGAGGCCGAAGCTGCACCCCAAGCTGATGCCAACCACATCTTAGGGGCCTTGGAACGAGTCTGCCTCCGATGGGGATATCCCGATGAACTCATCACCGACAAGGCACCCACCTTCACCGCCAAGAAGATCCTCAACTTCTGCAAGCGGAATAAAATCAGACATTTTACATCGCCGATCTACCACCAGAGAGCCAATCCTGTGGAGAGGCGTAACCAAGAGATAAAGAAGGCCCTACGAGAAAAGCTGATGGGAAAACGACAAAACCGATGGGACGTCGTGCTGCCGCAGATCATCTTTTCCTTGCACAACAGAAAAAATGCTGCCACCGGCTACTCACCCAGCGAGCTGCTGCTTGGGACCGAGTTACCTCGCCCAGGAGACTGGCAACACCCAGAGCAACGCCGCCCGCTACCAGAACCTCGACGAGCAGCTAGGAGCAGACATGAGAAAGTGGCGCAACGACAGCAAGTCTACCAGAGGAATCTTTTCCCAGAGCCAAGGACAGCCCCGATCGAGTATCGACCCCAGCAACGAGTGATGTGCCGAGGCTTCAAGGAGCGCCGGACCAGCTTTGGACCCACATGGGAGGGACCTTTTGTTATCATTCGAGCCCTGGGTGATAACACGTACGAAATTCTCAGGAACGAGATCCCAGTGCCCATTCACATTGATGACATCAGGCCCATGCCAGGCCAGAAACCCGACAAGCGACCTCCAGTGCCTCCAGCCGTACGAGCCATCGCAGCTGATACCGACGATGACGACAGCAACGACGAGGATGACGATCCCGAGGATCCAGGACATCCAGCCCCACCAAGGCTCGCAGCTCCTACTGTCACAGGACCAGTAGCGCCCGCTGCCCCAGAGCCAGCAGCACCCGCTGCCCAACAGCCAACCACGCCTACTGTCACAGGACCAGTAGCGCCCGTTGCCCAGAAGCCAGTCACGCCTACTATCACAGGATCAGTAGTGCCCGCTGCCCAACAGCCAACCACGCCTACTGTCACAGGACCAGTAGCGCCCGTTGCCCAGAAGCCAGTCACGCCTACTATCACAGGATCAGTAGTGCCCGCTGCCCCAAAGCCAGATGCCAACGCACAAGTCTACATCCGTGGATCTGGTACCTACTTCCGTGGACATGGCGACTATCTACGTGGACATAGCACCACAGCCGCCGCTAAACCAAAATTTCCAGCCCGCCGACTGCCCCCAGTCGTGCCTGGTCCATCCACTTCAGCCAAGAGGAGACAAACAAGAATGAGAAGTCCCCGGCGCTGTCAGCCGCACCGCCGCCGCCAGCAGACCCTGGGCCTTCTACGTCAAGACAAGAGCAGCCGCTCGACACGACGCCCATACTGTTCCCGATGCCGTTCTGGGCGAAGGCCGTGACCACGCCTGGCCACGACCGACAGCAGCCATCCGCCAGCCAGATGCCTGTCCCAGTCCGGACACGAGTATTCGTCAACTCGAACGCCAGCCCGAGCTCAGCCGGCTCCGGCGCACCGCTCCAGGATCCCGCTACCTTAGCACGTAGCACAGCAGGACCTAGCAGCCCCCACGAGGCGCTCCAGTATCTCACTGCCTTAGCCCGCAGTACAGCAGGACGTTGCAGCCTCAATAAACCGCTCCAGTCTCCCGTTGCCTTAGCAAGCAACACAGCAGGACGTTGCAGCCTCATAGGTTCGCTCCAGAATCCCGCTGCCGTAGCACGCAGCACAGCAGGACTTAGCAGCCCCCAATTCACAACAGGATCAGGCAGCCCCGGGCGTCGCGGAGACGACGTCCAGAAAAACGAAACGTGCGATAATATACCATTGTAAATAGTTCAACGCCACAGGGCGAAAACTTTGTTCAAACTAGAATACATTTATGATTTGTCACATAAAATACTTTAATTTTAAATATCTTGTTTTACCTAAAATATCTTAATGGACCTATTATTAGTTACTTATATAAAATATCTTACCACACTTAATCTTAGTCTATATATGTTAAAATATCTTAGTTGTTGAAATATCTTAACACTTACTCTTAGTTTATAGTTTTGAAATTATTGTATCCACTCACTCTTACATTATATAATTGAAATTATTGAACTGAAACATAACCTGTATGCCTTTATTAATGTTCAATAAAGTCACAAAAAAGGGGGGTGGTGTCATCGGCGTCGGCGTCGCGAACAAGTTATGACTTGTCTAGCGCGCTGTGCTCATGTTTTAGTCTTCTGCCGAAACAGAAGTCATTTGAGCACCAAAAAAGTCTATATAAGAAAACACTTTTTCTCAGCGAGCAAGTAGTGATCGATCCTTCAAGTAGTAATGTTCCAGCCTTCAGCAACTAATAGTCTTCTGCCGAAACAGAAGTCATTTGAGCACAGACGCCAACGCCAATGCTGATGAGGTTATCCCTTCCTCTTGTGTTGTAACCAGACAGTGTGTTTTAATTGAGTTTTATTGTGTTGAGTGTCAAGTGGCAATGCATACCCGGAGTGGCAAGGCAGTAGGCACTGGGGTCGAGAGCGACGTCTCCACGTCGGCCCCCCCTCACTGCACGACGCCCCTCACAGCATCTGACCACGAAGTGCTCCGCCAACACGACGCCCTGACAAGGGGTACGGGGGTCACGCCCGACGTCTCCACGACGGTGGCCCCACACTGCACAGCAAGCAACACAGCAACCCGGCTCGGCGAGGTAAGCATGTCCTCTGATCTCTCCACAGGCACAAGTGCTACGCATGGCGTCGCGACGACGGCGCCCCAATACTGTGCGTCGCCGGGCTCAGCACCCAGGCATAGCGAGGCAGGACTCGCCACCAACATAGGACACGACACTGGGGTCACGCATGACGTCATCACGACGATGCCCCCTCGCTGCATGGCACGCAGCGCAGCCACCTGGCATGAAGCCCAGGCAACAAATATGGAATGGAGTAGCAACGATTCTCAGGCGATGCCCCATTACTGCATGGAGCGCAACGCGGCATCGTGGCACGGAAACTCGGCGATGGAACAGAGATTGGATGGTGATGAGGATATGGTGATGCCCCCTCGCTGTATGGTGGACCCAACAGCATCCCGGGCCAACGACGATTCCTCGACGCTGGGAGATCGCCGCTTCGCTGGATTCGCTTCCACACATGGGGAAGCCTCCCACTCTGGCTCAGGGCTGCCCAGCGGTCAGTACACCATTGCTGCCACACCCGACTGGCCCCAACTCTTCAGCGACGCCTCGCTGACACCTCGCCGCCAGCTGGCCACCCCTCACTGCATGGTACCACCAACAGCAACCAGCCCAAGTCCAAGCACGCCGCCCAACGCACAGTACTTCGTCACGCCTACCTCGTCGGCCGGCGCCTACCACGTCACCCCGCCGTACCAGACGGCAAGACCTAGTGCTACGCCCCAAAGACAAATAGTGCTCCAAAACCAAACGACTGGAACGATCCCAGTCCCCTCTGCCGCCATAACGGACCAACCCCAACCGAGCTTGGGACTACCCACTTATGAACAATTAGCGCAACTCCTGGCTCTGACCACTTCAAACCTAGCCTCCATTACCCGGCAACAAGAAAATTGCCGGCCACCCATTACTGCACGTAACGAATCACAGCCGTACGCCACGGAAAAGGCTAACTTACGTGGACAGAGCAAATAAAAAAAATTCGATCTATTTTAGTGGTAAAAACTTTTTGAAAAATGTTGGTGAAAAAAATTTTCAAATTTTTTTTTTCTGAAATGCCTAGGTTTAGAATGTCATAAATATTGTCTAAATGTTATTTGTGGCATTATCTTAATTTTTTTTCTTTCTTCAATTCTTTGGGACTTCCTACCACATGTATGTTTTCTTTCTAAGCTTTGAAAAAGGAAACAGATTAGATTTCCGAAACGTCGGCGAAATATTTACTTTCAAGTTTTCATACTTATTTGTGTTGTTTATTTATAAAAACCAAGCTTTAACTGATCCTTTGACGTAAACGTCACAGGCGTAGAGGTTTTTTACCAGTAACATATTGGTTAATTGTGATATATTTTGTAGATTCCCCTAGCACCGCTTAGAAAGAAAACATACATGTGGTAGGAAGTCCCAAAGAATTGAAGAAAGAAAAAAAATTAGAATGTCATGTAACGTGAAACTTTTAAATTTGAGTATTCTAGTGTGAAATTTTTTTCCAAACTGGTAACAAAATGTTGCAAATTTTTTTTCCGAACTTGGTTTGGAATATCATGAAACGTGGATATTTTAAATTTGAGCAAAAAAAATTTTTTCGTAGTGATACATAAATGGATTAAAAATGTTTTCAAATTTTTTTTTAAAACGTTTCAATAACATTTTTAAATTTGTTTGAATAGTTTTAGAATGCCATGGAAACGTGGATAGTTAAAATCTGAACAAAGAAAAAAAATTCTATCTTAGTGGTAAAATTTTTTTAAAATATTTAAAAAAATGTCTAATTTTGCTTTTAAATAGATTTAAAACGCTATGAAACGTGGAAATTTGAAATTCGAAGAAATAAAAGAAAAAATCCATCTATTTTAGTGGTAAACAAATTTTCAAAAATGGTAAAAAAAAATAATTTTTTTTTTTTTTTATCAGGCTTAGAATGCCATGAAACGTGAAAATTTTAAATTTGAAGAAAGAAAAAAAAATTATTTCATTTTAGTGGTAAAAATTTTTCAAAAATATTGGTGAAAAAAATGTTCAAAATTTTTTTTCCTGAAATAGGTTAAGCGCGTCATGAAACGTAGAAATTTTAAATTTGAGCAAAAAAATTTTTTTTCACAATTTATTAGGTTTAGACGGTCCACCCTGTATATTTTCCAGTGAAATTTCTACCATTTCTTCGCTGACAGTAGCGTCAACTACCTACCAAATTTGACTGCTCTCCGTCAAGTAGTTTTTTTAGTAAATCCACCAACAGACAGACAGACAGACAGACAGACTGACGGAATTGAGAAACCTATATTTTCGTAATCTACGTGTTCTGAAACGTCAGAATCCAAAAAAATCTCGGAGGGTGATTTTTTCTCGGATACAATACTTCCCTTCGGTATGTGAGGGAATTAAAAAGGGACAGACATTTTTGAATCCTGGAAGAACAGGGAAAGGTTCTCCAGTTACTGTAGTTCTGGGAAAGAGTTAAAAGCTCATAACACCTAAGGTTAGTGTTTAATTACTAAAATTACAATATTTAAAAATGTTTTCATCAATTTATCTGGACAATTTCAATAAGTCCACTTTTTCAGTTTTTTTGTGCCGTTGAAATTGGTCTTTATTCTTTTGATTTATCTGATCAAACCACTCAAAAGAAAGATCTACTTAAATTTGGTGTCACCCTTTGTCTGTGGAGACTTATTATTTCATTCCGTTCCCGTGTTCAGCATGCAACGTACGAAGGTTTAGGATTTGGTGGCGGGGGCTAGTTGCAAGGGGATAGTTCGTCCGTAGTACACCCAAAGACGGTAGTAATACCAGCTCCAAAGTGAGTACGCTTCTTATATTTCCATTTAATCGTGCCAGCGTTGCGAAGAACTATTGCTGCTATTTTATAGTAATTAAATTTAGATTTTGTCTACATCTGGGATTAATCGATTGCTTTAAGCGATGTCTCATCTTTTTGCGATTTAGACATATGCAGCGTTTTGTAAGAACTATTACTGCCATCCTATAATATTTTCAGACTATTTGCCTATTTTATTGTAACTAACCCTTAGCATAATAATTGTTATTTCACGTTTTCTTTTAGCGATTTAAGTATAAATAATTTTCTTGTTAGTTTTCTATTCTCTAATTTTATATATTGTAACTATGGTTTTAATCCATAAAGATTAATGGGAGCCTTGACCTCCAAACTATGTGCTTTGTAAGGCGATGAGCAGCTGTTCGCGGTTAACCCTAATAGCAAATGAAAGTTTAGGTCTTTATAAAATTCACATTATATTAACTACATTTATCAATTTCTTTGGGAAACAATGTCTATGTATTAGCACTTACCTTTATAGGTACTTGGCTTCCTCAAAGCATTTGTGGCAGTCTGTGTGTGTGTGTGTAAAACACCTTGTTATTTGCTATTTTACCATTATATTTATTACCATTTTTAAACATTTATACATTAAATTATACATTTTCATAAGTGCATTTTTCTCAGAGGTTTGTTTGTGTTGTTTTTCCTCCCCAAATTCTGTCATTTAATTGTGACTGGCGCCCAGAGGCTTACAATTATTGTTAACATCTATATTTTTATAAAAAAGGGTTATTTTACAATAACTACTGACGGATGACATAACCTTATTCACGACCCCCCCGCCGACATTAATGAGCTTCCGCATAGGCGGATTTTTTAGTGACCGCTGCCAACCGTTGCGTTAGGCCCAGTCGCGAATCACTGACGGCACATGTATTTATGGCGTTATCCAATCGTGGGGCGTTGTTTCAAGTAAAATTGTTTTATTAGTAAAATAACTAATTTTAATATCATCTTAGCCAGAGTTCTAAGCCTTCTCTCCTTATAACCTTTCCCGTTTTCCTATGAGAAACAATACACACAAAAACTGTTGTTAACTGAAGTGTGCGAGATCACTTTAAGATAATTTGATAGTTTTCAAGTTTATGTAATATATTTATACAATAAGATATACAGGGTTCGTACAAAATAAAATCTTACATAATAAATGAGGTAGTACTTGTTTTGTGTATTACTAGGTGGCGCTAATGTCCATTTTGCAGTTAATAAATAAGTTTCATAGTGGTAGATATTATTTAGATTGCTGATGGCAAATAATATATACATTTATAAGGTCAATTTTTTACTTTTTTCGTAAATATTACAGAATTACAGGATATTCAACGATATAAAGGTGTTAAAGTTTGTTTTTCTGTTTTAATGTGTAGTAAAACAGTCCTTGTTCTTTACACTGCATAGATTGTGTATAAGTTTATACACATTGCATGTATAGTAGTAGATTTCGTTGCATTTCTATATGTACTGTTATTTAATTTTGTGTCCCAAATCGTTTGCGTGTATTTTCAACAGTGTGACATACAGGGTGTGCCTGTAAAGGAATTACCAATTAACCAATTAAAAGTTAGTTATAACCAATTTCTTGGAATAATTTACTTAAGCTGGGAGTACTTATCGTCTATTGTAATTTTATAATATTTCCATATCGGGATATCATACAGGGCAAACGTGTTTAGTTATTGATAATTGCTCGGGCGTTACAAATAGTTGGAAGATTTTTTGCTGTTAACTTGCGGTCAAGGCAGACGCTAATTATGATATGGAACCTAACTATTTACGAGTTCATGAAATAAATCATGAACTGAGGATCCGTGGTATAGCTACATCTACAGCAGAAACGAAAGTTCCTGAGAAGATAGTTAAAGAAGGACATGGGCCGACCTAATGTTGAACACGAACTTCCCAATTTTAATTTCGATACAGAAAAAAAAGAGGTGAAGAAAAGCATTCAATCAATTACGGAGCTCGTAGGTAATTTTGATGGAACGAACACGGAGGTTTACAATCAGATCTGTAGCAGATTGGCTCATGTTGAAGGCAGACTCAAACGCATTCCAGATAATCAAGGTGATTAAGTCAGTGGTTTTCATGGTGACAATTTAATTTTAGTTGCAGCACTTGAAGACGACGTTCAAGAAATTTTAACGAAGCATGAACAAGCCACATTTACAGCTTACAGCAAGTACTTTTGGTAACAGCTCATATGCACTTCACAAATGGTCTCTGAAGTTTGATGGCACGACTTCAAAATTTTTTGTAAATGCATTTTTGGAGCAAGTAGAAGAACTGAGTTTTGCTCGCAATATTTGTGTCGTTCGTTCCAATTGCCAAAAAAGTATAAAGAACACGTAGCCAAGAGACGCACAGTAGATCGGTGTCTCTCGGGTTCGTTTAATTTTAAGACCTATGACAATTAAAACTTTCTTCGTAGCACAGTGCGTCCAACTATAAGTACTTTGAACTCAAGTACGAAAAAAAATGAGGGTGCGCTTAAAAATAAATTTTCTCATGGTAAGACTAGCCTGATCGAATGGAACAAATGGAAAGATTTTGTGAGATATGTTTATTTAAAGACATACCCCTGTCAGTCTAAAGTTATTTTGGATAGGCACATAGACATATTTGGTAACTCACGGTACTTGAGACTATGAGACACAATGGTATTATGGTTAATCAAGGTCACAGTGGTGGTATTGTCGACGTGAATATAGAGGCAAATTTATTGCTAGTAAAGAAAAAAAGACGATAGGCCTTATATAAAAATAAAATTTTTTAACAGTAGCATCACAGCCTTATTAGATACTGGCGCTACTCATTCTGTGTCAGGCGGAAAAGGTTTAAAAGTCATCAGTAAATTTAATTTAAAAGTACTTAAATCTCCTGAATTGAATATTAGCACAGCCGATGGTACCGCTCAGAAGATTTCTGGTTATGTAAATTTACCTATACAAATATGGAGCGTGTTGCATATTATTAAAGTTTTAGTAGTCCCCTCACTATCACATACAAGTATATTGGGTAGCAATTCCTGTAAAACTTTCAGAGTAGTATTAGATTGCGGCAAGTCCTCGTATTTTGTAGGCGAAGATAAAGACAAGTTAGATTGCTTACCGGAAGATTTTCCTTTATCTCAAGTTAACGCTACAAAGATAGTTTAGTCAACCTCAGATTTAACACAACGTCAAAAGAACCAGTTGGAATCTCTCGTTGAAAAGTTTAAAGCATTGTCTTGGATGTCAAGAAAAAGACTAGGTCGCACCAATGCTATAGTCCACAAAATCGACACAGGTGATGCAGAACCGGTGAAACAACATCATCATAATATGTTCCCTTATATGCTCGGTCATCTAAATAAGGAATTGGATAAAATGTTAGCTCTGGGTGTGGTTCGTCCTTCCAAAAGTTCTTGGGCGTCTCCCGTTCTATTGGCTAAGAAGAAGAACGATGAAATGAGGTTTTGTTTCGATGGAAAAGAACTGTACAGTTTAACCAAAGAGGATGCCTGGCCGTTACCACATGTAGATCATGTACTAAGCAAACTTACAGGTGCTCGTTATATCTCCAGCATAAACTTGAAGTCAGCGTTTTGGCAGATACCTTCGGTGAAAAGCTCTTGTGAGGACACCTTTTGATGTCCCGTCAAGGGGAATGTTTGAATTTGTTGTGATGCCATTCGATTTGAACAACCCTGCTCAAACTCAGCAGAGGTTAATGGACCAAATTTTAAGGTATGTGTTGGAGCCGTCTGTGTTCATGTATTTAGACGATATAGTTATTGCAACACCGACATTTGAAAAACACATCGAAATACTGAGTGAGGTTTTGAAACGTTTAGAACAGGCCAACTTGACAGTTAACTGTGAGAAATGTGAATATTGCTTACCATCGTTGAAATATTTAGGGTTTCTCTTAGATGGTGAAGGCTTGAGAACTGATCCAGACAAAGTTTCGGCGATGAACTAGTCGCCATTTTGTTTGGAATTGACAAATTTTGCTGTTTCGTTGAAGGCACTCGATTTAGAGTCATAACTGACCACTATAGTACTTTTTGGCTACATCGCCTATAGGATCCATCAGGTATACTTGCACGATGGGCGGTCAAACTACAACAGTTCGACATGCAGATCGAGCACAAAAAAGGTGAATTGATTGTTGTGCCTGACGCACTATCCAGGTCACCGTTGGAAGTGTGTGTCGTGACTGTTGATAGAGCTGACGCAGAGAATGATAAATAGTACAGTAAAATGTTAAATAATGTTCTTAAGTCCCCTGAAAAATACTCGGAATGGAAAGTTGACGCTGGGTTATTATACAAACGTATACTAGCAAGTTATGGCATTCATACAAATTTTTCAGAATGGAAACAAGTTGTTTCAAGAGACAGTCGCCTTTCTGTTTTCAAAAGCTTTCATGATAACCCCAAGTAGCTCATTTAGGTACCTTTAAGACTGTTCAATGTATAAAAGAATTGTACTATTGGCCAAAATTAATACAAGATGTGCGAAAATATGTTTGCCACTGTAAAGTATATAGTGCACAAAAAGTGAGTACTTTTGCACGTCCTGACTTTATGGGACAGCCGAAGAAGGTTATATTTCCTTGGGAGTATATATCGGTAGATTTAATAGGACCTCTACCAAGTTCTAAAAATGGTTTTGTATATTTATTGTTAGTTTCGGACTATTTTACAAGATATTATTTACTTCACCCATTGAAGAAGGCTACGGCTCCTTTAATTGAAGTGATTGTAGAGGAACAAGTTTTTCTTGTTTATGATGGAGAGAATTATTTATCAGAAGTAGAAAAATTTCCAGACTATACATAGATGTTAGACGTCGTCTTGCTGAGGCATATTCTAAGAACGCTAAAAGTTATAATCTACGCAAGCGTCCAGCGGATGTTTATCATATTGGTGAAAAGGTATGAGGCACTACGTGTTCTCTAACGCAGCTGAAGGTGTTGCAGCAAAATTAGGACCCAAATTCATTTTGTATGCTGTGAAGAATCTTGTATATCAATTGATAGGACTGGATAGTAAAGACGTAGGAAATACCACGTTAAGAATCTTAAACCCCATCACGGATCACAAACAGAAGGAATGGATTAAGCTTAAATGAAAACGTGTGATGGCCGGCCAGTCAATGAAGTAAAAATGAGTAAAATCCGTTACCCGTTGTTTTGTTTGCGTGTGTATCGTATAAAGTTGAATAACAGACTCGATTTTTTTCTGAAAGTTGATTTACTAATTATCTGATTAAAAACTTGAGATACATAATTTTTTTATGACCAAATTTAGACAATTTTTATGGATTAGACATAAATATATATATATATATATATATATATATATATATATATATATATATATATATATATATATATATATACGCCAAAGGATATATACATACATACATACATGCATACGCACATACACACGTGTACACGTGTGCATACACATACACACATACATACATATATACATACATAAAACATATTTGGGATCGCCCGCAAGGAAAAGATGCAACCGTGGACACGTGTTTCGGACTTGTTAGTCCTCATCAGCACGGTATAGCTAAGTTGAAAGGATAGGCACAACTTAGGAAAAAATACAAAGATACAAATGGAACTCACTGACAGGAAGCCAGCCGCACATTTGTGGCTTCGGTTGGAAGACCCGGTATGGTTTCCAGGCATCCGCCAACGTCGCCACGGAGGCAGCTATAGGAATGGCTACCCGCGTGGAATTGTTCCGGTCCAAAGAACACAAAGGTATGGAAGGTGCTATTATCGCGGGAGCAAAGCTAAACGCCAAAGGATATATACATACATACATACATACATGCATACGCACATACACACGTGTACACGTGTGCATACACATACACACATACATACATATATACATACATAAAACATATTTGGGATCGCTCGCAAGGAAAAGATGCAACCGTGGACACGTGTTTCGGACTTGTTAGTCCTCATCAGCACGGTATAGCTAAGTTGAAAGGATAGGCACAACTTAGGAAAAAATACAAAGACACAAATGGAACTCACTGACAGGAAGCCAGCCGCACATTTGTGGCTTCGGTTGGAAGACCCGGTATGGTTTCCAGGCATCCGGCAGCTATAGGAATGGCTACCCGCGTGGAATTGTTCCGGCCCAAAGAACACAAAGGTATGGAAGGTGCTATTATCGCGGGAGCAAAGCTAAACGCCAAAGGATATATACATACATACATACATACATGCATACGCACATACACACGTGTACACGTGTGCATACACATACACACATACATACATACCCGCGTGGAATTGTTCCGGTCCAAAGAACACAAAGGTATGGAAGGTGCTATTATCGCGGGAGCAAAGCTAAACGCCAAAGGATATATACATACATACATACATACATACATGCATACGCACATACACACACAAAAATACAAAGACACAAATGGAACTCACTGACAGGAAGCCAGCCGCACATTTGTGGCTTCGGTTGGAAGACCCGGTATGGTTTCCAGGCATCCGGCAGCTATAGGAATGGCTACCCGCGTGGAATTGTTCCGGCCCAAAGAACACAAAGGTATGGAAGGTGCTATTATCGCGGGAGCAAAGCTAAACGCCAAAGGATATATACATACATACATACATACATGCATACGCACATACACACGTGTACACGTGTGCATACACATACACACATACATACATACCCGCGTGGAATTGTTCCGGTCCAAAGAACACAAAGGTATGGAAGGTGCTATTATCGCGGGAGCAAAGCTAAACGCCAAAGGATATATACATACATACATACATACATGCATACGCACATACACACGTGTACACGTGTGCATACACATACACACATACATACATATATACATACATAAAACATATTTGGGATCGCTCGCAAGGAAAAGATGCAACCGTGGACATGTGTTTCGGACTTGTTAGTCCTCATCAGCACGGTATAGCTAAGTTGAAAGGATAGGCACAACTTAGGAAAAAATACAAAGACACAAATGGAACTCACTGACAGGAAGCCAGCCGCACATTTGTGGCTTCGGTTGGAAGACCCGGTATGGTTTCCAGGCATCCGGCAGCTATAGGAATGGCTACCCGCGTGGAATTGTTCCGGCCCAAAGAACACAAAGGTATGGAAGGTGCTATTATCGCGGGAGCAAAGCTAAACGCCAAAGGATATATACATACATACATACATACATGCATACGCACATACACACGTGTACACGTGTGCATACACATACACACATACATACATATATACATACATAAAACATATTTGTATGTGTGTGTATGTGTATGCACACGTGTACACGTGTGTATGTGCGTATGCACGTATGTATGTATGTATGTATATATCCTTTGGCGTTTAGCTTTGCTCCCGCGATAATAGCACCTTCCATATATATATATATATATATATTATAAAGGAAACGTTTTCTTTCATGGGCAAGCCCGCATAGATGTCGATGCAACCGTGGACACGTGTTTCGGACTGACTTATTAGTCCTCATCAGCACGGTATAGCTAAGTTGAAAGGATAGGCACAACTTAGGACAACGAAGGAGAAACAGCACAAACAGAAACCACTGACAGGAAGCCAGTCGCACATTTGTGGCTTCAGCTGGAAGACCCTGACTTCCAGGGCAACAACCAACGTCGCCACGGAGGCAACTGGAAGGCTACCTGCGTGGATATTTCTGGCCCAAGAACGATAAAAAACTAGGAAAATGGGTGTAATAGCGGGAAGAAATACAAGGAAACGTTTTCTTTCATGGGCAAGCCCGCATAGATGTCGATGCAACCGTGGACACGTGTTTCGGACTTATTAGTCCTCATCAGCACGGTATAGCTAAGTTGAAACGATAGGCACAACTTAGGACAACGAAGGAGAAACAGCACAAACAGAAACCACTGACAGGAAGCCAGTCGCACATTTGTGGCTTCAGCTGGAAGACCCTGACTTCCAGGGCAACAACCAACGTCGCCACGGAGGCAACTGGAAGGCTACCTGCGTGGATATTTCTGGCCCAAGAACGATAAAAAACTAGGAAAATGGGTGTAATAGCGGGAAGAAACACAAGGAAACGTTTTCTTTCATGGGCAAGCCCGCATAGATGTCGATGCAACCGTGGACACGTGTTTCGGACTTATTAGTCCTCATCAGCACGGTATAGCTAAGTGGAAAAGATAGGCATAACTTAGGACAACGAAGGAGAAACGGCACAAACAGAAACCACTGACACTACGTTAAAAATGAAGTTTCTAGTTTACCCTACTTATTTTCCACTATTCACAACCTACCAGCTCCCACCCCTTCTATGGAGTCATCTCAATCAGATGTCACTACAATACATACGTGTACTAACTTTCAAGTGAATATCTCAATTTTATGTTATCAATCCCATTAATAATGAAGCGGAGGTGGTGGAGTTTGAAAAATATTAGAAAGAAATCTGAGGCCCTGGTTTCTAGTATATACACCGAATCCCAAATTTCTGTACTCTTACCAGCTTGATTTACTTATTTTCCCGTAGTTACTCCTATTAACCCCAACCCTTCTACGGAATCATTCCAAAATATAATCTACTTCCAGATGTCGTTATAATACATACGTCTACCAAATTACAAGTTAATATCTCAATTTTATTTTATCAACCCCTTTAATAATATAGTAAGGGTAGGGGACGGGTTGAAAAATATTATTAAAAAATCTGAGGACTTGGCTTCTAGTACTGTAATGTACTCCGCCTAGTATATAGACTGGCGTATTTATTATAGTGTGTTTTTGTATACCTTTTTATGTTACCTGATAAATATCGGGATTCATTCATGTATTGACAGTCGTAAAGAATAAAACATTAATTTGGGGTAATGAGTCTAATTGCTTTCATATATTACAATGGCGACGAGCAAACCGGTGATTGGAAAAATTAGTGAATTTAATTACTTGAATAATGACTTTTCAGTTTTCAATATAAAACTACAACAATGGTTCGTGGCGAATGGAATTACCGACCACGATGTAAAACGTGCCATTTTGATAAGTTCTCTAAGTGACGAAACATATATATTATTACGAAATTTATGTGTGCCTAAGGAACCTGATAATGAGAAACTAGATGATTTATTAGACAAATTAAATATTCACTGCGCCCCAGTGCAGTCTCTGTTCAGCGCTCGTGAAAAACTATATCATGCAGGTCAAGAAAGTATTGAAAGTGTTAGTGAGTGGGCAGCTAGAGTACGCAGCTTGGCTAATAAATGTTCCTTTTCCCAAGAGATGCTGGAGACCGTCATGCGTGACATATTTATAGTTGGGATGTCTGAAGGTAAAATTAAGGAGAGATTGAAGGAAGAAAATGCTACTTCTAGTCAGGCAAAATTTTCAAGACTGCTGGAACTCGCTCAAAGTAAAGAATCAGTGATGCGGGAAAAATCGGAAGCTTCCTGTTCATCCACAGAAATTCACCGCATTAGAGGAAATAATGAGAGATACCTCGAGGGAAGTGGTGGTAAGAAAAGAAGTGTAAAAAGTGGTGATAAAAAGTGCAGTGTTTGTGGCAGAAATAATCACGTTACTGCCGAATGTAGGTTTAAAAATTATGTATGTAATATCTGTAAAATTTCAGGCCATTTAGCACCAGTATGTCCACATAAAAACAGATCAGAAACAAAAAATACATTTTTATCATCTAAACGAAAAAAGTCACATTATCTTTCAGAAACATTCCATTCCGAATCTAGTAGTCAGAGTGACATTGATGATAAAAATTTATTTTATGTCGAAGAAATAAATAATATTGAAATTCAAAATGATTGTAAACCAATTTTTGTAAAATTAATCGTGGGAAATATTCCTTTAGATTTTGAGGCTGATACAGGGGCAAAACATAATGTTATATCCGAAAAATTATATTTACGACATTTTCAACATGTTCCCTTGAAAAAGAATGACTTATGCTTTAAAGATTACGTTGGTCGTACATTCAAACCTGTAGGTAAAATTTATTTAAGCGCTAAGTATGAAAACAAAAAAGTAAATTTAGAACTTTATGTTATACAAAATGGAGGATTACCTCTATTGGGTAGAATGGGCCTAAAACAATTACATTTGGGTTTAACGAATATAAACAAATTAGATGAAAACATTTTAGTAAAATCCCTATTAAATAAATATGACGAAATTTTCAAACCAGGAATAGGTACTTTTAATAAAGGTAAAATTTCTTTAAAGCTAAAACAGGGAGTCACCCCTAAATTTTTAAACCTCGTCCAGTGCCTTTTTCATTAAAAACTAAAGTAGAAGATGAGTTAGAAAGACTAGTTAACTTAAAAATTTTAGAACCTGTTGAGTATTCGGATTGGGGTACGCCAATTGTTCCAATTTTAAAACCAAATGATACAGTCAGAATTTGTGGTGATTATAAAATATCAGTTAATCCATTATTAGAAACGACTCAATATCCTCTTCCGAGAATCGAATATATTTTTGGTAAATTAAAAAATGGAAAAATGTTCTCAAAGATAGACCTCTCAGATGCATATCAACAGATTTTATTAGATGAAGAAAGTAAAAAAATTACCACTATAACCACACACAAAGGTATGTTTTCATATACGCGGTTACCATTTGGCATAAATAGTGCTCCCAGTTTTTTTCAGAAAATAATGGAGCAGATCTTGATTGATATACCGGGTGTAGCGTGTTTCTTAGACGATATTCTAATAACTGGAGAAACAGAAGCTGGGCATTTAGCGCGGCTTGAGCGGGTACTCAAAAGATTAGCAGAATGTGGTCTAAAAGTAAAAAAAGAAAAATGTAAATTTATGCAAAAATCTGTAACGTACTTAGGTCATGTTATCGATGCGGAAGGATTGCATAAGAGTGAAGAGAGAGTCCAGGCAATTAAAAATGTGCCTTTTCCACAAAACACTACTGAATTAAAGTCCTTTTTAGGTATGGCTAATTTTTATTGCAGATTTATTCCAAATGCTGCAACCCTAATGTTTCCTCTGTATAATTTGCTAAAGAAAAACGTACCTTGGAACTTTAATGTAGACTGCCAAAATGCATTTATTAAGATTAAAAATATTTTAACATCGCCACAAGTTCTAACACATTATGATAACGAATTGCCTATTAAATTAACGGTTGATGCCAGTTCGGTAGCAGTAGGGGCTGTCTTGTCCCATATTTTTCCAGATAATACAGAAAAACCTATAGCCTTTGCTTCAAAAGTGTTAAACAAGGGTGAAAAAAATTGGAGCCAGATTGACAAGGAGGCATATGCTATCGTTGTGGGAATAAAAAATTTTTATCAGTATCTCTATGGACATAATTTCATATTGAATACTGACCACAAACCACTTGTGTCAATTTTCGGAAATAAAAAGGGCACTCCATTAATGGCAGCAAGTCGTCTACAAAGATGGGCTTTATTTTTATCCAGCTTCAACTTTGAAATTCGGTACGTAAAATCGGATAAAAATGAGGCTGATTCGTTATCACGTTTAATAAAAAAAAGAAATGTCAGATCTGAAAAACAAGAAGGTCAAATATCGTATTTGAATTTAATAAATCAACAGGATAATTTTGTTTTGGATGTAAATAAACTGAAAATAGAAAATCGAAAAGATGTAATTAATAGTAAAGTAGCAAAGTATGTTTTAAACGGTTGGCCCCTTAAATTAAGCGAACGTGAGAGAGATTTACAACCATATTTTAATAAAAGAGAGGAATTAACTATAGAGAATGGTTGCTTAATGTGGGGATATCGTGTTGTAATTCCTTTAAAATTTAGAAAACAAATTTTAAACGATTTACATAGTAATCATTTAGGAATTGTAAAGATAAAGTCTCTAGCTAGAGCATATATATGGTGGCCCAAATTAGATCATGATATTGAGATTATCACAAAGAATTGTGAAATTTGCAATGCATACAAAAATTTACCAAGTCAAAGCCATTTATACCCGTGGTCTTGGCCTGATAAACCTTGGTCAAGGTTACATTTGGATTTTCTAGGTCCTTTTGCAAATACTTATTTTCTAGTAATATTCGACGCTCACAGTAAATGGGTCGAATGTTTCAAAATGATGAGCACCACCTCAGCTGCAACAATTTGTAAATTACGTGAATCATTTGCACGTTTTGGGATCCCTCTTAAAATCGTTTCAGATAATGCAACGCCTTTTACCTCGGAAGAATTTCAAAATTTTCTTAAAAGAAATGGAGTTGAGCATACAACTATACCACCGTATCATCCGCGGAGTAATGGTGCAGCTGAAAACTGTGTTAAGTTAATAAAGAATTGTTTAAAACGTAACAAAAATAATATGAAAAATATAGAAACTAGTTTAAACAGGTTACTTTTTCAATACAGAAATACTCCCCACTGTACCACTAACGAAACCCCGGCGAAATTGTTATTAGGTAGGCAATTACGTTCAAAACTTGATTTGTTTAACCTTTAGTAAATAATGTCGTTTATAAAAATCAAGAGAGACAGGTAAAAAATTTTTCAGGTAACAGGAGTCAAATATTTCATGTGGGTGATAAGGTGAGAGTAAAGGATAATAGAACGAAACTATGGGTTATTGCAACAGTAGTAGACAAAAAATCAGATTTGGTTTATGTAGTAAAAACTGTCGAGGGATTATTGTGGAAAAAACATTTAGATCAAATTTTGCCTGATCGAACTTCATCTTTGACGCCCAGAGTTGAAAATGATTTAAATAGCTCACCCAATGTAAATAGTGAATCAAATAAATATGACTTACGCCGACGTAGTCAATTAAAAGCACCTGAATGGTTTCAACATCGTTAAGGTTAAGATGGTATTCTTAAAATAGTAAGAATTTTAAGTTTTAAACTAGGTTAAAAAGTAAATTGTAGATTGTATGTAGATAATTAAAATAAAACATGCCTTTTTTGTGATATATTTATAAGAAATTGTATTAAGTGGGAATGGTAAAAAGAATGTACATATATTGGTATTGATGTTTCTTTATCTTTAGAGTTAAAAGATAAGATGTTCCTTGCAATTTAGAATGTTCTTTTTATTTTATAAGTATCTTTTTAGAATTGATAGAGATATTTTTATCTGTGTATATTTATATATTATTAAATTTCTGAAAGGGAAGAAATGTAATGTACTCCGCCTAGTATATAGACTGGCGTATTTATTATAGTGTGTTTTTGTATACCTTTTTATGTTACCTGATAAATAGCGGGATTCATTCATGTATTGACAGTCGTAAAGAATAAAACATTAATTTGGGGTAATGAGTTTAATTGCTTTCATATATTACAAGTACATACACCGAATTTCAAGTTTCTGTACTCATACCAGCTTGCTTTACTTATTTCCCCCTATTTACCCCTAAATAACCTCCAACCCTTCAACGGAATCATCTCAAAGTATAATCTAGTTCCAGATATCGTTATAATTCATACGTGTATCAAATTTCAAATGAATATCTAAATTTTACTTTATCAACCCTTTTAATAATGAAGTAGGGGTGGTGGGGGTTGAAAAATATTATAAATAATCTGAGACCTTGGCTTCTAGTACATACACCGAATTTCAAGTTTCTGTAGTCTTACCAGCTTGCTTTACTTATTTTCCCCTCTTTACCCCTATTTAACCCCTACTCCTTCAACGCAATCATGTCAAAATATAATCTAGTTTCAGATATAGTTATAATACATAAATGTACCAAATTTCAAGCGAAGATTTAAATTTAATTTTATCAACTCTTTTAATAAGGGAGTGGGGGTGGTGGGGAGATGGAAAATAATAATTAAAAAACCTGAGACCTTCGCTTCTAGTATATACACCAAATCCCAAATTTCTGTACTTCTACCAGCTTGCTTTACTAATTTTCCCCTATATACCACCATTTAACCACCAACCCTTCAACGGAATCATCTCAAAATATAATCTAGTTCCAGATGTCGTTATAATACATATGCATACTAAATTTCATGTGAATATCTCAATTTTATTTTATCAACCCCTTGAATAATGGAGTAGAGGTGGTGGGGGGCTGAAATATATTATTAAAAAATCTGAGGCCTTGGCTTCTAGTACATACACCGAATTTCAAGTTTCTTTACTCATACCAGCTTGCTTTACTTATTTCCCCCTATTTACCCCTAAATAACCCCCAGCCCTTCAACGGAATCATCTCAAAGTATAATCTATTTCCAGATGTCGTTATAATTCATACGTGTACCAAATTTCAAATAAATATCTCAATTTTATTTTATCAACCCTTTTAATAATGAAGTAGGGGTGGTGGGGGTTGAAAAATATTATAAATAATCTGAGACCTCGGCTTCTAGTACATACACCGAATTTCAAGTTTCTGTAGTCTTACCAGCTTGCTTTACTTATTTTCCCCTATTTACCCCTATTTAACCCCCAACCCTTCAACGGAATCATCTCAAATTATAATCTAGTTCCAGATGTCGTTATAATATATACGTGTACCAAATTTCAAATGAATATTTCATTTTTATTTTATCAGCCCTTTTCATATTGGAGTAGGGGTGGTGGGGGTTGAAAAATATTATAAAAAAATCTGACGCTTTGTCTTCTAGTACATACACCGAATTTCAAGTTTCTGTACTCTTACCAACTTGTTTTACTTATATTCCCCTATTTACCCCAAATTAACCCCCAACCCTTCAACGGAATCATCTCAAAATATAATCTAATTCCAGACGTCGTTATAATACATACGTGTACGAAATTTCAAATGAATATCTCAACTTTATTTTATCAACCCCATTAATAATGGGGTAGGGGTGGTGGGGGGGTTGAAAAATATTACAAAAAAATCTGAGACTTAACTTCTAGTACATACATTGAATTTCAAGTTTTTGTACTCTTACAAGCTTGCTTTACTTATTTTCCCCTATTTACCCCTATTTAACCCCCAACCCTACACCGGATATCCTCAAAAAACAATCCAGTTCCAGATCTCGTTATAATATATACGTGTACAAAATTTCAAGTCAATATCTTAAACCGTTCCGGAGAAAACGTGCGGACAAAAAAATTACAGACAGACAGACCGACCGACAGACAGACAGACAGACAGACATACAGAATTTTTTTTTGATCAAATTTAAAATCTCGACGTTTCATGACATTCTAAACCTATTTCACGAATAAAAATTTTTGAAAATTTTTTTGCGATTACTATACTTCCAATCCACTACGTGGATGTGGAAGTAATTACGTTACTAGAGATTCAGACTGACTCCCATTGACCCACAAGCTCTGATACATTCGCATTTAAAACTCCTATCTAACATTCTGAAAAACTTGTAGCGTTAAGTGTTTACATTCTTGTAGTAAATCATCTAATGACGATGGTTGAGTTGCATATGCTTTTGCCTCCAAGTCTAAAAGAGTCAAATCCGGTGACTGAGATGGTCACTCCATCATCGGACCTCTTCTACCTATCCAGCGACCAGGGAATGTATTATTAAGAAATTGGCAGACAGTCAGAGCAAAATGTGGGGGTGCTGTAGCTCCCAAACTATTCACTTTAGACTATAATAGAGCTAATTCTGTCTATTCATGAGAAAGTGTATCCCTATTTTTTTTACGCGTTTTTGCGTTTTTTGCAAAATTAGTATATTCAAATTTACATAGGGCGGATAGTTTTCATTGATATGCACTATTCTTTGTAATATTCTTTAGTGTAACCGCTAGTTTCCCAACTTAACTCAATTTTACAATAATAATATTTTATTTCAGAACATGCGTCTAATTTGCAACGCCAAATATTGGACTATATCTAAGAAATGCAAATCTGATAGCTCACTTTGTCATTTAGGTGATTTCAGGAAGAAAAAGAGATGTTGACCATTCTTTCTAACTCTATAATTTTTGTATCCATTTTACCATATTTTTTTAATATGACCCAAAGTTCTGGATTGGGTCAGGAGTGGAGTTTTCCTAAAAAGAGGACAAACAATTGCCTGCCTCATTTTATATCAAACGCTTTAGATTTTACAGCCTATTGAAGGGTGTATAATGCTAATTTTCAATTGTCAATATTTCAAAAATGTACAAGCAAAATGCAATAAAACGTGTTTTAAATTTTATATGGAGTTTAAACATTTAAAAATAATTCATTAAAAAAATATGTATGTTTGATGTGGCATGACATTGTGGAGCGCCCTGTATCATGAAAAATATTTTTAAATTGTAGACATTTATTGTAATATTCATACGAAGTTGGTCACAGTTTTTACTATCTTTTTCTAAGAAAACACAGAAATGACCAAATTCAGGACCTTGGCCTATCCTCATGCAAGTAAAGATGAACTAAAAATGCAAAAGTATCAAATCAGCACCGTATTCTTGTTAATGACGTGCATAACACAAAATGTGGAGGATTCTAAAAATAGAAATGTATTTCATACAAATCGCTATGATTAAAATAATACCATAAACGCAGGTATTAAATAAAATTTATTCCCAAAATGTGAAGAATTCTAAAAATAAATTGTTATTTGATGGAAAGTGTAAATAATATAAAATTAATACGATGTTAGGTACGTGTGTTAATAATATCCTTATTCCCAAATGTGGAGGATTCTAAAAATAGATTATCAGACAGGTATGGGAAACGTTAAAATAATATATTGAAATGGACCATAAAAATAGCGGTAGTGCTATCATGCGTGCGCCAATATTATTGCTAACTATTCGTAATGGTTATAGTGGTAAATCATTTTATTTATTGGGGATATAGTTCTTCGGTCGTATTGCAAACGCTTAAGAACAAGCAAAGAAAATAATGAAGTGCGATATTAATCTTTATTACCATTTGAGAAAGAAAAGGTGGTTTGTAATAGTTTAAGAATAATCGTTCCATTTCTAGACTGCGATATACACAGGAACTTCTATCTACAATGTATCCATCGGTTGTGTGAAGAGGGAACACTTTTTTATGTGTAAGTTTACGAGAAAGTCATTCTTTATAAAAACCTGTTTTTTATGGAAAGTTTGAAAATGACACTATTTTTCAAAATTTCTAATCAGGGCGTTAAAGATGCGCAAAATGTGAAAACTACAAAGAGTGAAGTAATCAAATTTTAATCAATAAATACAAATTCATCCGTTGTGAATTTATTTTTCTGTCCTTTTTCAATAATTATCTTTTCCGTAAATCATGTTTAACCGTCTTACTAAAATCTAACTTAGTATACTTCAATAACATTTATTGTTAGGTAAGTGTCATGTTATATTTGATGTAAAAAAATATTTCCCTAGAAATGCTAAGATAGAAACGAAAAGCTTTAATTGTTAAACGTTATGGTGAGGAAGGACATTTCTTGTAGTGGAATCACAGGAAAATTCCTTGACCACCTAGAAGCTCTGATCTAACTACTACGGATTTTTACTTATAAGACATCAAAAGGTGTGCCCAATAGTATTTAATAGTAATTTAGTTAGTTTATAAGGAAGGCTTAGGGAAAAACTGTTTGTAGAAACGTGAAATTTTGAACAAAAAAATAATTTTGCAGTAGGACTAAGATTTCATAATTTCCTAAAATTATTAAATCCTTAACATTTTGTAAACAACATTTTTTTAAATATTTATAAATGAAGGCACTTCACTCCTTGTCGCTATTTTTATATTTTTGCAAATAATTGGTATCCTGCATATGAATTTTGAAAACTTGTATATTTTTCATGAAAAGCAGGCGTTTTTATAAAGAAGATGTTCCTAGTAAAGTTGTAAATAAAAAATTTCCCTACTTCTGAGTACAATCCGTGGACACATTGTATAGTATATCTATAAAGAGCCTCACCTCCAAATAGTTTTTACGACATGGTAATTTTTCACAAAACTCTTTTCAAAGCATATGTATTTTTTAATACATTCGACCAATTAGAAACATCTACCCATTTACCACTTTAAAAGTGTTCAAAATTTAAAATTTTAAAATAGCTACGAATTATCCATGTCTTTAACTCCATAAGTATTGCCAAATCAGGCAAAGATCATAGTTGCTCCTGATCGGTGTGAACTCGACTATAACTGTGGAGTAGTGCGACGCAACATAAACTGTGGAGGAGTCTTAACACAATTTCATATGCTACATTAAGTATCGATGACTAACACTCTCGGTAGATTTTCAATTAACTTTGGCGGATTTCTTTTTTTCCCTATAACTTCTGAACAAAGGAGTGTAAAGAAAAATTAAAAACAGGAAAATTACAAGTAGCTTAAGAGCAATCCGAAATCGATGAAACCCGACAATCATCCACTATTGTGTTCCAGGACGGTCCTCCACAGTTATTTACCGTGCTTGTATGTATGAGTGTGTGTGTGTGCGCACGCGGGTATGTGTGTATGGGTAGGTAAATAAGTATGTATGTCGCTGGCTCATCGTAGGTCCGACTCAATCGATTTCAAAACAGTTTTATTTTGTTTCAAAAGCTGATATTTGCGAGACGGTCCTTAGCCATGTTAGGCGGAAATCGGGTATGGCGTATCCAAGATCTTCAGGTCTGAGTTTTTAATTTTATGTTAGGAGTACATGGATGACTTGGTGGCCTCGGAGGCACCTGTTAAAATCCATTTTTTTGGGATTTCGAACAAGTCTGGGGGTGAGACGAAGAAACTTTAAATTTGATGTTTTGAACCATCCTAATGTACATGTCCTGGTTGAATAGTAGCTAAACTCCCCTAGGATGGTAATATAAGAAAGGCGATAAAAGAGATAACAATTGTTATCATTGTATTCCCATTTTATTATTTAACAAATTATAATTAAACAATTAAAGATAGTATCACTCAATATCATCATAATTAAATGCATCGTAACAATTGTCTTTAAATATTCATGAATCCTCTTGCACAGCTCAATGTGAGAACAATATTCGTCTGCCTTTGATATTATCGTGTCCAGGGGTTCAGAATAAGCAAAATTAGTGAAAGTGCAACAATGAGCACAAGACATCATATAGATTTTTGTTATATGTTTTTTATCATTAAAAATACAGAGATGCTTAACAAGAATGAAGTAGCAGATATGAGCACATAACTTGCGATAGTTTTTTTCTTGCTATTCGGAAATTCTTTTTTACGAAAAATCAGCACCACCCAAGCTTTTGTTAGGAATTCTTCGATTCGCATATACTGAATCTACGTAACTTATTCTTATGGACAAAGAACAGATCATTATACTTTTTAACCGCCGGTTTCTAACTAGTAGATAGTGATTTTATAGCTGAGTAATAAAATTATCCTAATTTGGAAAGTACAGTACAAGGAACTCAGTTTGTATCCTCGTTCATTCATGTGCCACAGGGTCTCAATGTTATCACTTAGCACGTAGTGTACTATGTATACTGCCCTATTTATATCTGACGAAAAAACAAATAAAGAATTATGAGTTAGTAAGGTTCATTAATTACACAAACAAGAACAGTTGCCTTATGCCCCAAAAGCAACATCAATGCAGCTATTCATACATTTTTCGGAGGTATTACGCTACATTAGCCTACTTTAGCTTAGAGAATGTTTTTATACATCAGGAATAAAATATGTAATAATAATTATTATTAAATTTAGTTTTTACTAAAATTTAGAAAGTAAATGTCATTCTACATTTCTTTCAAATCTACATAAATAAATCATTAGGTCAGTGGGACTCCACAGGTTCTATTTAAAATTCTACAATTGCTATATGCAATGATATGCAAACATCAAAAGCAAAGTAGGGCTAGTTACATAAACTACTTATAATTCATTTAACATGTTGTTTAAAACAATACTGTTCACTGAATTGTGTGTATGTTCTGTATATTACTGTAATTCTCACACATCTATTCATTTAAAATATTTCATTTGATTGCCCACGTATGAATCATAAAATCGATATCTTATTTCCACGAGTTAGCACTGTCCAGGCGCCCAATAGAGGATAAGGAATTGCTTATTCAACTCTGATAGCATAGTTTATAAATATATGTCCTAGATTAATTGTTCTCACTTCTATTATAATCTCGTTTGTAATAAAGTCTACTGTTAAAAGCATTTTGCGTATTTCTTGTTGGCTAAGTTAGCCTGTACAGTTGTAAATTGTTTTTAAAAATTCGGTTGTTACGGCCAACAACGTAACTGGTGTCAGAAGCGTGATGCTGTAGAGGAGTTTTCTTTCGAAAATTAAAGAATACGTTGGTTCCAACCATTTGCCAAAGCAGAATCCACCCTGAAAAGACGAAGATAGTAGCCGAGGGCACACAAACCCGACGACAGCGAACAGTAGTCCTTAATTAAGAGAAGCAAAACCGAGAAAATTCAAGCAAAGAAAATTCAAAGTCCTTCCAACTTCGTACATCAAACCTACATTCCACATCGTTTCATCTCATCCCAGGAATCATCGAAGGAACCCAAGCGAGCAAAAAAACGAAGGGAAATACGAGGCAGGCTACGGTTTCTACATAGCTAGAAAGGTCACTCGTATCGTTATACCTTCCTCGCCAACGTGCCGTAAAACGAAATCGTCTCATCCCAGGTGTCATCTAAGGAACCAAAGCGAGCAAAAAAACGGAGAGAAATACTAGGCAGGCTACGGTTTCTACATAGCTAGAAAGGTCACTCGTATCGTTATACCTCCCTCGCCAACGTGTCGCAAAATGAAACCATCTTTAGTGATGCTATTTTTGTAAGTATGATTGCTCATTCCCGCTTTTAAAATTAAATTTACCCCCTACCTTATTCTACCCTCTTGTTACTCAGCAATAAAATATTCTATATAAGTCTCGACGTCCTAATCGAGCAAACTAAAATTATTTAACCATAATATTCTATATGAGTCTCGACGTTCAAATCGAGCAAGCTAAAAATTATATATAATAATTATATAATATAATACCAAAAATAAACAAAATTGACAACTTACTAGAAGAATTTTCGAAATTAAAACTATCAAAAAAAGCGAAGAAAATGGCAACCCAACAACAACAACCACAACAACAACCACAGCAGCAACAACCACAACAACAACAACCCCAACTACAACAATATCGCCAACAGCCTACTATCAGGGATGTACTAGAAACCATCCCGAGGTTCGATGGAAATCCTGTTACAATATCAAACTTCATCATGGCATGTGAGAATGTCCTTAATACATTAGGACGAGCCGACGATAATGTTTTTAATTCATTCTTAATGGCACATATTATAAGCAAGTTAATAGGGAGAGCAGCACAGCTGATCGCTGTAAGAAATATCGTGAGCTGGCCTAAGTTAAAGGAAGCTATACAACTCACATTCGGAGACCTACGTGACGAAGATGCACTAATTCGCGACCTTCTGATGGCTAAGCAAGAAAATAATGAATCAGCAACAAAGTTCGGAGAGAAATGCCAGGATATAAATAGCCTTTTAACGTCGAAGGTAAATTCGTCTGAGGACGATGATGCGCTAAAAACCGAAAAAATTAAAATGTATAATAATATGACTATAAAAACATTCATGAAAGGATTAAAAGAACCATATAGCCTGATCGTGCGCTGCCGAAATCCCAAAATGATAGAAGAAGGTTTAAATATAATAAATGACGAAGATAACCTGAATTACATAAGAAAAACGAGCCAATTCCCTCCCAGGAACTTGCCACAAACACCGCTTCCACATATGCAGTTTCCACAAATAAGGAGGCCCGCACCTTTCATCAGACCTCAACAAACATTTATACCACCTACACGGTATCAAAATTTTAACCAAAATAACCAATTTTACCAATCACCTGCTAGACAAAATAATTGGCAATCAAATAATTGACAGCCAAATAATTTTCAACCTAGAAACTGGATGCAGAATAATACACCGCAGACCTTCAGCAACAGAAATAACATTCAAATGCCACAAAGACCGGTAAGCAATGTTTTTCAACCCCGTTTTCAACCTAGTACAAGGCAAAACTTTTATAAACCCACACCAATGGATACTTCTTCTGGCAATGCCACCTTTAGGAAACCAAACCTTGCATCTAACGAACTACACTACACCGATATAAACGACTTTTACCAACAACCTGAAGACTATGCTGAAAACTACATAAACTACGAAGACCAATATCAAACCGAACAAGCCGTATATTATCAGCCTGATATTAATCAATATCAAAATCATCCCCAATATTACGAAGAAGCTTGTCAAGAAAATATAAATATCGAACAACCACCTTGTAATCAACTAATTGACGAAGCGACAAATTTTCAAGATACCAGCACAAACAAGGAGAAAACTTAGTGAATATTAATGCACAAATCGACACTCATCTACCCTACATTTATATTCCAGAACTTCAAGCTAACTTTTTAATCGACACTGGTTCTGCAAAAAGCCTAATAAACCCGGAATTAGCTATTAAACATTTTAAGGATAATATCAAACCAGAAAAATTCTCAATTCAGACCGCTCATGGACGCACTATACATACAGGAAGTATCATGGTCGGCCTACCTAAAACACTGAAACACTCAACACCGTATAAATTCTATTTATTTAATTTTAATAATGAATTTGGAGGACTAATAGGCATAGACTTGTTGCGAGAAATTAAAGCACAAATTAATACATATAAAAATGTACTATTACCAAGAGAACATCAATTCCATTAAATTTAATTTGCACTGAAATAGAACAAGAAGACATAAAAATCATTCCACCTCGAACAGAGGTAATAGTTAAGCTACCAGTAGAAGAAACAAAACTAAAACAAGGATTAATTTCTCAACATAAATTCAAAAAGGACTTAGAAATTCCGCCATCGATAGTCACCATCGAAAATAACCATATAATTACAACAATAAAAAATAATTCCGATGAACCACAAAATTTTAAACTAGACAAACCAATCAAGATTCAGGATTTTATGGAAATAAACAACACTATCATGGAGACACCCGAAGAATGGAATAACTCACAAATAGACGAGAAGCTAGTAGAAAATCTGGAGAAAAACTTAAGAATAAATCACATGAATATGGAAGAAAGAGAGAAAATACAGCAACTTTGTTTGGAATATAAAGACATATTTTATCACGAAGATCTACCTCTTACATTCACAAGTAAAATCAAACATCACATTAAGACAAAAGACGACAATCCGATATATACAAAAAGCTATCGTTACCCCCAAATACATAGGGAAGAAGTTAGGAGACAAATGGACAAAATGTTGAAAGACGATATTATACAATATGTATATCGCCTTGGTCCTCACCAATATGGGTCGTGCCGAAAAAACAAAATGCAAGTGGAAAATCAAAATGGAGGATAGTAATAGATTACAGGCGGCTCAACGAGAAAACAGTGGATAACAAATACCCTATCCCAAATATTGACGACCTGTTAAGCAAATTAGGCAACAGCACTTATTTTACAACCCTGGATTTGGCTAACGGTTTTTATCAGATAGAAATGGCCCCTGATGACATAGAAAAAACTGCATTCTCTACCGAAAACGGGCATTACGAATTCAAAAGAATGCCCTTTGGGCTAAAGAACGCTCCAGCCACTTTCCAATCTGTAATGGACCATATTCTCAGAGGTTTACAAAATGAGATATGCTTAGTCTATATGGACGACATCGTCGTATTTTCTTCATCCCTAGATGAACATATTTCACGTCTAAACAAAATATTCGAACGACTTAGAGATGCAAATTTGAAAATCCAGCTAGACAAGTCTGAGTTTTTAAAACATGAAGCAGAATACCTTGGTCACGTTATTACACCGAATGGAGTTCATCCCAATCCGGACAAAGTACGAGCAATCCAAAAATTCCCAATACCAACCACTACAAAAGAAATAAAACAATTCCTTGGCCTGGTAGGCTACTATAGGAAGTTTATTAAAGACTTTGCGCACCTAACAAAACCATTGACAAAAAGTTTGAAGAAAAATTCAAAAATAGTCCATGACAAAAACTTTATAGAATCTTTCGAAAAATGCAAGGAAATTTTGAGTAATGCACCCATACTACAATACCCGGACTTTAATAAAACGTTTATTATAACAACTGACGCCTCAGATGTCGCCCTAGGAGCAGTGTTATCACAAATGAAGTCAGGGGATGATTTACCCATCTGTTACGCTTCAAAAACCCTAAACGAGACTGAGAGAAAGTACAGTACTTGCGAGCGGGAGCTTATGGCCATAGTATTCGCAACAAAGTACTCTAGGCCATACATATTTGGCAGAAAAATAAAAATAGTTACAGACCATAAACCTCTGCAATGGCTGATGAACCTAAAAGAATGTAACTCCCGATTAACACGTTGGAAATTAAAGTTAAAGGAATTTGACTACGAAATCGTACATAAGAAAGGAAAACATAACCTAAATGCCGACGCCCTATCAAGAATAAAAATCTACCCCCTTGAACATTCAATCATCGCCACCGCAGGAACCTCAAGGGACCTCAACACACCAACACCTAGTGAAGTAAACGACAACCTACGAAATGAAAACGATCAACGAAATCAGATGGACAACGACCCAGAAATACCCGAAATCGACCTAGAAATACCCGAAATCAATATAGAGATACCTGAACAAGCAGAAGACAATATAACTGTGCACTCCCAAAGAGATAACGCACCTAGTATACCCATAGCAGAAGACGCTATAGAAACAAAGACAAAACAAATATGGTTTGTTACAACCCAAGATCCAAGCGAATATACCACGAAAATTGCACAGTTTGATAAAAAGAAGGTGTTCCTAACCTTTATTGCAAAGGATAAAATACAAATACAAAACTGGCTAAAAGAATATCTAGCTCCAAAAGAAACATACTATGTTAATTGCACAGATGACTTTTATCCCACGCTATGCCGAGCTTATTTAAATGTTTTATGAGCTATAAACCGAAATTAATTAGATGCATGGGCCACAAAACATACGTGCTTGAGGATAAAGAAAAATTAAATATTACGAAAAGAATCCATGAAAGTCTTAATCATCGCGGAATCCTACCCACTTCACTACAAATTAAAAGAACCTATTACTGGCCGTCGATGGACAGAATGATACCGGATTACATAAAAAATTGCGTAATATGCAATAGAGCCAAATATGACCGATTACCTCCCATAGCAACCATCAACTTAACGCCTACAGCAAGCAAGCCATTAGACCATGTATTTGTGGACACGTTCGTAATTGAAAAACTTAAGTTCGTAACTATGTTAGACTCTTTTACAAAATACGCTATTGCTTACGAAATAGAAACCAAGAACGCAACAGAAATCTGCAATGCTCTTTTGGACTACTTCATGCACTATGGGATACCAAGAAAAATTACTACAGACAGTGGGGCCGAATTTGAAAACAACCTAATTAAAGATCTAACCACATTATATGAAATTGACCACCACTTGACTACACCCTACAACCCAAGGTCGAACGGAGCGGCAGAAAGACTGCATTCAACTTCGATTGAACACTACAGAGTAGCCAAATTAGCAAGCCCAAATATGAGGCTTGCCGTTAGAATGAAACAATGTGTAATTGCCTACAATAACACCATACATTCGGCAACGAACTTCACACCACAGGAATTGCTATTTGGACAAACCAATGCAGCAAACCGCTACTCTATAAATGTACAACATAAAAACTACCAAGTTTTCGTCGACGAACTAAAAAAGACCACCCAAGCTCAATACGAGCTAGTAAAACAAAACCTAATAAAAACAAAACAAGCGGCATACCAACATAACCTAAGGAAAACGCAAGATTCGACAGATCAATATAAAGTCGGAGATAAAGTTTACATGCGAAATCCCAGGGGAAGATCAAAAACAACGAATCCGTTTATAGGTCCTTATGTAATTCAAGAAATAAACCAAGATAAAACTTGTGTCTTATTAAACAACCAAACAAAAAATACTAGAAAAATACACATGGATAAATTAAGACATTCCTATCTTATTCCAGATACGGAATCGGACTACTCGTCAGCGGAGGAATCGGAGGACTAAAAATAGAAAAGGTCACCGAGAAAGCAGGACTTCTCCCACAACATATAGGAACTGCAAAAATCCAAAAATCTAAATGGACCTTAATCAAAGAAATTAGCTTAGACCCTTTGTACGACAACTATGACGCACTTAGGAAAATGTACAATAAACTAGGAGATTCCTATAATAATACCAAATACGGAAAGACGTATATATTAGAAAATAAGATATATTTAGCCACAAGTGAACATATGCTAGATGTAATAGAACGAAAATTTAAACAATAATTGCTAATCCATAAAAGAACAAAACGAGGACTTCTTAATATTCTGGGAAAAGCAGTGAAATTAATATCTGGAAATCTAGACGCAGATGATGGTGGACGATATGAAAAAGAAATTCAAAAACTACAAGAAAGCCAAAATAAACTGTCACACATGAGTTCAAATCAAATTTCGATACTGGAAAATACTATTAAAGCATTCAACAAATCTATGAAGACTCTAGAAAACAACGAATTAATTATAACAAGTAGAATAATGCAAATTCAAGCACATATGGAAAAACAAGATATCTACGCCAATGAAAATAGAGCCATATCACTCTTGCATACTACGCACAGCCAACTAATTATTGCCATGAACGAAATTATAAGAATCCTGAAATAGAAACGTCGATTACCTTCGCCAGAATAGGATTAATGCACCCTTCTATAATCGATCCAGAGGATTTGCAGTATGAACTACATAAAATAATCGAATTAATCAGTGAACCAAATAAACTGCCATTCTCCATAGATGATCTTATATCATTTGAAAAAATTATAGAAATTAAAGCTTATCAAAAAAATAACGTAATAAAATTTATCATAGAAGTTCCTATCATCCAGGATGAGATGTACAATATTTTTCGCCTATGGGCCCTACCTACGTTAACGTCTGATAATAGTTTTAATATTATAATCCCAAGATCCAAATTCCTAGTTCTGTCCGAGCAATCATACACACTATTTGATGAACCCTGTATAGAAATAAATAACGAAAATTATTTTTGTAAACTGTCAGAATTACATCATGTAAATAATAAAGTTTGTGAAATTCAAATCATACTTAAAGAGCAAACTCTAAACTGTAGTCAGAGTAAAATAAAACTTATCGAATCTAAAGTACAAGAAATCGATAAAAACCAATATATAATCATTTCTCCAACGAGAAAAGTATTGAAAATAAATTGTAATAATCATTTAGAAACAAAGGACGTTCTTGGAACCTATATTATCTCGCTTTTACCAGAGTGCTTTATTCAGTTTAATAACCATATAATAAAGATTTTTAAAACTGATTTAAAAATTAAACAAATTAGTAGCTACCTGCCGAATGTGCAATATGACATTGAGCAATTATCTTTCAAAAGTAAAGCACTAGAAATTTCACATATTGACTTAGACGATATAAATAAACTAAACGATGAATTAAATTTAAATAAACAGCTTGTGAAAAATTTAGAAATTGAACAGACGTCATATTTTGATTTTGAAACTCTTTCTATTTATGTTGTGATTGCTTTGATAATAATTTATGTTATGTTCCCTAGACTGAAATTATTGTATCTCAGAATGACTTCAAGAAAAAATCAACTAGAAGAAAATAAAGAGGATACCCAAACACAAAATGTGTCCTTTCGCATAACATGAAGTTATGCTCAAGTTCGGCCCAGGAGGAGTTAGCACTGTCCAGGCGCCCAATAGAGGATAAGGAATTGCTTATTCAACTCTGATAGCATAGTTTATAAATATATGTCCTAGATTAATTGTTCTCACTTCTATTATAATCTCGTTTGTAATAAAGTCTACTTTTAAAAGCATTTTGCGTATTTCTTGTTGGCTAAGTTAGCCTGTACAGTTGTAAATTGTTTTTAAAAATTCGGTTGTTACGGCCAACAACGTAACTCACGTTTTACGGAAATACAAGCATATCCTTGATTGTGTGTATTTATTATCTACACATAAACATAATAATACAGTACTGCCCAATAATTTTATCGGCTCGTCGCGGTAGTCTGATGTATGGCCTATGGCGGGTCCTTTCACGTAGACGGCCTCGGTTCACAACCTGACCTGATTAAGTTCGATGAGGCATACTGGATGAGCAGACCTGCCGGCGCCACTATCTTCGAAATATATGTATAATGGTGAGTTCCGTGTATCTATCATATGTGCATGTTAAAATATTAAAGGTCTCTGCCCCATGACAAATTGGAAGTACGGCAAAATTACCAGAATACGGATGTGATTACACAAGCACTGATGAGCATATTTCCTGGCAACTGTATATGTCGGTATGTTATTATTTTAGTTATTATCATCACGGGTAGCGAGTAGGAGAAATTGAAAGAACCGAAATTCAGTCGCACGTTGCTATATGAAAAGACCTATTAAATACGACTTTAAAATTCTTATTTCATATTTATAATATATGCAAAATAGCGTGGTAGAATAATCTCTATTGAACTCGAGCCATATTCTCCATGTAGAATTATCTCCAAAGGCGTATGAACAGTCATGCATTACAAAAATTATATGTTATTATTAAAAACATCTCAATAATATTTTAAAGTTAAATTGATATGCCAAAATCGACGCAAAATTTTTTCGAACCTTTGTATATGATGCAGTTTCGATATATTTTTCGTATTCTGTGTGCTTAATCAAAAACTTTGGTAACATTTTATTAAAAAATTCTATGAATCGGTCCCTATGACGGATATGATCCAATTTTGGTAAGGAGTATTTAACCATGCTATTTTACATATTAGGCGAGTCCGCCTGGAATTTTTCCCAAAAATTTTCTATATCATTTGAGTTAGCCACGCATTCTTATAGGAAAAATTCTGCTGAACAAGATTTTCTCATGAAAAATTTTCCTAAACCGCCAGCTTCATGGTCAAATAATTGTGTAAACAATTTATTTTTCGTTTTTTTTTTTAAATAAAATGAAAACGGTTTGACGGATCCAAAAAATTTTGATTAAATCGAAAGCTATTTTCAATACGCGTCATTTGGCGCCAGGCACAACTCATTTTATCAACCCGTTCATTTGTTATAGACAAAATAAATTTAATAATTAACGAATTCATTACTCCGAAACTAATGAGGTCAGGATATTGTTTTTTTCAAAATATATGCCTTTTAAATAGTTGATTGATTCGGCCTTTACTTGACAATCCATATTAAACTTAAATTTAACGAACACACATGGGTTTGATTTTCACAATAATTTATTAAGAACTATGACGATCGTTTCGCCTAACATGGGCTTCATCGAATGGTGAGTTGATAACTAACTTACAATCTATAAACTCTTAAATACTGAATCTTTGACAATGAAAGAAATTAGTATAACAAAAAAGAATGGGGTACCTAAATAAATACGTTTTCAGAATAATATTAATGGATTTCATATTATAAAAGTAATTACCATAATAATAATAAAAGATACCTAATAAATACCTTATACAAAATATTAAATTTGGAATAAATTTAGAAAAACTATACTACCTATGCAAATCATTTCCAGATAATGTGAATGATTTATCTCGGTTTGATCATTTAACAAATTATCCAGACGTTTATATTTATTAATTTCTAAACATTCCAATAAATCTAATCTCAGTCTTTTACTCTCTGCGTGTAAAATTTCAAAATCATCCTTAAAGGAATGTTTTTCTTCTAATAAATGATTTGCATACGTAGAGTCAGTTTTGTTCTTAATGTAACTGTTTTTGTGTTCATAATGACGTTTCTTGAAACTTCTACCGGTTTGATCAATATATACCCCAGGGCAAGAACCGCAAGTCAACTTATAGATTCTTTATATTCTTATAGTGTTTTTGGATATTGTCTTTATTATTTTTAACGTATTTTCCTAAAGAATTATTTGTCTTATAAGCAATATTCAAATTACGTTTTCTTAAATATGCCGCAACTTTTTGCGTTGGGGAGCCTAAATCTGTGACTGTTTTGAATTTTGGGTCGTTTTTCTTTTTGATTTCAGTGCCTTATTATACTTCTTTTTAGCTATAATATTTTCTATTACGAGGTCAAACCCGTTATTGGCAGCAACTTGTTTAATGATGTTATATTCTTTGTTGTAATTACTTGTCAACATTGGAACATTCAATGCTATGATAGGCGGCTAATTTTTGTCGAAAGGGATGTGTCTAATTGTTATGTATAGTTGTGTCTGTATGCGAAAGTTTATGATAGATCGAAAAATCATGTTTGATGTTTAGTCTAGTTATAGAAATCCAGAAAATTTATACTTTTATCGACTTCTTCTTCAATAGTAAATTTTATATTCGGATGTAGGTTATTAATATGACCCAAAAACTTGGTTAATAAATTTTATATTCGGATGTAGGTTATTAATATGATCCAAACACTTGGTTAATTAACCAAGTTTATAGCATAAAATTTGCTGTTGAAGAAGAAGTCGATAAAAGTATAATTTTTCTGGATTTAAGTATAACTAGACTAAACAACAAACATGATTTTTCGATCTATCATAAACCTTCGCACACAGACACAGCTATAGATAACAATTCGACACACCCCTTTCAACATAAATTAGCAGCCTATCATAGCAGTCGGTATCGACTGTTGAATGTTCCAATGTCAACAAGTATTTACAACAAAGAATATAACATCATTAAACAAGTTGCTGTCAATAACGGGTTTGACCTCGTAATAGAAAATATTATAGCTAAAAAGAAGTATAATAAGGCACTGGAATTAATATATCCTATCAAAAAGAAAAACGACTCAAAATTCAAAACAATCATGTGTTTAGGCTCCCCAACGCAAAAGGTTTCGGCATATTTAAGAAAACGTAATTTGAATATTGCTTATAAGACAAATAATTCATTAGGAAAATACATTAAAAATAATAAAGAGAAAACCCAAAAACGCTATAAATCAGGAGTCGATAAGTTGACTTGCGGTCCTTGCCCTGGGGTATATATTGGTCAAACAGATAGAAGTTTCAAGAAACGTCATTATGAGCACAAAAATAGTTACCTACATTAAGAACAAAACTGACTCTACATATGCAAATCATTTATTAAAAGAAAAACATTCCTTTAAGGATGATTTCGAAATTTTACACGTAGAGAGTAAAGGACTAAGATTAGATTCATTGGAATGTTTAGAAATTAATAAATATAAACGTTTAGATAATTTGTTAAATGATCAAACCGACCACCATTACTTAACATTACTTGGAAATGATTGCATAGGTAGTACAGTTTTTCAAAATTTATTCCAAATTTAATATTTTGTATAGGGTATTTATTAGGTATCCTTTATTATTATGCTAATTACTTTTATAATATGAAATCCGTTAATATTATTCTGAAAATTTATTTATTTAGGTACCCTTTTCTTTTTTATTATACTAATTACTTTCATTGTCAAAGATTCAGTATTTAAGGAGATAGTTTATAGACTGTAAGTTAGTTATGAACTCACCATCGGATGAAGCCTATGTTAGGCGAAACAATCGTCATGGTTCTTAATAAATTATTGTGAAAATCAAACCACAGTGTGTTCGTTAAATTTAAGTTTAATATGCCTTTTATACCAGAGAATATACCATATTTTTTTTGGCACGATATCTTTAATACTTTTTAATTGTTTAAACAATTGGCATAATTTGTTAATTAGCAAATAACTTATTTTTCGATGGTTTGATCAACTTCAAGCCAACTTTAAACGATAAATATTGATGTGGGGCATAACCCCTATAGAAGTCTGCACAAATGCAACTTTTTGCCTTTGTTTGTTACATGATTGTTGTCCAACGAGGGTTTGTCGGTAGTTTTTATTTTTTTTTACTACTTTTTGTGAAAGAGAAGGCTTGTTTTACTTTATTTGAGGGGTGCCTGTCGAAAAAAGACCAAAAATGAAAAAGAAACAATACATTTTTTCACTTTTTTCTTATAATGAAAAAAGTTCACGTCTCATGAAAAAAACACACACTTTGTTATTTGTAAATGAGAAATAATCAAGAGATTTAACTATTTTAATGGCATTATTATTTTATTGTTTTAATTACAAGTATTTACAATCAATAACTATTATCGCTAATAACTATTAGAGTATTCCACCGTTCTATGATTTCGACTATAAGAAATGTAGAGCATACAAAGCAGGTGCACAGCATCAACTCGAGAGTTACGGATTTAATGAAGTTCTCAAGAATAAACACGCTAACCATTATACTCTTCGCCGAGTTACTGCACTTGTTATATAATTGTTGCACATTCTATAGGATACTATTCGCAGTTTTCTTTTGTAAATGCTATTACTTTCAAATTTTTTTCTGTTTAATTACATTTTTTTTTATTTCAAAAATTTATAACTTTTTTATTTATTGATCGATTTTGTTAAAAGGCAATAGGGTTCTTCCCCTAGCTAGCACTAACTTGCTGTCCAAATTTCAATACTATCGGACATTTCGTTCTTAGTTAGTTATCGTGATTACAAGAAACGTGGCGGACGGACAGACAGACGGACAGAAAGGCAGACAGACAAACGGACAGATAGACGGACATTTCGAAAGTCGTTCAGAATTCGAACACCAAGACAGTGATATGAAATATTTTTCTCTACGAGCAATATTACCGGTTTTAGAAATGTGCCGATCGAATGCAATATACTCTTCGTTTTGTATTTGGGAGAGTATAATAATTATTTAAAGAGTTTTTTACAATTTAAAAATTATTTTATTATAGGAAATGTTTTATTGCAAGAAAAAAAAGTAAATTTGACGACAAAAAAATTGGTCACACCGAGGATCGAACCCTCCATCCCGTTGCGCGTCAAAACTTACTATTTTCACGCTGCGGGAGAGATTTTTTAAGGGTCAAAAACGCGTATAACTCTTCAGTGATTGAATATTTTTTGTAGAATTTCTTGTGGCTGATGGAAAAACTTCTTAGCTTTAATTTGCACCAAACCTCAAGTCCAAAAAGTTGTTAATAAACAAATTAGAGCCTCTCACGCAATGTCACTTTTATTTCCGGTTTCGGTTATCCGATCAAGGTCTTTCTGATCTCAAAATTTTCCTTTTTGCAAGCACTTTTATATGCACAAAACCACATTTCGATACGTTTACCCAGAGCCGAGATATTCCATTTGGTAATTTTCAAAATTAATTTAAACTTGAAATAAACAAAAGCAAACAGTTGCATTCGTGCAGACTTCTATGGGGGTTATGCCCGACATCAATATTTATCGTTTAAAGTTGGTTTGAAGTCAATCAAATTTTCGAAAAAAAAAAGTTATTTGCATATTAACAAATCATGCCAGAAAGTATTGAAGATATCAGGCCAAATAGAATATGGTATATTCTTTGGTACAAAAGGCATATATTTTGAAAAAAACAATTAGTTTCGGAGTATATAATCAATTTGTTAATTATGAAACTTATTCTGGCTATAACAAACGAACGGGTTGACAAAATGAGTTGTGCCTGACGCCAAACGACGCGCATTGAAAATATCCTTCGACTGAATTAAGATTCTTTCGGATCCGTCAAACCGTTTTTATTTTATTACGTAAAAACGAACAAATTTTGTTTAAACAATTATTTGACCTTGAAGCTTGCGATTTAGGAAAAATTTTCATAAGAAAAGCTTGTTCAGCGGAATTTTTCCTATAAGAATCCGTTGTTAACTCAAATCCAAATAGAAATCCTGTTGATTTTAAAGTTTATAACAATTTGCATAAAGAATATAAGATTGCAATCCAGGAAACAAAAAGAACCGCGTATGGCCAATACATAGTAAATTCCGATAATAAAGCCAAGGACGCTTGGAGAGTGATAAATTATGAACGTAATGAAAAGCATCTGTCTAAAATTGATCCAAGTCTATCGAAGAATGATTTTAACACTTACTTTAGTACTGTAGCTGAGAATATTGTTACCTAGTTACCAAATAGTGATATCGATTTAGCGGATATATTACAAGTAATACCTGTAACAGCAAAATCTTTTTTCTTGGGCCTGTTTCTACTTATGATGTTCTTAAGGCGGTAAATACATTAAAAAATTCTCCTTGTACTGATGTCTATGATTTAAATATTAAAATAATCAAAGAAACCATTGATATAATTCTGGGTCCACTTACAATATTAATAAATAGATGCTTTTAGTGAAGGAGTTTTTCCGGATTCATTTAAAATTACGAAATTAATTCCCCTTTTTAAAAAGGGAGATATGGGATTATTAGATAACTACCGCCCTATCTAAATTATACCTGTATTTGGTAAATTAATAGAAATTCTCTTAAAGTGGTCGCTGACAAGGTTTCTTGATCAAAATACCATAATTTCTAATTCGCAATTTAGGTTTCAGCCTAAATTTTCAACCATACAAGCTGTGCAGCAGGTGGTGGGTAATATTGTTGAGGGTCTGGAGGAAGGAAAACATACTGGACTTGCTTTATGTGACCTCTCCAAGGCCTTTGATTGTGTATCTCATGACCTGTTTCTAATAAAGTTAACGTATTGTGGTATAAAAGGTGTACCTCTCTCACTATTTAAGTCGTACCTAAACAACAGACAACAATATGTTAGTATCAATAATATGAATTCTGCCCTTACCAATATCAAAAGTGGCGTTCCCCAGGGATCGGTCTTGGGACCGTTGTTGTTCATATTATTTGTAAACGATATAGATCACTTTCTTCGTCCTGATAAGTGTGTCCTTTTTGCAGACGATACAACTCTAATTGCCTCCGACGCAAATTATTTGAGTTTACTGAGTAGTCTAGGTCAAATTGAAACAAAGGCTAATCAATGGTTCATTACAAACAAACTTAAACTTAACAGCGATAAATCACAAAAACTTGGTATATCATCAAACCATAGAATCAGTAAGGGTGAGAGTGTAAAGCTACTGGGCGTTGTATTGGATGATAGATTGAGTTGGTTGCGTCATGTTGAATTTTTGTTGAAGTCACTTTCGAGTACAATTTACTTATTACGCCAGTTGAGGCTAATTATAGGAAGCAACACATTGCTCTCAGTATATTTTGCACTTTTTCATTCCCGAGTTACTTATGGTGTGATTTTATGGGGAAATTCAATCCACGCCATAAAAATGTTTCGGCTTCAAAAAAAAGCTGCCAGAGTGCTGGCTGGAATTAATGATAATAGAGTACATTGTAAGCGACTGTTTGTGAAGTTTGGTATAATGACGTTACCAACTTTATTTATATATTATTCTTTAATTGAAATACACATAAATATCAGTACTTTCAACACGCATTCTGACATGCATAACTACAATACTAGATCCGTAAATCTATTGAAAACTCCCCCGTTTAGAAAAAAATCTGAGAATAACTCTTTAAATTTAAACATGTACAATGTCTTGCCAAATAGTATAAAATTATTAAATACAAACTCTTTTAAAAAGGCCCTGAAAGCAATTTTAATTAAACAATGCTACTATTCTGTAGATGACTTTATGATAAACTCAGTTCAGACTGAAGTAAATTAATGACAGATAATTAATACATTAATGTTGATATGAACCAGGCACACGAGGTGTTTAAATAATTTTGATTTTAATGACTCGCCTATATGTGCAAAATTTGATAAAAATTTTAAATCTCAACAAAGTTATCGTGCTTACAAGAGAATGTCTGTACGCATAGACACACACATACAAACATATGGACCTCGATGTAAACATTTATTATTCAATACTTGGATTCAACCTGTTGTGAAACAGATTTCTGTACAGAAATAACTTTCGACAGTGGTTATTATACCTTTTTGATTTAATAAAAAAGATGTATTAAAATCAGGCAAAAATTAGTAATTATCATCACAGAAAAGAAAACGTTTGTTAGAATTGAACTCAAATACCATAATAAAAAAGTCTGTGTGTGAATGAGCATGGTAGAATACCCGGTTGAAATTCCGGTGACAATAACAAACCCAGATAAACCACGTGACGGACATACACAAGAACCACTCAACTCGCTCTCTCTCTTCATTTCACCAACTTTTCGCCCGCTCACAAGCGGTACAAGAAAAGCCACAAATGAGCAGTTATATGCCTCGGACACATTTGAATTATCTTAATTAGGATTTTGAATATTTTCCCTGCACATATCAACAGTCATCTCATATCCACAAACCTCCTCATCTACAACTTTTCACTTTTTTTAAAGATGCTCTACTTAAAACAGGCATAGATTGGATAAAAATGTATTTTCGCGGCGACCGGAATAATTTTAAGCATTGAACTCTGGGTCTCCAGCCATACCATCCGCACCAATTTTCTTGACTAAAGATGACGGTCTCGGATGATTATGGGTCGAGCTTAAGCTCTTTGCCCCAATCATCGCTGTAGGCCTGGACCGGCCTCGTAAGGGGTGGGCCTTCTTTTTCGCCTATCCCCCCGCAAATGCGGACGGTATTGGCGATGTTAGCAAACCTCCCCTGGTCCTGGCTGTTGGACCCTGCCAGCTGGGTCGTTTCTTCTGGCGCTCTTCTGTCTTGGTCTTCTTTCTTCGCTGGCATGTATAGGCTCCCGGGAGCGTCTTTCGTCTGTCGCGAGAGGGAACGGCCGTTACCGAGCCCTCTCGGAGTTTGAAAGGGATTTGGGGGTGTTGACTAGTCGGAAGCCCAGGGTGCCATTTGGCATCATGTGCTCCGATTTCGTCGGAAGCACGATACCATCCGGCGGTTGGTATGTTTTGTTTATTTTTCTCAATAATATAAACTGTCAATGAAATAAATATATAAAATATTTAAGATCACTAGGCAGACCTAGAAAATGCGATGTAAAAATTAGTTAAATAGAATAAAAAATGTTAAATTGGAAATTGGTTGAAATTCAGTAAGGAAGTGCAACTGCTATTTTTTATATGTATTTTAAAGTGTTGGAATTGTTTAGGTGTTTATTAAATATTTCTAAATGCAAAAAGGATTCTTTTAAAATGATTTTTTTTTGATTGCATATAATTTTAATTACAGAATTCGGAAAGCAGAAAAGGTAACCTATGTAAAATAAAAGAAAACCCATAAATATAAATTTTCAATCTTTGCATTCTTTCGATAACCTACGTTCTAGTTATGCTAGAAATTGAAAAACTATGTACTTACATCAGAAAAAAATACCTTAAAGTATACAGGGAACATATAGGCTGCACTACTAGTTAGGTGATAGACAGGTAAAGGTTACTTGTTCCTATCAATGCAATCAGTCAATGTCAAACATTTGACGCGATGTGTTTAACTTTGGTCTTTGTTCTTGCATGGAACGTCTTGGGATATTCTAAAGACAAGGCCTTTTTAAATAGCTTCAGAATAAGGACTAAAACGTTTCAAAGCCAAGAGATAGGATGATAGATAATAACATAGGAAGAGAAAAAAGTGATCTGTTCTCGGGACCCGACATAGTAATCCTATGTATATCGGGAAAATAAGCTAAGGAAATCAGATTTCTTAGGCTATTTCTGCGATTTACAAAAAATTGGTGGATGATGGAGCTAAACGGACATCACATTCGTATTCAGCACGTCGAAATACATAGGAATTACTATGTCAGGTCTCGGAAACAGATCAGTTCTTTTTGTGAGCCTGTGCACACTAATCCGATCTCCGTTTAGCTCCATTACCTACTAATTTTTTGCAAATCGCGAAAAGAAGGTTATTTTTGCGATTTACTAAAAATTGGTGGATGATGGAGCTAAACTGATATAAGTAGGATTTGTATTCAGCACGTCGAAATACATAGGAACTACTATGTCGGGTCCCAAGAGCAGATCACCTCTTTTGTGGTCATGTGTAATCAATCCTTCACGTGACTAGCTCCCTCGAGATAGTTTTGGTAAATAAATTCAGTTTATGGCACTTTGTTCTCTAACACATCCAGATGTAGGTTATCAGAGATATCCAAGGATTAATTTTGACATTTTAATTCCTTATTGAATAGATAAGTTTTTGTTCCTATTTTAACAGTACACACAAAATTAACTTTTAGAAGGCACTTTATGGCCAAACGAGCTGACTTTTTTTAAATGCACAAGACCAAATTCATAATCGATCCCTCCGGGCGGAATTTTAATTTTCATTATAGTTTTCTGAATAAAAAGTGTTTAATTTGTTTTCAAAAAATAGATTATCTCAGGCAATGTTTAACGTTTTGACTTCAAATTTTGAACAATCTTAATACTAATTGACCTTCATCTTTCCTGTAAATTTCAAGGCAAAGAGACCTATACTTCTTGAGATTTGATGTTTTAAAGTTTTAATAATTAGGTGTTAATTGCGAAAGAACTTAAATAAAGGTAGTTCTTCTAATACGGCCACTTCTGGCGCCCAATTCTTGAAATCGTAGGAATTGACTCTCCTGAGAAAATTACGCCATTTTCTCAAGGGTTTGGTTACATCTATTTCTGAAAAATATTGTAGGAAATATTTCTCTCGATATCATAGGAAGAAATTCCTAATGATTTTTGGTGTGGAATTCGAAAATCTTCCTAAGAATTATACTTGTAGGTTATGTTTACAGTTTCTGACGTTAATTTTGACTGAATAACACATAAAAATTATAAGTGTTATTTGGTTCCTGCCATACACATTATAATTTATTAAGTACTTATGTATAATTCTGAACTTCAAGCTGTAATTAAGCAAAATTTGGAAGTAGATCAGGAATATTAGATAAAAATAACTAAATTTTGACATACAGCTCGGATCGAGATGCGGTTTTCGGCATCGTTTTCTGAAAAATATTGGGAAAAAGTCTACATACAATGAATAAGCCGTTCAAAGAAAATTGCATAGGGGTGCTTAAAATGCATCTAAAGTGCATTGAAAAATTAGAAAAACAGAAATTGATATAAAGCCGTAAAAATCTATAACAACAGAAACACTATAACATTTTAGCCAATGTGGAAGTGGGACATGAGTAGAGTCTAAAACCAAGAAGTCGGGACTGCACCTGCTGGGTTCCGGTCGCTATATTGGAAAACGTGAATGACGTTGTATTTCCGTTCCTGTTCGTTTTCTCGGAAAATTTATGAGAACCAAAGTTGTATATCTAGCTGTTTGTCTTTCATCTCTAAGTTAACTTTTTTGTAGGATTGATATTGCAAACGTTACATCTGCTTGAAACAATTTTTTTTTTCTTATCAATTTTTCAACTATTAAATGAAACTTTCGGGTTTAAAACTTTAAACAAAAATTATTGAAGACGTAATTGCCCTTAGTTTAAATGCACAACGAATTCGGCCCCACAGACTTCAGGGCTTGCGCGTACCTCGTATCTCGCTCCGCCTGTTCCATGTACGATTGCTCACGGTAACGTGAACTCAATTTCAACTCGAAAATTGCCAGTTTTATTATTCTTTACTGAGATGTACTATACGACGTATGTAACTCTAACGAATTTTCAACATTCCACATATTTATTAACATATGATATATTTAATATACATGATGTATAATATTATATTATCATGTACAGGGTGTAATTAGTTTCATGTCATTAAAGAAACTGGTGGTAGGGAACGACAAGACAAACAAAAAAATTTTATATAATGGGGTCTAAAGCTCATAGTTTTGGAGAAAAAAAATAAACAAAAATTTCACAAATTTTCAATAAAATCTTTTGAGAACTGCTGGAATATTGAGGTAGGTTTAGATCGCCGCGCGTGTCTTTGCCTATGATACTCAATATTTGTGTAGATAGCTATAAAATGTCGGCGGTCTTTAGCGGTGCGGTAAATAAGATGAAAGACGTCGACGTTTTCTGAGTGTTTAGTAGATCTGATCTGAAGAAAACTATACTCTGACTCTCCCTTGTGCAATATTTTAGTTTCTGTGGGTGTTTCATTATGTACACACGCCCAACCCGCCGTTCGTTGTTTTTGTTATTTTTGAATTTCGGGTCGCTGTGTATTTATAGTGAAGATTTATTTTATTGACTTTACCGTTCACGTCGTTAAATTCTTGATTACGTACAGACACAACTTACTTGTTCGTTCTTTCCGTATTCCATTTTGGATTTTGGACCAAGTTTTTCTTTCATTTTTCTTTATTGACAACGTTAGTTGATAGTTTATTGTTTAGTGTTGAACGAAGTACGTATGTCCTTAATTCGATGTACCATACTGTGTATTGATGCAGATGCAGATTGCGAACAATTTACTTAGGTGGTAAGCTTTTAACCCAGGACACTCATTTATGTTACAAACATTAATAAATCGCATTTAAATATTCTAAATTATAAACATGAATCCAATTTTGCTCTAAATTAAAAGACACACATGTAAAGAAATGCTCTGTTTAAACTTCTACGGCCATTATTCGCTTGCAGTTGTGCAGGAAAAGATAACGAATTATTTACCTCTTTATAATTGCCTCAGTTCGGTTGAGGCGGTTCATCAAAAGCGGTCGATGATCCAAGGCCTTTGCACTTTTTTATGACAATTTAAAAGTTGTTTAATTGAGAACTACAAGTTCATTGACAAAGAAAAGCAGTGGTTCTCAATTATTTTCTACATTAATATTAAAAAATATATATATTTAAAAGGTTGACCTAGGTCAGTTTTTTCATAGTGCCCCTAGAGGGAAAAGTCATAAAGGTTTTTTGTCTAGTCGGTCCCCATTACCAGTTTTTTTAATGACACGAAACTGATTACACCCTGTATATTAAATATATCATATATTCATAAAATATGTCATATTGTATATTATGTATGGCATATATGTTATATATGAATATAAAGTACAATATATATAAAAATATAATATAATAAATAAGTGGTAAGTAGGTATGTAGCAAGTGGTAAATATGTGGAATGTTACAAATTCGTTAGAGTTACATGCGTAGGATAATACATCTAAGTACAGAGTAATAAAATTTTCGAGTTCAAATTGAATTAACGTTACCGTGAGCATTCATACATGAAACAGACGGAGCGAGATACGGAGCACGCACAAGCACTGAAGTCTGTGGCTCCGAATTTGCGCGTCCACAGCTTTAAAACTATTAGTCACAGAAACTTCGCTGTGCATTTAAACTGAAGGTAATTACGTCTTCTATTATTTTTATTCGGTGTAGTGCGAATGGCTTTGCAGCCACAGCCATAGATTATGAGTATAGATAGATAGATAGATTATTTTTATTTAGAGTTTTACACCCGAAAGTTTCATTTAGTCGTTGAAAAATTGTTAAGGAAAAAACATTTTTGTCAAACAGCTGTAAATTTTGCAATATTAATCCTACAAAAAAAGTTAAATCAAAAATGAAAGATGAACAGCTAGATATGCAACTTCTCATAAATTTTCCGAGAAAAGGAACAGGAACGAAAATACAGCGTCATGTACGTTTTCCAAGATGGCGATCGGAAGCCAGCAGGTACAGTCCCGACTTTTTGGTTTTAGACTCTACCCATGTCTCCCTTCCGCATTGGCAAAAATCTCGTTTCGTGGGAAGGGATTTCCCCGTAATTTTTGGGCACTGAATTTTTCACTCGATTTCATCCTCTCCCACCCCCGAAGAGCCACCTCCGTGCATCCCTGGTAAGTTTCGATATCAGATTTGGACTCAGTAACCTCGAAAGCTGCCGGAAAGCGATACCGACGAGATTTTCACGGCTTTTGATACACCCCCTATGCAATTTTCTTCGAACGGCTTATTCGCTATATGTAGACTTTCTTCCTAATATTTTTCCGAAAAAGATGTCGAAAATTGCATCTCGATCCGAGCTGTATGTCAAAATTTAGTTATTCCGGGCAAATTTGATCTAATTTCACTGTTCTAAAGATGCTGAGGCTGCCGTGGCATATGAAAGGCAGCATTTTATTAGGGATGGTGATGCGTTCAATTTAAGCGACAAGCAATTCATTAAATATTTTAGATTAACCAAGGACTTAGTGAGGCACCTAATAGATATACTGGACAGGTTCTTCACCTATTAGAAAATATTCCATTTGCAAAATACTAAACAATGAAGTTTATCCTGAGCATATATATGAGCACAGAAAAAATTATCACTCTCTTAATGTGCAGTTAATATGTGACTACACATTAAAAATAATTAACGTAAATACAGAATTCCCTCGAAGCACCACGACCTACCCGCAATGCGTAAGAATTGTGCTTTCATTACGATAAAGTTTAATTCCCAAAATAATTTATAACAGTACGTGACATTTGTAAAATAATCAACTGTCAACTATCATCAATGTCATTAGTGATCAGTGTTGCTAAATATCGAGATAAGAAGACTATTAAAAATCTAACCTGCTCATTGGCTGAAGCAAATACTTATGCAATCTCAGAACTCAACGCACGTCCCACTGCCGTTCTCATAGGAATTTGATTCCTACAAGGTTCAAGAATACCAATTCTCTCGACTCGTCGATTCGCTTGAGAATTTCAGTAGGAGAATATGTTCTCAAGAGAACTAATTCCTACGATTTCAAGAATTGGGCATCTGGGGAGAAATTCAAACTTATGCTTTGACAGTACATTTGACAGCAGATTTGACAGCTGCCAAGTGCCAAGGTTTCATTACGACATTAGATTCGTGAACCGCATTCCTCAAATTCCAAAATAGAGGATTTCACCGTTAAATCAGGTTTTTTGTGGAGATATTTTGTGACTTTACATTTTGACAGCAGATTTGGCAGCTGTCGTCTCAATATTTTACAGTGGCATTGAATTCTTAATCAAAACTCTCAAGAGTCTCTAAATAGGGTTTTTGTTCCTAACTCAGTTACCATACATTGGTCGAGTAATAAATAGATTTTGTATTTTGGCAGCAGGTAGACAGCAGCTGCCAACTGTTGAAATTAATGAAAATTAAAATTTCGCCTAGAGAGATCGGTTAGGAATTTGGTTCTGAGTATTTAAAAAAAATCAGCTCGTTTGGCCATAAAGTGCCTTCAGAAAGTTAATTTGTCTGAAAAAGTTCGGTTTGGCCACACTGTGCGTCGTCGCCACAGTGGGACTTCGTCCTACTGTGCCACCCAAATTACTATAGAGATCGTAAATTATTGATCTGTCATGACGGATTTTCAATTTTCTTTCCCAACTTTTTATCATTTGTGTGCAGGCATTTCAAAAATATGGCGGACTGAAATTCTGGTCAAAAACCACAAAACACCCGTATCTCAAAAACGGTTCACATTCAACGGTAAGTATAGGGGTATTATGAACTCAGCTGAGTGTGCTCTACCTTCCACTAGAGTATGTCCGTTTAAATCTGGGACACCCTGTATATATGGGATATTCTATGTCAACTGGATCATCTTGCTCTCCAAGAACTGAGTGAATGAAAAAAAATTAAGGTACCAATTTGTTCGTTAAAATCTAAGCTCTCAAATGCCACTTGGTGTTTTTAATAAAACAAAACGGTGGCTTAATATGGCGCCTAAAATAGTGAGTATTTTGAACATTTCTATAAGAAATTATACTTACGGTACTGATTATTGTAAAAAAAATTAAAACAGCATAGGAACTTTTTCATTAGGATCTAAGCTTTCGAATGCCGTTGGGCGTTATTTCAAAAAACAAAATGGCGACTCAGTATGACCGAAAATGTCCTAAAAACCTGATAAAAATTAAAGTAAATGAAGTTTTCTATTGATAATTAATCTGAAATTACCCACAAAGTGCGAGAAATTGTTGTTTTATGTATTTTATAACAGAATCCATTTTACTAAAAATATTTATACGAATACAAGATGACGCCCTAATCGGTGTCGATTTGATATATTCATATAAAGTGGAAAGTTGTATCTATAATTCATATTGAATAAGAAAACTTAGGGTACCAATTTCTTTATTAGAACTTAAGATTTTTAATACTAGTTGATATATTTTAGAAAACAAAATGGCGAAATTATGTGTCGCTTAAAATAGTGGCTATTTTAAAAAGATATTTTAAAAATTTATAATTACTACACAAATTATTGTTAAAAGATATGAAAAAAAGGTAACATTTTATCCCTTAAGACTTAAGATTTTAAATGCTGCGAGCCTTTTAAAAAAATGGCTGCTGAATATCGCTGAGAATGCCCTGAAAACCTGGCAGAAGGAAATGATGCTTTTTTCTAAAAATGAATCTGAAATGTCCTGAAAATTGGAATTAAATATTTAATATGTAAGCTTTTGAATGCCACTTATCATAAAAAAAATATATGGTAGCTTCAGACGATACTTAAAATTGTGAGTATGTATTTTGAAAATTTTTATACAAAACTAATATTTGCTGTCAAAATCAGTGTTAAAAGAATACAGTAAAAGAAGCAGTGTTTTTTAAGGACATATATTTTCCACATAATTCCACAAGTAATTTTTACAAAAAAATAAAATGGCGGATCAATACGGTTGAATCTTTACTGAAAACGTGGCAGAAATAAAAATAAATGATGATTTCTTCTGGGAATTAATTTGAAATGAACTAAAAACTATTATTAACCAATATTATCAAAAATTACACTGGCATACAAAAATGCAAAAGTCTCTTGACCCATACGTCCCAATATGTGATTTTCATGTATTTTGACCTGCTGATCACGAATCCGGTGTCAGTTTCGCTCCAGCACCGTATGGTTTTGAGTAAATTACCGAAAATATCCTGAAAATAACATAAAACTCCAGAAAGTGGATAATGTTGTTCATCAGTCGATGTCAGGAGGAAAGGGCGATGACACTCGAGGTTGAAGAATTTTTTCTAGATATTTGTACCCTCTGCTTGCGGATCTAATAGCTACCTTTTAACCGTATAAAGTTTTTTTAACCTTTTTTAGCGTACCTTTCAACCGTATAAAGCCATTTCAAATTAATTTCCAGAAGTTATCATTTATTTTTATTTCTGCCACGTGTTCAGGAAAGCTTCAACCGTATTGATCCGCCGTTTTATTTTTTGTAAAGATAACTTGTGGAATTATGTGGAAAATTTATGTCCTTAGAAAACACTGCTTCTTTTAATGTATTCTTTTAACAATAATTTTGACAGTAAGTATTAGTTGCTTTTTAATGTTCAAACTACATACAGTTTCAAGCACCATCTGAAGCCACCACATATATTTTTTAATGATAAGTGGCATTCAAAAGCTTACATATAATTACAGTTTTCGGGACATTTCAGAGTAATTTTTAGAAGAAATCATCGTTTACTTCTGCCCCGTTTTTAGGGCATTCCCAACGAAATTCAGCCGCTATTTTTTTATGGTTCGAAGCATTTAAAGCTTAAATCCTAAGGAAATAAATGTTACATTTTTTTCATATTTTTAACAATAATTTGTGTAGCAAGCATACATTTTAATATTTTTTTGAAATACCCACTATTTTACGGGACACATAATGCCGACATTTTGTTTTCTAAAATATATCAACTAACATTAAAAATCTTAAGTTCTAACAATGAAATTGATACCCTTAGGTTATTTATTCAATAGGAATTATAGATACAAATTTCCACTTTTTATATGAATGTATGAATTCGACACTGATTAGGGCGTCATCTTGTATCCATATAAATATTTTTGGTAAAATAATGTTGGCTTCTGTAATCAAATACACAATACAACATTATTTCACACTTTTTAGGTAATTTCAGATTAACTGTCAATAGTAAACCTCATTTAGTTTAATTTTCATTAAGACATTATCAGTCATACTGAGTCACTAGTTTGTTTTTTGAAATAATTGCCAACAGCATTCGAAAACTTAGGCCCTAGAGAGAAAATTGCAATGCTGGTTTAATTTTTTTTACAATAATTAGTACTGTAAGTATAATTTTTTATAGGAATTTTCAAAATACTCACCATTTCAGGCGCCATATTAAGCCACTATTTTGTTTCTTTGAAAAAACTCCAAGTGGCTTTGGAAGCTTAGATTTTAAAGAACAAATTGGTATATTATTTTTTTTTCCACAAATTAGGTTTTACAGAATTGTACAGTATTATTGCCAAGTGAAACATCGCTGAAAAGAAGCAGACGAGTGACGAGGCATTGTAAAAATATAAACTGGTGCCTAATATTGTGGTTATGCGCAGCATTTCTAAAAAGTAGTTCTTCACGAAGATACAAGGGTACGGATGAACCGAATAAGCAGTTCAAAAATATGAGATCTTAAACGTTCACTATATGGTCCATTTCTAATCACTTTAACTCAATAAATTTTGCTGGCTATGATAAATATGCATCTAGCGCATGGTGTGATCTGTCCTCATGCATCCATGTTTGTTAACGCTAAAACTTTGAGGTTTTAGTTAAAATATACCAAAGTGCTAATCAAAGTTAAAAGAGGCCGGTCAATTTCCAAATTTATTCAAAGGCACGTAGCTATAACTTATAATATTTTCTGTTCCATTTCAGGTACTACAGACGGAATGCTAAACCAAAAATGGATAAAAAATGGAAACATAGAAGTGAACTAGTGATAGTAAAACTTATTTCAATTTTATATTATACATCAATTGCAAAATCATGTGTTACGGATCAAGAAGTCAGAGACGAAAGTGTTTTAGATAGGGAACTTAAAAATTATGTAGATAGGGTATTAAGTGTAGACACATTTCTAATAGCGCCAGGAATTGAGATTGAAAGAACAGGAAACGATAGTGTTAAAAATGATACCAAACGAAATCTAACTCATCCCCAAGGTAGAGATTTAGAAACAATACAAGATTATGTTGAAGAGAAATTAGAAGGATATGCTCAGACTCATGCCTTATCAGTTAATTTTCAAGAAACTGCAAGATTTCTTTCCTCAGGTAAGCTCCGATATCTATATTATTATTAGGAAGGAGAGTAGATATGAAGTTCTTCCGCAGTTTTCAGACCTGCCGACCTTTTGCATATTTTCGAAATATGAGATTTCCTCCATAAAAGTTTAATTCTAAGTGATTACGGGACATTACAAAGGTAGTAGTAGTCCGAGAGCCTGCGTATAAATGTGCTGACTATCCGGGGAACTCTGACAATGTGTGAAATCGATTGTTCACGCTTATGTAAATAATGAGTGGACGTCAGCTAACTTGATGGCGGTGGGGGAGGATGTGAAAAGGTTGAGAACATTAAAAAAAATGAGAAAAAAATTATCCGGTGAATGTTGATACTTATATGAGGGGAAGATTCTGTTATATAATGAAACGAGGTAGTCTGCTGGATGAGGTGTGGTGTATTGTGCGTCAGCTGATCGATTGAAAGGGTCCAAAAACACGAATAATTTAAAACTATTCGGCAAACTTTAAAATTTGTATAAATAATAATATTTACACTAATATTGACAATAGTCGCAGTTAGTTGCATTTATGTGGGTGAAAAAGTCGTCAGCTGGTACAGCAAAGGTGCTGAGTGTTGACTTTCCTGAGAGGCAGCGCACACCACCTTTATAGCGTCAGCTGATGACTTTTCCAGCCACATAGTTGCAGCTGACGGTGTTTATCGTTAATCTTAGTATGAATATCATCATATACCAGAATTTCAAAGTTCACCAAAGAGTTGTAATTAGAAATATCGATATTAATAAGTTAATGTTATAAAGCATGCGTGCGACATTCCCAATTTTTTAAAATGCTATTAAATACTCAATTTATTGTAAAAATACATTTTTTAATGAAAATACAAATTGTATATGTATTTCTGTTAGTAATTTAAAACACAACTTAGCATTAAATGGGTACGGAAAATAGATACGAACTCATCGTTTATTGAAACAGAACAAAACATAACATTTAATATATTTTGTTATGTATTTTAATAATAAAGAACAACACTACAAATATTTTTTACATTATAAATTTGTATTGAACCATTAAGTCTTCTTGCAAACGATTCCGACTACTCATTTATTTCTGTCTTTTTTCAGTATTTAGAAAATAAATTGTCTGAGGAAAATATATATTTATATTTTTTTAAATGTATTAAATTTATATTAAGTATCATAAAAAACATATTTTTGCAACAAATTGAATATATAATCAAATTCAAAAAAAATTTGGGAATGCCGCACGCATGCTTTGTAACACTGACTTATCAGTATCGATATTTCGAATTACAACTATTCGGCGAACTTTGAATATTGAGTATATGATAATATTCACACCAATATTAACGATAAACACAGTCAGCTGCAAGTATGTGGGTGGAAAAGTCATCAGCTGATGCTAAGAATGTGGTGCGCGCTGGTTCTCAGGCAAGTCAATACTCAGCATCTTTAGTGTACCAGCTGACGACTTTTCCACACACATACATGCAGCTAAATGCGTGTATCGACAATCTTGGTATACATATAATGATACACCCAAATTTGAAAGTTCGCCAAATACTTTTTAATTCTTCGTTTTTTTTGTACCCTTTCGATCCATCAGCTGACGCACAATCCACCAGCCCCCGTTCAGCTGACTATGTTCTACTTTCACTATAAAACATAATCTTTCCCTCATATAGCATTCACCGGATAATATATTATCAATTTTTTAACATGTTTTCAACCCTTTCACATCCGCCCCCAATGCTACCCAGCAAGCTGACGATCCATTCATTGTTCACTAATGAGTGACTAATCGATTTCACACATTGTCAAAGTTCGCCGGATAGTCAACACTTTTGTACGCCGGCTCCTGGATATCTGCAGCTGAGGATACTACGATATCTTCAGCTGTAGAAATTGCCTTTCGAGGTATACTCTGTATACACGACACACATGATCGTTCCTCAAACTCCTTATATTTAAATTTGCTTTTAAGACAGTGTACTGTTGTCAGGCCTACTGCCCATCTCATTCATTTTCTATCGAGCCCAAATAATCAGTTTATAGTCGAATCGGTTTAAGCCATCTTTGCATGGAGCCTTCATTGTCTTATTCCAGAAGCTTGTTACTGTAAAAATAATAATAATTCTTAAAAAACTAGAATTATTACAAATAAGCTCTAAATTGATGCTTTGTTATATATTTTTTCTGTTGAAATTCAGGCATTAGTTCATTGAATTTTTTATGACAGTGTTTAGGCAACTGCTTTCTGTCAACTTGGCATGTATTATTAGAACATCACATGTGAAATAATAAATGGTGTAGATCGAGTTCTACGATAGCTAGAAATTAAAAAAAAAATGCAAGTAAACTAGATAAAAAAGTTTATAACTGGAAATTATTTTCGAACATACAGGGCGAGCCAAGACGAAATTACAGGACCAAGTGCCTTTTTTAAAATGGAATGTGTAGTATATCAGTACATTTTTTTGATGCCTCTTTCTAGGCTCTATTTATTCCTATTAGCATTGAATATCACCCAACCACTTGGATGAAATGAATTTTTTTGTTGAAATCTGCAGATGTATATTAAAAAATCACCAGTCACAATTATGAGTTTCAAGAAAAACTTATGTGAATACCAGTTACGAGACATCTATTAATGTTTTTGAATCATTTTCACTTCCTAACACTGTACAGGGTGGGCAAAAATGTCTTTTCAATGAAGAACTTTTTAAATTGAATTTTCTCAATTTTTTTAAATAGAACACCCTGTATGTTTTTCAACGATGTGATGTAGAAATGAAAAACGATCATTTTTTGCAAGTACTTCCCTACGGCTAATTGCAACCCTTTTCATTTTAGGTATAAATAAATAAATGTCAAATTCAAGAATAAACTTAAAAAAAGAGTTTCCCTCAAATAATTCATTAGAAAAATTTATAATAGGTGTTCGACGTGTTTCCCATTTTGATTGACACACGTCTTTATGCAATTATTGAAGTCACTACAATAGAGTATTGCTGAATGAGGATTATACTGAAAATTATATTTTCACATTGTTCTAATATTGATAAGAGCACCTTGCTACCTAATCTATTAATATTTGGAATTTCCTTCAAACATGTTATGTAATAATTATGTTATTTAAAGCGAGACAGCGCAACATTGGAAAATATTATCTATGCTTAAACATGTTGGGTCTAATATTCCGTTACCTTTTAGTGTCAAAATTAGAGTTTCTCAATGTATATATAATTTCCCGCAATAATAATAAGATAAAGTAAACAGGGCGAGTCAAATTTTCTTTTTGTTGAAATGGGTTTAGAATGCCATGAAATGTCGAGATTTTAAATTTGAGAGAAAAAAAATTCTGGTCAATCTGGGGTTTGTAACTTCTATTGTGTGCATATTTTATTTAAGATATTGACTTGAAATTTGGTACACGTATATTTCATAATGAGAGTTGGAACTATAACACTCATCACATACACATCATCATCATAACAAATTTATTTAAATTAATAAAATACAAACATTGCCTCACCGGATCGCGATCCGGAGCCAAAATGAATTTAGAACAGAAAAGGATAAAATGACAATAAAGACAAAAAGAAAAACAATTGACAAACAGACAAAAGGGGGAAAGGATAGATAAATATATAAAGGTGTATAGGGAAAAGTGTGTGATAGAGAAAAGTTATGGTTAAGTAAAATGTGGCTAGAGAGGTTGCCGGAAGATAGACAACGCCTGGTATGGTAGGGGTTGTTTGATCTGGAATGGGGCGTTATGCATTCTGACTCTGGTTGAAACTTGGTACAGGTTTGTATTATAACGACATGTGAAAATAAATTACATTTTGAGATGATTTCGCTGAAGGATTGGGGGGGAGGGGCAAATTGGGTTAAATAAGCCTAACAATCACATAAATAAAATGCTTCAAATAAAAAAGTTTCTTCGATCTTTAAACTCCATTTCACTTTGGTTCACCACTCGTCTCACTTTAATAACAAAAATAGTTTGCCATGTTTAATTTTACGATGCATTTTGCAATTAATGGTCAACATGTACCTACGAGTTTTATGTTTTTGTAAAATATGTATCATAGGAAGAAAACTTTTTGTTTCGCTATACCTAAGACAAAGGTTGATGGTTAAAACATTAATAACTGTTGACAGCGTCATATTTAGATTAGATTAGGAAGGAGGAGCTGGCTGATTGACCACCGCCACCGCCATGAATCTCCACAGCCTTGATAACGGCCCCTTAGTGGCTCTTGGTTTTTCCTCACCAAGTAGTTGGAATCTCAGTCTATCAAGGCCATCGCAATGGCACAATACGTGGACTGAGGTTTTCTCTGCCTCTTGGCAGAATCTGCATGTTGCGTCCTCTGCCAGACCCATTAGACTCAAATGTCTATTTAGTTTGCAGTGGCCGGTTAGAGGACCCACTATTATTCTAATAGCCTTTCTGTTTTGATATAAATGAAAATACTTTCATAATATTATTTTAATTTTTTCAGGGGATTCTGGTAAAAGCTCTTTCCTCACTGGATTTGGAATGGGTTTCTTAGCGTTTGGTTTAAAAAAGCTTTTACTGCCTGTTTTTATTGGCGCTCAGCTAGTGAAAAGTGTGTTAATAGCGATGTTTCTTCCATCTATTCTAGGAGGTTTAGGCAAACTTGTTGGAAAGGGATTATCCACATTCTCAGGCATTTCTGGAGCTTCAGCAGGCATTAACAACAACAATCAATATAATCAAGTAGAAGATTTTGAATTCAAGGATACTCATCCCTACAATAATGACCAAGAAGTTGTAACAGATTTCAATAGCGAGGCGGATACAGTAAATCAAGTGAACGTAGATGGTGGTGCAATAGCACCTTCAAATTCAAGGTATGTAAACATATTCAATGCCAGGTGAGTCACGAACTGTGCTAGCTTCGATATTTCTTAAGTAATTTGCAAATGAATGAATTTTATGCTTAATATAGAATTAATATGTCCTTTACACTGTAATAATAATAGTGATATATTTCTAAATTCAGCAGCATCACTAGGTAGGTGCGGGGGGCGAATCCCATCAGACGGCACTACCAACGCAGGTGACTCTCAGTTGTAAAACAAATAGCATTTTCTTAAGCCCAGGTTACAGGCATTAATATACCTACAAGCCTAGAAATGTATGATATGCTAATTTACATTTTACTCAACTACTCAGTGTAAGGAAGTCAAATGTAATTCTGATATCTATATATGTATGTGATAGTGTTTAACTGTTACATTATTAAGCCGGTCCTTCGACAGATTTACGAGCAGCGTGGTGCCAAGAAGGGCATAGGGGGTTATAAAGACAGCTTGCTAATAGACCGCTGTATTACACGGGATTCTGTGCAGTACAAGAGGAATCTATCGATGGCCAGGATTGACTATTGTAAGGCATTTGACGCAAAATCGCACGAACTATTGTTGCATTTGCTCAAATGTTTTGCGGTGGCAGAACCACTAGTGAGATGCATAGAACAACTGCTGCCTCTCTGGAGAACTCGCTTCACCATAACATTAACATTCACAGCGGATTACAACGGAGCAGGTGGAATTCCGAAGAGGAGTTTTTCAAGGAGACTATCTGAGTCACTCCTCTTTTGCATCTCACTGCTGCCGTTATCTGTTGAGCTCCGCCAAAGTCGCGGGCATCACTGTGGACCACCCAGCAACCGGAGGCATGAGGTCACTCATCTATTCTACATAGATGACCTTAAACTGTATGCTCCGGAAACCTTGAACTTCAAAACGCTCTAAGGGTGGTCGCGTAGTACACGCGGGCCATTGGTATGGAGTTCGCGGTCATTTAACTCAAGAGAGGACGATGCGGAAACTTTGCTGAAGACGCACAACTCGCAGACGGAAGCATCCTGAGACATCTGGATGCCGGAGAGTCCTACACATACCTGGATGTGGTGCAACATCACATCCAGGATGTGCAACAAGTGAAAGAATCTCTCCGCGGCAAGTACAGAAGCCTACTCCGAAAGATTTGGTCATCCGAACTTTCGGGAAAAAAACAAGGTATCTGCCACTAATATGCTTGCCGTTCCTGTTCTGCTCTACTCCCATGGAGTAGTCAAATGGAATGTAGATGAGCTGCGCCAGTTGGACAGAGGTACCCGCAAGATGATGAATATCCATAGGAGCATTCATCCTAGATCGTCCGTCCCTCGCGTGTACCTCCCACGAAATCGGGGGGGGGCAGAGGGCTCTTGGGGTTGGAGTGCATGCATGGCAGAGTGGCACTGAGCATGGCATGTAATGTCCTTAGGAGCTCAGTCCCATTCCTTCAATTAGTGAGAGATCACGAAAACGCAGGGGTGGGTGCAGGAGTGTTTAAGGCGGCAAAAAGAGCCGCAGATGAACTTGGTCTTGCATTCGACGATAGGCGAAGAGGCCGGCGCGGTGCTGATCCAGAGTCAGTCACTGAACTACAGCCAATTCGTCTGAAGGCCCAAATAAAAGCTGCCGAGCAGGAACTTCTGTTTAGGCAGCACGTCGATAAACCTATGCACAGTGTATACTATAAGAACGTAGAAACACTGGGTTTATCAACCAGGCTGACATTTGCCTTTTTAAGGTCAGCCGGGCTAAAGTTGGAGACCGATGGATTCATTGTGACCTGCCAAGATGGTGTAATTAACACGTTGGTCTACCGAAGCCGCGTAATGGGTGTAAAGGTTCCTGATATAAACTGTAGGACCTGCTATCAGGCGCCGGAATCCCTCATGCATTTACTTTCTGCATGTCCGGTGTATGCGATTTCAGCCTACATCCATCGCCATAACGCGGCGTTACAGGTGCTGTACTATCATCTACGACACTCGTACGGAGTAGATCAAACACCAGTGCTGCCTTACGTCGAACTGAGCAGTTCAGTTCGAGCAACGAGGAGCAGCAGTAGCAGGAGCAGCAGGCATCTTTCAGCTAGAACCTGAAGATGGCAGATGAGATTCCGCCGAAACGTCGTTCAGACAACCATGGTTTCAACAGGAGCCTACCAACTACCCGGGAAAACAGCCGGAAGCAATATATATATATATATATATATATATATATATATATATATATATATATATATATATATATATGCCACTGTAATTTTTAATAATAATGGTTAATAATAGATTTTAGTTCATTTCAAGTTAATTCCCTGAAGAAATTATCATTTATTTTACTTCTGTCACGTTTTCAGGAAAGATTCAACCGTATTGATACGCCATTTTATTTTCTTGTAAAAATGACTTGTGGAATTCTGTGTGGAAAATTTATGTCCTTAAAGAACACAGCTTTTTTATTGTATCTTTTAAGAATAATTTTGACAGCAAGTACTAAGTTTTTTAAGAATTTTCAAAATACATGCTCACAATTTTAAGCACCAACTGAAGCTACCATGTATTTTTTTTAATGATAAAGTTATTCAAAAATTTACATATTAAACATTTAATTCAAGTTTTCAGGATATTTTAGATTAATCTATATATATTTATTTCCAACAGACATACGGTTAGCTTATAGACATAAAAACTTATACTTACTACACAATATGTTGTTAAAAAATATAAAAAAAAGGTAACATTTATTTCCTCATGACTTAAGCTTTTAAATGCTACTAGCCATTAAAATAAAATGGCGGCTGAATATCGCTGAGAATGCCCTGAAAACGTGCAGAAGTAAATTATGATGTCTTCTATAGATTAATCTAAAATATCCTGAAAACTTGAATTAAATGTTTAATATGTAAATTTTTGAATACCTTTATCATTAAAAAAAATACATGGTAGCTTCAGTTGGTGCTTAAAATTGTGAGCATGTATTTTGAAAATTCTTAAAAAACTTAGTACTTGCTGTCAAAATTATTCTTAAAAGATACAATAAAAAAGCTGTGTTCTTTAAGGACATAAATTTTCCACACAGAATTCCACAAGTCATTTTTACAAGAAAATAAAATGGCGTATCAATACGGTTGAATCTTTCCTGAAAACGTGACAGAAGTAAAATAAATGATAATTTCTTCAGGGAATTAACTTGAAATGAACTAAAATCTATTATTAACCATTATTATTAAAAATTACAGTGGCACACAAAAACGCTAAAGTGTTTTGTCCCATAGGTTCTATGTGATTTTCATGTATTTTGACCCGCTGACTACGAATCCGTTCTCTGTTTAACTCCAGTACCCTATGATTTTGAGTAAATCGCCGAAAATATCCTGAAAATATCAGAAAACCCCAGAAAGTGGAAAATGTTTTCATTAGTCGATGTCAGGAGGAAAGGGCGATGTTCCTTGTGGTTGAAGTATGTTTGTTTTTAGAGACTTTTACCCTGTGCTCGCGGATCTGATAGCTGATAATCCCCTACCGGGTGTCCAGCGAACTTTTGACCCTATAAAGCCCTTTTTAGCCTTTTCCTTTAGCGAACCTTTCAACCGTATAAAGCCTTTTTTAGCCTTATACTTAACTGAACGATTAAGAGAATCCTCTTTCCTCCTGACATCGACTGATGGACAAAACTTTCCATTGTCTGGGGTATTATGCTATTTTCAGGATATTCTCGGCGATTTACTCAAAATCATAGGGTGCTGGAGCTAAACCGATACCGGATTCGTGATCAACGAGTCAGAATACATGAGAGTCACATAGTCGGACCTATGGGTCAAGACACTTTTGCATTTTTGTGTGCATTGTGTGTAATTTTTAATAATAATGGTTAATAATAGTTTCTAGTTCATTTCAAATTAATAGAAAAAGCAAATTTTTTCTCGAGGTTGCAGTCAGAAGTGTAAAGTTGTTATGGCCAAACACACAAAGAAAACTCTTCGTTACTTGTCAAGCTTTCGGAAATGTTTATTTCCTTTTTCAAGACATCTATAAAGTGTATTATTTTATAAATAAGTCATATATATAAAACAATTAATTACTTACTAACATGAGGATGTTTGTTGAGGTGAAGCACAAAAATAGAAATAAAATCATCCTCGAGGAAAAACATAGAAGGTTAAAATATTCTTATAAACTATACCATATTAATAATTTAAAAGCATTTTAGTGCGAAAATCTTAAAACAATCACATTTTAAAATAGATATATATCAATACATTTTGTTAACATTAGACGTCTACTAGTGAAGGTAAGGAGAAACAATTCTACGAAAAAATATGAGAAAAAACTTTTAAAAGAACAAATTTGATTGGTGTTAAGTGTTTGGGGAATTTTCTAGGGTCCCTAGGCTACCAACTGACTGGTGACGATTTATTGCCAACTTGAAGGTTACAAATTTTGATTTGTCGTCCTAGCAATTTGTAACCTTCAAGTTGGCAATAAATCGTCACCAGTCAGTTGGTAGCCTAGGGACCCTAGAAAATTCCCCAAACACTTAACACCAATCAAATTTGTTCTTTTAAAAGTTTTTTCTCATATTTTTTCGTAGAATTGTTTCTCCTTACCTTCACTAGTAGACGTCTAATGTTAACAAAATGTGTTGATATATATCTATTTTAAAATGTGATTGTTTTAAGATTTTCGCACTAAAATGCTTTTAAATTATTAATATGGTATAGTTTATAAGAATATTTTAACCTTCTATGTTTTTCCTCGAGGATGATTTTATTTCTATTTTTGTGCTTCACCTCAACAAACATCCTCATGTTAGTAAGTAATTAATTGTTTTATATATATGACTTATTTATAAAATAATACACTTTATAGATGTCTTGAAAAAGGAAATAAACATTTCCGAAAGCTTGACAAGTAACGAAGAGTTTTCTTTGTGTGTTTGGCCATAACAACTTTACACTTCTGACTGCAACCTCAAGAAAAAATTTACTTTTTCTGCTTAACTAGTCAGTCAAGACTACCTTTCCGGTTTTATTATATATATATATATATATATATATATATATATATATATATATATATATATATATATATATATATATATATATATATATATATATTTCCAACAGACATACGGTTAGCTTATAGACATAAAAACTTATACTTACTACACAATATGTTGTTAAAAAATATAAAAAAAAGGTAACATTTATTTCCTCATGACTTAAGCTTTTAAATGCTACTAGCCATTAAAATAAAATGGCGGCTGAATATCGCTGAGAATGCCCTGAAAACGTGCAGAAGTAAATTATGATGTCTTCTATAGATTAATCTAAAATATCCTGAAAACTTGAATTAAATGTTTAATATGTAAATTTTTGAATACCTTTATCATTAAAAAAAATACATGGTAGCTTCAGTTGGTGCTTAAAATTGTGAGCATGTATTTTGAAAATTCTTAAAAAACTTAGTACTTGCTGTCAAAATTATTCTTAAAAGATACAATAAAAAAGCTGTGTTCTTTAAGGACATAAATTTTCCACACAGAATTCCACAAGTCATTTTTACAAGAAAATAAAATGGCGTATCAATACGGTTGAATCTTTCCTGAAAACGTGACAGAAGTAAAATAAATGATAATTTCTTCAGGGAATTAACTTGAAATGAACTAAAATCTATTATTAACCATTATTATTAAAAATTACAGTGGCACACAAAAACGCTAAAGTGTTTTGTCCCATAGGTTCTATGTGATTTTCATGTATTTTGACCCGCTGACTACGAATCCGTTCTCTGTTTAACTCCAGTACCCTATGATTTTGAGTAAATCGCCGAAAATATCCTGAAAATATCAGAAAACCCCAGAAAGTGGAAAATGTTTTCATTAGTCGATGTCAGGAGGAAAGGGCGATGTTCCTTGTGGTTGAAGTATGTTTGTTTTTAGAGACTTTTACCCTGTGCTCGCGGATCTGATAGCTGATAATCCCCTACCGGGTGTCCAGCGAACTTTTGACCCTATAAAGCCCTTTTTAGCCTTTTCCTTTAGCGAACCTTTCAACCGTATAAAGCCTTTTTTAGCCTTATACTTAACTGAACGATTAAGAGAATCCTCTTTCCTCCTGACATCGACTGATGGACAAAACTTTCCATTGTCTGGGGTATTATGCTATTTTCAGGATATTCTCGGCGATTTACTCAAAATCATAGGGTGCTGGAGCTAAACCGATACCGGATTCGTGATCAACGAGTCAGAATACATGAGAGTCACATAGTCGGACCTATGGGTCAAGACACTTTTGCATTTTTGTGTGCATTGTGTGTAATTTTTAATAATAATGGTTAATAATAGTTTCTAGTTCATTTCAAATTAATTCCCAGAAGAAACCATCATTTCTTTTTACTTCTGCCACTTCTTGAGGAGAGATTCAACCGTAATGATTCGCCATTTTGTTTTTTTGTAACAACGACTTGTGGAATTCTGTGGAAAGTTTATGTCTTAAAAAAAACACTTCTTTTATTGTATTCTTTTAACAATAATTTTGACAGTAAGTATTAGTTTTATAATTTCCAGAATACATACTCACAATTTTAAGCATCACCTGAAACCACCATATATTTTTTCTGATGACAAGTGGCATTCAAAGGCTTACATATTAAACATTTAATTACAGTTTTCAGGACATTTTAGATTAATTCCTAGAAAAACACATCATTTACTCACGTTTTCAAGGAATTCAAGGAATTCTCAGCAATATTCAGTCGCCATTTTCTTTTATGTCTCGGAGCATTTAAAAGCTTATGTTCCAAGGAAATAAATGTTACCGTTTTTATATTTTTTAACAATAATTTGTGTAGTAAGTATAATTTTTTTTGAAATACCCACTATATTAAGGGACACATAATGCCGCCATTTTGTTTTCTGAAATATATCAATTAGCATTAAAAATCTTAAGTTCTAACGAAAAAATTGCTATCCTAAGTTTTCTTATTCGATAAGAATTATGGATACAATTTCTCACCTTTTATATGAACGTATGAATTTGACACCGATTAGGGCGCCATCTTGTATCCGTATAAATATTTTTGGTCAAATAATGTTGGCTTCTGTAATCTACCTAATACAAAATGTTTTTAAACTTCAAATTAATTATTCAGGCACATACAAGAAAAAAGTCGAGTGCGAGAAAGCAGACTTATTTGTTCCCATGCATTTTGACCTGCTGAATACGAGTTCGATGTTCGTTTTGCCCTATTCTCTCTTGCACTTTTCCTTACCTCAAAAACACCGTCAGAATGCCCTAAAAATCTGAAATAAGTAAATAAAAGGCTTAAATGAGCTGACCACCATTTCCATACGTATTATGGAGCGGTGAGACCGAATGTGGCCGGTAAGATGATCTATGGTCATTTTTAAGAGAGATACACACTGCCAAAATCGTGGTTCCGAGGATTTCGCTTCGCCGGCGACATGGGTCCGCCTCGGGAGCAACTGTATCCAAACCAGAGACAATGAAATTAGGAAAAAATTCAGTGATACGGAAAAGGAACAGAGAAATCCAATAGCGTAAACCTGACACCCCTACGATAGTTCGTTTTCGAGATAGGGCCGCTCAAAATCACAGGAAGGAGATGATCTCCTTTTCCTCATTTCTCGAGACTCAATCTCGGAAACCAAAAAAGCTATAGAATTCTAGTTTACACTAATCGATTTCTCTCACCACCTTACCTACTCATGAATTTTTTCAGATTTTTAGCGACACTTTCATTTTTTGCCACAATATTGAAGGTGGGATCATCTAAAAAATGTACGCGTTTTCGACATCTGTTCACATTCCACGCTAACTTTTTCCAGACAAAAATGACCCCCCCTCTTGTGCTCAATCCGTTCAAAATTAAATTTTCTATCGGATGGTGGGCGGCACGATGATCTACGATTAATTTTTAACGAGATACAAGCCGCCAAAGTATAAGGTTCGAGGATTTCGCTCCTTGAACAACGCGACCCAACCTCGAGGGCCACTGGTACTAAACCAGGAACCCTACAATTCTAAAACAAATTAAATTCCCATACCATGTTTCCAGTCAGGGTAGTTCGACCTACCATCTAGCTTTTGGAATGATGCCGGAACTGCTGCATTTGAACTCATCTTTGGCGTCCTCGATCAAATCAACTAAACTCTCCAAATTCTCTACACTACATGTGACCATCCTAGGGTCATAACTTGGTAAAAGAACAGAGTTTGAAGTTTATACAAATTAGTAATTTATTGAAAAACGCATACAAAATAATATGTCGTATTATTTGTTGCAACGCGATTTATCAATAATATGGGCATAGTCGCATTATGCTAATCAGCCAAGTGGGGCCACCATCATCCCGGTCAATAAACTACTTTTCCAACAATTAGATTATATTTTGATCTTATTGCTTTAAAAAGTTGGTATGATAAATACAGGTAAATAAGAATTTCATTTAGTTAGTAATGCATTTAGGAGCTTAGGGTTTACTCTTAAAATATCAATTAATTTGTTAAAATTCATTATGATGGTGCACATTTAACCAAAATTACCACCAAACGAGAATAAATATTGAAAAAAATGTGACAAATGTCAATAATATTTGGCAGATAGTTAATAATCCTGCACCCTGCACTATTGGTAATGAAAAATGTGCAACATATATGAGGGATAATAATAATAACAAAAGTTCTTTATTGAATATATAAGAGAGAATTTACATATTCAATCGGCTATCGACCGGGGTCCTTCAGCCTTATGAGGGATAATTAATTAATATAAAGCTGTTATTTACCTTAGCTGCTTTCAGTCGATAAGTTGTCAATAATAATAAAATATAGTAGGTATAAATTCAAACGTATAGAGTTACAAAGTCATATTATTGTTAGTAGGTATATCATGTATTACAAACCTCTACCAGAGCTGGCCTATTGCCTTAAAATATATGGTTTACAGTTATTATAAGGTATCAGATTAAACCAAGTGGAAAACAATACTACAAAATACGTAAGGTCTCTTTTTAAGTTAATTTTATGCACGAATCATTTCTTAAACTATATTTACTGTAGCAAATTGGCAATAAGAAACAATTATTTTATGTTTAAAATTAATAATACTTGAGTTTTGTAACACTAGCTGATCCTCTTGTGTTAGGTTATAGGTTGATTAGTTTATGGAATTATAGATTTTAAATATAGATTAGTTGTGATATATCTGGTATAGCGTATAATAAGAAACATCGTGGCTAAATGGAGACATCCAAAGCCAGTGAAGAAAAAAAAATGTTTAAAATTTATCTAGTCGTGATAAACTCACTTTAACTGTTCCCAATGATCTAAAATTAACAAAATTCTTATAATATTTATATTAGCGGCGGGCAACAAAAATCTATTTATACCACACAAAAATTAAAATTTTTATAATTGTCTTAAATTCAACAAAAATTGAATAAATATTATACATAAAATTGTTGGAATAAGTATTAAACCTATTCTTTATAGGATTTTGCAAACAGCAGAAAAAAATAACTATCTATAACTAAAAGAAGAACTTTGTGTAAAAATATTAAATTTTGATGAAAACATCTAGAAATTGTAATTCATTTCTAGTTTCCTTTTCTAAAGTAAATTTGATAGGTTCCTTATAATTTAAATTTTCTAAAATATTATCTAGTAACTCTAATACCGTGAGGCCAAATCGCAAAGATATCGTCCACATATCTCCACCAGATAACCGGTTTGTATGTACAAATGTCTAGTTTCAAAGTCGTCCATAAACATATTGCTTAAAATTGGTGACAATGGAGAGCCCATTGCCATACCGAAATCCTGCTGAATGAAAATATTTTCCAACAAGAATAACTTGTTTCGATACAAGTAGTTAAAAGTTCCATTATGATATTTATATTTTCCTAGTAATATACTGGTTAATTGTATAATTTTATAGATTCCTCGGACGGCGTTGGAAGTAAAAAGTGGCAAAGAAAATTAGAAAAATTAAGAAAATGCCACAAATAACATTTAGACAATATTTCTTTTTGCACGGGGCGGCAAAAGACCCAGGAACGCCTCTGAAGTCACAGTATACTCTAACGTATCCTACAATATTATATCATGGGGGCAGGCAACTGAAATTTCCCGGGTTTTTGTAATGCAAAATAGGATAATTCAACTCCTGTTCAATCTGTCACATATACAATCTTGTAGATCGACTTTCATATCGAAAAACTATTTAAATATTCATTGGTTAGTATCAATAACCTAAAAGTAACTCTAGAACATTTCAATTGTTTAAAAATTTATGATTTTTGTTTTGGTCCCTTTATGTCTGTCTATCTTAAAGTTTTATCTAGTCGTCAATGTAGTCAAGTATCCATATCTCATGTATATGGCAAAAAAGGTAATAAAGGATTTGATTTGATATGATTTGATATGTTTCTTTTTCTATTCACCAACAATATTGCTTTCAGCATTGAGTATTTTGATCACAATATGTTCGGGCAGAATGTTTCCGCCTATAAAAAATAAAATGTAAGGACAATAATTTTTCAAGAAACACAAAAAGTTGAAAATTACAATAATAGGTACCTACCAGTTCGTGAAAGTAAGCCATTAGAAATATCTCGCTGACAATTACAGAATTTCTGTTAGTCCATTGTTGAAATTTCTCATATTCTTTCTCATACAGATAGCGATTTCTTTGGTAGTAGTACCTCATTTGCTTCTGCGACCCTTTGAGCGAGAATTTGTGGAATTTCCTTGTCCTGCATTATCACTTTTAGAAAGGTTTCAGCATACTTTATTACTTCACTGACAGAAATTGTGACGTTTTATTCACTTTAACACTCGAGCTTTGTGCGGTCGGTTAACGGTAAGCTCGGGCACCATCTTTACAGTTTTTTACTTGGTGTAAAGTTTCCACATTAGCCTTTTAACACAGCCTGTTGTAGTAGGGCTAGAATAGTTACAGTGAAGAAACGGTATGTCCAGAGGGTCTAGGGATAGTTAGACTTCACACACACACTCCAGTAAAGAGCACGGTTCAGAGTATTTACAAAAATATGTATTAACTTGAGATCTACTATTTACAATGTTATTTAATAATATACAACTTAAAGCTACCCTACAATAGAAGCAACCAAGAGTTAAAGCAGGGTGACGGTGAACGACTGTTAGATGGTGTAAGAGGGACGTTTATTCTTTTTACTATTCTACGGTTAAGAATTATCTCTGGCCGTAACAGTATTTGGCGACGGAATATTCGGGCACCTCTAGCTCGGTGGTGGAGCTAGTTCTCTAGCGGATTGCACTTCTACTGAACATTTCAATATTTCTACTTAAATAAACAAAGTAATACAACTATTTGCGCTTTGTACCTACAGTACATAATAAAATCTTATTCTAATCTAATATTCTATATCCTTTTTTATGAAAATAACTGGTAATTTGGAGTAATGTTTCCATGGCAAAAAAATGCTTCATTACATAATAAATAAAATAATAGTCGCATCGTTATGGATACACAAAACCAACGCAAGGAACGGCAACCGCAAAGCCATATCTATTTCATATATTACTAAATTAATTTATTACATTTAAATTATGTAAGTATCTAAAATAGTGAAATATAAAACGTAAAATTAAATTAAACTTGTTGGGTTTAGTTTGTGAAAGAATAATTATTTGTTAGCTGAGTGTATAATGGTTAATAAAAAATATGGAAGACACTTTCCTGAATGACCATTGCCTGATCGTAACACAATTATAAATTTATATGATAATTTAGTTAATAGCGGAAGTTTTCAAAACCCAAAAACCTTAGTAAGAAAAAGAGCTGCAAATGAAGGGTACACAGGAGCAGTAATATTAGAAACAATAAAAGATAATTTCTACAAGTCACTACCCGAGTTAAATGTAGTAACTAACGTTTCTGCAACTTCGTGTGAAAGAATTTTAAAAAATAATAAATGTCTCGCATGTAAAGTTCATTTGCTGCATCACTAAAGACGCAGGCTAGATTTTTTTGCACCATTTTCAATTCTTTTAGAGAAAAATCCTAATAGTAGGGGAGCCCCTGACCTAAAATTTCGTGTAATCGCGGCATGGCTAAATTCATGAAAAATGTTTACTTCCAATCAAAATAAACAACTTTTTCCTTGCAGCAAAGTGTGTCGCGATAGGGGTGAAAATTCAATTTCAGTTGCTTTCATTCTGCGCAAAAATACACTAGACGTCAAAAAATACCAATTTTACTTCGGTCGTGTTGAGCAAAATGTTCGGTTTTGACCCTGCATTTACGATATCGATACATCACCGATCTTTCTCATTCGATAGATCGAGCTTTCATTCGAAATATTTATTTAGTTACGAACGTTTCAAAATTTCATGTTCTTCAACTTTTTATGTTAAATTTCAACATTTTTAAATGCAAAAAATTAATTCCCTTATTTGTCGTCCTATTCCGCTAAAACTCGATATGCGCGAATTGTCAACATTGTCGATTACGAATATGACATCGAAATTGACAAATTTAAAATGGCGGCGGCAAAATGGCAGATGGCAGAACAATCTTAATACCTAAATATTAAAAAGGCTTCCCAGTGCGAATGGCAGCTAGTTATTTGGTGGAGAGCATAAGGACGTAGATAAGGAGGGTGGACCCTCAAAAGGCGCCACTGGGCTTATTATAAAATGTGATCATATAATCTTTCCAGCCAAGGAACAAGATTAATTTTCTAGCGATCGAGCAATGGAATTCTTAAAATCCATCAATAATGCCAAAATTTACAGTTTACTATAAAGTCTCAAGATCTAGGCAAATATCAGGTGCATTAGTGCAAAAAACAAGAGCATGTAGACATTAAACATTTATTACGATACAAGTGAGATGTACACAACAAAAAAATAAATAAATAGAGCTACTTAACTTGATCTATACCCAACGAAGAAAATTCTATATGTTTGTCCTAACAAAACTATTCAAGTAATTAAAAATATCTCTAAGAGGTTCTCTCGCAACAATGAATCAAATATTATGCACCGAGTTATAGTTTTCAACAGTGAATTAAAACGCACTACTACGAGTTTAGTTTCTCTGGGAAAAATGGTATCGTCAAGCCTATAACTTGTTTCTAAAGTGTGACGTAAATGGACAAAAGTTCATGAGCTAATAAATTACAATATTCACTTTGCAAACTTAGATGTCAATGATGATCTAAAATATGTATACACCTTAAAATATTTTCTGCACAAAGTAGCCAAAGGCATACTAACCTCACATGGTACCATGCGTTGCTTTTACAATAAGATATTAGAGCATTTTAATATGACACACATATACTTAGGGTTTAATTCATGGAGGCAAAGTTGCATTATAATTTACTTTAATATCGAAATAGAAAATCACTAAATAAAACCATAAGAAATAATTTCTTTAATAAATAGATAACAAAATGAAACTAAAAAACCTGGTATTTTCTGTAACTCCTGCAGCGTGACCTGTTACAACTTCCTGCACATTCCAGACGTTGACTACAACCATAAATGCATGCCGGATGCCAAACTCCCCGCATTAAATCTCTTGGAGACTGCTGCGAACAACTCCCCAAGCCAAAACTTCTCTAGATTTTGGCCTGAACCATAAATAACTATACTTCTAAGTAATGGACTTCCTCCTATTACTACTCCTCCAAATACTAGGCCCCATATAACCAAAATTACAGCACCAAACAGCTGGGCTCTTACATAAATCACTCTGCTAAATTGCCTGACCCAAGCAAATTGTTACTGGCCTAACACAAATACAGGCCTATCTAAAGACTCGGTAATAATTAGAACAAATAAGAACTTTTGCAAGACAAAACTCAAAATAAAAGGCTTACCTCATATAAAGAGTATTACATAACCTCACGAAATACATGGCATCAGAACTTCAAAAAAGCCAAACAAATTCCTTCCTGGAATTGACAAAACGGCATAGCAGTGAATATCGCTGGGTACATCAAATCAAATCCACACCAGTGTTAGCGATGTGAAATCCAAATTCTTCAGTACCAAATCGGGACCACCGCCGTTCGCTACCTCGTGTCTCTCTCCAGCGAGAGCACTGGAAATCTTCCTGAGTTCTGTGTTGCCAACTTGAGCACCTAGAGAAAACTTCTCTAGCCAATGATAATGAACCACCAGAGGACTTAATCAAAAGACTGAATTTCACAGACATGTAATACCTAAACTATAAGAATATACAATTAACGCCACTGACTTGAATTATTATAAAGAAAACATGTTTTACTTCCTATAATTCACGTCGAAACTTAGGCAATCATCACACTATCTAGTTGTAGATTGTAAGTCGAGTGTGTTGCAGAACCTTTCATGCCAGAAAGGTGAGTTAATTCGAGTCGAATTAACATAAATAAACATATATTTATGAAGTTGCAACTTTAAATGCTACACCCTTTCAAAAATTAGAAAAGAAAAAAACTTAACCAAAAAAACTCAAGACTAAAAATAGATTTTTTTCTTTTTATCGTTACATCTACCAGTGACCACACAATATGTGGTCAGCTGAGTACTGCACAACAAGGCAAATCGAAATGATCTCATCATCAAATTAATTCATTTACAAGACAGAAGTCAAATTCCACAAATCCTGAATCTGAAACATGAGGTAAGATGATATCTTAATCCACCGAAATTTCTGAATTCGAACCAAAGTGGGCCTTTAAGTCTTTTACGTGCCATTCGCCAGCGTCAGCTCTATCAACATTGATGAGGGCATATGCGGCACGCGATGCCTGTTCACTTACTGTACACAGTACATACTTAGGAGCCAGCTTCCGAGAAAATCCTATTGCAGCGTCCGAGAGAACTTGAAGTCTTCTACGAACTTCCCTAAAAACATCTACAAGGCACTTCAACTCTGAAGCATAGCCTTGTCTATCTCCTGGCGATATTTCAACATCGTCAGTGGAGACTACTTCACCATAATAATTTCCCGAAATGGGAACATTTCTACCAAAATTCAAAAAAGACAGGGAGAACCCGGTCACTTCATTCTTTGCAGTGTTGATAGCCTGCCTAATCTTATGAATTTCCTTATCACAATTCTAATGCTATTTTATGTAGCACCGAATGGTAGTACCAACTGTCTTGTTATTACGCTCAACTAAATTGCACTGTGGAGAATAGCTTGCACCAAATATTTTGTACCTGATACCCTTTTGCCAGTTTCTTGAACTCAGAGCCTGCAAACTGTTTGCCATTATCACAGAAAATGAACTGAGGTATACCAAAGACTAGGAAATCTTCACTCTCCATAAACTTTGAGCAGTGGCCTTACGCACAGGACAACCAAGAATATACTTGATAAACCAGTCATCTACCACAAGTAAATGAGTGTTTCCCTTAGAAGATCGTTGGAATGGGCCCATAATAACAACAGAAACTATCTACCAAAGATAACTTGCAGATTTTTCATCATCATTTCACATTAGTCCCATTCTAGCTGTGTTTGCTATTTTCTGGGAAGCACAAAGTTGACAATTTCGAACATACTTCATGACGTCCTGAGGCATTTGTGGCCAGTAATAATGTTCTTGCAGGCGAGCTAATATCTTGAAGAACCTAAAATGTGCACAAACTGCTGGATCCATGATATTAACTCATGATTTGCTGTCTTTCTCCCTTCGGAACAAGTAATTTCCACTCAGTAAAATTTGTCTGTACCATTCAACACTTTCCATCGAGGATAGCGCCTTGGAGAAGAAGAAATATTCTCACGCATAGACAAATACCGATAATACAAATTTTCCAAAGAAATTTCTAACAAAGGTACTTCCTGTTCAACCGGAGGAATGCGAGACAGTTGACTACATATGAGAGAGCATCCCACAATACTCCCCCGGTAAGAAAAAAAAACTCAGCCTGTCAAATAATCAAAATTAAACCTAACCTTATTCTTGGTAGTGATGACAGGCCTCAGAACATTTTTTTGCGTATGTGAGATGACATTTCATTTTTGTAAAACATTGTATATGTGACTAAACAATTAATTACTAATACTCAATGAAAATTTATCGTCAACTAGCATTTAAAATTGACTTTTCTGTCGCGCCCTTCTTTGAGTAACAAGATAGAAAATTGTTGCGAAACTAGGGCTTAGCGGACGGTCCGATTTTGCATTATCTATAAAATGTGCCCTGCCAATCTTTGAGTACTTATTCTGTTGCCATGAGGATCCATCTGAGCTATAAAATTAATTACCAAAATTAGTATTTTCTCCGAATGTTTGAAATTGTTAACACACACATGTCTTGAATTTCATAACGTACTATACTCTTCGGACTGTTTTTGATCCACTCTGCTCCAGTTTATACGAGACTTATTGAGGGAGTCAAATTAGATTTTCACTTTGGAAAAATTCCCCGATCGATAATTTTTGTTGGAACATGTTAAGAAAGGTGCGGAGAACAAAATATCAAAATGCCACCGCGAGAAATTATGTGGAAAATTTTATATTAAACAATGTAGGTGCAGGAACATGATATTTCATGAATATCTGTTTTAAATTCAATTTGTACGAAACAACTGACAGCACCATTGGAAAGAGCAGAAAATTTTACGAAAGAAACATATAAGACATAATTTTGTCGAGTTAAAGTTGAACGAGCATTAATTTGTTATAACTAACGCTCCAAGTCGCGCTACGTCGTTCGTCGTTCGTTCACACTGAAATAGGCTTGTGGGAGTGCGCGCGTTGTACATAAGTGGCTCTTGATTAGCAAAAGCAAATGATATAAAACCAATTTGACATCAAAAAGTAACATTTTATCGAAGTATTACGTGTGTTTCAATAATACTAGTCAATTTAGATTGAAACCTTTTGTTAGTGTTGTCACAATACTGAGAATCACCACCACCATACTTTCAACGTTTTAATGTTTATTTCATTAAAAACAATTAAATAAAAATACAGCCGAGGTACAGTTCTGAAGATTAATATGTAAGCTTCCGCCTCAAAAGGTGGGACTGTCAAAAAAATATTGTTAAAAAATTATTCAACTTTGTTCACACTTGAATTTTTCGCTTTATTCGTTGCAAAATTAGAAAATCGTCTTCTTAGAAAGAAACAACCGTGAAAACTTATAATTATCGCCAAATAAATTATTGGTACTTATAATACATATATTCAGCTTTAACTTGGTTACCTATAAAGTGCCGATATCACTTTTTGCACAAATAACTAAATAAAACACACTACTATGTTTTCTACCACTATGTATTTATAAAAATGGCTTTGTAAGTCGAAACTGCAGTCGCAATTTTTATAAATACATAGTGGTAGAAAACATAGTAGTGTGTTTTATTTAGTTATTTGTGCAAAATGATTAACTACCACAGAGTAACGGCTCCTTCAATCAATTTTTTGATATCACTTTTCAAAACTTTAAATATTAACGAAGTTAGATGCTCATAGCGGAAAACTGCTTATTTCGAAAATTGACAAAATTTGAAGGAGTGGATTTTGTGAAATATTTTTTTTTTCATTTTTTTATGTATTTTAGATAATCCCTTTAAATATGCTATCGAAGTAGTTATTTCTTCTTTTATGAAAGAATCGAGAAATCATGCAATGCTCCACTCTAAAGAGGTATATGCAATAACTAAAGTACTCAAAATGATTGCAATACACGTAATACTTAGAGAAAATGTTACTTTTAATGTCCAATTGGTTTTATATCATTTGCTCTTGCCAATCAATAGTTATATCCACTTATGTACTGCGCGCTACGGCAAGATTATTCCAGCGTGAATGGACGGTCGACGCGCGACGTAGCGTGGCTTGGAGCATTAGTTCTTTCGTAAAATTTTCTGCTTTTTCCAACGGTTTCTGTCAATTCTTCCATGCAGATGGAATTTAAAAAGTTATTAATGAAATATCGTATTTTTGCACTTAAATTGTTTAATAAAAAATTTTTCACACAATTTCTCGCAGTGGTATTTTGATATTTTCTCCACACCTTTCTGAACACGTTCCAGCAAAAATCATCGATCGGAGAATTTTTGCGAAATTCGGGTCATTTTTTGTCTAATTTGACTCCCCTATGTGGGAAATGAATAAAACTTTATATGCTTAGTATTTTTCAATCTATTTCCACAGTCAACCACGCAATAAACATCTCCGCACGATTTTCCGATAATATTAGCCGGAGGTTATGTTACACAATAGCTAAAACTAAGCTGCTGATTTTGACAATGTTAACTGCAGCTGCGGTGTTCCCAAGACTTCCCACTTTGGCTGCATTAAAGTAAATCTAGGAATTTGCGCGTTTTTAAAAATCTTATAATAAAATATTTACTAAATACAAGATTTCTCCTATTCACGTACGTGTAAGTGACACAGGAATTAGCTTTCTAGTTGGCCACCATGAGCGCTAGCAGTCACGTACCGATAAGCTCCGCCTTTCTGCCGCTAGTCTATAAATGCAGTTTTTAAAGTGTTGTGGAAACGCTCGACGAGATCGTTACTTTTTGGGTAATATGATGTGGAATGAATACGGTTAATACCCAAACACTTTGCAAATTCACGAAACAAATTCGATTCGAATTGGGTGCCCTGGTCCGTGGTTATGGAAAGTGGAACCCCAAAACGACAAATGTAATTCTGAAAAAGTGTCCTGACAACTATTTCAGCGGAAGTGTCTGATATATGAACAACTTCAGGCCAGCGGGTGAATCTTTCAACCATGATTAGGACGTAAGAACATTCACGCGATGGGGGAAAAGGACCAATTGTATCATTGTGCAAATGGTCAAACCGGCACTTCGGAATTGGAAAATTCGCAGGCGGGGTTACCATATGGCGAAGTATTTTCGAAGTTTGACAATATAAACACGTCTTAGTCCACAAAGCGCAGTCTTTGTTCATTGTCGGCTGGAAATAATGTGCCGCAACTAGCTTCCTAGTTGCGCGGATGCTTGCATGTGTCAAATTGTCAAAATGTCAAACCTGGATCGGCGTAAGACTTTAGGGAAATAAGGACGATAGTGTGAAGTAGATACGTCACGCCATATGGTATGGTTTTTGGTATTAGGAATAAAAATGTATTCTAAAACATACCTCTATCCTTTACTTTTACTTTCAGGACTTCTAGAAACTAAGGGTGTAAGTTCTTTATCATGTAATTGAGAATCAATGAGCAATTGAAAACTAAAATGGTTCGATTTGTCCGGGACAGGGGTAGGTATTGTATTAGATGAAATTATTGCTGAAACGTCATGAATCCTTGATAAGGCGTCAGCTACTACGTTTGATTTAACACTTATATGTTGAATATCGCTGGTAAATTGAGAAATGTATTCAAGGTGATGGATCTGTTGGGGAAATTTGTCAGCTCTTGAAAACAGCGCATTGACCAAAGGTTTGTGATCAGTATAACATGTAAAAACACGGCCTTCTAGTACGTATCTGTGGTGTCTGATGGCTACACATAAACTTAGCAATTCTCTGTCAAAAACAGAATAACTATTTTCGGCGGAAGATAATCTTTCTGAGAAAAATGCTAAATGAGTATTAATTCCATGTAACTTTTGTTCCAAAACGGCTCCCATTGAGGTACTGGAACAATCGACCGATAAGGCAAGCAACACTTGGTCACCGAAAACAGGGTATGACAAAAGGGTAACATTAGCAATTTGGTCTTTGACTAACGAAAAAATAATGTCACATTCTGATAGCCAATGAGAGATAGTTTTAGCGTGGATTCTTGCTAAAGACGTGCTTAAGTCATACAAGGGTTCTAATGTTTGAGCAAAATGTTGAATGATGATAAAAAGTAACCGTCTTTATGAAACGCTGTAGTTGTTTTAGAGTTGTGGGAGCTGGAAAACTTTTAATGACTGCAATGCGTTCGGTTGTCGGCGAAATTCCGTCAGATGTGACGCGATATCCGAGAAAGTCGAGAGAATTTGCGCCAAATGTGCACTGGGAAGGTTTAATATTATTTCCATATTTCTCTAAGCGCTGAAAGACGACGAGCAAATGTTGCAAATGTTCTTGATAAGATTTACCTGCGACGAGTATATCATCCAAGTAAGTGAAAATGAAAGGTAAATTCTTTAATACTTCATTCATGAAACGTTGGAATGTCTGGCGAGTATTCCGGAGCCCAAAAGGCATTCTATAGAATTGAAATAGGCCGAAAGGAGTAGTTATGGCAGTTTTATAAATGTCCGCTTTAGCAACCGGAATTTGACGGTACGCACGTATTAAATCAATTTTGGAAAATACGGTGCAACCATGCAAATGAGCATTAAAATCGTGTAGGTGAGGCAAGGGATAACGGTCTGGGGTGGTGACAGAATTCAACTGACGGTAGTCGCCATACTGACGCCAGTCGTCTCTTTATTAGGCACCATATGCAATGGTGATGAGACAGATGATGACGAAGGAAAACAAATACCCAATTCGGTCATTTGTTTAAAATTATCTTTCGCAATTTTCATTTTAACATGATCTAGCCTGCGAGGACGACAAAGTTACCTTCAGTGATAATATGGTGTTCCACATTGTGACAGATAGGGGAAAAATAATCTGGAGTACTAGAGAGTTTAAGTAATTGTAGTCGTCAGTCAGTAAACTCATTAGATAACGCAAGTAATTTTAGAATTATCATTGGAATATCGAAATGATTGACTATACAGTCAACGGACAATGACGTTTTATTATCTAGTAAACGATGATCGATGATTAATTCGAAATGTTTAAGGAAATCTGCACCCAAAATGGGAAATTGGATGTCGGCGATGTTAAAAACAAAAAGAAATTTCTACTCAAATTTAGATTGACTACGATAAGTGTCGTGCCGTAAGTGGCAATTTCAGTTCCGTTGGCAGCAGACAATGTTAGATCACGATTTCGTACATGTCTGAAAACGCATTACGTGGCACCACGGAAATATCAGCGCCGGTATCGACGAGGAAACGTAACTTAATAACGGAGTCATAGAGAAAAAGTCGGGATCTATGAGAGAGTTGACTAACGTTAGTAGTGTGGACGTTAGTGACCATTATTTTTTTGCTAAATTGCTGGAACTTGGGTTTTGAGAAAGAAATTTGGTGTTGTAAATGCACCAAGGACCTGAACATTTCCTGGCATCACCTTGATACAGTTGGTGATAATAACAAAATGCGACAAGAGGTGGAAAATGGTCGCGTTCTTGAACGGGAACGACAATGGCAATCCGTGCCCCGAAAAACTGAAAAACCGGGACGCTGCTCCTGAAATTGCGAGTTATTGGGTTTACTAATTTGACTCATCTCTAAGTTATGAACAAGCTTAGAAATGGTTAACTCCAATGCGTCTAACCGATTGACAATACTCGTAATTTCAGAATTATTAGACGACGGGTTAAAAATAGGAGTATCACGCGAATAGCAAAATTAGAATGAGATGGCAACGGGTGAAGCACAGGGGACATGGATGGGTTATCGAAAGCCTCACAGATGTTATAAGCTATTTCCAAAACATGTCTATGCCAGTTTTTCCCGAAGTCTTAATGGCTATAGAGACAGGTTTGGGTATACGACGCTGCCAGAGTCGAAGTAAGAAATCGGAGCTGACCATTTCAGAAACGCCAAGGATACTCAAGATATGCCGGTAAAAACCGGAGGGTTTACGTTCTCTCAATTGAGTCCCAGTGAGTAGATCTTCGAGACGTTTCTTCTGACTTGTCGACAAGCGAGTAATGATAGGCGCGCAAAGGTTTTCAGATAAATTTTGAGCCGGCGGAGAGCGAATAACGTCATATATCAAATCAATAATTTCGACGGGCAATGATGAAATGACAAGATCATATTTCTTTCTATCACTGGTGATAGGTGACACATTGAATTGTGAGTCAATCTGGACGGATAATCCAGAAAGGTGGCAATTTAATTAGAGACGTATAATTGTGTTGAGTTTGAATATCTAATTGAGCAGGTAAATCTGCAGATTCTCTCATAATATCAAGGTGAAGAGATTAAAATTTCTGAAAATTGACTGTTTGGCTGTGAATTAAAATTAACAACCAAAGGACTACTTCAAGAGTTCTCACCTGTGAAATCGATCGCTAAGTTGTGGGGATGCGGTAGCTGGTGTTGCGATCAACGGACAGAAGCTGTTGATCCGGCTGTTCACAATCGGTCTAGACGGTCGGCAAGTGGTCCTGGGTTCATGGAACTATGATGACAACTTTCAATAATAAAATGTTATAAATAATAACAAATCTATTTTTATTCTTGTTTTTTTTATATATACAGACTGTCTATTTTACGAGGGCCACACCAAATATCTCGCTTAATATCTATTGTAGAAGAATACAGTTTTAGAAACAGTTATCCCATTTTTTGTGAGCTATATTTCAGTAAAAAGAAATTTGAAATCCATAGCCTACTTTATGAGATATATTACAAAAACCTGAAAAATAGGAAAACCACAAACGGTTATAGCTTCCTTATTTGAGGAGATACGAAAAAAGTTAAAGGAATGAAAGTTGACGGCAAAGGCAATAAGAATAATAACGTGTAACAAAAAAATTGAAAAATGCAGTTGGCTTTGACATACGCTATTGTGCAAAAATGAAAAATACATATCTCAAAGTAGGCCATGACGCCATTAATTCCGTTATTTTTTTCTCATTCCAACATGTCATAGAAATTTTAACCGATAGTGTCAATATTTAATATTTTACGAATACCACAATTCATATAATTGAATCGTAACAATCAGCTGTGCCATAATAGTAAAAATTCACTTTATAATAATTATAATTCCGTAATTATTTATTACAATTTAATACAAACCAATAAATATCTCATAAATAAAAATACAAGTACAAAACGAACATCCAAAGAAAAAAACAAAAAACTATGTTTAACAGTACTACCTACTACTATATTGAAAAGAAATTGTGTGTATTTATTTTTCTAACTAAAATGCTGAAATTGTGCACCATGCATTCTGACACATAAACGTGCTCTACGAGACAATTGCCTCACATGCGTTTCGAATTCTGGTTTTGATGTCCTCAATATTTTCAGGGGCAGTTTGAAATACCTTGTCTTTAATGTAACCCCAGACGAAAAAATCCAAGTGAGTAATATCTGGTGATCGAGCTGGCCATAGAATGGGTCCATAGTTGCCTATCCAGCTATCTGGCATAACTTGATTTAAATAATTTGTACATATTACAGCAGTGTGAGGTGGAGCCCCATCTTGTTGAAAATATGAATAATTTAATCTTTCTGCCACTGTTAATTCATAAAGAAAATCTTGAAATTCGTTTTGCAGGAAATTAAGGTATCTACGAGCGGTTAATTTGCCATCATAAAAATAAGGTCCAATTACTTTAGTACCTAAAAGACCCAACCAAACATTCGTAGAAAATCTTTCTTGGAAAGCAGTCTCTCTGCACCAATGTGTATTTTCTCGTGTTCACTTATAATGCATATTTCTATTGAAAAATCCATTATTAGAAAAATTTGATTCGTCCGACCAAAGAATTTTGCTACATATCAGCGCGTCATTCCTTTTCTTATTTAATAACCATCTACAAAATCTTACTCTCCTTGGCTTATCTCCCTCATTTAAATGTTGAACATTCCTCATTTTGTAGCATCGAAATCCGTTTTTTTTTCAATATTTTTCTTGCACTGTCTTTTTTTATGCGACAGTTTCTATGAATTTATCTCAAAGAGGTTTCCTCATTTTGGTTAACATAATTCATTACTCTATTCACTTTTCTTACATTATCCGCAACATGCACTCGCCTTACTACTTTTTTTTTAAATGAACCGTGCGTTTTTAGATTTTGAACTAACTTCCTAAACATAGTTCGATTTGGCTGCGGAGCATCTGGAAATCTATCTCCGTAAACCGTGACTGCCATCTCAGCGTCAAAATTGCACTGACAATAAATGCTAATCATATCGAATTTGTTATTATTGGTGTACACCATAATTACTGATATAAAATTTGTCTTAGAACTCGACAACGCAACATACAACATACAACAGTTACAATCTGTCAAATTTATTAATAACTGTATACGTTGTTTTTCACTAATTATGGCACAGCTGATTGTTACGATTCAATTATATGAATTGTGGTATTCGTAAAATATTAAATATTGACACTATCGGTTAAAATTTCTGTGACATGTTTCATATCGTTGGAATGAGAAAAAAATAACGGAATTAATGGCGTCATGGTCTACTTTGAGATATGTATTTTTCATTTTTGGCACAATAGCGTATGTCAAAGCTAACTGCATTTTTCGATTTTTTTGTTACACGTTATTATTCTTATTGTCTTTGCCGTCAACTTTCATTCCTTTAACTTTTTTCGTATCTCCTCAAATAAGGAAGCTATAACCGTTTGTGGTTTTCCTATTTTTCAGGTTTTTGTAATATATCTCATAAAGTAGGCTATGGATTTCAAATTTCTTTTTACTGAAATATAGCTCACAAAAAATGGGATAACTGTTTCTAAAACTTTATTCTTCTACAATAGATATTAAGCGAGATATTTGGTGTGGCCCTCGTAAAATAGACAGTCTGTATATATATGTATATATATATATATATATATATATATATATATATATATATATATATATATATATCCCGCCGTTAAACCGACGTCCATACATTGTCAATTTACATTTAATCCGACGTCCGCCTGCTATCGGACGGCCGCTATATGGCCGTCGGATTACAACATCATGAAAACAATTTTCCCGCCGTCTATGATCAACAAGGAATGCGTAGCGCAACGTCTTGGACATCCGCTATATGTCTGTCGAATCACAACACCATGAAAACATTTTTCCCGCCATCTATGAGCGACGTAGAGTGCGAAACGCAAAAATTTGTCGGACGTCGTTTTACACCCAGATAAAAAAATTATATACATTTTTAGTTCGAAGATCCTACGATTGTAGCGCTGTCGGCGTTCTCGCGTATATCGCGTTGATATACGCAAACCTACTACTTGCATTTAATCCGACGGCCGCAAATCTGGCAACATTGCTGTCTGGAATTTACTGATGAAGCTATCATATATTGGCGGTTTATAATTCTGCCGGGCAAGTAAGATAGTAAATTGCACGTCACGACGCCACCACACACCCGCTTCCTTCTCTAACATATTATATTTATTATTAAATAATTACGTGGGGCTTACTATTATATTATTTATTTTTATTAATGTTTACATATGAAAACAAAACAAGAAAAGTTCTTAAAATTTTATATCCAATTTTAGTGGGTATCGTTTTTCAGAGATTATTAGGCTTGATCACAAAGTAGAGCAAATACATTTTTTTTTTAGAAGTATACTTAGTTTAATACTTATTTAAGAATTTAACCAGTAACGCAATAATCTGTAAAAGAGTAAGAATTCAGATTAAGGACAAAAAATTACCTACTAGATTATTTAAACAAAATAATAGAAATGGCGTATAGTATAGGAATCGTAAAAAAAACTTTTTTTTTGTGAAATAGGCTTAAAATGTCAAAGAACGTCAAGATTTTAAATTTGAGCCAAACAAAATTTTCTGATTGTCTGTCTGTCGATCGCTTGGTCTGTCGGTCGGTAACTTTTGTCGTTTTCTCAGCAACCGTTTGAGATATTTACTTGAAATTTGGTACACATATGTATCATGACGCGATCTGAAACTAGATTATATTTTGCGATAATTCTGGTTAAGGGCTGGGGGTTAAATAGGGGTAAATAAGGAAAAATAAGTGAAGCAGGCTGGTAAGAGCACAGTAACTTGGAATTTCGTATATTTATTAGAAACTAAGACCTCAGATTTTTTATATTATCAACCCCTCTCCCACCACCCCCTCTCTATTATTAAAGGGTTTAATAAAATAAAATTGAAATATTCACTTGAAACTTGGTACACGTAACATCTGGAACTAGATTATATTTTGAGATGATTCTGTTGAAGGGTGAGGGGTTAAATAAGGGTAAATAGGGGAAAATAAGTGAAGCAAGCTGGTAAGAGCACAGGAACTCGGGATTTGTTGTATGTGCTAGAATCCAACCCCTCAGATTTTTTATAATATTTTTCAACCCTCCCATCACCCCCAATCCATTATTTAAGGGGTTCATAAAATAAAATTCAGATATTCACTTGAAATTTGGTACACGTATAAATTATAACAACATCTGGAACTAGATTATATTTTGAGATGATTCCGTTGAAGGGATGGGGATTAAATAAGGGTGAATGGGGGAAAATAAGTAAAGCAAGCTGGTAAAAGTACAGAAATTTGAAATTTTGTGTGTATACTAGGAACGAAGGCCTTAGGTTTTTATAATATTTTCCATCCCTCCACCACACCCACTCCCTTAATAAAAGGGTTGATAAAATAAAATTTAAATTTTCACTTGAAATTTGCTACATATAACATCTGAAACTAGATTATGTTTTCAGATTATTCTGTTGAAAGAGTGGGGGTAAGTAGAGGTAAAAAGGGAAAAATAAGTGAAGCAAGCTGGTAAGAGTACAGAAACTTGGAATTTAGGGATTATACTAGAAACTGCAAGGCCTTAGATTTCTATTATTTTTTAACCCTCCACGGCACAACCTCCACTCCTTTATTAAAGGGCTTAATAACATAAAATTGAGATACCTATTCACTTGAAATTTGGTACTCGTATGTATTGTAATGACATTTGATTGAGATGATTCCGTTGAAGGGGTCAAAGGTGAGAGGTTGTGAATAGGGGAAAATAAGTAGAACAAGCTACCCAGCAAACATGAAGTAGGCGGCCCATTGAAGATAAATTTACGACTGCCGATGAGTAAGTTTAGGGGCCTTTATTGTACAACTACATTGGCCCAGCTAGCCCGCGTCTCGCTGGCCACAAGGCGGCCACCAGATAGTGTACCGCTAATTGCAATGCCGGCCCCTTTGCGGTAAATGGTTGGCTAAACATCTTCTCTATTTTAAGGCGCATTGTAGGGCAATTAGTGTATTTCTATAAATGAATATCGGAATATCACCACTGGTTTTCTTATGGCGAAATTACTTCACAATTATGGGTACTTGTAGACATGCCATCAATAAGTTCTCATTTTTGGTTTTAGAGATATGGTTATAGAGATATAAAACAAGTTCAAAATACCTCGTAGTGTAAATGCACTAGTAACAAAGATTAGAGGTGTTTCCCTTAAAAAAAATCGCCTAGTATATTTTTCTTTTGGTGGAGTAATTCTAAGATAGCCCAGGGACGTCTTTAAGAAGTCTTAAAGATGTCTTCCGTAGACATTCACGATGTCTTAAAGACGTCCATGTACGCCTTACAGACGTCTGGAAGATGTCTTATTGAGGCGTTATGTTACAAATGACGACGTCTTACAGACGTCTTTATAAGTTCTGTTGTTGGTCTGAAACAGACCTGAAATAAATGAAATATGTACATTGGCATATTTTTTGTTTTAAAGGTTTTCCCTTATTTAAATTATGCAAGTTTAACACTACTACTATAATAAGTAATAACAAAATAGTTTTTATTAATGTACATTGCTCTACAAAACGTGTTGATTTTTTAAATTTATTATAATTTTTATGTTTAATGTCCTTAAATCAACTTTTTTAATAAAAAAAATGTATCTTAACCTTTTTTTAAATATTTTTTGAAATGTCACATTTAGATTGATAGAATTAGTAATCACAATAAATCAAAATTTCATTAAGCTTTACACCGTTGGTATGAGTGGATTGTTTAAGTTCAATTTTATGATTGTGTCATCAATTATGGTTCAGAAACAAATGTCGCACAAATTTGAAAAAATTAGTGAAATAGTAAACCAAGTGCTTATTATTGCTTATTCTAAAAATAATAATCAGTATAACATGTAACATATATATTAGATATTTGTAAACATCCATTCTGCATATTTTTTTTTATTTATTAGCTATTTTTTCTATCACTAGCTCTCTTCAACCATGTTTGGATGGCAATTTCTATTTCCGTCCTATTCTGCACTATGTTAGATTTTTCTGCAGCATTTAGAAAGAGTTATAAACAAGATATCACAAAAATGAATGTGTATACATAATCAAATACTTACATATTATGATTTTTGCCATATTTAATTTTGAAAAGGTTTTTCTGCCCTTCCGCCCTAACCTCTGTATTTTAAAGTTGTATGTACATTAGGGCCCACTAAGTAGAATACAATGACTGATTTTACAGTGGAATTTTGGGACCTCATGGTTACTCATTTCCAAATCTTAAAATTTCACATTAAAATTGTGTGATGTTAATCAACGTCTCAAATTTCCACTGAAAAGTAAAGTGGCTTTGGAGTGTGCATAATAAAAGGATTTAAACTACCACATAGCAGTCACAGCTTAGAGGTGTTTCAGAATCTCATGAGCCGCGAAATGCGCAAAAGGCAAAGTTTAATCTGAGTTATAGGTATGTTTTTGAAGACACTGGAGGCTGCCTTGCTGTATACATAAACAAGAGCTCGGGATAAATTGTAAACAATAAATATAATATTTTTAAGAAGTGTAACTGAGTCAACAGGACGGATTATGTCTCTGCGCATATGAAGGTCACAGCTCATGAGGTTTTAAAACACCTCTACTTATATGTCGCTCATAACATCCACTAGAATGTGAGAGGCAATGCAGTGGTTGTGGTAGCGTGTGTTTGGTGGGTTAGTAATAGCTAGAGGAAGAACCCTTTTTAAAAAAAAAATCTATTGATGAATATAAAAGTTATGAAGCATTTTAAGAAAAAGAAATATTTATGAAGAGTGTTTAGCAACCTTTATAATAATATTCTACATATAAAAATACTGCATACTATAATGAAGAGCATTTCACCAATCAAGATGGCATCATCAGATGATTAAAATAACAATTATAGTATCGTATCGAAAAAATTAGAATTAGAATTCTCTAAAAATAAATGCATATATATGCTCTACCAAAAATGTATACGCAGTTTTTTGCAGCATTCCTCATGACATTGACGAAAAAGCATAAATAATAACTTCTTAACCCAAAATATATACAATCACAATAGGTAAGGTACTCTAAACAATTCCATTATTTACAACAGTGACTTGTGAATAGTAATATTTGCAGAGACCCCTTGTATTTAGTATTAACTAAATGCTTGGTTAATTCTTCTGAAAATATACTTACAGCCGCAAATAACAAGAAATCGACATAAAACGGCTATTAGCGAAAAGTTATTACTTAACACTAACTGGTATTAGTCTAAGGAACGTTTTTATAAGGAGCGTCACCATCAGGTAGGTACCCTTTAGATCCAGGATGGTCGCTATTTTCAAGAAATCAATTGCGGTAATTTTCAAAAAAATAAATTTGTCGTGAAACTATGAGGGTTAGCAAAAAAATGTAAGATAAAATTATTTTGACTAATGCTCACCAATCGCTATCAATGATTGCGCAGTTGAAAGAGCAGGTGATAAGTAGCAGTGACGGTGATCGCCGTCACATCTCTATTGTGTACTACCATATAGCGGTACTATTTACAACTATTATTATAACCAATTATTCAGGAAAGTGGCAGACTGATTCGCAAAAATAAAACAAATGAACAGTTCTTTTCTGATAGGCAGCCAGCACATGGTAAATGATATAATGCTGTTAGACATATCATACAGCAAAAGGTCATCATGCACTATCTAGCAGAAAGATGGTGTAATGCTTTTTTTTATAGGCAATCATGTTCTTTTCTGATAGACGACCAGCCCATGATAAATGATACGATGCTGTTAGACCTATTATACAGCAAGGGGTTATCGTGTGCCACCTAACAGACATACTGTGTAATGTTCGTTGTTCTTATAGGCAGCCATGTTCTTTTCTGAGAGGTAACCAGCTCATGGGTAAATGATATGATGCTGTAAGTGTAAATGTTGGGACCATATAGAATGTGAATAAGCTCCCTCTTACTACAAAAATCATGCAAAAAAATAGCATTAAATATTGCTTTATTTCATAATTTTGCATTTTTTCTACCACTAGACTGTATACTATATTAGTATAAATTATTTTGTGTGTGTTCTCTCTATAAATATAATGCAAATAGGACTCACACGTCCAATAATAGTGTATAAGTATAACGAATAGTTTCCGGAGACATGAAATTCTATAAATGTCCATCTAATAAATATGGCAACGCAGCTGGCCGTAGGATTAAATGCAAATAACATAAATACGTATATGTGGATGTAGCATTAAATGCACAATGTATGGACCTCAAATAGCGGTTTTATGAAGAAAGAAATAAAAATTTAAAATATCGTGTAAGGCATTCTGAACGCTGCAACCTTCCAATAAGAACGTGACGAATTGATATATGCAGAGAAAAATCGCATATACACGCGCCTTTAGGTGGACGGCAAATGACTGTTCTTTGTATGGTCGTCCGATTGATAGCGGGATTTAAATATATATATATATATATATATATATATATATATATATATATATATATATATATATTGTTCTATATTCTGATATCTATTTTATTTTTTATACGTTCGAAATTACTTTTTGAAAGTAAATTGAAATGATTTTATTGAGCGCCAAACAGTTTCTTAAAAACTGTTAATATTATAGACTATAGAACACCATTAGCATGACCATCTACAATCTATAGAAAGACTCTTACTCAGGGTCCAACGAAGTCGGTTCAATAAATGCTCATCGATCAAGATAACAATCTAAATAAATCAAACTCAGTATTGAACGAACAAACTATTAATTTATTAACAAATTTGAACTTGGAATGTAATTAACAAATTTATATAACAAAATCTAACTTAACTAAAATGATAAATATGGCCTTTATTTAAAATAAATATGTACCATGGATTTCTGATATAGTAAAGCTTTACCTTGTCTTTCTTTCGACTCGAGTAATGTTATATTATAACCTCTAACTGGTTATTATGATCATTGAAATATTATGTCAATTGACTGACTTTTTACCTCTCAAGGCTTCTTCTTCTTCTTCTTCTTTACTGGATTGACGTTTGTTTCTAACCTCCAATTTATTTTCAAGATTTTCTTGAAGTATTTCTATCACTTGCTTGACGTTTGAAATTTCTTCACCATATAAATTTGCTAACTGGATTAACAAATACTTCCCTCTTCTAAATCTGCTTTCCGGATAATCTACTTCTTAATACTTTCAAAGTATACTCACTTCTTATATTTAATCAACTTTTACAATTTATTCTTGATATCAATATATCTGGATTGTAATATCCTAACCTTCAAATTATTCACCACTTTTCTTTTCTTTTCAATTTATTTATTTATTCTTGGATGAATATTTTTCGCAGCTCGCTGTTCAGCGGTGTATGATCAACTGATTTGTTATTTTTAGTCGTTTCAATGGGTTAATTTCCAATATTTCAATTGTTTTTTTCTATTTTGATCTAATATTTCAAAATTTAATTTTAATTTAAAATTTAAACTATTCAGTTTTGTTTGTTCTTTACCTTAAGTGAATACTGTTTTTAATTCTTTATTTTTCCTGATAAGTTTCTTATTCTACTTTTCAGGATTAAGTGAATAATTATAATTACTCGAAATATATTGACATATTACATACACTTTCTTAAAATCTACTTATAACTACAATTAACAATTCCAATCTCAAATAAATACTAATTCATACATTTAGATGAATAGCAATGATAAACACAAAATGCTAGTAGTTAAAAACGTACTGCAGTTTCCATACTGACAGAATACTTATATTATAAACTAAAACAAGAAATTGATACGCCAACAAACATTTAACATCATACTATTAGTCCTTTCTTTCTGCATGATGTGAAATATCATTTACAAAACACCTTTCTGCAATGATATTTGAAAATATCTGAAAACTTAAAATGTCATTCAGTGTTTTGTAATATATGGACTTACTATTTCTAAAATAATTACGCTGCACTGCAACTACTGTTGATAGTCTTTCATTCAATATTCATTTTGTGTAGATTTACAGTGTTTCTACACAAAATATGATTTTCAGCCCTAAGTTTTGACATGCATGTCAGATTTTATAAAATTTACTTTTTTGTTTTCCAATTTCATTCTAAATCATTTTAAATGAGATTGTGATTCTCTATCAGTTCATGTTTTATTATATACTATTTAGAATAACCTTGTTAAACTAAAATAACTTTATTTTATGTTTATTTAAATATTTTGTTCGTATTCAATATCAAGTTTCATTCTCTGCATCCTACTCGATGAGAATAAGTGAACTTGAATCAATTAAATAAACCACAGATACTCCTGCTTCTGTATGATCCGTTAAAGTAAAACTGTTATGATTAATTCCTAAAATACATACAAATTTGTGAATTTTATTTATGATTTCAAACACGACACTTAGGTAGTGTTCCACAGTGTGGATATACAGCATAAAACCCCCTAAACTAATAGAATTTTGACATGTGAAAATTTTGTTAGTTTTAACAACATGATGTGACATTCACACTGTCAAAGTTTATTTACAATTTAAAAGTGATCTACTCAGGATCATTTAGATAACTTAAGAGTAATCTATCCTGGATCATATGGATAATTTATCCCCATGTGACAACTTCCCGGTAATGATTCTTCCTTATTATAGTTTAAAACATTTTCGTTTTCATTTAAAATATTACCTACTTCAAGTTGTTGCGCATAGCCCTTTGCTGTTGTAGGTTCATAATCAATTGAATTTTTGTATTTTTGAGACAAATTTTTAAAAATTCTATCATATCTGGAGTAACGACTTATCAGAAAGGTTTCAGGCTTCTTATCATTATTTATTTGAACACATGTGGTTCCCACTATATGCTCACCGCAAAATTCATTATCATTATTGGACTATATGCCATTTGATACATTAATTATTTCGGCATCATTGCCATTTAATTCATTAATTATTTCGGCACCTTTGCCATTTAATTCATTTACTATTTCGGCACATTTGCCATTTAATTCATTAACACTACAGAAAGGTATTCTTTCACCTTCTACTTTTAGGATTCTTTCTCCTAATACAATATTTGCCTTTTTTCCTGATAAGATGTCTCCCAATATAACATCATTTTCTATATAGTCGCCTATTTTTTTACAATTATTACCTACATTTAAAACAACTTTATCTAAAAATCCTGATTTCTATTTCTATCATTTACTTGTGCTGTTTCTATTTTATTTATATTAGAGTGCGTGTTTTCATCTACTCTATTTCCCCTTTGAATATTGATATTAGCAACTTGTGCATATGACTCATTATTTTTAACATAACCCCCTCTCTCTCTCTGCAATCATTATCATCATGACGTTTCTCAAAACCCTGCTTTTCATTCCTATAATTGTCATATTTATTTTGACCATAACCTCCTCGTTCCTTTCTATCATTGTCATATTGACGTTTCTCATAACCCTGCTTTTCATTCCTATCATTGTCATATTGACGTTTCTCATAACCCTGCTTTTCATACCTATCATTGTCATATTGACGTTTCTCATAACCTCCTCGTTCCTTTCTATCATTGTCATATTGACGACCATAACCCTGCTTTTCCTTCCTATCATATTTATCATAATCTTGCCTTTCTCTTCTATCATTTTCATTCCTATTCTGATCATAACCCCACTTGTTATAATACCTACTATTATTTTCCCTATTCTGACTAGCCTTCCTATCAAAACTCTGATGATAATCATCTAATTCTCTTAAATAACCAATCAAATCATCTAACTTTGCAATTCTTTGCGTAATAATAACATTCTGGATATCCCCTGAAAAATGTCTAGCTAAATATCTGACCATTTCACTTTCTGTGAATTTTGGTTCTAGATGTCTAATATTGTATACTTTTCTAAGTACATAATTTTCCCTAGAAATACCTTTATTTTCTACATAGTTACCATTAAATAAATCTTGTCTTATTTTCAACTGAGTGTAATCACTCCAATATTGTTTTAAGACTAGAGCTTCAAATTCCTCTATAGTCTCAAACCTGTCCATTATAACTGAATACCAGATCTCCGCTTCTCCCTTTAACATGTCTTGTATGTTTGCTTTTAGGTTTGCATTTACGTGTTAACAAAATTTTCGCGAGTAACTTGGTATGTTCTAGTATGTAATACGGGCTAACCAAAGCATACTTTGCCGTTTTCGCGAACGTATAGTAAGGTAGGGGAATACATACGACGGCAATATATGACGTCACGAAATTATTTTATATCATACTTCGAGTAACCTAGTTCAAGAGGTAGTTACTTCTAGTTACATTGTTTTTAAGACTTGTCAAACGATGGCCAAACGTCACTTCTTTTAACAAGGTTATGTTTGATTTTTGTTTTGGAGTAGGTAGGTAGTTCGTTTATAATTATTAGCAATAACATCGGAATTATGGAATCAGAAACTAAATTATATACATATTACTGTCTGTTAAACAATAGCATTATGTAACTCTGTATTTATATTGAAAATTAAGTTCTCCGTCATAAAAATTAAATTTTCCATTACGTTTAAATTTGTAAATGCCCTGATGAAACTATAACAACTAACCTGAACTAACCAACTTGATGATTCTACGTTTTCGCGACTATCTGGCCTTACTAGTATTGGTATGGTGGGGGAACTTACTAGACCTAACTATTTGGTTAGTTAAAGTTACTCGCGAAAATTTTGTTTATGTGTTTCCATGTGTTGTTTCAAACGTGAAATGAAAATTTTAGGGTGTATGCGGTTATCTCCGTAAAAATAAAATGGTGTTTTGTTGCATGTGTAAGTATGTGTGGGTAATTGTGTCAATTGTGTACGTGTGGTATCCTTCAACAACTTCGTGTTCTGTTCTATCTTGCTATCCTGTTCTTTTATTTTGCTATCGTATTTATCCTCCTGTTTCTTCATTCTGCTATCTATTGCAGTCATTCCATCTTCAAACATAGTTACTACTTCCTCTCTTATTTCCTTTGCTGCCTCATTTACCTTAATACCTATTTCTTCATTAACTGACTCTCCCATTCGCTCCCATTTACTCTCTAGATTTTCAATCTTATTTCTTACTTCTGTATTGCTTTCTTCCAGCTTTTGCATACTTTGACCCATTTGTACATTTATGTTGCCAATTTGTGTATTTATTTTGTCCATATTTTCTTCTAGTCGCTGGTTATTTTGAACCATGTTTTCTTCTAGTCGATGGATATTTTTGTCCATATTTGTATTTATTCCACCCATCATTTCCATGAGTTTCTGTAACATGTTTGTGTCTGGTTGTGTGTTTGTGTCACCAACTTGTGTTTGTGGAACTGTGGATGTACCTGGTGTAGTTTCTTCTTGATTCATTGTTGTCTTACCTGACTTTAACCTCATATAAATTATATTTGTTTTTAATTTGACAATGCCTTGTTGTCAAAACTATCAAAATAAATTATTTGATCTATTATCTTTCAAATGTATGCTTGAAATGATAAACTATTCTCAAGTTGTATTTATTCAATCGCTTTCCTGATCGCTCCACGTTAACAAGCGATAAATGTTCTATATTCTGATATCTATTTTATTTTTTATACGTTCGAAATTACTTTTTGAAAGTAAATTGAAATGATTTTATTGAGCGCCAAACAGTTTCTTAAAAACTGTTAATATTATAGACTATAGAACACCATTAGCATGACCATCTACAATCTATAGAATGACTCTTACTCAGGGTCCAACGAAGTCGGTTCAATAAATGCTCATCGATCAAGATAACAATCTAAATAAATCAAACTCAGTATTGAACGAACAAACTATTAATTTATTAACAAATTTGAACTTGGAATGTAATTAACAAATTTAAATAACAAAATCTAACTTAACTAAAATGATAAATATGGCCTTTATTTAAAATAAATATGTACCATGGATTTCTGATATAGTAAAGCTTTACCTTGTCTTTCTTTCGACTCGAGTAATGTTATATTATAACCTCTAACTGGTTATTATGATCCTTGAAATATTATGTCACTTGACTGACTTTTTACCTCTCAAGGCTTCTTCTTCTTCTTCTTTACTGGATTGACGTTTGTTTCTAACCTCCAATTTATTTTCAAGATTTTCTTGAAGTATTTCTATCACTTGCTTGACGTTTGAAATTTCTTCACCATATAAATTTGCTAACTGGATTAACAAATACTTCCCTCTTCTAAATCTGCTTTCCGGATAATCTACTTCTTAATACTTTCAAAGCATACTCACTTCTTATATTTAATCAACTTTTACAATTTATTCTTGATATCAATATATCTGGATTGTAATATCCTAACCTTCAAATTATTCACCACTTTTCTTTTCTTTTCAATTTATTTATTTATTCTTGGATGAATATTTTTCGCAGCTCGCTGTTCAGCGGTGTATGATCAACTGATTTGTTATTTTTAGTCGTTTCAATGGGTTAATTTCCAATATTTCAATTGTTTTTTTCTATTTTGATCTAATATTTCAAAATTTAATTTTAATTTAAAATTTAAACTATTCAGTTTTGTTTGTTCTTTACCTTAAGTGAATACTGTTTTTAATTCTTTATTTTTCCTGATAAGTTTCTTATTCTACTTTTCAGGATTAAGTGAATAATTATAATTACTCGAAATATATTGACATATTACATACACTTTCTTAAAATCTACTTATAACTACAATTAACAATTCCAATCTCAAATAAATACTAATTCATACATTTAGATGAATAGCAATGATAAACACAAAATGCTAGTAGTTAAAAACGTACTGCAGTTTCCATACTGACAGAATACTTATATTATAAACTAAAACAAGAAATTGATACGCCAACAAACATTTAACATCATACTATTAGTCCTTTCTTTCTGCATGATGTGAAATATCATTTACAAAACACCTTTCTGCAATGATATTTGAAAATATCTGAAAACTTAAAATGTCATTCAGTGTTTTGTAATATATGGACTTACTATTTCTAAAATAATTACGCTGCACTGCAACTACTGTTGATAGTCTTTCATTCAATATTCATTTTGTGTAGATTTACAGTGTTTCTACACAAAATATGATTTTCAGCCCTAAGTTTTGACATGCATGTCAGATTTTATAAAATTTACTTTTTTGTTTTCCAATTTCATTCTAAATCATTTTAAATGAGATTGTGATTCTCTATCAGTTCATGTTTTATTATATACTATTTAGAATAACCTTGTTAAACTAAAATAACTTCATTTTATGTTTATTTAAATATTTTGTTCGTATTCAATATCAAGTTTCATTCTCTGCATCCTACTCGATGAGAATAAGTGAACTTGAATCAATTAAATAAACCACAGATACTCCTGCTTCTGTATGATCCGTTAAAGTAAAACTGTTATGATTAATTCCTAAAATACATACAAATTTGTGAATTTTATTTATGATTTCAAACACGACACTTAGGTAGTGTTCCACAGTGTGGATATACAGCAATATATATATATATATATATATATATATATATATATATATATATATATATATATATATATATATATATATATATATATATATATATATATATGTTATATCACTGATTACAAACTTTACTTTTTAAAAAACTTTATTTCGTTTGGTTAGTATAACTTTATAACATGAGAATCCAAGCTTGGTATTCTCAGTTAACTAGGTTAAGTGAATAAAATAGAATGATCATTTTGACATGAGTTTGCTTTTTATATGTTTTGAATCTGCTGATTCAAGATTGTGTAATGTTTTGGAATAATGCGTTTGAGAAAAATAAGGTAATAAATCACATTAAGGCAATAACAACCAAAAATGTCAATCATCAGCAGTTTCAAAGTTTACAAAATAAAGATAGTTTATAAAAGGTTCCATTAGTGGCAATTTAGAGTATAAACAATAGTGTCATACAATAACAATGAAATCATGATGATCTCATGCATGAATTACGTCTTAGTAAGGGTTTATTGCGTATTTATTTGGACTTATAATATTCTAAAGAATATGGGGTATTTTTCATATAACAACTCCCCTTTTATTGAAAAAGTTGGTGCTATATGTGCAGCAACTTTTAAGCATAGGTTTTATTAAAATTTGTGTTGAGTTCAATTTCTTCTTCGACATCTTCTTGAATACCCACACTAGGTCTTCTCCTTGGGAAGTATTTAATTATCTGTCTAAAAGCTTTATTATCCCTAGGTGGTTTTGGTGGTTGATCATTTGCAGTTTGTATACCAATCTTAATATTTCGTCGATTTTTACATTTACAGAAAATATACAATAACACAAGAGCTATAATTAAAACAATAATGAAATAGGTAAACCACGATATGTGTTTAGATACAAAAGGTTCATTAATTATGTCATCAATGTCTCTGAAGTATTGCTCAAGTTTATGTTTAGCAATATCTAAATCTTCAGTATTAAAATTATTTAATTTTAAGGGCTTTAATTCTAGCTCTTTTACACTATTGGGTAAATGATTACAACAATCATAAGGTACAGTTACGGCATGATAATTGATTTTTAAATCTGTCATTTGTTTTGCTTTTGGTTGTACCTTTGTATTTCCTATGTATGCACTACAAGTTATAGTGAGTTGCAAAATTGAAGTTCTTTGAATTATTTTAGTGATAACATCTAAATTTTGACATTTAATGGTAACAGTTAATGGATCTGATACTAAAATTAACCATGTGTTTTCTTCTAGTTCCTGTATATTATAATTTGTTGCAAGAATTAAATTTGATTGGCATGTTTTAGGTAAGATAACAGGATTTTTCAAAATTTGAGCTTCACATATCGAATCACTATCAATTGGATAGGGCAATATATTTGAACAAAGTTTTGTACGAAAGTCTAAATCTTTACAATTATCTAAATTTGACATCGGTACAAACATTAGTGAGTCATCATCCTTTGCTATATATTTTTGTGATATACTTAAAATATGATGAAGTCCGGTTCTGTTGTCTAAAATTGGTATAGGGTATAATTTATAAATTTCATATAGTTCTGGTTCTACAAGAGGAATTTTCAAAACAAAAACTATTCTTGTTTCCGTCTGAAAGGCTTGAAGTTCGATTATGTCAAGATACTGAGCAATTTTTGTACTAGATACAGTTAAAGGTAAATTATTCCTTTGCAAACTCTGAGAAATTTGCTGCAATGACAGAACCAAATCTCTTGGGGTTATAATTGAACTGTGTATTATTTTTAGTCTAGCAAAAGTAATGGCATTTAAAATATCATTCAACTCGCTTTCCAAGTACATATAACTTTCCATTAGGTTTTCACAAATTTCAAGTACTTTTAATTTTGATTCTAAAAGTCCTATTGTGTCAGATATATTGAAGATTGCTTTTTGAATAATTTGAATGTCTTTATTAAAAGTCTGCTCATCTACTTGCAATTTTTGAATTGTTTCGTTGAAATTTTTAATAACAGAAGTTGTTACAGAAATCTGATTTTTCATTAAGTTTTCTAATTGATGTTCATCATTCAGTAATTTATTGATACACTCGGTATAAAATTCGCCATCCGATGAATCTAGATTTCCGGTTATAGCTTTGAAAATAGTTCCAATACCGTTTAAAATACCACGTTTGTAACGTTTTGTGTCTGCGAAAATTTCTTCATATTTCAATTCTAAAGAATTCGATAATTGTTGTATTAAACTTATGTGCGTTTGAACTTCAGAATAAAATACTTGTGTGCGCAATGTATCCCTACTGTTTACAGTATCAATCAAACTATTTAATATTTTGTCATTATGATCGAGATTTTGTTTTAAAGTAAACATGTCTTTATAAACCAACAAAGTCCATTTGTCATTCGACACTTTGAGATGTTCCTCTTCATGGTAATAAATTCCAAGTGTATTATTTATTGTTTTAAGAACGTATCGGTCCGGTAATGAGGAGCATTTAGTTGTTATTATTGCGATAGCCGCAACGAGCCTGAAAATAAATAAATTAAATTTGTTTATGCTTTTAATTAATCTTCGGTGTATAGTTTCATCTTGTCAAAATTTACTTTAGTGCTATGTTTTGTTCTAGGGTTATAAACAATTGCTGAGTTCTTAAGTATTTGCGTTATTTCATAAGGACCATTAAATTTGTTTTGTAATTTATTCTTTATTTGACTTTCTTTAATGTACACTTTATCACCTACTTGATATTTTGGAATATTTTCAGAGACGTGTTTGTCAAAGCGTATTTTAGATTTTTCTTTCTGTAAATCTGTTCGTGAACGTGCCAGTTTATAATAATATGATATTCGGTTGTTTAGATCTCTAATGTACTTCGTAATTAATTCTTGTTGATTGTATAATGTTTCAGGAGGTCTACCAGAGGTGTGCCCAAAAATTAATTCATACGGGGTAAACCCATGTGTTTTATTCATAGAGTTATTATAACAAATAATCGCATAAGGCAAAATCGTTAGAGGGTGTTCATTTGGGTTTTCTGTTTTATGTGCTCTTATCATTTCCGTTAGTGTTGCGTGGAATATTTCCAAAGAGCCATTTGATTGTGGATGATTTACACTGGAATGTGTGATTTTAATGTCATATAATTTACAAAGGTCTTTTAGTAATGAATTTTCGAATTCTCTTCCGGAATCACAGTGTATTCGGAGAGGAGTGCCATAATGCTGAAAATAGAGTAACAGGGTGTTTACAATTGACTTGGCTGATTTATTTTGCATAGGGTATGCCTGTGTGAATTTTGTTAATTCATCCCGAATGGTTAGAACGTAATTTTTTGTTGGTATTTCAAGAACATCGATGTTAATTCTTTCAAAAGGTGTTTTAGGTGTTTCTGTTATTACAAAAGGTCTATCGAGATTTTTACGGCATATTTTTATTTTTTGACAAGTTTCACACTTTTTAATGAAATTTTCTACATCTTTAGTTATTCCGGGCCAATTATATTTTTCTTTTATTCTTCGAATTGTTTCATTTATTCCTCGATGTAATTGACTTTTTCCGTTATGATATTGATCTAAAATTATAGGTCTTTGGTCTTCGTCGGGAATTTGCACTATATTTTGACAAATTACTAGTTTTAGTTCCTTTTCTGCTAAAATAAAGGATAGTATTTCTAGTATTGGTAAATTTATATTATTTTCAACATGATATGTTTTCGAGGGATTTATTTGATTTTGACTTCTGTAAACAGTGACAAATAAGCGTAATATTGCCTCTTCATTATTCGATGGTAATGGAATTATGTAATATTTTCGGTTTTTTACTCTTTTACTTGAACAGATGTTAATTTTGTTGTTTTCGAAATTGGGATTTTCTTCGAATATGTCATCAATTATTTCGTAATGAAAATCTGTCAAATTGTTTTGTTGGAAAAACGTTATTATATTTTTGTGATCTTTGTCTAATAACTGGGTATTTGAAAATGTTATTTTCGAATAGTCAATTAATGATGTTGTTTTGTACAAATTTTGAAAAGTGTCAAATTCTTGAGAAATTTCTTCTGGTGAAACTTCTACTTCTTCTTCTTCTGAATTTCCATTTTCATTCTCAGTTTCTTCGTCTTGATTTTGAGTGCCATTTTGAGGTTCTTCTTCTTCCTCGTTGTTTTCACTTTCTTGATCTGATTCTTCCGTTTCTCCGTTCTGATTGTGTGTTAAATGGTTTATCTTGATTCTTGAGAGTGCATCAGCGTTCTTATTGATTCTTCCGGGTTTATATATGATTTCGTAATCATATTCTTCCAATTTGAGCCTCCATCGAGCCAATCTACTACCTGGATCTTTTATGGAAAATAGCCAAGTTAGAGGTCGATGATCGGTGATGAGTTTAAACTTCCTTCCGAAGAGATATGGACGAAAATGCTTCACTGACCATACTAAACTTAATAGCTCACGTTCAATCGTCGAATATCGTGATTCTGCAGGGCATAGAGTTCTAGATGCAAAAGCTATTGGTAGATCTTTGCCTATAGGACCTTGGGAAAGTACTGCACCAATGGCGAATGCACTTGCATCGGTTGTTAATAAGAAAGGTTCTTCAAAATTTGGGTAAATCAAAATTGGAGAAGTTATTAATGCATGTTTAAGATCATTGAAAGATTTTTCACACTCTTTGTTAAAATTAAATGGGATATCTTTTTGTAACAATGTGGTAAGTGGTTTTGATATCTTTGCAAAATTTGGTATGAATCGTCTATAATAACCTGCTAAACCTAAAAATGATTTTATTTCTTTTTGATTCCTAGGTTGAGGGAAATTTTGAATACAATCTATTTTGTCTGGGTTTGGTTTTACACCATCTTTGGTTATGATATGTCCGAGATAAGCTACTTCTTTTCGTAAAAATTCACATTTGTCTGGCTGTAATTTTAAGTTAGCTTGTTGCAATCTGGTAAAAATTTCATTTAGTCTAGAAATATGCTCATGTATGGTTGCCGAATAGATAATAATATCATCCATATACACAAGACATCTTTCATTTTGTAGTCCTACCAATATATGATCCATTACTCTTTGAAATGTTGAAGGTGAATTTTTTAAACCAAACGGCATTCTCAAAAACTCGTAATGTCCGTTTTCTACCGAAAAAGCAGTTTTTGGTACGTCTTTTGGATCTACTTCAATTTGATGAAATCCTGAAGCTAAATCTAAAGTCGAAAAATATTGACAATGTCCTAACTGGTCTAATAAATCGGATATATTTGGTAAAGGATATTTATCATCGACAGTTACTTCATTTAGTTTTCTGTAATCAATTACAACACGCCACTTTTGTTTTCCAGAAGCGTCTAATTTTTTCGGTACTACCCACACTGGGGACGACCATGGTGAGATAGAATGTTGAATAATTCCTTGATCAAGCATTTCTGCGATTTGTTTTTTTATTTCATGTTTATGTACGTACGGGTAACGATATGATTTTGTATAAGTGGGTTTCGACTCGCCCGTGTTGATTGAATGTTTTATTTCATTCGTAAATGTTAATGCGTCGCCTTCTAAATAAAAAATATCTGGGAACTTTAAACAAATATCAGTTATTAGTTCTCGTTCTTCGTCGTTTAAATGTTCAAGTCTTAATAAATTTGCAATTTTCATTTTTCTGTCGTATGGGTCAGTAATTTGATTTGAAAAATTTTCTTCATTAAAATTTAAAATTTGATTTGAATTTGGAATGTTTTCAAACTGTACGTCCGAAAAATCAATTAGTTTTGCAATTGCATTTGCATTTACAATGGTGGTCAAAAATTCTCCGTTTCCATCTATTTTGACTAGAGCGTTTGGTATGTAGACTTTTTCTTTTTCTTGTGCCAATAAAATTTTTTCAGTGTTTGCTAAATTACATTTTAATTTAACGACTTTTTCTGTTCGAGGTTCAATTAGAATTTTGTTTATGAAATTTTTTGTTTGATTGGTAGTTTCAATTTGATTTGTTTCTTCACCGGCTTTAAACAAGGGAACAGTTTTAAAATTTGTGACTAACTTTCGATTTTTTATGTCGACTACACAATCGTAGTGTTCGAGAAAATCTGAGCCTAAAAGTCCGTCAAAATCAATATCTAGGTTGCAAATGTAAACTTTATGTGGGTCACTCGAATTAAAAGGTATGTACGTTGATTGATTTATTAAAATTGATTGACCAGTTATACCTTGAATGACTAAATTTTCTGTACATCTTTGGGGATATTTTTCAACTGTTTTTGGCTTAAATATTGAGAGTCCTGCACCCGTGTCTATTAAAATTTTGAATGTGTTTGTAATGTCTTTTATGTAATATAAATCTCTTGCACTGACAGTTAGTAAATTTTTTACATGAAATTCTGTTCTGTGAGGTGGTTCAAATTGAGTGTTTGGAGTTGATTCTCCAGTTGAGAAATTCGTTGTTGCAAATCTGGAGGAGGGTTGTCTAGATAAGGGCTTGATTGAAAATTCAAATTTGTCGTTTCATTTTGAAATTCATTCTGAAATTCGTTTTGAAATTCATTGAAATAATTATCATTTCGATAATTATTTTCAAAATCATTTACGTGATATTGTTTTTGTTGTGGTGCATAATTACTTTGATTATGCTGCATTGGGGGTCGTTTTTGAAATTGGTTTGGGTGTCGATTTTGATTTTGATTCTGATTTTGATTTTGTGGTCTATAAAATTGATTTTGATTCTGATTTTGTTGACTTGGAAAATTTTGTCGCGTTTGAAATTGTTGTTGAGGGTAAAAATTTCTTGCTTGACTTTGATAGTTTTGGCTTTGGGGATTTTGATTTTGAAAATGTTGATTTTGGTTTTGAGTTGGTCGAGACCTGCACTCGCTATAAATATGTCCTTTCTTTTTGCAATATGAACATATTTTTGTGTGTTGTTGATTAAATGAATTATTGGGTCTTTTGTTTTGATTTGAATTTTGGAATTTTTGTTTTTCAAAATATGAAAGTTGTAACTCTCTGCGAATTCTCATTGATGCCGTGAGAATATCTGGAGGATTTCCAGCACGAATTATTTGTCCTAATCGAGGTTCTAGTCCGGTCAAAAGCGTATTTAATGTCATTTGTTCAATTAGTTGTTGCTGAGCAATTTTTTGATCCTGATACATGTTTTGTTGTTGTATACAGGCGTGCATTTTTGCGTTGTGCGTTTGTAACCGTGACACGAAAGTTAGAAGTGACTCGTTTGGTAACTGATGTAATCTTTGTAAATCTTGGATTAATGATGTTAAATCGCGAGAATCTCCGAAATGAATTGACAACAGTTGCTTAATTTCAGACCACGTTTGTGCGTCTCTTGAATTTATTAACTGAGCAGCTTTACCTTTTAATTTATTTTTTATGTGTATTGTTAGAAGAGTCACTTGTTCTTCAACACACATTTGATATGCATGGTTGCAAGCATTAATAAAAGTATTTAACAAGATTTGGTCACCGTCAAATTCAGGAATTAGTGAGAAAATTTCTGAAAGTTTGTAAGGTTCAATTGTAGTGTCTACTTCCGTTTCTGGTTCAGTTGACATTTTAATTTCTTTTTCTTGTTTTATTTTAAAAATTGTGACAATTGTTTGATTTGATTTTGTATAGTAAATATATTTGTATTTACTAGATTCTATATTATTCTAGTTACGTTTCTAAATGAATTCTTTTCTTGGTGATATAAAAAGGATGACAATTCAAAAATGTTTACTTACATTGAAAATGTTGATTTCATGTTTTCTTTTCTTGGATTTTCCGTCGGGTTCTTCCGTTGGTTCTCAAGCAAGGAGTTCCGCTGCCAGGGGCGTCACTAGGTGTTCCTTCCACAGGGTTGTTCTCGTTGATGAGGTCCAGCGTTTGATCTTCTATCAGGGAGTTCCACTGCCAGGGGTGTCACTAGGTGTTCCTTCCACAGGGTTGTTCTCTTTGATGAGGATCAATTATCTTCAGATATCGAGTGAGCTCTGCCAGGGGCGTCACTAGGTGTTCCTTCCACAGGGCTATCTCTGCCAGGGGTGTCACTAGGTGTTCCTTCCACAGGATATTGTCCTCGAATATTGAAGATTTTGATTTTTCTTGATTGTTTTTCGATTTTCACCGTTTTGATGAATATGCTTACTTTGATTGCTTTCATGCAATTGTTTTCTTCAATTATTATTTCTTTTCTTTCTTCTTTTTCTTCAATTGTTTCTTTAGTAATTGTTTCTTCAATAATTGTCTTCTTAAAACTTGTTTCTTTCTCTTCAAAAATTTTGAACGTTGGTTCTTCTTCCTTTGAAGGATTGGAATCCACCATTAATTTTTTTTATTAATGTTGTGAGGATCCTACCGACTGCGCCAAAATTGTTATATCACTGATTACAAACTTTACTTTTTAAAAAACTTTATTTCGTTTGGTTAGTATAACTTTATAACATGAGAATCCAAGCTTGGTATTCTCAGTTTACAAATTAATCTTAGATGTAACTAGGTTAAGTGAATAAAATAGAATGATCATTTTGACATGAGTTTGCTTTTTATATGTTTTGAATCTGCTGATTCAAGATTGTGTAATGTTTTGGAATAATGCGTTTGAGAAAAATAAGGTAATAAATCACATTAAGGCAATAACAACCAAAAATGTCAATCATCAGCAGTTTCAAAGTTTACAAAATAAAGATAGTTTATAAAAGGTTCCATTAGTGGCAATTTAGAGTATAAACAATAGTGTCATACAATAACAATGAAATCATGATGATCTCATGCATGAATTACGTCTTAGTAAGGGTTTATTGCGTATTTATTTGGACTTATAATATTCTAAAGAATATGGGGTATTTTTCATATAACATATATATATATATATATATATATATATATATATATATATATATATATATATATATATATATATATATATATATATATATATATATATATATATATATATATATATATTAGAATTACATGCGTAGTATAATACATCTCAATACAAAATAATAACACTAGCAATTTTCGATTATTTGGGACTGAGTTCACGTTACCATGAGCAAACATACATGGACCAGGCGGAGCAAGATATGAGGCACGCGCAAGCGATGGAATCTGCGTGGCAGAATTAGCGCATCTACAGCTTTAAAACTATTAGTCACATAAACTTCGTTGAGCATTTAAACTAAAGGTAATTACGTCTTCTATAATTTTTATTTAGAGTTTTACACCCTATAGTTTTATTTAGTAGTTGAAAAATTGGTAAGAAGATATTTTTTTTTCACATAGCTGTTACTGCTACAATATCAATCCTGCAAAAAAAGTAAAATTGAAGTAAAAAATTTTCTACAACTTTAGTTCTTACACAGTTTCCGAAAAAATGAATAGGAACGGAGATACAACGTCATTCGCATTTTCTAAGATGGCGGCCGGAAGCGACGACAGGCATGTCAGTAGTAATGGAACTTTTTCTTCAGGGAGTGATAAACTATTGAAAAATAGTCGAAATCTTCATGCCGCGATGAGGCTAAAGTCCTAGTTCAGGGCTCCCCTAATACAATATATTGGAGCAAATTATGTGGAGCGACAAATCTCTATTCCATAATAATTGAGTTATAACCAGACGTACTAATATCGATGTTAAGCGGAATTGTTTGGTGTAGCATTGCAAATGGATTTATAGTTGATCCATAGCCGTATGAAGAAAATTTTTAAATGGTGATCGCTACGCACAGATTTTACAGAACGATTTACGTTTGCTACTACATAATTTATCAATTTAATTAGAGACAATGTGGTTTCATCAAGTTGGTGCTGGTCCACATAATAACAACAAAGTCAGTAATTATCTTTACCACTTGTTCCAGGAAGATGGAGAGGCACAAGCCGTGTACTTACTCACGCACGAACGAAAAAATATTTGAAAAAATTAGCGGGGTGATTTAGTTTGATGATTTTCTTGAAAATTTTTTGAAAAAGAAATTATATTTTTGATTCCTGATGATGATTGACGGTTGGGAGTGTTAGTTGCTTCTTTGTTTTTGCACTGTCAGGTTAGATAATTTGGAAAATTTACCCTACCTTATTTCGGCGAGCTCTCTGAAGTTCTCTAGGGGCAGTAGTTGTCGACTAGAGGGATGATCAGCCCCTCCTGGAATAATTCTGGACACTTCACTTCTGCTCTCCTGCTACCTTTTTTCAGAAATTCGCCTCTGTCTTCCTTGTTTCGGCTTGGTTAGGGTTGATAGGTCTCAGGATAACCAGGGTCGGCCTGAGGGATGAATTTAGATAGGGGTGGACTACCCTTAATTTTGCTCAGCTAGTTTAGTCGGCTCTCCGTTCGTGGCGAATAAAAGAGGTTTATTTCGTAGAGTATTGGAAATGAAAAACACTTGTTTGATTTAACGAAATCGGTTTAGGAATAGATTTATTTAAAGTTGATTACAAAGTCGGTTTTGCACAGCCTTTTTGTAAAACACAATTTGTTTATTAAACTAATGACAAGGGTTTAGTTAAACACACAACACGAGAAATCTCAGTAAGCCGTATTTGTTACCGATTATTTAATACTGGTCGCGGATAGGCACTTTCGATGGGGTTTATTACCGGAATAGTTTAACGCGGAGTTCTGCCTTACTTGGGGGGTCGGTCGCCGCGCACTATTTTGTTTAACTTGAACTGAAGAACGGATTAAAACTGATACGAGTTTTTATATAAAATTTTAACAAGGGTGCATTGAGTTTCTTTGTTTCTTTGACGGTGAATAGTCCTTTGAGAAATCTATTTTTTCCACGTCAGTGGTCGATTTATTGATATCGATTTATTACTTTTTTTTTTGAATGCGACAAAGGGTAGTCGACACGTGGCTTTGAAAAATATGTTTTTCCGAAGATGTCAGTAATTAATTTATAAAATTTATTAAAAGCGGCGGTGAACGTTTCTTTGTTGCACAAAGGGTTGTCAAAGATATGAATAGTTACTTCTTGTAAAATCGAGACATTGATGGTCACAGGTGCCGACGATTCTGCGGGCTTGTTCTTGTACGAAGTGTTGCAATATTGCTATGAATAACGTATTAGATCTGATTGTTCTTTGTCTGCATGCGCGACGGCGGTTTCGAGGGGTAATTAATAATAAAATAGATTGATGCGCTAAGACAGGCACGAAAAATAATTTTAATTCGTACAGGGGGGCATATGATGTCCGAAAAAATACTAGTTGTGTTTTTATTTAACTTTCGATTTTGGCGATCAAGAGAGTTCGTGATTGCGCTTTTTTTTGCATAAAATTTTTTTGAAAATCTCTTCAAAAAATTTGCTTCTACTATATACTCAGGTAGTCTGCTAGATCTACTGATTTGACTCACGATTTTTATTCTTGGGGTTACTTAAAAATGAGGTGTGTAAGGAACGAATAGAAGACATGGCCAAACTTCATAATAAAATATATGCTAGTGTTGCAGCCATCAACAGGAATCTACAATTGAAAGTATGCAGAGTTGAACTAATTAATAGGTTTTCATTGTGCATAAATGAAAATGATAATAAATTTGAACATATTCTTCCATAAATTTGTTCTTAGCTTTCTTTGTTTTTGGTTTTTGTATAAAAAAGTTGCTTCGATATTTTGTTGTATTATTTCATTAATATTTTCAGTATGATTAAATTTACCATCATACTTACATTGTATTGTTATTTTCTACAATATTTTGTGATAAAATACAGAGTATGCCATTTACAAGAGACCTATTGTCTAAAATTTATTTTAAATAGTTACACAAATTTTAGTTATGAAAAAATTACGACTTCTAAACTCAAATATCTCGAAGACGGTTGGATTTTCGAAATTATTTTATGTAACTAAATTTGACTGAAGATTTAAGCTTGTTTAAATATCCGGCATTTCAAAATGTCTATTATCGAAACATTTCTCTGCAGCACAGCGCCATCTATATCTTAACACATTAAAACACGATTTGTATCCAAAACTGAAGCCGTGCCTGCCTTGCCTTGGCAGAATTTGATTTTACAGAACTCAAGTATCTATATAATTTATCGAAGTCTTACGCCTGGGAGTTTCTATTGGTGCAACATGAATACACCAAATGTCGAGTTTCTGGGCTCTTACTAGCTTGATTTACGTATTTACCCCTATTTACCCCCAAACAGTTTAAATTTCAAAACAATAACTTAATTTTATATTAACCTCTTTAATAACGGAGTGGAAGTGGTGTCAGCAGATGTTATAAAAAAAATTTGAAACCTTGACTTCTAGTATATACACCAAATTCTAATTTTCTGTACTCTTACTAGATTGCTTTACTTATTTACTCCCATTTACCTCCAACTCTTCAATAGAATAAGCTCAAAATTAATATAGACCCAGATCTCATTTAGACACAGATGTGTTCCAAATTTCAAGTCGATATCTTAATTTTTTATCAATCTCTTTAATAAAACAGGCACACAAAAAAAAACAAAACTGATCTGAACTCTGGACCCGACATAGTAGTTCCTATGTATCTCGACGTGCTGAACACGAATCCGTTTAGCTCCATCATCCACCAATTTTTAGTAAATTACAAAAATAATCTAAAAAATTCAAGTATTCGCGAATTACTAGAAATCGGTGGGTGGTACGCAAAAAAAGATCTGAACCCAGGACCCGACAGTGTAGTCCTTATGTATTTCGACGTGCTGAACATGAATCCGATGTCCGTTTATCTCCGTCACCTACCAATTTTTAGTAAACCGCAAGAATAATAGAAAAACTTTATTTTTAGGTTATTTTTGCGATTTACCAAAAATTGGTGGATGATGGAGCTAAATGGATATCGGATTCATGTTTCGCGCATGTAAATACATAGGGACTACTATGTCGGGTCCCAGGTTCAGATCACTTTCTTTTTGTGTGCTTGTGTAATTAAACAATTTGAGGTATAGTATACCTATACGCCAAATCCCAAGTTTCTGAACTCTTACCAGATTTTTTGACTTTTTTATAGTTGATACGATATCAACTGGGACAGCATAAAAACGAAAACTCGGAGTCCACGTGAACTTGATCCATCTGTCACATTATGTCACATTGTGTTGACAAATCAAACTAGCTAAGCATCTAATCCAGCCTGTGACAGGCGGACCAAGATCACGTGGACTCCGAATTTTCGTTTTTATGCTGTCCCAATTGAGATCGCATGAAGTATACCTATATTTACCCCCCAGTCCTTCATCGGAATAAACCCAAAATTTAAGCTAGCTCCAGATCTCATTATAATGCATACGGGTGCGACGTTGTTTGTGTCACATGTGGTACGTCGGAGTTTTTGCTCCTTGATATGATAATATACCAGTTCAATAATCACACCTTACCAGTCCTCGGCTAGCTTCCATCAATCTCAGAGTGAGTTCCCAGTACATACAGACGTACTGGTTGCCTAACTAACTGTCTAGGTACCTAAGTGAACAATAGATTAATAAACTGTTAAATTAATTCATAGTACGAGAAAGAAAACCCAATGAGTGGAGCTTATAACAAATTTGTTTATTTATATAACCTTTACATACCCTGCGAGATACCAAGTCAATAATAAAAGAAATGCTTCAAATTTATCAATATATATCAATTAATTTTCTTTTCGTTAGCAATATCAAAAAGGTGATGAGTGACAAATGATTTAATCTAAATACAATTTATTAACACGTGAAGTTCAATGATAATACCAAATGCAATTGCACGCAGTTTACATACTTTTCAAAATAGTGGTTATGGGTACAGAAAATTTAATATTATAACAAATAACAAATACCTAGATCTGGACTATATTCTTTCTAGATAGCCAGTTCTTGACTTTAATATAAACAAGGTAGGTATTTAAGTCCACTTATGAAATAATTACAATACATACACATATATATATATACAAACAAAATTTATACAAGTTATGACTTACGGTTGAATTTTGAAATACCCCAAAAGAAAATATGAGAACGTTGAACTTCTCCCAGGAGTGGAAAGGTATGAGCGTTGAATGGTCCTCTTGTATTCTAGGGTAATCGATAGACTCTGCCAAATTTCAGCTCGAACTATAACCAGTTACAACCATCTCAAAGTCATGAAAAGAATCCAACAAAAGAAACAAAACCATCCATCATCGGTATAAGCTCCAAAATTTTTCAACCAATTTTTCTATACTAATTACATCTAGTACTACTAACGCTTCTTAATAAAAACTAACGATAAAAAGCCTAAAAGTTTTAAAATCCAAATTAATATACTATTTACATTTTCGCAAATTTAATAACTCACCCTTTTAGGGCTTAACAAAGTGTCGACCATGTGCTCGACCTAACACGTGCTCTGTAGCCATATATCCAGCAATCATGCTGATCAGATTTTTCACAAATCATTATTAATAATCCGGTAGCTGTCAATTCCTATAACCTACTATGTTCTTTCTGTTTATTATTATAAACAATTATTGAGGATGAAATTTAATAACCAATTAACATAAAGGTACAGAAGGTAAGTGATACATTTGAACTAGTCATTTTCATAGACTGAACTACTTAAGTTATGGTTATGTTATAGGTTTGTTTATCGTTCCTATTTATTCCAGATACCGCACTATGCATGAGAACTCTAGCAAATTACAAGGAATAATAATGTACCACACAACACTCTGATTGATTAAGGTAAAGTACTTATTTATACATTTTACTCGAAAATTTTTATTAAAATTTATGTTTATTTCTAGACACAAGTTAGCTGGACGACAGTCGATAAATGTGACAATTTTATTAAGCCAATTTGAGAATCAAAAGGATTACTAAAGTATTGAAATGTGAATGGAAAAAATACTATTAATATATGAAATTATTAACACAAGACCTTTTATTTATTTATTTATTACTAGATGATGATATCCTTTTAAACATTGAACTACCTAAAGTTAACGTATAGATTCAGTGATTGAATTTTTACAGTTAAACATCTAACAATGCTGTGTTTACACATACACTCCTCTAGCCAAAATGACAAATTATGTTACAACGTCTACTTGACAAAAGCAACCGTAACACGGGTACCAAAGTTGAACACAATATATTGAACGGTTCCATAGTAAACGTGTGCATAAGAAAATTACGAACAGACAGACCGTCCGACCGACAGACAAACACAATTTTTTCGCTGAAATTTAAAATCTCCACATTTCGTGATATTTTATATCTATTTCAACAAAACATTTTGCAATTACATCCACTCCACTTCGTGGATATTTAAGTAATTAGTCTAGTAGTTGAGTATGGAATTACCTACATAATCGCTTCCAATAATAGTTAAAAATATGAGTATTAATTAAAGGCCAATAACCGATGCTAGGAGATTAGCTACTCCCAATATGAAAATTTTGCGGTCTCTCTTCTCTATCGAAGAGTAGGGATTTTTTGTTGGTTAACATTTAATAGACAATGGACCGACTGCTTTACATTCCATCCAAAAGATGACTTATTCGCTATGCAGCCACCGTCTAAAGTTGCATACCTTCTACAAATGAACTGATATACAAGCCGTTAAAATGTGTAGCGAAAACACTCTGGACTACCATACAATTACTAACCGCGCTTTGAGTTGCTGCATTTGCGTATTGAAATACGAGTATAGCCACTGATCTAGCTCGCTCCTGAATTATATTATATATTGCTTGATTGACGATAGTAGTATGCATATGAGTAATAAATCATCACATACAATAATATTTATTCATGTACTTTATTGCAGATTCGGCATCGTTAATCAAAGAGTTTCTTACGTGTCATCCCAGAACGAGAACTACTATATGAGGAGACCAAATAAAAAAACGGACTATAAAGTATTTCACAAAATACCTTCATCATCTTTACTTCTAACGAGCTATGATCCCTTCTATAGTCCATTATTGTCGCGACTGGATGCTGTCTTTCAACAACTAGGACTTGGAAATAACAAATCTCCTGAGACGGAACGATGTAGAGAACGGGTAGTGTGCTTAATGTATGCAAATCCTGCTAAATATGCTCCGTATAGTAATTTGGTGTCAGCTCAATTAAGCAGGTAAATATGAACCAAAGAAATGTTTTACAAATTTAATTTAATATTAATATTCCATATTAATCGAATTATTTTACAATATTTTTAATATTACACCTAATATATCTGTAGATAAATACTGGGAATAAAGGATTTATATCCCATTCCAATAAGAACCTTGCGGGGGAAACAAATTAGACTGACTATTTGGCAAGCCAGACCATGAGAATAATGTTAAATTATTTACCATTAAATAGTGCAGTCAACCTCAAACTTGAGTGGTAGTGAATGTTGTTTTGTTGAAACCACGTGCAATGTGTTTGTAATGATGTTAGAAAAAAGTTGAAAAAAGATTACAGTAGGAAATGAACGGAGGGGGTAGAAAACGCCCCTTTTGTCACGGGTTCCGTAACTTGTAGAATTAAGTCAAAATGAAAAAAGAAAATAATATATTTACCCTTTTCATGTCAAAATAAGATGTTTTTATTCTTGTGAATATTTTAGAAAAATGCATATTTTTCGAGATATCGCCACTCGAAAATTCCTAAAAGTGGGGGAGGGGAAATATAAAAGTTGAAAAAAAAAATTATTTTTTTTTTAAATCAAGTGAATGTATCGTCGAAATACAAGACTTTTTTATTTGCAACTTATCCGAAAAGTGCGTTTTCACCGAGCTCTTCCGGAAAAACCTGAAAAACTAACCCTGTCTTTGAAATTGTAGAGCTGTAAAAATGTGCGATTTAAAAATGCACTAAATTGTGCCGTAATTAAAGGCATTAACAGAGGGGAGCGTTATTCAACATGCAAATAAAATATGTTTTGCAGTTTTTAGGAGTCCCCCTGATGTTCAACATCTTATACGAAGCCTACTTGTATGTATTGTATATGTTCTATGAATTATACGAAGCCACGCGAAGTTGCCATAACATTTAGTACTATCACAGTAAAATATTCCAGATGTGAATAGATAAAATGTTTATGGTACAAAGAAAAAGGAAATCACGAGTTTTTAAGGTCGTCTCGTATAAATAAGGGTATTTTTGAGAATGGATCCAGATACAACTTATTTATGTTATAACTTGCAAACTTTTAAATATACTAGTAAAAGTTTTGGATTTGATTGATGGATTAAAATTTCCTATAAGTGTTTGTAAACAAATGAATGCCATTTTTGATCCATTAGAGCCACGAAATCGTTTATTTATTGATCGTTAATTTATTTATGGTGTCATTTTAAGGATAATTGTAATCTAAAAATAATTATATGAGATTATTTGTGGCTTGTATATTTTAACAGTTGTAAGAATTAATAACTCAAAAAGCAGTACTTTCAAATGTTAGAAATAAAATTTTGAAAAAAAAAATGATTAGTGCCTTAATATATATCGTTTGTTCTGTATTTTCTTTCTACATAGAATAGGTAAAACGCCATTATGAAATTGTTTATCATAAATTGTTCATTAAATGAACAATAGAGGATTAAACAAAGAAAATTCATATTGTAGAGTAGGGGAAATCATGAATTTTAAGTATAAAGCGATTTATTAATATTTTATTTAAACAATTGAAAGAAAAAATTAATTATGAACAATAAAAAAATATTTTCCTCAAAATTAATAAAATAATTGACTCAATGAAATAGAAAAAAACATATTTTTTTTAAATCTGCAAAAAATGAATTTGTTTATACCAATTGTTTAAACAAAGCAGTGAAAAAATACGAAAAATTGAATTTATGTTGTTTAACAAAGAATATAGACTTAATTTTTATTATTGCTATTAAAATTAATAACAATTTGTGTATGGCAAATTAATAGAATTTTACATTAGAAAGTTGTATAGGTATAGTTGACTGAAAAAGCGACAAAGATGTTACAAAATTTTTGTTAACGTACAACCAGATAGGACACAGAATGATAGATTAGGTCCTAGGCCATCTGAAATTGTCAATTATAACATTTTTAAGAGGTCCAACTTTTATTATAATCAAGATTTTTTTTAAGTCGATAAAGGAAATATGAGCGGAGACTACTGAATTAATTTAGTGTTTATGGAGAACCTAGTTTTTTATAAAGTTAGGTAAAACTTTAACATTTATTTTTCTTGCAGCACTTTTTTCAGTAAGCGAAAAACTTTTTTGTTATAAGGAATTTTGGCATAGTATATACATATGAAATGAAGCTAACACATCAAGGAAGTTTTTGGAAAAAAAAAGCAGTACACTACGACTTGTACGTGTCAAGTCATTTTTATTTGACATTTTCTGCGGGCGAGGTACTTCATAACCTCGCTCGCGCGCGTCTACTGTGCTTTAATCGGTGTATTATGTATGTTATGAATACATACTGTAAAATATTATTTTTGACATCTTTAATATAAATTTTATTTTTATAAGCACTTAGAACGTTTAACTTATCATTATTTACGTTGCATATTATTTAAAATCGATTATATTTGTACATTAAAACTTAATATTGAAATTAAGAAAAATGAAAGATAATTATTTATTTTGAAATATAAAAAACTTGATATAAAAGTGTTTTTAAAATCATCAACATCGGAATCTAAAAAAATCTGGACAGTTGTTAGTTAGTTGCTGCAGTTTACATATTTGCAGTCTCTGCAGCATTTTGAGCCTTGAGCAATACATATACATGTGTTGTTACAGATCTTCAAACATCTTATTGGCAAACTTTGTCTTACAAAGTTCTTAACTAGAAAAAGTTGCCTTGCAAAAGTTTTCTTAGACTGCGAATTATCCAACCGTATCGAGTTGGATTTTCCAAGTGCATGTATTGTATATAGCTGTTGAACCAAATTTTAATTGATAGAGACACCTAAAGGAAAATAATTAGCATGGTCTGTAGGGGAAAACCCAGAAGCTGGCCGATTTCTTTCATCGCAGCTCATTTAATGATTTCTTATTTTTGTTTTACGTATAATAGTCTCGATAAATCACATGTACTCAAAACCCAAAATTTACAGTATATATATATATATATATATATATGAAGTGTTGACGTGCTTCCGGGTGTTTTCCCGTGTAGTTGGTAGGCTCCTGTTGGAACCATGGTTGTCTGGACGACGTTTCGGCGGAATCTCATCTGCCATCATCAGGTTCTAGCTGAAAGCTGCCTGCTGCTGCTGCTGCTGTTGCTGCTGCTGCTGCTGCTACTGCTGCTCCTCGTTGCTAGAACCTGATGATGGCAGATGAGATTCCGCCGAAACGTCGTCCAGACAACCATGGTTCCAACAGGAGCCTACCAACTACACGGGAAAACACCCGGAAGCACGTCAACACTTCATTTAATACCCGTGAAAACCTAAGAAACAACATATATATATATATATATATATATATATATATATATATATATATATATATATATATATATATATATATATATATATATGTTATATAAAATATTATAACGTAATTCATGATACTTAGAGCCATACACAAGTAGGCGTATCAGGTATATCATATTACATATTGCAGCTGCTCCTTTTGCTTATTCAGCATCACCTGATTCACATTGCAACATTATTTCCTTTGTTATGTTCCCAGAATAAATTGCACAATGTTACTCCCTTTGTTCTAGAGACTCTTCGAGTCAGCATTTCAAATTTTATAAATACATGTAAAGGAACGTTTGCTCCTCAGTTCTTAACTCACTTTTGTATAATTAATTTCATGTCAGGATAGTAGCTACTATCCTTAATCAAAATAAATACTTTTTAAAAAGTTCTTTGTGTTGTGTGTGATGTAACAATTGGCGCAGTCGAAAAGGATCTTCAAAACACCCTGTACCGGAGCCTAACTACCAGAAACTACCCGAGAGAACAAGGACAACATCTGCAAAAAGGTGCCTAACTGGAGGGAAAGTCTGGAAGAATAAGGAGAACCTTAGGACAGGAGTGGTGAATCCCAATTCTTCAAGAAGAAAAAGAACCTCAGCACACAACAAATCAATTTCAAGAAACAATTTTTCAAGCAACAAATCAATTTCAAGCAACAATCAATCAAGAAACTATTAAGAAACACAACAAGCAACAATTAGTTTTAAGAAGAAATCACTCAACGAACAACAACAACCACATTTAGCAAGTAAGAAATCATCCCTGCTCAGAAGTTGGTGTCTTCGACGTCAGACAGACGGAGCTAGCTTTACGAAGTCGCACTGCAGCTGCACGAGTCCACGGAGATGAAAACATTAATGTGAGTACAAAGAATCATCTCGTTTTATTTTGTGCTATACATTTAACATTTTTCAAACCAAATCCAATCATTTAGTCTATTTTAATTTGTACGTAACATAAAACAACAGTTCTATAACCCAGATTAGCGAAAGACTCATTAAACTTATCAAGAAATTTTATACATTTCAACAGATCAAATTTCAATTTTAATATTAATTTCAAGAAGGTTGTTACACGACCTTTACCTTAACATTTATTTTGCATTCAAACACATTCCAAGCTAATCAGTATATCATAAGTTTGTGAAACATTTATTATACCAGTGCCGTATCATTCTGATTTTCACCTCATAATAATTTGAATTAATTAAAATTTCATTTTCTTTCAAATTAAATAATAATAACATATTAAAAATGACTGACAATCAAGTCACTGGAAATGAAAACCAGAACGTTACAGCAAATGAAACAATAAATATCGAACCCTACAAGTTAAGTGAAATCTTTTCGATAATACCTGAGTTCGATGGGAACCCTATATTTTTACACACATTTATTTCTGCATGTGTTTATGCACAAGGAATGGCAGTAGATGACCAAAGAATTCTTGTAACATTGCATATTAAAAATAAGCTTCGCGGGAAAGCATCAGAGCTAATAAATTCGCGAAATTCTGCTACTTGGGCAGAGATAAAAAGCTTGCTCGAGGCGCACTTTGGCGACTCACGCGACTTAACAGCACTTATTCAAGATTTGCAACGAATCCATCAATTGCAGAATGAAAGTGCATTAACATTTATTTCACGATTACAAACACATAATGCCAAAATGCACGCCGCTGTGCAGAAACAAACATTAACTTTAGAGGAAAAAACCGCCCAATCTCGTCTAATCGAAACCATGACACTTAATACCCTACTCACAGGACTAGAATCTAAACTAGGCCAAATAATCCAGAAAATATGTTAGACGCAATTAGTAGAGTCAAACGAGAACTTCAATTATCATACTTTGAGCAACAAAAATTCTCAAATAAACCAGTCAACAAAAACCCTGCACAATCTCAGCAAAGACGTCCAAATTCCCAGCAATTTTGTAATTATTGCAAAAGAAGTGGACACAATTTTAACGAGTGTCGTGCAAAACAACAGTTTTCACAACAAAATCCTAATTACAGGCAAAATTATTCTAGTGGAACTCCAACACAATTTTCTAGACCCAATTTCCAACAATTTTCGAGACCTAATTTCCAAAGTTCGTCAAATCATTATAGCCCAGGCAACTTTGCCCCACAACAAAATTTTTCACAAAATAATTCTCCCCAACAAAATAGGCCTTCTGTAATAAGACCTAACCCAAATTACCAACAAAGACCTCCTAATCAACAACCCTCAAATTTCAACCGTCAAAATCCCCAGAAAACGCACCATGTTAATTTTGACAATTATGATGCGCAAAATTGCGAAAATTATAATTCTTATTGTGAACAAGATTATCAACAATTTGATAATTTTGAAAATGTTCCAACTGATTCCAATTTTAATGACAATTACATGCCACAAGAATATTTTTCTGACAATTCCCAAAACCATACTGATTACCCATCAAATCAATATGAAAATTATTCTGATTATTCAGCAAACCCTCACATGAATTATTCTATTAATCAACCGGATTTTTACCAAGGCCCGGAGTATCCTACAGATACTCCAACACAGCAACCGGATTTCCAAATCGACCAAGTGTCCAGCCAACTACAAACTATGAATCTAGAGGACAATTTCAATCCGTCCCTGAATTTTCCAGAACAAATTATAATGTAATTTCTTATCCATCATTAACTGTAAATTCAAGAAATTTATATTACATCAAAGACATAACACGGACATACAAAATGTTACTCGATACCGGCGCGGGTATATCAATATTCAAACCGAAACTTGCCGAAAATTATAAACGCAGATCTCCCGAGAACGTTGCCATACAAGGCATAACAGAACAAAAAATTCCGATAACCGAATCTGTTCTTACACCTTTTACAGCTAATGACCCGCATAAGGTATACATTTGCGATTTAGACATCGAATTCGATGGACTATTAGGAGCCGACTTTTTCAAACATTATAAATGTGTTATTGATATGAACAACAATCAATTAATTACCAATTTTAAAACTGTCCCACGTTTTGAGGTAAATCAGGATTTACCAGAACCACCACCAAAAAATACTTGCAATTCTCAAATTCCCATTTCAAAGGTTCCTCGTGAAAACAAAAATCAGAACAAAATTTCTATAGAACCGCGTATGGAAAAGATTGAAATGTAATCTGCGGAATACTGAGGCTATACTGTTAGCCCAGGAAAAAGAGAAAGTTCGCTTACCCAATGCTCTCGTTAAGGTAGACGAAAACGGAGAATTTCTCACGACAATAATTAATGCAAATGCCATCCCAAAATCAATCGAATTTTCCAATTTAGACTTAGAACCAATTCAAAAATTTAAATCGATTTTTAATTTCAACACTGACAATTCTGACCAACAAATACCGACAGACAGATCTTTTGAAATTCAAAATCAATTACGTTTAGATCATCTAAATGAAGAAGAGGCCGAATTAGTAACGCAGCTTTGTTTAGATTTTCAAGACATATTCTATTTAGAAGGTGACAACTTGACATTTACAAACGAAATTAAACACCCGATTGATACGAATGATTCCCGACCTATATTTACAAAATCTTATCGTTACCCTCAAGTCCATAAAGAAGAAGTCAAAACTCAAATTTCTAAAATGTTAAATCAAGGTATTATTCAACCCTCGATTTCACCTTGGTCATCCCCTGTTTGGGTAGTCCCCAAGAAACTGGATGCCTCTGGCAAACAGAAGTGGCGCGTCGTAGTTGACTATCGGAAACTTAACGAAGTTACCATCGACGATAAATATCCTCTTCCCAACATCTCTGACCTTCTTGATCAACTAGGCAAATGCCAATATTTCACAACGCTAGACCTTGCATCTGGATTTCACCAGATACAGATAGACCCGAAAGATATCCAAAAAACCGCTTTCACAGTTGAGAATGGTCATTTCGAATTTGTAAGAATGCCATTCGGACTCAAAAATGCCCCATCAACTTTCCAAAGAGTAATGGACAATATCTTGTTAGGTATTCAAAATGAACGATGTCTTGTCTATATGGACGACATTATTGTCTACTCCCCTACCATCCATGACCATATTTCACGTCTAACAGAAGTTTTCAAATGCTTACAAAAGGCAAACCTCAAAATTCAACCCGACAAATGCGAGTTCCTTCGCAAAGAAGTCGCTTATTTAGGCCATCTCATAACCAAAGACGGTGTAAAACCGAATCCCACCAAAGTTGATGCAATTTTAAATTTTCCCCAACCTAAAAATCCCAAAGAAATTAAGTCATTTTTAGGCTTAGCAGGATATTATAGGCGATTCATTCCCAATTTCTCTAAAATAACCAAACCATTAACGAAGCTACTACAAAAGGACGTACCTTTTAACTTCGACAATGATTGTTCAAATTCTTTTCAAAATTTAAAACAAACTTTAACGACAACACCGATTCTCCTTTACCCTAATTTTAACGATGAATTTATTTTAACCACCGATGCAAGTGCATTCGCCATTGGTTCTGTCCTTTCACAAGGCAACATAGGCAAAGACTTACCTATCGCATACGCATCTCGAACTTTATGCGCTGCGGAAACCAAGTATTCCACGATCGAACGCGAGCTTTTAGCGATAGTATGGTCAGTAAAGCATTTTAGGCCATATCTATTCGGCAGAAAATTCAAGTTGGTAACAGACCATCGACCACTTACCTGGTTATTTTCAATAAAGGACCCAGGAAGTAGACTCGCACGTTGGCGATTAAAACTAGAGGAATACGACTATGAGATCGTATATAAACCTGGCAAGATCAACAAAAACGCGGACGCGCTATCCCGAATTAAGATCAACCATTTTTCGGAATGTTCGAAACTTTACTCAAAAATTCTAGCCGCGAACGAAACTGACGATTCAGAATATGACGAACAAGACGATGACGAAAACCCAAACGAAAATGCCCAAATAACTAACGAGCAAGTCGCTCAAGAATTCGATATTTTTGTTAATTTGTATAAAACGAAATCTTTGATAGACTATTCAAAAATCAAAACTTCCAACAAACAACTTTTGGATAGAGAACATAAAAATATCATAACTTTTTTCCAGCAAGATAACTTGCAAGACCTACATCATAAAATAATCGAAGACATTTTCGAAGAACACCCTGAATTTTACAAAAACACCATTAATATCGTCTCGAGTAAATTAGTCCGACATAGGAAGTATTTTATAGTCCCTTTGCCATTCGACGTTAAATCTACAGTAGAACATTTGTTCATGGTACTGTATAAAAGACAAAACATTTTAGACCTTTCCAAAACGTATTATGTTAAGAACAATTTAGATCTCCCGATACTAGAGATGTTATCATTCATTTTCGCAGAAAAAGACTTAAAAATCGTAATATGCCAGAATATCGTTCAAACCCCCGATGAAGATCAAATCCCGATCATTTTAGACCAACACCACTGCGGTAAAAATAATCTTCACCGTGGAATAAACGAAACAATGCGGAGAATTAAAAATAAACATAATTGGCAAGGATTAAGTAAAGATGTCGAAAACTTTATCAAATCTTGCGAAATTTGTCAAAAGAATAAAGTATATCGTAAAAACATGTCTAGTCCTTTAGTAGGTAATTACAGAAACACCAAGAACGCCATTTGAACGAATCAACATCGACATATTTCAGACCCCAACTCGAAATTACGCTTTGACCATTCGCGACGAGTTGACTAAATTTACCCAGGCATACGCAATCCAAGACAAGTCTGCAAAATCTGTAGTAAACATCCTGTTACTATATTTCCAACACTATGGCACCCCTTTGAGAGTCCATTGTGACTACGGTGGCGAATTTGACAACAGACTACTAAAAGATCTGTGCACTTTATATGACATAAAATTAACTTATTCAAGTGTAGGACATCCTCAATCTAATGGATCAATAGAACGATGTCATGCTACCCTAGCTGAAATGATTAGAGTCCATAAAGCCGAAAACCCTGACGAACATCCACTGACTATTTTACCCTATGCAGTAATATGCTATAATAACTCAGTTAATAAAACCCACGGTTTTAGTCCATACGAACTAGTATTCGGACACACTTCTTGTAGACCACCCGAAACCTTATACAATCAAAAAGAGTTGATAACTAAGTATGTTAGAGACCTTAACAACAGAATCTCGCACTACTATAAAATAGCGCGTAGTCGTACGCTAGATCAAAAAGCAAAAGCGAAAATTCGTTTTGATAAACATGTCCCCAGAAATCGACCCGATTACCAAATTGGAGACAAAGTCTACGTAAAAGAGTCCCAGACCAAAGACAAACTACACAACAAATTTAATGGCCCATTCAAAATTATAGAAATCTTTCAAAATTCAGCACTTTTGTCAAATCCCGAAACAGACCAAACTACTAAAGTTAACTTTGACAGGATGAAACCTTATTTTGAAAATTAAACTTTATTTTCAGGTTTCTCTTGCTGTTCGGATCAGCAGTATCCCAGTACTCAATAACGCCAATAAACAACACTATCGGAGTGTATTACCACCGAGACACTGACATTGTAATTTCCCACAAGAAATGGACATTACTAGTGCATAAAAATATATCAACACTCAAGACAGCTATTGACAGAAACGACAAAATTTTAGACAAAATCTTCATCACACTTGACCCGGCATATTTAGACATGGTAACCTTCACAAGTGAAGTTAAAACACATCTTAGCTTATTAACACAAATTTCTAAAACCATAAAGAGTAAATTCGACGAAATATTGTTCGATACGAAACGTTACAAACGCGGACTTTTGAACGGTATAGGTTCAATATTTAAATCAATCACCGGCAATCTAGATGCTGAAGATGGCGAATACTATCTAAACTGTATTAACAAACTTAATAATGACGAACACCAATTGGAGAACTTGCTCAAAAACCAAATATCTGTCACAACTTCGGTCATAAAGAATTTCAATCTAACTGTTCGACAATTGCAAATCGACGAAGAGACATTCAATAAGGACATAAAAGAAATCGAAAAACAGATTTTAAAAATCGAAGGCGAAACGCGAATAGCTTATACAAAATTAAAATTCCTAAGTATTTGCGAGCAACTCATGGCAAGCTATTTATTTATCGAGGACAATTTAAACGATATTCTAAATTCTATCACTTTTGCGAGACTCAAGATAATTCACACATCAATCATTAATCCTCAGGACTTGGTAAACTCTCTGCAAGAGATTTCACAGAACTTACAAAAGTATAATTTACCACTCCCGATCAAATTATCAAAGGTTTCACAATACTTAGATATTATTGAATTGAAAGCTTTTCAGGTAAACTCAGAATTAATATTCGTATTAGACATACCATTAATAGACCCTCAAGCATATTCTGTTTTTAAACTATATCCCATTCCTATTCTGGATAATAGAACTGGTCTATTTCACATTTTATCAACTTCTCAAAAATATATCGCGAGAGATGATGATGCTTTGATGTTTATACCCATCGCAGACCTCGAAAGATGCAAACCAATCTATCCTAATACCAAGCTATGCTCAAATTTATTTGCATATCCAATTGACAACAATGCCATATGCGAAGCCCGTCTCTTCAAGAACCTCGACACACTACCTGAAAACTGCCAGACGTCACTCATCATCAGTCAAGGCTACAACGTGCAAGAACTAGGTGAAAATAAGTGGTTAGTGATAAACGCGGAACCTTTACATGTGACCATTAACTGTCCCAAAATAAGTTCGACCGACAAAATCTCCAAAAACTCAATCATTAGACTCCAATCAAATTGCTACGCTTTTATAGGTATTACCAAAATCCAAGCTAGCACAAGCGACTTTATCAGTGTAAAAGACAATAATCACCCAATTCAAGTCCCGTTTGAGTGTTGTGGCCAAATTCCCGAAAACATTCGAGTGCCCAATCTAAAACCTTTGAAGTTGAACAATTTAAACACCGAAGACCTCGAGATTGCTAAACACAAACTCGACCAATATTCAAAATACTTAGACGACCTAATTAATGAACCATTTGTCACCAAACACGTCTCTTGGTTCACTTAATTCATAATTGTTTTAATCTTTGGACTATTATTTGTGTACCTATTCTATAAATATAGAATACACCGAAGAAATTCAACCACCGATGTCTCCACATCGCCCCCAGCTCCTCCGAGACCTAGTAAACTCTCCAGGACATTTACTAGCATACTTCCTCAACGAAGACGACCTCCACTAAGAAGAGAAGACGAAGAATCCGATGACATAGAGCTTAGTTAAAATAGTTTTGTGCCTTTCTAACTTTTGTGCTGAAACTCTTCAGTGAAAATTTATTCGATTTTATTTTAATATTTTGATGCTTTTTATACATGCACTGTATACTATTACTATTTTATATCTTATATTTTTACATTTTACAAGTTTACAATTTTACAATTTTACATTTTATATACCTTTAACATTTTTATTGTTATATTTTATTATTTTCAATATTTCATATACTTTCCATTTATTTTACTTTCAAAAAGTTACTGCATAAGCACCAACTTTTTATATAAGGGGGAAGCTGTTATATAAAATATTACAACGTAATTCATGATACTTAGAGCCATACACAAGTAGACCTATCAGGTATATCATATTACATATTGCAGCTGCTCCTTTTGCTTATTCAGCATCACCTGATTCACATTGCAACATTATTTCCTTTGTTATGTTCCCAGAATAAATTGCACAATGTTACTCCCTTTGTTCTAGAGACTCTTCGAGTCAGCATTTCAAATTTTATAAATACATGTAAAGGAACGTTTGCTCCTCAGTTCTTAACTCACTTTTGTATAATTAATTTCATGTCAGGATAGTAGCTACTATCCTTAATCAAAATAAATACTTTTAAAAAGTTCTTTGTGTTGTGTGTGATGTAACATATATATATATACATATATATATATATATATATATATATATATATATATATATATATATATATATATATATATATATATATATATATATATGAAAAATACTAGGTTCACGGGTTGAACCGCGTCTAAGATTATTGGAGACTCCAATAATGTCAGACGCGGTTCAACCCGTGAACCTAGTATTTTTCATACATATATATATGTATATATATTATATATATATATATATAAATACATATATTTTTTTACTGCTAATTTGGATATATATATGAATATATATTGCTGTGTATCCACACTGTGGAACACTACCTAAGTATCGTGTTTGAAATCATAAATAAAATTCACAAATTTGTATGTATTTTAGGAAATAATCATAACAGTTTTACTTTAACGGATCATACAGAAGCAGGAATATCTGTGGTTTATTTAATTGATTCAAGTTCACTTATTCTCAGCGAGTAGGATGCAGAGAATGAAACTTGATATTGAATTAGAACAAAATATTTAAATAAACATGAAATGAAGTTAATTTAGTTTAAAAAGGTTATTCTAAATAGTATATAATAAAACATGAACTTATAGAGAATCACAATCTCATTTAAAATGAGTTAGAATGAAATTGGAAAACAAAAAAGTAAATTTATAAAATCTGACATTTATGTCAAAACTTAGGGCCGAAAATCATAAATTGTGTAGAAACACTGTAAATCTACACAAAATGAATATAGAATGAAAGACTATTATCAGTATTTGCATTGCAGGGTGATTATTTTAGAAATAGTAAGTCCATATATTACAAAACACTGAATGACATTTTAAGTTTTCAGATATTTTCAAATATCGTTGCAGAAAGGTGTTTTGTAAATGATATTTCACATCATGCAGAAAGAAAGGACTAATAGTATGATGTTAAATGTTTGTTGGCGTATCAATTTCTTGTTTTAGTTTATAATATAAGTATTCTGTCAGTATGAAAAACTGCAGTACGTTTTTAACTACTAGCATTTTGTGTTTATCATTGCTATTCATCTAAATGTATGAATTAGTATTTATTTGAGAGTGGAATTGTAAATTGTAGTTATAAGTAGATTTTAAGAAAGTATATGTAATATGTCAATATATTTCGAGTAATTACAATTATTCACTTAATCCTGAAAAGTAGAATAAGAAATTCATCAGGTAAATTAAAGAATTAAAAACAGTATTCAATTAATATAAAGAACAGACAAAAATGAATAGTTTATATTTTAAATTAAAATTAAATTTTGAAATATTGGATCAAAATAGAAAAAAACAATTGAAATATTGGAAATTAACCCATTGAAACGACTAAAAATAACAAATCAGTTGATCATACACCGCTGAACAGCGAGCTGCGAAAAATATTCATCCACGAATAAATATTAAATTGAAAATAAAAGAAAAGTGGTGAATAAGTTGAAGGTTACAATCCAGATATATTGATATCAAGAAAAATTTGTAAAGTATATTAAATATAAAAGTGAGTAAACTTAAAAAGTATTAAGAAGTAGATTATCCGGAAAGCAGATTTAGAAGAGGGAAGTGTTAATCCAGATAGCAAATTTATATGGTGAAGAAATTTCAAACGTCAATCAAGTGATAGAAATATTTCAAGGAAATCGGTTGAAAATAAATTGGAGGTTATAAACAAACGTCAATCCAGAAAAGAAGAAGAAGAAGCCTTGAGAGGTTTAAAAAGTCAGTCAAGTGACATTATATTTCAAGGATCATAATAACCAGTTAGAGGTTATAATTTAACATTACTCCAGTCGAAAGAAAGACAAGGTAAAGCTTTACAATATCAGAAATCCATGGTACATATTTATTTTAAATAAAGGCCATATTTATCATTTTAGTTAAGTTAGATTTTGTTATTTAAATTTGTTAATTACATTCCAAGTTCAAATTTGTTAATAAATTAATACTTTGTTCGTTCAATACTGAGTTTGATTTATTTAGATTGTTATCTTGATCGATGAGCATTTATTGAACCGACTTCGTTGGACCTTGAGTAAGAGTCATTCTATAGATTGTTGATAGTCATGCTAATGGTGTTCTATAGTCTATAATATTAACAGCTTTTAAGAAACTGGCGCCCAGTAAACTCATTTCAATTTACTTTTAAGAAGTAAAATTCGAACGTATAAAAATATAAAATAGATATCAGAATATAGAACAATATATATATATATATATATATATATATATATATATATATATATATATATATTGTTCTATATTCTGCTATCTATTTTATATTTTTATATACGTTCGAATTTACTTTTTGAAAGTAAATTGAAATGAGTTTACTGGGCGCCAAACAGTTTCTTAAAAGCTGTTAATATTATAGACTATAGAACACCATTAGCATGACTATCTACAATCTATAGAATGACTCTTACTCAAGGTCCAACGAAGTCGGTTCAATAAATGCTCATCGATCAAGATAACAATCTAAATAAATCAAACTCAGTATTGAACGAACAAAGTATTAATTTATTAACAAATTTGAACTTGGAATGTAATTAACAAATTTAAATAACAAAATCTAACTTAACTAATATGATAAATATGGCCTTTATTTAAAATAAATATGTACCATGGATTTCTGATATTGTAAAGCTTTACCTTGTCTTTCTTTCGACTCGAGTAATGTTAAATTATAACCTCTAACTGGTTATTATGATCCTTGAAATATAATGTCAATTGACTGACTTTTTAAACCTCTCAAGGCTTCTTCTTCTTCTTTTCTGGATTGACGTTTGTTTATAACCTCCAATTTATTTTCAAGATTTCCTTGAAATATTTCTATCACTTGATTGACGTTTGAGTTCCTTCACCATATAAATTTGCTAACTGGATTAACAAATACTTCCCTCTTCTTAATCTGCTTTCCGGATAATCTACTTCGTAATACTTTTTAAGTTTACTCACTTTTATATTTAATATACTTTTACAAATTTTTCTTGATATCAATATGTCTGGATTGTAATATCCTAACCTTCAACTTATTCACCACTTTTCTTCTATTTTCAATTTAATAATTATTCTTGGATGAATATATTTCGCAGCTCGCTGTTCAGCGGTGTGTGATCAACTGATTTGTTATTTTTAGTCGTTTCAATGGGTTAATTTCCAATATTTCAATTGTTTTTTTCTATTTTGATCTAATATTTCAAAATTTAATTTTAATTTAAAATTTAAACTATTCAGTTTTGTTTGTTCTTTACCTTAATTGAATACTGTTTTTAATTCTTTAGTTTTCCTGATAAGTTTCTTATTCTACTTTTCAGGATTAAGTGAATAATTGTAATTACTCGAAATATATTGACATATTACATACACTTTCTTAAAATCTACTTATAACTACAATTAACAATTCCAATCTCAAATAAATACTAATTCATACATTTAGATGAATAGCAATGATAAACACAAAATGCTAGTAGTTAAAAACATACTGCAGTTTTCATACTGACATAATACTGATATTATAAACTAAAACAAGAAATTGATAGGCCAACAAACATTTAACATCATACTATTAGTCCTTTCTTTCTGCATGATGTGAAATATCATTTACAAAACACCTTTCTGCAATGATATTTAAAAATATCTGAAAACTTAAAATGTCATTCAGTGTTTTGTATTCTATGGACTTACTATTTCTAAATTAATTACGCTGCACTGCAACTACTGTTAATTGTCTTTCATTCAATATTCATTTTGTGTAGATTTACAGTGTTTCTACACAATTTATGATTTTCAGCCCTAAGTTTTGACATAAATGTCAGATTTTATAAATTTACTTTTTTGTTTTCCAATTTCATTCTAACTCATTTTAAATGAGATTGTGATTCTCTATAAGTTCATGTTTTATTATATACTATTTAGAATAACCTTTTTAAACTAAATTAACTTCATTTTATGTTTATTTAAATATTTTGTTCTAATTCAATATCAAGTTTCATTCTCTGCATCCTACTCGCTGAGAATAAGTGAACTTGAATCAATTAAATAAACCACAGATATTCCTGCTTCTGTATGATCCGTTAAAGTAAAACTGTTATGATTATTTTCTAAAATACATACAAATTTGTGAATTTTATTTATGATTTCAAACACGATACTTAGGTAGTGTTCCACAGTGTGGATACACAGCATAAACAGACTGTCTATTTTACGAGGGCCACACCAAATATCTCGATTAATATCTATTGTAGAAGAATAAAGTTTTAGAAACAGTTATCCCATTTTTTGTGAGCTATATTTCAGTAAAAAGAAATTTGAAATCCATAGCCTACTTTATGAGATATATTACAAAAACCTGAAAAATAGGAAAACCACAAATGGTTATAGCTTCCTTATTTGAGGAGATACGAAAAAAGTTAAAGGAATGAAAGTTGACGGCAAAGACAATAAGAATAATAACGTATAACAAAAAAATCGAAAAATGCAGTTGCCTTTGACATACGCTATTGTGCAAAAATGAAAAATACATTTCTCAAAGTAGGCCATGACGCCATTAATTAGGTTATTTTTTTCTCATTCCAACGATATAAAACATGTCACAGAAATTTTAACCGATAGTGTCAATATTTAATATTTTACGAATACCACAATTCATATAATTGAATCGTAAATTAAGGTATCTACGAGCGGTTAATTTGCCATCATAAAAATTAGGTCCAATTACTTTAGTCCCTAAAAGACCCAACCAAACATTCGTAGAAAATCTTTCTTGGAAAGCAGTCTCTCTGCACCAATGTGTATTTTCTCGTGTCCACTTGTAATGCATATTTCTATTGAAAAATCCATTATTAGAAAAATTTGATTCGTCCGACCAAAGAATTTTGCTACATATCAGCGCGTCATTCCTTTTCTTATTTAATAACCATCTACAAAATCTTACTCTCCTTGGCTTATCTCCCTCATTTAAATGTTGAACTTTCCTCATTTTGTAGCATCGAAATCCGTTTTTTTTTCAATATTTTTCTTGCACTGTCTTTTTTTATGCGACAGTTTCTCTGAATTTGTCTCAAAGAGGTTTCCTCATTTTGGTTAACATAATTCATTACTCTATTCACTTTTCTCACATTATCCGCAACATGCGCTCGCCTTACTACTTTTTTTGAAAATGAACCGTGCGTTTTTAGATTTTGAACTAACTTCCTAAACATAGTTCGATTTGGCTGCGGAGCATCTGGAAATCTATCTCCGTAAACCGTGACTGCCATCTCAGCGTCAAAATTGCACTGACAATAAATGCTAATCATATCGAATTTGTTATTATTGGTGTACACCATAATTACTGATATAAAATTTGTCTTAGAACTCGACAACGCAACATACAACATACAACAGTTACAATCTGTCAAATTTATTAATAACTGTATACATTGTTTTTCACTAATTATGGCACAGCTGATTGTTGGTCTATCAACGAGTAACCCCATTTCTTTAAGAACGCATCTTGGATTCGTTTGCCACATTATCTTGATTTTCTTTACGACTGGCCTGCCATTATTTAATAACCATTTTGTAAGAAACGTGTAGTAAACATTCGAAGAACCGAATCCAAGCATGCAAAGAAGATAGGCCAAACTGATACCTCGACTCATCCATCTAAAATTTTTTGTTGCAAACATTTATCGATACTATTAAAATTTTTGGCTGTCAATCCATAAATATTACACCTCTGTGTAGACATAATTTCGGTGATAGCGTTACATAGTTTACCGTCTATCATAGTAAAATGTAAAGAATGTTTTATAAGTATATCTTCCAACTGAACACTAAGCTTTGTTGGCCTAAGAATAGATATTTGCCTATCAATATATTCTTTTTCCGCCATTGAAAGCTTTGTTGTTTCGTGCCTAAACTGTATACGGATTGGCCTACAAAACCTGGAAGAGGAAGTTCTAGGATTCTGCCAAATAATGAAATTTTCTTTGGAATTTGGATACCCATTGATCATTTGTATTGGAACCATTGATGTAAGAAATATATTTGCATCGGAAATACTGTAGTCGGAAAACTGTTGTTTATATTGACTAATCCCAGAACTTTCGTCACAACCCCATTTTGAAATTGAATGTAAATCTTTGCAATTTTCAAACTGCAGTGTACCAAAAACCTCTTTAATTGACTCACATAGTCTTAATGTTGTGCGAACTAATAAATTTTGAAGAGGTACCTCGGCACTGTCCTCCGAAATTTGTATATTTTCCGGATAACATCTTTTTCTTGGCAGCGGTAATCGTTTCATAATTGGGATATAGGCGTGATTTGTGACTTCTCGCTGAATTTCTCATTAAGTTATATTGAAACTTCGTTAGTTTTGCTTCTACAAAACGTGACAAAGCTTCATCCCCTGAAAAGGAAATTTCGCTTTCTTGCTGAATTGCCTTTTACTTCCACATCCACGTAGTGGATTGGAAGTATAGTAATCGCAAAAAAATTTTCAAAAATTTTTATTCGCGAAATAGGTTTAGAATGTCGTGCAACGTCGAGATTTTAAATTTGAGCGAAAAAAAATTTCTGTTTGTCTGTCTGTCTGTCTGTCTGTCGGTCTGTCTGTAACTTTTTTTGCCCGCACGTTTTCTCCGGAACGGTTTAAGATATTGACTTGAAATTTTGTACACGTATATATTATAATGAGATCTGGAACTGGATTGTTTTTTGAGGATATCCGGTGAAGGACTGGGGGTTAAATAGGGGTAAATAGGGGAAAAAAGTAAAGCAAGCTTGTAAGAGTACAGAAACTTGAAATTCGGTGTATGTACTAGAAGTTAAGGCCTCAGATTTTTTTGTAATATTTTTCAACCCCCCCACCACCCCTACCCCATTATTAATGGGGTTGATAAAATAAAGTTGAGATATTCATTTGAAATTTCGTACACGTATGTATTATAACGACGTCTGGAATTAGATTATATTTTGAGATGATTCCGTTGAAGGGTTGGGGGTTAAATAGGGACATATAAGGGAAAATAATAAGTAAAGCAAGCTGGTAGAAGTACAGAAATTTGGGATTTGGTGTATATACTAGAAGCGGAGGTCTCAGGTTTTTTTATTAGTATTTTCCATCCCCCCCACCACCCCCACTCCCTTATTAAAAGAGTTGGTAAAATTAAATTTAAATTTTCACTTGAAATTTCGTACATTTATGTATTATAACTATATCTGAAACTAGATTATATTTTGACACGATTGCGTAGAAGGAGTGGGGGTTAAATAGGGGTAAATAGGGGAAAATAAGTAAAGCAAGCTGGTAAGACTACAGAAACTTGAAATTCGGTGTATGTACTAGAAGCCGAGGTCTCAGATTATTTATAATATTTTTCAACCCCCACCACCCCTACTTCATTATTAAAAGGGTTGATAAAATAAAATTGAGATATTCATTTGAAATTTGGTACACGTATGAATTATAACGATATCTGGAAATAGATTATACTTTGAAATGATTCCGTTGAAGGGTTGGGGGTTATTTAGGGGTAAATAGGGGGAAATAAGTAAAGCAAGCTGGTATGAGTAAAGAAATTTGAAATTCGGTGTATGTACTAGAAGCCAAGGCCTCAAATTTTTTAATAATACATTTCAGCCCCCCACCACCTCCATTATTCAAGGGGTTGATAAAATAAAATTGAGATATTCACATGAAATTTAGTATGCATATGTATTATAACGACATCTGGAATTAGATTATATTTTGAGATGATACCGTTGAAGGGTTGGGGGTTAAATGGTGGTATATAGGGGAAAATTAGTAAAGCAAGCTGGTAAAAGTACAGAAATTTGGGATTTGGTGTATATACTAGAAGCGAAGGTCTCAGGTTTTTTATTATTATTTTCCATCTCCCCACCACCCCCCTCCCTTATTAAAAGAGTTGATAAAATTAAATTTAAATCTTCGCTTGAAGTTTGGTACATTTATGTATTATAACTATATCTGAAACTAGATTATATTTTGACATGATTGCGTTGAAGGAGTGGGGGTTAAATAGGGGTAAATAGGGGAAAATAAGTAAAGCAAGCTGGTAAGAATACAGAAACTTGAAATTCGGTGTATGTACTAGAAGCCAAGGTCTCAGATTATTTATAATATATTTCAACCCCCATCACCCCTACTTCATTATTAAAAGGGTTGATAAAGTAAAATCGAGATATTCATTTGAAATTTGATACACGTATGAATTATAACGATATCTGGAACTAGATTATACTTTGAGATGATTCCGTTGAAGGGTTGGGGGTTATTTATGGGTAAATAGGGGGAAATAAGTAAAGCAAGCTGGTATGAGTACAGAAACTTGAAATTCGGTGTATGTACTAGAAGCCAAGTCCTCAGATTTTTTAATAATATTTTTCAACCCCCACCACAACTACTTCATTATTAAAAGGGTTGATAAAATAAAATTGAGGTATTCATTTTAAATTTTGTACACGTATGAATTATAACGACATCTGGAACTAGATTATACTTTGAGATGATTCCGTTGAAGGGTTGGGGGTTATTTAGGGGTAAATAGGGGGAAATAAGTAAAGCAAGCTGGTATGAGTACAGAAAGTTGAAATTCGGTGTATGTACTAGAAGCCAAGGCCTCAGATTTTTTGATAATATATTTCAGCCCCCCTCCACCCCTACTCCATTATTCAAGGGGTTGATAAAATAAAATTGAGATATTCACATGAAATTTAGTACGCATATGTATTATAACGGCATCTGGAACTAGATTATATTTTGAGATGATTCCGTTGAAGGGTTGGGGGTTAAATAGGGACATATAAGGGAAAATAAGTAAAGCAAGCTGGTAAAAGTACAGAAATTTGGGATTTGGTGTATATACTAGAAGCGGAGGTCTCAGGTTTTTTATTAGTATTTTCCATCCCCCCACCACCCCCACTCCCTTATTAAAAGAGTTGGTAAAATTAAATTTAAATTTTCACTTGAAATTTGGTACATTTATGTATTATAAGTATATCTGAAACTAGATTATATTTTGACATGATTGCGTTGAAGGAGTGGGGGTAAGTAGAGGTAAATAGGGAAAAATAAGTAAAGCAAGCTGGTAAGAGTACTGCAACTTGAAACTCGGTGTATGTACTAGAAGCCAAGACGTCAGATTTTTTAATAATATTTTTCAACCCGTCCCCTACCCTTACTACATTATTAAAGGGGTTGATAAAATAAAATTGAGATATTAACTTGTAATTTGGTAGACGTATGTATTATAACGACATCTGGAAGTAGATTATATTTTGGAATTATTCCGTAGAAGGGTTGGGGTTAATAGGAGTAACTAGGGGAGAATAAGTAAATCAAGCTGGTAGGAGTACAGAAATTTGGGATTCGGTGTATATACTAGACACCAGGGCCTCAGATTTCTTTCTAATATTTTTCAAACTCCACCACCTCCGCTTCATTATTAATGGGATTGATAACATAAACTTGAGATATTCACTTGAAATTTAGTACACGTATGTATTGTAGTGGCATCTGATTGAGATGACTCCATTGAAGGGGTGGGAGGTGGTAGGTTGTGAATAGTGGAAAATAAGTAGGGTAAACTAGAAACTTCATTTTTAACGTATATGGTAGAAACCAACTCCTCAAACTTTTCTGACATCTGCCCCAAATATTATTAAAATTCTATGACCAATAATTTCCACATACTAGAGTGCAAATATACTCGAAATGTTTCCTTTAAATTGACTTGGATGAAAAATCTGGATGTGGAAGTAGTGATTCCATAGGCAGCGGTTTTTATATTTTGATGCGCGAGTGGGTGTTGTAAAAGCAACCTTCTTTATAACCTCTGCTGCATCCAGCTTACCTTCGGACCTGTATTTATTTATTTATTTTTATTTATTTATTTATTTACAACTATCCAACAGTCAAGGACCTATTACAGGATAGGCAAAGTGTAACATAAAATACTTATAATTACATTCTTATATAATTTCCATTAAAATAGGGTACGTACATTTCAGGTAAAAGACAACAACATTATGACATTATGACATGACATTATGGCAAGCAAAAATCAAATGATAAATACATACTTATGTAATTATGTATGCCGGTATACATATATAGACATATATACCTATATACGCGCATACACACAAATATTTAGTAAGTCCAGGTATATAATGTATATTCTATTTATAACCTAATCGTAAATATCACTTGCTAGTTAAATACAGTTTTTATTTTAGACAGAAAGGTGTTAAATACATCAATATTTTGTTGTACTGACGAATAGTTCTTACACGTTGTAAAAACTTGGGCCGATTCAAGTAACCGTGTACGAGGAGGTTGATTGAAGGTTTCAAGATGTCTAGAACTGGGACGAGGAATATTTAAATTAAGCTGGCTTAGCACTTCTGGGCAGTCGACTATGGAATTCAATAATTTATATAGAAGAATTATGGAATGAGCTTGTCTACGTGTATCTAGAGAAACCATGTCACATTCTAGCAATAAGACATCATGGGGGTAACCAATTGGAGGGTAGGTACCAGTTAGTTTAAAAGATGCAAATTTTAAAAGCTTCCTCTGTACGTTCTCGAGCAAATGTACTTGATGTTCATATCTAGGATACCATATTAGGGGGGCATACTCCAAATGAGAACGAACAGAAGCGTAATAAAGAGACATTAGTACTTCGCGTGAGCTAAACTCTTTTGAATTACGTATGATGAATCCTATGTTCTTATTGGCTTTGCTGAGAATTTCATGAATATGTTTACTGAAATTTAATTGGTGGCCAAAGGTGACTACTAAATCTTTAAAAGAACTTGGACGTTGCAGACAGGTGTGGTCCAAACTATAAGGAAATATAATCGCGTTCTTCTTGCGATAGAATGACAAAATATTACACTTCTTACTGTTAAATGACAGATTATTTTTTATACACCATCTACTTATGCTGTCAAGATCATGTTGTAGGTTAATACAATCGCCTATGTCCAAGACTGAGCAGTAGATCTTCATGTCATCTGCGTACAGTAGATGTTTCGTGTTAAGATTGTGTGTGATGTCATTTATGTATATATTAAATAGCAGAGGACCCAAGACCGACCCTTGTAGCACTCCGGAAGCTGCGTTTTGACTTTTGGATTTGTAGCTTTGTGTTCAACAAATTGTAGTCTGTTGCTGAGGTATGACTCAAAAAGAGTGATCAGATTGAGTGACAAACCAACACCATCAAGCTTGTTCGGCAATACACCATAATCTAATCGATTAAATGCCTTTGAGAAGTCGGTGTATATTACGTCTACCTGACCTTGTCGGTCGAGAACCTCTGAGATATACTGCATAATACACATCAGATTCGTTATTGTTGATCTACTTTTCATAAAACCGTGTTGGTGGGGTGTAATAATGGTCTTTATCGGATCGAACAACAACAAGGAATGCATCATTATTTCAAAGACCTTTGCAAAGTTTGAGATGACGGCAATAGCTCTGTAGTCGCTAATTATGAAATTAGGGTTGCAGGCATGAACCTGCAACCCTCTTTAAAGACTGGGCACAAGCGAACTGTTTTCCATATTTGGGGAAAAGTGGAAATTTTAAGAATCAGGTTGAAAATAAACTTGATTGGCTCAAGAAATACTGAGGCACAGTCTTTAACTAGGAAGGCAGGGATGCTATCAGGACCTGTAGTCGTTTTAAGTTTGATGCTCTTTAGTGCTGCCAAAACTTCTTGTCAGACACACTGGTAATGTATATTGGGTTGGCATTTACGCTGGTAGGCTTAGAGTCTGTTATACTAATAGGTGCATATGAAGTAGCAAAGAATTCACCAAAACCATCTACAATATCCTGTGTACTACTAAATTCAGTGTTATTTAATTTCATCATTGATGGAACACTAGAGGTGTTTTTCTTATTATTGATATAAGACCAAAAGGCTTGTGGATCAGTATTTATTTTCGACTCAGTTTGTTGAATATAGGTGTTGTGTGATATCTTGATATTAATTTAATGGTAGATCTCTGTTCTTTGTATTTACTAAGTGTCTCTTCACATCCAGATTTTCTGTACTTGCGCAACTGTATGTTTTTCTCGCGTATATTAATTTTAATATCTCTGGTAAACCAAGGAGGATACTTTGAGCCGCATAAATTAGTTCTTCGGGGCTACTATCTAGTCGAACTTGTGGAGATTTTCTTTGCTTGGATCGTTCACCTGATGCAAGAAACTGAGCAGCTGGTCTACCACGTTGTAATTGATTTTCCGTAACTTGAGTCAATGGCGTTTTTTATATAAGCTGTAACTCAGTATCTAGCCAAAAAAAGTTATTCTTCTGGAATACGGCTCGGTTTCCGGACGAGGCAATCCATCTGGTGCGGTATTTTTTGACAAAATCTGTCAACCTCTCATGTGAATCCTGTGATAAGTAACCAGGTTGCATCTTAGATTTTACTTTCTCCGCTAAATAGTTACACTGTTCCTTGGCTACTTTAGAAAACAATCTTTCAACATATCTGCAAGCTGAATCCCTCTTATTAAAATGAATTTCGCTGAAGAACCTGCAACACAAACAAGGTCATTGGAAATCAGCATTTTGTTATTTTACGTTTTTATTATATTACTATTATTATTATTTTTTTTTTTTTTTTTTCGGTTTCACCGTTGCCGGTCAGGGATTCCGTGCTTTCCGACCGATACCACACGGTAGCCGCGCCGGCGATAATAACAGCCACTGCCCACGACCTGTGTTGTTAGTGACTGTACATTCCAGATTCATGTGTCCTAAGTAGGCGAAGGGACCCCAAGATGACCGCTTTCTGCATTTGGCCTGCTAGCCATTCGGCTGATTTCCGACAGGCTGGTCTTCAGTTCCAAGAGCAGCGTAGGCCTTATACCTCCGAGTACACCGATTATTAGAACGACCATCTTGACCGAGTAGCCTGGGTACAGCACTTGGAGCTCGTACCGGAGATCACGATATTTGGTCCGTTTTTCCTCCTCTTTCATAGCGATGTTTGACTCAGCAGGTGCAGAGAACTCAATCACAAATTTCACCTTGTTTTGATGGTCGAGGAGGACTATATCAGGCTTGTTGGCTTTAATTAGCCTGATTGTCGGAAACGAGAAGTTCCAGTAAATTCAGCACATCTCGCTCTCGACAACGGACTCGATGTCTCCGGGGACGTAAGGCAGCACTGGTATCTGGTCTACTCCGTACGAGTGCCGTAGATGGTAATACAGCACCCGTAACGCCGCGTTATGGCGATGGATGTAGGCCGAAATTGCATATACCGGGCATGCAGATAGTAAATACATGAGCGATTCCGGAGCCTGACGACAGGTCCTGCAGTTAATATCAGGAACCTCTACACCCATTACGTGGCTTCGGTAAACCAAAGTGTTGATTACACCATCTTGGCAGGCCACAGTGAATCCCTCGGTCTCCGACTTTAGCCCAGCTGACCTTAAAAAAGGCGAATGTCAGCTTAGTCGATAAACCCAGTGTTTCTAGGTTCTTATAGAACACCCCGTGCATGGGTTTATCGACATGCTGCCTAAACAGATATTCCTGTTCGGCAGCTTTTATTTGGGCCTTCAGGCGAGGTGGCTGCAGTTCAGTGACTGACTCTGGGTCAGCACCGCGCCGGCCTCCTCGTCTGTTGTCAAATACGAGACCAAGTTCATCTGCGGCTCGTTTTGCCGCCTTAAACAGTCCTGCACCTACTCCTGCATTTTCGTGATCTCTCACTAATTGCAGAAGCGGGTCTGAGCTCCTTGGGATGTTGCATGCCATACTTAGTGCTACTCTGCCATGCAGACACTCCAGACCCAAAAGTCCTCGGCCCCCCCGTTGACGTGAGAGGTACACACGAGGAACGGACGATCTAGGATGAATACTCCTATTGATATTCATCATCTTGCGGGTATTTCTATCTAATTGGCGCAGCTCATCTACAGTCCATTTGACTACCCCAAAGGAGTAGAGCAGGACAGGAACGGCAAGCATATTAGTCGCAGACACCTTGTTCTTCCCCGAAAGTTCTGACGACCAAATCTTTCGGAGTAGGCGTCTGTACTTGCCGCGGAGAAATTCTTTAACTTGCTGCACATCCTGGATGTGATGTTGTTGCACACCCAGGTATGTGTAGGTCTCTCCGGCGTCCAGATGTCTTAGGATGCTTCCGTCTGCGAGTTGCGCGTCTTCAGCAAAATCCCCGCATCGTCCTCTCTTGAGATGGACGTCCGCATACTTGTCCAACCCGAACTCCATGCCAATGGCCCGCGTGTACTCCTCGACCACCCTTAGAGCATTCTGAAGTTCGTGCTCTCCGGAGGCATACAGTTTGAGGTCATCCATATAAAATAGATGAGTGACCTTATGCCTCCGGTTGATGGGTGGTCCACAATGGTACCCGCGAGTTTGGCGGAGTTCAACAGATAACGGCAGCAGTGAGATGCAAAAGAGGAGGGGACTCAGAGAGTCTCCCTGGAAAACTCCTCTTCTGAATACCACCTGCTCTGTTGTAACCCGCTGTGCACCAGATGTTATGGTAAAGCGAGTCCTCCAGAGCGGCAGTAGTTGTTCTATGCATCTCACTAGTGGCTCTGCTACTGCAAGACATTTGAGCAAATGCACCAGTAGTTTGTGCGATGTAGTGTCAAATGCCTTACGATAGTCAATCCAGACCATAGATAGGTTCCGCTTGTACTGCACAGAATCCTGCGTAGTACAGCGGTCTATCAGCAGGCTGTCTTTGCAACCTGCCATGCCCTTCTTGGCGCCACGCTGCTCGTAAATCTGTTGGAAGACCGGATCAACCTGCCTTAGTGTCCTAGCATACAAGATACGTGTAAATATCTTGTAGCAGGAGTTCAGACAGGTGATTGGCCTGTAATTCCTTGGATCGGACAAATCTCCCTTCTTGGGGATTAGCACGGTACGTCCCTCAATAAACCAGTTATTATTATTATTATTATTATTATTTTTTTGTAATTCACAACTAGTTGTTGGATTTTCTACATTCATGAACAACTGGGGTCTAGGCGACCAACAGTGTGCTCATGGGCCAACACTCTGCGAACAGTGCTACAGGTGGACAGAATTGTAGCCTTTTGAGCAAGTCCTATCACTCTTCGATGGTCAGATATACTTAGCTGATTTTTTTACTATTAATATTATTATTATTATTATTATTATTGTTATTTTTGTTTTTTTTGTTTTTTTTTAAACCAGTCACCCTTCTCTGTGGCTCCGATCCTCACCGAGGGGAGCTGGTAGTACCGGTGGCCACTCCCCACACCGTGGGGTAAATGACTACTGGGTCCGGGAATCGTGTGCCCTGAGTAGACGTAGCGAACCGAGGATGACGGCCTTCTGCATCCTACCGGCTAAGATCTCTGCCGAGTTTCGGCATGCCGGTATGATCTTCAGTTCCGTAAACAGTGTGTGCCTTGTTCCACCTAGGGCTCCTATTATCAGTACCACCAACTTAACAGTATGGTCTGGGTAAAGTCTGCGGAGTTCAAAGAGCAAATCTCGATATTTTGTCCGTTTTTCCTCCTCCTTCAAGACAATGTTGTTTTCCGCGGGAGCCGAGAACTCCACGACAAACATTGTCTTGAGTTGGTGATCGAGGAGTACTACGTCAGGCTTGTGGGCTTGTATTTGCCTAACGGTGGGAAACGAGTAGTTCCAATAGATTAGACACTTCTCATTGCCCACAACGGACTCGATATCCCCCGGACCATAGGGCAGCACTGGTGTCTCGTCTATCCCATCGTTATTATTATTATTATTATTATTATTATTATTATTATTATTTTTTTTTTTTTTTTCGGTTTATCCGTTGCCGGACAGGGCTTCCGTGTTTTCCGACCGATACCACACGGTAGCCGCGCCGGCCATAATTACAGCCACTCCCCACGACCTGTGGGGTTAGTGACTATAAATACCAGAATCGTGTGCCCTAAGTAGGCGGAGGGACCCCAAGATAACCGCCTTCTGCATTTGGCCTGCCAGCCATTCTGCTGATTTCTGGCAGGCAGGTATGGTCTTAAGTTCCGAGAGTAGCGTAGGCTTCATACCACCGAGTACACCGATTATTAGGACTACCATCTTGACTGAGTAGCCTGGGTATAGCACTTGGAGCTCGTACCGGAGATCACGGTATTTGGTCCGTTTTTCCTCCTCATTCAAAGTGATGTTTGGCTCGACAGGCGCCGAGAACTCGATCACAAACATCACCTTGCGTTGATGGTCGAGGAGAACTATGTCAGGCTTGTTGGCTTGAATTAGCCTGACTGTCGGAAACGAGTAGTTCCAATAAATTCGGCACCGCTCGTTTTCGACAACGGACTCGATGTCCCCAGGGACTTAGGGCAGCATTGGTGTCTGGTCTATCCCGTACGAGTGCCGAAGATGATAATACAGCACCCGCAATGCCGCGTTATGGCGATGGATGTAGGCCGAAATCGCATACACCGGACATGCGGAAAGTAAATGCATGAGCGATTGCGGTGCCTGACGGCAGGTTCTGCAGTTTATATCAGTAAGCTTTACACCCATGACGCGGCTTCGGTAGACCAGCGTGTTAATTACACCGTCTTGACAGGCCACAATGAATCCCTCGGTCTCCGACTTTAGCCCAGCTGACCTTAAAAAGGCGAATGTCAGCCTTGTCGATAAACCCAGTGTGTCTAGGTTCTTGTAGAACACCCCGTGCATGGGTTTAACGACATGCTGCCTAAACAGACGTTCCTGCTCGGCAGATTTTATCTGAGTCTTTAGACAAGGTGGCTGAAGTTCAGTGACTGACTCTAGGTCAGCAACGCGCCGGCCTCCTCGCCTGTCGCCGAATGCGAGACCAAGTTCATCTGCGGCCCTTTTTGCCGCCTTGAACAATCCTGCTCCCACCCCTGCATTTTCGTGATCTCTCACTAATTGCAGGAGCGGGTCTGAGCTCCTAAGAACATTACATGCCATGCCCAGTGCTACTCTGCCATGCATACACTCCAACCCCAAGAGCCCTCGCCCCCCCCGATTTCGTGGGAGGTACACACGAGGAACGGACGATCTAGGATGAATGCTCCTATGGATATTTATCATCTTACGGGTACCTCTGTCCAATTGGCGCAGCTCATCTACAGTCCATTTAACTACTCCGAAAGAGTAGAGCAGAACAGGAACGGCAAGCATATTAGTGGCAGACACCTTGTTTTTCCCCGAAAGTTCGGATGACCAAATCTTTCGGAGTAGGCACCTGTACTTGCCGCGGAGAGATTCCTTAACTTGCTGCACATCCTGGATGTGATGTTGTTGCACACCCAGGTATGTGTAGGTCTCTCCGGCATCCAGATGTCTTAGGGTGCTTCCGTCTGCGAGCTGCGCGTCTTCAGCAAAGTCCCCGCATCGTTCTCTCTCGAGATGGACGACCGCGCACTTGTCCAACCCGAACTCCATGCCAATGGCCCTCGTGTACTCCTCGACCACCCTTAGAGCATTCTGAAGTTCACGCTCTCCGGAGGCATACAGTTTGAGGTCATCCATATAAAATAGATGGGTGACCTTATGCCTCCGGTTGCTGGGTGGTCCACAATAGTACCCGCGAGTTTGGCGGAGTTCAACAGTTAATGGCAGTAGTGAGATGCAAAAGAGGAGGGGACTCAGAGAATCTCCTTGGAAAACTCCTCTTCGGAATGTCACCTGCTCTGTCATAACTCGCTGTGCACCGGATGTTATGGTGAAGTGAGTCCTCCAGAGTGGCAGCAGCTGTTCTATGCATCTCACTAGTGGCTGTGCTACCGCAAGACATTTGAGTAAGCGCAACAATAGTTGATGCGACGTTGTATCAAATGCCTTACGATAGTCAATCCAGGCCATCGATAGATTCCGCTTGTACTGCACAGAGTCCTGTGTAATACAGCGGTCTATCAGCAGGCTGTCTTTGCAACCCGCCATGCCCTTCTTGGCGCCACGCTGCTCATAAATCTGTTGGAAGACCGGACCGACCTGCCGTAGTGTCCGTGCATACAGGATACGTGAAAATATCTTGTAGCAGGAGTTCAGACAGGTGATTGGCCTATAATTCCTTGGATTGAACAGATCTCCCTTTTTGGGGATTAGCACGGTACGTCCCTCGACAAGCCAGTCCGGGATTTGCTGCCCTTCGTTCAACCACGTGTTGAAAACACGAGCCAGGCGGCGGTGGGTGGAAGGAAATTTCTTCCACCACCAGTTATTAATTCCGTCATTGCCCGGAGCAGCAAAGTTCTTGGTTCCAACAAGTGCTTGTTGGACTTCCTCCGAACTGATTGTCGGGCACACCTCTTCTGGCTCCTCAAAGGTTCTGTGACAGAGAGCCTCAAAGTGTGCTATTGCTGGTGTGTTGTTATCGAATGGACGTGTCGTTTCGTAGATTCCTTTCCAGAACCTCTCGACATCTTCTACACTTGGCGGATTATCTACAACACGCTGTGGCTCTTGAAACAGGCGGGAAGGATTCGTACGGAACAACGAATTTTGTTCCATACTCCTCACCCGCCTTTTTAGCTTCTTCTTAATAGCCATAAGCGCTCGAATCCTATCTAGACAGTGCTGCTTAATTGTAAGCATCACTGCTACATTTAAAGTGTGGTGTTGGCGCCGTAGTCCTGCAGCTATACGCCGAACTTTTGGCGTAAAAGCCTCGCCAGCTACTACGTGTTCCACCACACTCTGGATTCGAGAAGCGTGTTGTCTGGCCAACTGTATTTTGCCCTCGATTTTTTGTACACGCCGCTTAGCCTTCTCGATACCGTTCGAGGCATTGGTTGTCCTCTCGCGGGGAACAAGTCGGCTGGCGGCGTTGTACACGGCACAGTTAATTTGCCAAACGTCGGCGTCTTCTGGTAATTCCTCCTCGATGACAGCGTACATCCGTGCCAGGTCTTGTGGCTTTAGGGCGGCCCTGCTGTTAAGGCTAACCCTCGTCCTTAAGTCAACATCAGTGTACTCTATCAGATGGCCCTCGCCAGCTGCTATTTGCCGAGGTGGAAGTGCGGCTGGCACTTCTTCCTGCTGACGGGGTGCCCTTACATAACCTGTCCCGCGCAGGAAGGATACCTGATCTCTGAGGTGTTGTTTGGAGAAGGCGCGATGCTCTGGGTGCATATCACACCAGATCTCATGCAATCGCGCCATGTACCCTCTGCGCGCAGGTTCGCTACTCTCATAGCAGGTCAGCAAGTCATCCCGGAGTTCCCTCGTCCACTTAAAGCGTCCGCGTTCATTGCCAAGTTCGTTATCATTGAGACCGTCCTGCTGAGCTCCTCCAACTGGTCTCCTACCCCCAACCGAGCGGGGTCGATTGTGAGGAGCTCTTTCTCTGTTGTCTGGAACCAGAGACTTGGGTCTCAGAGTGGTTGGCCCTGAGATCCACGTCCGACATCTGTCAGGCAGAGGTACCTCTGCCTGTCCAGGTACACCGCGGGGAGGTTGCCGGTCCGCTTTCCGTACCCTTATTATATATTTTTTTTTGCGGGTTCCCGACACTGGGCAGTCTTCCGTGGCCTCCGACATCACACGGAAAGAGCGCCAGCAATATATCCACAGGCACTTCCCACATCCCGCAGGGTTAGTGACTGTAGATTCCAGAATCATGTGCTCTAAGCAGGCAAAGGGACCCCAGATGACTGCCTTCTGCATTTGGCCTGCCAACCAATCAGCAGACTTCTGACAGGCCGGTATGGTCTTCAATCCTGAGAGCAGCGTAGGCTTCATACCTCCGAGTACACCGATTATGAGGACGACCATCTTGACCGAGTAGCCTGGGTACAGCACTTGGAGCTCGTACCGGAGATCACGGTATTTGGTCCGTTTTCCTCCTCTTTCAAAGCGATGTTTGGCTCAGCGGGTGCCGAGAACTCGATCACAAACATCACCTTGTTTTGATGGTCGAGGAGGACTATGTCAGGCTTGTTGGCCTGAATTAGCCTGACTGTTATTATTATTATTATTATTATTATTATTTTTTTTTTCGGTTAATCCGTTGCCGGACAGGGCTTCCGTGTTTTCCGACCGATACCACACGGTAGCCGCGCCGGCCATAATTACAGCCACTCCCCACGACCTGTGGGGTTAATGACTATAAATACCAGAATCGTGTGCCCTAAGTAGGCGGAGGGACCCCAGGATAACCGCCTTCTGCATTTGGCCTGCCAGCCATTCTGCAGACAGGTATGGTCTTAAGTTCCGAGAGCAGCATAGGCTTCATACCACCGAGTACACCGATTATTAGGACTACCATCTTGACTGAGTAGCCTGGGTATAGCACTTGGAGCTCGTACCGGAGATCACGGTATTTGGTCCGTTTTTCCTCCTCTTTCAAAGCGATGTTTGGCTCAGCAGGTGCCGAGAACTCGATCACAAACATCACCTTGTTTTGATGGTCGAGGAGGACTATGTCAGGCTTGTTGGCCTGAATTAGCCTGACTGTCGGAAATGAATAGTTCCAATAAATTCGGCACCTCTCGTTTTCGACAACGGACTCAATATCTCCGGGGACGTAAGGCAGCACTGGCGTTTGGTCTATCCCGTACGAGTGCCGTAGATGATAGTACAGCACCCGTAACGCCGCGTTATGGCGTTGGATGTAGGCCGAAATCGCATATATCGGACATGCAGAAAGTAAATGCATGAGCGACTCCGGCGCCTGATGGCAGGTCCTACAGTTTATATCAGGTACCTCTACACCCATTACGCGGCTTCGGTAGACCAACGTGTTAATTACTCCATCTTGGCAGGCCACAATGAATCCCTCGGTCTCCGACTTTAGCCCGGCTGACCTTAAAAAGGCAAATGTCAGCCTGGTCGATAAACCCAGTGTTTCTACCTTCTTATAGTATACACCGTGCATGGGTTTACCGATGAGATCTCTGTTCTTTGTATTTACTAAGTGTCTCTTCACATCCAGATTTTCTGTACTTGCGCAACTGTATGTTTTTCTCGCGTATATTAATTTTAATATCTCTGGTAAACCAAGGAGGATACTTTGAGCCGCATAAATTAGTTCTTCGGGGCTACTATCTAGTCGAACTTGTGGAGATTTTCTTTGCTTGGATCGTTCACCTGATGCAAGAAACTGAGCAGCTGGTCTACCACGTTGTAATTGATTTTCCGTAACTTGAGTCAATGGCGTTTTTTATATAAGCTGTAACTCAGTATCTAGCCAAAAAAAGTTATTCTTCTGGAATACGGCTCGGTTTCCGGACGAGGCAATCCATCTGGTGCGGTATTTTTTGACAAAATCTGTCAACCTCTCATGTGAATCCTGTGATAAGTAACCAGGTTGCATCTTAGATTTTACTTTCTCCGCTAAATAGTTACACTGTTCCTTGGCTACTTTAGAAAACAATCTTTCAACATATCTGCAAGCTGAATCCCTCTTATTAAAATGAATTTCGCTGAAGAACCTGCAACACAAACAAGGTCATTGGAAATCAGCATTTTGTTATTTTACGTTTTTATTATATTACTATTATTATTATTATTATTTTTTTTTTTCGGTTTCACCGTTGCCGGTCAGGGATTCCGTGCTTTCCGACCGATACCACACGGTAGCCGCGCCGGCCATAATAACAGCCACTGCCCACGACCTGTGTTGTTAGTGACTGTACATTCCAGATTCATGTGTCCTAAGTAGGCGAAGGGACCCCAAGATGACCGCTTTCTGCATTTGGCCTGCTAGCCATTCGGCTGATTTCCGACAGGCTGGTCTTCAGTTCCAAGAGCAGCGTAGGCCTTATACCTCCGAGTACACCGATTATTAGAACGACCATCTTGACCGAGTAGCCTGGGTACAGCACTTGGAGCTCGTACCGGAGATCACGATATTTGGTCCGTTTTTCCTCCTCTTTCATAGCGATGTTTGACTCAGCAGGTGCAGAGAACTCAATCACAAATTTCACCTTGTTTTGATGGTCGAGGAGGACTATATCAGGCTTGTTGGCTTTAATTAGCCTGATTGTCGGAAACGAGAAGTTCCAGTAAATTCAGCACATCTCGCTCTCGACAACGGACTCGATGTCTCCGGGGACGTAAGGCAGCACTGGTATCTGGTCTACTCCGTACGAGTGCCGTAGATGGTAATACAGCACCCGTAACGCCGCGTTATGGCGATGGATGTAGGCCGAAATTGCATATACCGGGCATGCAGATAGTAAATACATGAGCGATTCCGGAGCCTGACGACAGGTCCTGCAGTTAATATCAGGAACCTCTACACCCATTACGTGGCTTCGGTAAACCAAAGTGTTGATTACACCATCTTGGCAGGCCACAGTGAATCCCTCGGTCTCCGACTTTAGCCCAGCTGACCTTAAAAAAGGCGAATGTCAGCTTAGTCGATAAACCCAGTGTTTCTAGGTTCTTATAGAACACCCCGTGCATGGGTTTATCGACATGCTGCCTAAACAGATATTCCTGTTCGGCAGCTTTTATTTGGGCCTTCAGGCGAGGTGGCTGCAGTTCAGTGACTGACTCTGGGTCAGCACCGCGCCGGCCTCCTCGTCTGTTGTCAAATACGAGACCAAGTTCATCTGCGGCTCGTTTTGCCGCCTTAAACAGTCCTGCACCTACTCCTGCATTTTCGTGATCTCTCACTAATTGCAGAAGCGGGTCTGAGCTCCTTGGGATGTTGCATGCCATACTTAGTGCTACTCTGCCATGCAGACACTCCAGACCCAAAAGTCCTCGGCCCCCCCGTTGACGTGAGAGGTACACACGAGGAACGGACGATCTAGGATGAATACTCCTATTGATATTCATCATCTTGCGGGTATTTCTATCTAATTGGCGCAGCTCATCTACAGTCCATTTGACTACCCCAAAGGAGTAGAGCAGGACAGGAACGGCAAGCATATTAGTCGCAGACACCTTGTTCTTCCCCGAAAGTTCTGACGACCAAATCTTTCGGAGTAGGCGTCTGTACTTGCCGCGGAGAAATTCTTTAACTTGCTGCACATCCTGGATGTGATGTTGTTGCACACCCAGGTATGTGTAGGTCTCTCCGGCGTCCAGATGTCTTAGGATGCTTCCGTCTGCGAGTTGCGCGTCTTCAGCAAAATCCCCGCATCGTCCTCTCTTGAGATGGACGTCCGCATACTTGTCCAACCCGAACTCCATGCCAATGGCCCGCGTGTACTCCTCGACCACCCTTAGAGCATTCTGAAGTTCGTGCTCTCCGGAGGCATACAGTTTGAGGTCATCCATATAAAATAGATGAGTGACCTTACCTGGAAAACTCCTCTTCTGAATACCACCTGCTCTGTTGTAACCCGCTGTGCACCAGATGTTATGGTAAAGCGAGTCCTCCAGAGCGGCAGTAGTTGTTCTATGCATCTCACTAGTGGCTCTGCTACTGCAAGACATTTGAGCAAATGCACCAGTAGTTTGTGCGATGTAGTGTCAAATGCCTTACGATAGTCAATCCAGACCATAGATAGGTTCCGCTTGTACTGCACAGAATCCTGCGTAGTACAGCGGTCTATCAGCAGGCTGTCTTTGCAACCTGCCATGCCCTTCTTGGCGCCACGCTGCTCGTAAATCTGTTGGAAGACCGGATCAACCTGCCTTAGTGTCCTAGCATACAAGATACGTGTAAATATCTTGTAGCAGGAGTTCAGACAGGTGATTGGCCTGTAATTCCTTGGATCGGACAAATCTCCCTTCTTGGGGATTAGCACGGTACGTCCCTCAATAAACCAGTTATTATTATTATTATTATTATTATTTTTTTGTAATTCACAACTAGTTGTTGGATTTTCTACATTCATGAACAACTGGGGTCTAGGCGACCAACAGTGTGCTCATGGGCCAACACTCTGCGAACAGTGCTACAGGTGGACAGAATTGTAGCCTTTTGAGCAAGTCCTATCACTCTTCGATGGTCAGATATACTTAGCTGATTTTTTTACTATTAATATTATTATTATTATTATTATTATTGTTATTTTTGTTTTTTTTGTTTTTTTTTAAACCAGTCACCCTTCTCTGTGGCTCCGATCCTCACCGAGGGGAGCTGGTAGTACCGGTGGCCACTCCCCACACCGTGGGGTAAATGACTACTGGGTCCGGGAATCGTGTGCCCTGAGTAGACGTAGCGAACCGAGGATGACGGCCTTCTGCATCCTACCGGCTAAGATCTCTGCCGAGTTTCGGCATGCCGGTATGATCTTCAGTTCCGTAAACAGTGTGTGCCTTGTTCCACCTAGGGCTCCTATTATCAGTACCACCAACTTAACAGTATGGTCTGGGTAAAGTCTGCGGAGTTCAAAGAGCAAATCTCGATATTTTGTCCGTTTTTCCTCCTCCTTCAAGACAATGTTGTTTTCCGCGGGAGCCGAGAACTCCACGACAAACATTGTCTTGAGTTGGTGATCGAGGAGTACTACGTCAGGCTTGTGGGCTTGTATTTGCCTAACGGTGGGAAACGAGTAGTTCCAATAGATTAGACACTTCTCATTGCCCACAACGGACTCGATATCCCCCGGACCATAGGGCAGCACTGGTGTCTCGTCTATCCCATCGTTATTATTATTATTATTATTATTATTATTATTATTATTATTTTTTTTTTTTTTTTCGGTTTATCCGTTGCCGGACAGGGCTTCCGTGTTTTCCGACCGATACCACACGGTAGCCGCGCCGGCCATAATTACAGCCACTCCCCACGACCTGTGGGGTTAGTGACTATAAATACCAGAATCGTGTGCCCTAAGTAGGCGGAGGGACCCCAAGATAACCGCCTTCTGCATTTGGCCTGCCAGCCATTCTGCTGATTTCTGGCAGGCAGGTATGGTCTTAAGTTCCGAGAGTAGCGTAGGCTTCATACCACCGAGTACACCGATTATTAGGACTACCATCTTGACTGAGTAGCCTGGGTATAGCACTTGGAGCTCGTACCGGAGATCACGGTATTTGGTCCGTTTTTCCTCCTCATTCAAAGTGATGTTTGGCTCGACAGGTGCCGAGAACTCGATCACAAACATCACCTTGCGTTGATGGTCGAGGAGAACTATGTCAGGCTTGTTGGCTTGAATTAGCCTGACTGTCGGAAACGAGTAGTTCCAATAAATTCGGCACCGCTCGTTTTCGACAACGGACTCGATGTCCCCAGGGACTTAGGGCAGCATTGGTGTCTGGTCTATCCCGTACGAGTGCCGAAGATGATAATACAGCACCCGCAATGCCGCGTTATGGCGATGGATGTAGGCCGAAATCGCATACACCGGACATGCGGAAAGTAAATGCATGAGCGATTGCGGTGCCTGACGGCAGGTTCTGCAGTTTATATCAGTAAGCTTTACACCCATGACGCGGCTTCGGTAGACCAGCGTGTTAATTACACCGTCTTGACAGGCCACAATGAATCCCTCGGTCTCCGACTTTAGCCCAGCTGACCTTAAAAAGGCGAATGTCAGCCTTGTCGATAAACCCAGTGTGTCTAGGTTCTTGTAGAACACCCCGTGCATGGGTTTAACGACATGCTGCCTAAACAGACGTTCCTGCTCGGCAGATTTTATCTGAGTCTTTAGACAAGGTGGCTGAAGTTCAGTGACTGACTCTAGGTCAGCAACGCGCCGGCCTCCTCGCCTGTCGCCGAATGCGAGACCAAGTTCATCTGCGGCCCTTTTTGCCGCCTTGAACAATCCTGCTCCCACCCCTGCATTTTCGTGATCTCTCACTAATTGCAGGAGCGGGTCTGAGCTCCTAAGAACATTACATGCCATGCCCAGTGCTACTCTGCCATGCATACACTCCAACCCCAAGAGCCCTCGCCCCCCCCGATTTCGTGGGAGGTACACACGAGGAACGGACGATCTAGGATGAATGCTCCTATGGATATTTATCATCTTACGGGTACCTCTGTCCAATTGGCGCAGCTCATCTACAGTCCATTTAACTACTCCGAAAGAGTAGAGCAGAACAGGAACGGCAAGCATATTAGTGGCAGACACCTTGTTTTTCCCCGAAAGTTCGGATGACCAAATCTTTCGGAGTAGGCACCTGTACTTGCCGCGGAGAGATTCCTTAACTTGCTGCACATCCTGGATGTGATGTTGTTGCACACCCAGGTATGTGTAGGTCTCTCCGGCATCCAGATGTCTTAGGGTGCTTCCGTCTGCGAGCTGCGCGTCTTCAGCAAAGTCCCCGCATCGTTCTCTCTTGAGATGGACGACCGCGCACTTGTCCAACCCGAACTCCATGCCAATGGCCCTCGTGTACTCCTCGACCACCCTTAGAGCATTCTGAAGTTCACGCTCTCCGGAGGCATACAGTTTGAGGTCATCCATATAAAATAGATGGGTGACCTTATGCCTCCGGTTGCTGGGTGGTCCACAATAGTACCCGCGAGTTTGGCGGAGTTCAACAGTTAATGGCAGTAGTGAGATGCAAAAGAGGAGGGGACTCAGAGAATCTCCTTGGAAAACTCCTCTTCGGAATGTCACCTGCTCTGTCATAACTCGCTGTGCACCGGATGTTATGGTGAAGTGAGTCCTCCAGAGTGGCAGCAGCTGTTCTATGCATCTCACTAGTGGCTGTGCTACCGCAAGACATTTGAGTAAGCGCAACAATAGTTGATGCGACGTTGTATCAAATGCCTTACGATAGTCAATCCAGGCCATCGATAGATTCCGCTTGTACTGCACAGAGTCCTGTGTAATACAGCGGTCTATCAGCAGGCTGTCTTTGCAACCCGCCATGCCCTTCTTGGCGCCACGCTGCTCATAAATCTGTTGGAAGACCGGACCGACCTGCCGTAGTGTCCGTGCATACAGGATACGTGAAAATATCTTGTAGCAGGAGTTCAGACAGGTGATTGGCCTATAATTCCTTGGATTGAACAGATCTCCCTTTTTGGGGATTAGCACGGTACGTCCCTCGACAAGCCAGTCCGGGATTTGCTGCCCTTCGTTCAACCACGTGTTGAAAACACGAGCCAGGCGGCGGTGGGTGGAAGGAAATTTCTTCCACCACCAGTTATTAATTCCGTCATTGCCCGGAGCAGCAAAGTTCTTGGTTCCAACAAGTGCTTGTTGGACTTCCTCCGAACTGATTGTCGGGCACACCTCTTCTGGCTCCTCAAAGGTTCTGTGACAGAGAGCCTCAAAGTGTGCTATTGCTGGTGTGTTGTTATCGAATGGACGTGTCGTTTCGTAGATTCCTTTCCAGAACCTCTCGACATCTTCTACACTTGGCGGATTATCTACAACACGCTGTGGCTCTTGAAACAGGCGGGAAGGATTCGTACGGAACAACGAATTTTGTTCCATACTCCTCACCCGCCTTTTTAGCTTCTTCTTAATAGCCATAAGCGCTCGAATCCTATCTAGACAGTGCTGCTTAATTGTAAGCATCACTGCTACATTTAAAGTGTGGTGTTGGCGCCGTAGTCCTGCAGCTATACGCCGAACTTTTGGCGTAAAAGCCTCGCCAGCTACTACGTGTTCCACCACACTCTGGATTCGAGAAGCGTGTTGTCTGGCCAACTGTATTTTGCCCTCGATTTTTTGTACACGCCGCTTAGCCTTCTCGATACCGTTCGAGGCATTGGTTGTCCTCTCGCGGGGAACAAGTCGGCTGGCGGCGTTGTACACGGCACAGTTAATTTGCCAAACGTCGGCGTCTTCTGGTAATTCCTCCTCGATGACAGCGTACATCCGTGCCAGGTCTTGTGGCTTTAGGGCGGCCCTGCTGTTAAGGCTAACCCTCGTCCTTAAGTCAACATCAGTGTACTCTATCAGATGGCCCTCGCCAGCTGCTATTTGCCGAGGTGGAAGTGCGGCTGGCACTTCTTCCTGCTGACGGGGTGCCCTTACATAACCTGTCCCGCGCAGGAAGGATACCTGATCTCTGAGGTGTTGTTTGGAGAAGGCGCGATGCTCTGGGTGCATATCACACCAGATCTCATGCAATCGCGCCATGTACCCTCTGCGCGCAGGTTCGCTACTCTCATAGCAGGTCAGCAAGTCATCCCGGAGTTCCCTCGTCCACTTAAAGCGTCCGCGTTCATTGCCAAGTTCGTTATCATTGAGACCGTCCTGCTGAGCTCCTCCAACTGGTCTCCTACCCCCAACCGAGCGGGGTCGATTGTGAGGAGCTCTTTCTCTGTTGTCTGGAACCAGAGACTTGGGTCTCAGAGTGGTTGGCCCTGAGATCCACGTCCGACATCTGTCAGGCAGAGGTACCTCTGCCTGTCCAGGTACACCGCGGGGAGGTTGCCGGTCCGCTTTCCGTACCCTTATTATATATTTTTTTTTGCGGGTTCCCGACACTGGGCAGTCTTCCGTGGCCTCCGACATCACACGGAAAGAGCGCCAGCAATATATCCACAGCCACTTCCCACATCCCGCAGGGTTAGTGACTGTAGATTCCAGAATCATGTGCTCTAAGCAGGCAAAGGGACCCCAGATGACTGCCTTCTGCATTTGGCCTGCCAACCAATCAGCAGACTTCTGACAGGCCGGTATGGTCTTCAATCCTGAGAGCAGCGTAGGCTTCATACCTCCGAGTACACCGATTATGAGGACGACCATCTTGACCGAGTAGCCTGGGTACAACACTTGGAGCTCGTACCGGAGATCACGGTATTTGGTCCGTTTTCCTCCTCTTTCAAAGCGATGTTTGGCTCAGCGGGTGCCGAGAACTCGATCACAAACATCACCTTGTTTTGATGGTCGAGGAGGACTATGTCAGGCTTGTTGGCCTGAATTAGCCTGACTGTTATTATTATTATTATTATTATTATTTTTTTTTTTTTCGGTTAATCCGTTGCCGGACAGGGCTTCCGTGTTTTCCGACCGATACCACACGGTAGCCGCGCCGGCCATAATTACAGCCACTCCCCACGACCTGTGGGGTTAATGACTATAAATACCAGAATCGTGTGCCCTAAGTAGGCGGAGGGACCCCAGGATAACCGCCTTCTGCATTTGGCCTGCCAGCCATTCTGCAGACAGGTATGGTCTTAAGTTCCGAGAGCAGCATAGGCTTCATACCACCGAGTACACCGATTATTAGGACTACCATCTTGACTGAGTAGCCTGGGTATAGCACTTGGAGCTCGTACCGGAGATCACGGTATTTGGTCCGTTTTTCCTCCTCTTTCAAAGCGATGTTTGGCTCAGCAGGTGCCGAGAACTCGATCACAAACATCACCTTGTTTTGATGGTCGAGGAGGACTATGTCAGGCTTGTTGGCCTGAATTAGCCTGACTGTCGGAAATGAATAGTTCCAATAAATTCGGCACCTCTCGTTTTCGACAACGGACTCAATATCTCCGGGGACGTAAGGCAGCACTGGCGTTTGGTCTATCCCGTACGAGTGCCGTAGATGATAGTACAGCACCCGTAACGCCGCGTTATGGCGTTGGATGTAGGCCGAAATCGCATATATCGGACATGCAGAAAGTAAATGCATGAGCGACTCCGGCGCCTGATGGCAGGTCCTACAGTTTATATCAGGTACCTCTACACCCATTACGCGGCTTCGGTAGACCAACGTGTTAATTACTCCATCTTGGCAGGCCACAATGAATCCCTCGGTCTCCGACTTTAGCCCGGCTGACCTTAAAAAGGCAAATGTCAGCCTGGTCGATAAACCCAGTGTTTCTACCTTCTTATAGTATACACCGTGCATGGGTTTACCGACGTGCTGCCTAAACAGAAGTTCCTGCTCGGCAGCTTTTATTTGGGTCTTCAGACGAGTTGGCTGTAGTTAAGTGACTGAGACCAAGTTCATCTGCGGCTCTTTTTGCTGCCTTAAACAATCCTGCACCCACCCCTGCGTTTTCGTGATCTCTCACTAATTGCAGGAGCGGGTCTGAGCTCCTAAGGACATTACATGCCATGCTCAGTGCTACTCTGCCATGCATACACTCCAACCCCAAGAGCCCTCTGCCCCCCCCCGATTTCGTGGGAGGTACACACGAGGGACGGACGATCTAGGATGAATGCTCCTATGGATATTCATCATCTTGCGGGTACCTCTGTCCAATTGGCGCAGCTCATCTACAGTCCATTTGACTACTCCAAAGGAGTAGAGCAGAACAGGAACGGCAAGCATATTAGTGGCAGATACCTTGTTTTTCCCCGAAAGTTCGGATGACCAAATCTTTCGGAGTAGGCTTCTGTACTTGCCGCGGAGAGATTCTTTCACTTGTTGCACATCCTGGATGTGATGTTGCTCCACACCCAGGTATGTGTAGGTCTCTCCGGCATCCAGATGTCTCAGGATGCTTCCGTCTGCGAGTTGCGCGTCTTCAGCAAAGTCCCCGCATCGTCCTCTCTTGAGTTGAACGACCGCGCACTTGTCCAACCCGAACTCCATACCAATGGCCCGCGTGTACTGCTCGACCACCCTTAGAGCATTTTGGAGTTCATGCTCTCCGGAGGCATACAGTTTAAGGTCATCCATGTAGAATAGATGAGTGACCTTATGCCTCCGGTTGCTGGGTGGTCCACAGTGATACCCGCGAGTTTGGCGGAGCTCAACAGATAACGGCAGCAGTGAGATGCAAAAGAGGAGGGGACTCAGAGAGTCTCCTTGGAAAACTCCTCTTCGGAATGCCATCTGCTCTGTTGTAACCCGCTGTGCACCGGATGTTATGGTGAAGCGAGTTTTCCAGAGAGGCAGCAGTTGTTCTATGCATCTCACTAGTGGTTCTGCTACCGCAAGACACCTGAGCAAATGCAACAATAGTTCGTGCGATGTTGTGTCAAATGCCTTACGATAGTCAATCCAGGCCATCGATAGATTCCGCTTGTACTGCACAGAATCCTGCGTAATACAGCGGTCTATCAGCAGGCTGTCTTTACAGCCCGCCATGCCCTTCTTGGCGCCACGCTGCTCGTAAATCTGTTGGAAGACCGGATCAGCCTGCCGTAATGTCCTAGCATACAAGATACGTGTAAATATCTTGTAGCAGGAGTTCAGACAAGTGATCGGCCTATAATTCCTTGGGTCGGACAGATCTCCCTTTTTGGGGATTAGCACGGTACGTCCCTCGACAAACCAGTCAGGAATCTGCTGCCCCTCGTTCAACCACGTGTTGAAAACTCGGGCCAGACGACGGTGGGTGGAAGGAACCACCAGTTGTTTATTCCGTCTGGGCCTTGGAGCAGCGAAGTTCTTCAACAAGAGCTTGTTGAACTTCCTCTGAACTGATTGCCGTGTACACCTCTTCTGGCTCTTCTAAGGTTCTGTGGCAAAGAGCCTCGAAGTGTGCTATTGCTGGAGTGTTGCTATCGAACGGACGTGTCGTTTCGTAGATTCCCTTCCAGAAGCGTTCAACATCGGCTACAGCTGGCGGATTGTCGACAACACGCTGTGGCTCTTGAAATAGGCGGGAAGGATTCGTACGGAACAGTGTATTTTGCTCCATACTCCTTACCCGCCTTATTAGCGTTTTCTTGATAACCATGAGCGCTCGAATCCGATCTAAACAGTGTTGCTTAATAGTAAGCATCACTGTTAGATTCAGTGTGTGGTGCTGGCGTCTTAGGCCGGCTGCTGTTTGCCGGACTTTAGGCGTGAATGCCTTGCCAGCTGTTACGCATTCCACTACACTCTGGATTCGAGAAGCGTGTTGTCTGGCCAACTGTATTTTGCCTTCGATCTTTTGTACACGCCGCTTAGCCTTCTCGATACCGCTTGGGGCTCTGGTTGCCCTTTCGCGGGGGACCAGTTGGCTAGCAGCGTTGTACACGGCAGTGTGGATCTGCCAAATGTCGGCGTCTTCTAGTAGTTCCTCATCGATAACAGCGTCCATCCGTGCCAGGTCTTGTGGCTTTAGGGTAGCCCTGCTGTTAAGGCTAACCCTCGTCCTTAAGTCAACATCAGTGTACTCTATGGGATGTTCCTCGTCAGCTGCAATTTGCCGCGGTGGGAGTGCGGCTGGCACATGTCCCTGCTGACGAGGCGCCCTTACGTAGCCTGATCTGCGCAGGAAGGATACTTGATCTCTGAGCTGTTGCTCAGAGAAGGCGCGATGCTCTGGGTGCAGATCACACCAGATTTCATGCAATTGCGCCATGTATCCCCTGCGCGCAGGTTCGCTGCTCTCGTAGCAGGTCAGCAAGTCATCCCGAAGTTCCCTCGTCCACTTAAAGCGTCCATGTCCATTACATGGGTTGTTACCATTGAGACCATCCGGTATGGCCCCTCCAACTTGTCTCTGACCCCCATCCATATGGGGTCGGTTGTGAGGAGCCCTTTCTCTGCCCGTTGGAACCAGAGATATGGGTCACAGAGTGGTTAGCCCTGAGACCCACGTCCGACATCTGTCAGGCAGAGTTACCTCTGCCTGTCCAGGTACACCGCGTGGAGGCTGCCGGTCCGCTTTCCGTACCCTTATTATTATTATTATTATTATTATTTTTTTTTTTTTTTTTTTTAATGTCACAGATATTTTCCGGATTGTCAGCAACAATCGGTTGGGTGAACAAGATTGATGCTGTTGGTGCCTATGCTTCCAAGAATGACCTCACGATGTGCGTCGCATCAAGTATAACAGATTTCTGCATGTTCCGATATATATACTCCGGTATTCCAATTTCACAGAGGGATTCTTTCAATGTTTTGGGTATCAGTCCCATGGATGATAAGATTACTGGAATGATCTTAACGGTGCGCATGTTCCACATCTGTGCTATCTCCCTCTTCAGATCATTATATTTATCTACCTTTTCCGTGTGCTTGAGTTCCAAATTATTGTTGCTGGGTATGGATACATCAATGAGTGTAGCAGTTTTATGTATCTTATCTACAACCGTAATGTCAGGTCTATTGTGTCTTATTGTGATATCCGTTATTATTCCCTTGTCCCAGTATACTTTAACATGCTCATTTTCTACTACAGGCGGCGGTATATAGGCATAGTATGGCCGTTCATCTTCAAGTGGAATCTTGAACATCCTAAGAATTTCCATGTACACTAACGCAGCTACCTTGTTATGTCTGTCGAGATATTTAGTACTACTTATTATTATTATTATTATTATTATTATTATTATTATTATTATTATTATTATCATTTCATTCTTTCTCGGTATGCTTGCCGGTTACTTTCATCAGCTGAGAGGGAATTCACCCTATCCAGCTGCTGTTACGTTGATAGAAACTTCCTTACTAGGTGGCAGGTTTGTAGAATAACAGCCTTCTGTATGAGTATTATAAGGCCATTAGGAAGCTCTAGTTTAGCCAAGTTTGGCTCCAGGTGTTTTGAACAAACTCCATCAACAGAAATGATCACTGGTATAATTTTAATTTCGCGTAGTTTCCACAGACGTTTTACCTCAATTGCCAGATTTTGGTACTTAATAGCTTTACCTTGTTCTGTTTTGGTTAGATTGTGGGTAAGGGGAACACCGACGTCAATTATTAGTGCAGTTTTATCGATCTTATTTATGAATATTAAATCTTGGCGGTTATTATTATTATTATTATTATTATTTTATTTTTTTTCGGTTTCACCGTTGCCGGACAGGGCTTCCGTGCTTTCCGACCGATACCACACGGTAGCCGCGCCGGCGATAATAACAGCCACTCCCCACGACCTGTGGGGTTAAGATTGTATATTCCAGATTCATGTGCCCTAAGTAGGCGAAGGGACCCCAAGATGACCGCTTTCTGCATTTGGCCTGCTAGCCATTCGGCTGATTTCCGACAGGCTGGTATGGTCTTCAGTTCCGAGAGCAGCGTAGGCTTCATACCTCCGAGTACACCGATTATTAGAACGACCATCTTGACCGAGTAGCCTGGGTACAGCACTTGGAGCTCGTACCGGAGATCACGATATTTGGTCCGATTTTCCTCCTCTTTCAAAGCGATGTTTGGCTCAGCAGGTGCTGAGAACTCGATCACAAACATCACCTTGTTTTGATGGTCGAGGAGGACTATATCAGGCTTGTTGGCTTGAATTAGCCTGATTGTCGGAAACGAGAAGTTCCAGTAAATTCGGCACCTCTCATTCTCGACAACGGACTAGATGTCTCCGGGGACGTAAGGCAGCACTGGTGTCTGGTCTACTCCGTACGAGTGCCGTAGATGGTAATACAGCACCCATAACGCCGCATTATGGCGATGGATGTAGGCCGAAATTGCATATACCGGGCATGCAGATAGTAAATGCATGAGCGATTCCGGCGCCTGACGACAGGTCCTGCAGTTAATATCAGGACCCTCTACACCCATTACGCGGCTTCGGTAAACCAAAGTGTTGATTACACCATCTTGGCAGGCCACAATGAATCCCTCGGTCTCCGACTTTAGCCCAGCTGACCTTAAAAAGGCGAATGTCAGCTTAGTCGATAAACCCAGTGTTTCTAGGTTCTTATAGAACACCCCGTGCATGGGTTTATCGACATGCTGCCTAAGCAGATATTCCTGTTCGGCAGCTTTTATTTGGGCCTTCAGGCGAGGTGGCTGCAGTTCAGTGACTGACTCTGGGTCAGCACCGCGCCGGCCTCCTCGTCTGTTGTCGAATACGAGACCAAGTTCATCTGCGGCTCGTTTTGCCGCCTTAAACAGTCCTGCACCTACTCCTACATTTTCGTGATCTCTCACTAATTGCAGAAGCGGGTCTGAGCTCCTTATTATTATTATTATTATTATTATTTTAATTTTGGCCTCAGACTGTGTAAAATGCTTTTTATTAATTTCAAAAATGTTAATTCATTGCATTCAGCATTGAGTGCGCCGACGCAACGTATTCGACAATAAATTAATAAAATGAACAGAACCAGCCTATGATATGATGATTCAAAAGTAAAAAATCAAGAGGTTATCTGTTTTATTCACATCTGGCTGTCTATCGCTTATTTAATATCACCCACTTGAAGAAGGGACCGGATTCAGGTATCGATTTTACGGTTAAGCAGTACAGCAGTACAGCAGTTTTTCGGGTTGTTTATCTACACTCTTATGTGTTGCTTTATTCAACCAACATAATTTAATCAAATATCAACTATATGAAACAGCCAGACTCGTGCTAATTTATATCAATCAATATAGAATTGTTTACGATTTAATTCAACACAATTTCGACGTAGGAGCCACGAAACACGCGTCTGTCAACGAAATCGACACACTTTGAACTAATTATATTATTATGTCGACGTGAATTTCTCACTAGGAAGATCTGTTCTCAAAACTCATTCGGAACATCAATCATAGATGTGTTGAGCGTGTTGACCTAAAATTTTAAAATTGGGGATATCGGCTGATGAAACTCGATTCGTATCTCATTGGGTTAGGTAATTACTGTAACGTTGTCGACTTATAATGATCAAAAATTGTCTTCGGCTAGGAGATCTTCTGTCGAAGCTTGTGCCATCAGGGACGGTTTAAGATATTGACTTAAAATTTGGTACACGTATGTATCAAGATGAGATCTGGAACTAAAATATACTTTGCACTAATTCCATTGAAAGGTTATAATAATTTTCAAAAGAAAATGTTTATAGCTTAATTAACTTATAATTAATAGAAGAGAAATACTTTAAGCAATAAAAGTTATGCAATAAATATTACACACAAAAAAATCATTGAAATTCTCAGAATCTCACCAATCCTTCTGACGATGGATGGACAGTGGAGAGGGCTCCTGGTGAATTCTTGTAGCTTTTCCTAACAGCCTCTCCGAACACAGACAGCGCCTCGACGTGGTTTGACGTCTTGCTAACCTGTATAACGCTAGGGTTTTGCTGTTGGTTTGGATTGACTGGACTAAACTGGACTTGGCGAAACGGACTTTGACTAGACTATGAATGCGGAACTTGACTAAACTGTGTTTGATTGGACTATCTATATTATGAAATCCAGCAGGCATTTAACCTTAAGTACGTTATTCGTGTAATTTATTTGTATTAATTATTTAGGTAAATTATGTAGAAAAATTATATAGGTAAATTATATATGTAAATTATTTCGATAGATTATTTGTGTAAACTGTGTGGAAAAATTAATTACGTAAATTATCTGTATAGATTATTTATGTAAATTATTTGTGTAAATTATTCAGGTAAATTATTTGGCAGCAAAACTCTACGTTTGGGAAGAAGAAAAAATATTATCAGCACGTGTTTCAGAATTATGGTTATGTTCAGTTAGCAGAAATTAAAAATATGGCTGAATGCCGTTAAATACTAATGAGAGGAATCAATTAAATAAATGTAATTACCTTTTATTAGATAGATCATTGAGAGAAAGTTTGATAATAACAGAAGTGACACAACTCGTGACTGAATGATTATCAAAAACTTTAAGTCTAAGTATATGCTGCTACAGAATTTGCTACAGAAATGGCCAATTCTACTATCAGCCAGCTAATAAAAGTGATATCCCCTCTCAAGTCTCAATTAACATATTACCATACTATAAACTAAAAATTACTAAGAATTCGGGTCCGCGTTGTTCTATGCAACCCACAATACTTCCTGCAGTATATTTGGTTTAACCAATAATTAAGAAATATGTGCTTTGAAATACAAATATATCTATTATTCGATCGAAGCCTCTGTGTTCTACGAGAGCTGTTAGCAAAAACTGGAATACAAAAAGAGTTAAATGATTGAAACATGAAAATATAATAAATGTGTACATTCCTAAATTTAAACAAATTACCTATAATAATTTAATGTCTGGAGCTTTAGTTACTAGCGTATGTTAAATACCTGTAAATATTTCTCAAAAATTCAATTTGTTTACAAGAATTTAATAAAATTACTTAAAGTTGCCAGATGTACGCAACACACCCTTCTCCTCCGGAAGAAATATTTTAGCTCACTGAAATTTTTCTTTATCAGCTGTGATCCAAAAAAAAATTTTTAAGTAGCAATATGTCTAACTGAATTGTACTAACATCAAACTGTACTAAAATAAACTGTACTAAAAGTAAACTGTACCAAACTAAAATTGAAAACTTTATGAATGCCTAAAATTTATCCATCGTAGTGCTAAAGTGAAATGGTAAAAACCCCGTATACGTGGCCAAAAAATAAATAATTTAAAAAAATAATTATTTATTATGTGTCCCAACTTAATGGTGACAAACTCACAAAGTCCAATTTCTAAAAAGAAAATATTGGAAACTAACCTGTATGCCCATACTAGGGGATAAAAATTACAACAACGCATTCACAAATATTTTGGACTAAGCGCCCAGACTACTATCCAGTTGATGAAAAGTGAAAACTAAAACTGAAAATTTGTATATGCTTACTGAAACTTCTTCAAAGTATCAATAAATATGTAGTCAATCTAAAATCTTTCAACATCATCAAACCCGAAATTTCGCAAATAAAATTTAAAATAAAATATTTAAACAAGTGTGATTGGATATGCATCGATCCAAACACACCAAGTTGCGAAACCAAACTAAACTAAAAAGGCAGAACTGTGTATGTCCGTGTGTGTCTTCACGCGAAATTAATCGGCAGTGTGAAGTCACCCAAACCCAAAAGTTTGACGATTTTTTTTTTAAAGCAGATATTTGGTGTTGAGCATCGCTTTGTAATGCGGCCAAGTTGAAAGCTACGCATTTTAAGTGGCCCTATTTAAAGAACCTCCACCCTACCACCCTATATAATCTCAGCGACAAAATTTTTAAAAAAACAAACAATTTAAAGTTCTTGCATTTGTCAAGACGTATCACAGTAGATGCATGAAGTATGAAAAAAAATTATGTCGGTAAGTTTTCGTGCGATGTTATGCACATTTGAATGCTTGTCTCAAAAACTGAATAAACAAAACTGAACCTAAAAGTTACTAAAATTAAATGATCGGCCAATCAAACTAAATCTATTTAAACCTAACTAACTAACACTAAGTAACAGTACTACCAAGGTCCTTTACTAAAATTACTTTTACCCTAACTGACTGTTATGGTGGCGCCTAAATATTTTCTGAATACTGCGACGCTCTACCGCAACTTATCTCACTATACTAGGCCTAACTATACCTAACTAAACCAAAGTTAAACCTACAAATGGTTCTAGAATCATTAAAGATCCACGGTTGAGAGGTTTGGTTGCAAATCAACCCTCTCGTTAACACAAAAAGCATTAAATTAGTACAAAAGCACTATAACTCAATTGAAAATGCGGTTTGAAAAATTTTCATTAATTTTTCAATGTTGAAACCGCAAACTAAACCTGATTGAAAGTCATTGTCCTACTTGACCTGACCTGACTAAAAATCGAGACGTCGTTCGAACTAAGCGTCGAGACGGCGCTCATACTGAACTGAACTAACGAGATTGTTCTCGTCTTGAATTAAATTTATTTTAATGTCTTGTAAAATAAACATATTTTATTCCATTTCCTCTCAAAGGAAATTTTAGAATATGTTTGGCGTCCCTAACCAAACCTGACTGAAATTTTTGTTTACCTACTCTCACGTATGATTAAACAACTCAAACCTAACTGAACTTAACTGTCGAGACTGAGCTCGAACTAAACTAAATTTAAACTCTGCCCCCAGATTAAATTTATTATATTGCATTTTCTGAAATAGAAAATTTTGAAATATTTTATGCTTGCCGTCCCAATGCACTTTTTTTTTTTTACTTGGCGTCCCAAAGCATACCTGACCTGACTAAACTAAAATTTTGTCTGATTATACTCCGTGGCATAATCGGACTTACGGACAAACTTTACTAGACCTGACTAAACTGTAATGTTTGGGCAACCTAATCTAACTGAACTTCAATAAACTTAATAAGGGACTAGGTTGTACTAAACTTGCTGAACTAAAAATTAATCTTTAAGGACGTGCGCTGCATACAAAATGTTTACAAAGCACTAAAAGCATGTCAGAGCTTATGGTTCTAGACCTCGTGCAAGCTGGCGTTCGAGCCCAAATAAGGCTTGAGCTTCGATACATGCCAAGTACCAGCTGGAGTTCCGTGTAGGTGGTTCAGCTCATATGCAACTTTAGATAATACTTTCTTGACAATGCATGGTACATAGCGATTAGCAAATTTAGCATAAAAGAATTCTGCGGCGTTACTCAACACAAAATTTCTGAGCCAGACTTTTCCTCCAACTTTGAAAACTTTGTCTCGTTTTCTCAAATTATAATATTTGGCACCCTTTTGATACGAAACATTTAACTTAACTTGAACATCCCTATATAACTGAGGAAGTGTATCCATTTCATTGGCATATGATCTTCTACTCTCTCCAAGGTCACTTACATCTGAAACGTCGACTTCGTCATAATAATCACCCGTCACAGGCAGCTTTCGCCAAAAATTCAGGAATGCCGGGGTGAATCCGGTCACCTCGTGTACGGCTGAATTAATCGCAGACTGAATATTTAAAATATTTTCGTCCCATTTCTGATGGGAACCCTTTCTACGTGGTTTATTTGGGGATGATAAAAACAACTATAACACAACTTAGAAATTTTGAATTTCTTAACAAAGTTATTAAACATATTGCTAGTATGTGCTGTAGCATTATCTAGCAATAAAACTTGTGGTGTGCCATAAGTTACAAATACTTGTTCTAGAAAAGTCGTGATAGCCTTTGAAGTGGCTTCACGCGCGGGTTTCATTAGCACAAATTTAGAGAAATAGTCTACGGCTACTAACAAAAACCTATTGCCCTTCGTACTTCTGGGAAAAGGTCCCATTGTATCGTATGCTACAAACTGAAAAGAAAAAGAGGCTTTCTTTTCTGCGCCCATTTGCCCAAACCTCTGCGTGTTCAGAGACTTTTCTCTGCCGCAGATTTCACATTTTCGAATGTACGTTAGTATGTCCTTTCGCATTTTAGGCCAATAAAAGTTTTCTGCTACTTTTTGTAGCGTTTTATATTAACCTAAATGCCCAGAATTTTCATTCTCGTGGCAGTCAACCATAACTTTTTGCCTTTCTGCTAGAGGAACTACTAATTTCCATTCTGAAATGTTTGTACGCAAAATTATTTTACTCTTGGTATGTTTGAAAAGATACCCATCTTTGACCATCCACTGAAGAAACTTATGTGGATTTTTCATAATTCTCTCTCTAAGTTTTAGATACCAAGGTTCGAGATTATTTAAAGAAATACCCAAAGTATCAATTTCTGCTACTGGTGAAACAACTGACTTACTAGACTTTAAAAAGTTTTTGACTGTTGCTTTCCAATTGTTCCAATCGGATAAATGCGTTTTTGGCTTGACTATATTGAGAGAATTACTACTACTAGACTTAGAAATATTCTTTATTTGACTTAATCGTGAATTATGAAATATTCGGCCATTCTGAGGAGTTGTCTGACGTCGGCCTGAGTCGACAGACCTCTTTACTGGTTTTTTGGAACCAACCTAACCTCATTACAAACGGTACATGTTCTAACTGTACAGTCTGGTTTACCACACTGAAAACAAAATCTTTTTCTAGGTTCTTTGCATTGTATAAACTCGTGACCAACTTTCTTACACTTGAAACACGTGCTTATACTTAAAACTTTATTTTCTGGGATTGTAGTTGTTGCCTCCACTACTTTATTAACTGAAGCTAAGTTTTTATTAGAAAAAGTTTTACATCTTTTTCTGAATATTTTATGTTGCCTTTTTGAAGATGGCTGTTCTGAACTTTCCACATAAGCTAAATCAGATTCAAGGGCATTAGTTGCACTTGGAGGCGAATATTTATTCTTGGCCTGCAAGGCATCATCGATTTTTCTGCAAAATGTCAGTAGTTCACCAATGTCCCTAACATCAACTAAAGCCAATCGCTCAACATAAACTGGTAAAATATTTTTTCTAATTATTCTTAACTGTTCAGCATCGCTGACAGGTGATACTAATCTATTAAATAAATTCTCCATGGTGGCAACATATACAGTTATTTTCCCACTACGCCCCTGCTTACGTGATTTAATTTCATCTGATAAAGTTTCATTATGCTCTAATGGTAAGAAAGTATTGTGCATTTCATTAACTAACTGATCCCAAGAGGTGACCTTATCTCTAACAGATCTGTACCAAATTACCTTCAAATAAGTCTATTACAGTCTCATAAAGTTCTTTAAAAGTGACGTTGCGAGCTTTTGGCAACTCCACAACTCTTTCTAAAAAAGCTTTTACGCTTGTACGGCCATCATATTTTATATTCCACTTATATACTGGTATTGACTTTTTATTGCCAGAGGTTGAGGGTAAGACTATGTTGCTATTATCTAACTCTACTGTTTTGATAACATTATTTGCTAGTTTAGCTTCTAGCTCTAGACATGCGGCTTGAGCATCCTGTTTAAACTCGGTATACAAGGTTTTAATCTCAAGTGGTTCCTCTGGAACTTTAAATCTATCCACCCTGTATCATAGTATCAATTACAGTAGCTGAAAAATCTAGAATCAACGATTCAAGTTCGATAAGTGTTGTCTCAATGACATTTTTCTCAGTGTCCAACTCAAAGTTTGGATCTTTTAACTTCTTGATCTCCCCATTTGACTTTTCTAAAAATCTTTTCAAAACGATTTTCTTGTCTTGCAATTTTCTAAGAGTTCTTATTACACCCCTGATTCTAAGTTCATAATCTAACTCAGCCTCTGTCATATAAAAAGGATTTATGACAAGCGGTGAGTCCATCTTGTCCACTAAAGATACTTAACCTGACTCAAAAACAAATTAAATATCAATACCTGTATACGTCTCTACAAGAAAAACGAACTATAAGTGGTATTAAAATAATACCTAACTGAAATTTAATTATCAAGTAAAGTATACTCTATAAAATAACGTAAAAAGTCTAAACTGAAATAAAGATTGTACAGGCGTACAATCGCCGACTCACTAAACTAAATAAATTTGGGTTAATTTCAATGTAGCAAATTTATTAAAATACGCAAAGTTTTTACTTGCTATTTTAAGATATAATTGCTTTGATTTAAAATCAAATTTGCAATGCCTAACTGAAGTGAACCTAATATTAAAATAAAAGGAATTAATAATTCGCTATTTCAATTTAGTTAATCACCTTGATATCTTTAATCAAATAGGCAATTCTAAACCCAACCCAAATGTATTAAACTAAATCCTTATCACTGGATACTAAATTCCTTAAAAGTGATAAGATTTTTTTTATGGTTAAATAAGAACAAACAAAACATTGCCTGTTTTATACTACTAGAAGGATTCATATAGTCCTCTAAATTAGATATAAAATATTGAATTTTATACTTAGTTTCTGTACCTAGTATTTACCATATTATAGATAAAATAAATTATCATAAAATAACTCAGAAATATAGGCAAATTTTTCCAGACATAAAATTATTGCACAAATTATATTTTTCAAACTCAAAACCTGAATTTCTGTCTCTCATAAGATCAAACTAGCTTGTGCTTGATACCACAAAAACTCCAAAATTCACCTCTTTACTCATTTAAAAATCTGAAATGTACATAACCTGACTAAAAGAATGAAACTTACTGAACATTATTCGGACCTCACGTTACTGGGCACCATTGTTACATCACTACTTGGCCCTAGAAAAATTAACGATGGTATCACCGGTTAAGGTGATAACCAAAGGCAATTCAACCAACACACAAGTAGTGACGGTGAAAGGCTAGCTGATCTGGTGCGTGGCTGGGATTTCGTGGGTTCAATTAGTATATATGTACCTAGTATTTACCATATTATAGATAAAATACATTATCATAAAATAACTCAGAAATATAGGCAAATTTTTTCAGACATAAAATTATTGCACAAATTATATTTTTCAAACTCAAAACCTAAATTTCTGTCTCTCATAAGATCAAACTAGCTTGTGCTTAATACCACAAAAACTCCAAAATTCACCGCTTTACTCATTTAAAAATCTGAAATTTACATAACCTGACTAAAAGAATGAAACTTACTGAACATTATTCGGACCTCACGTTACTGGGCACCATTGTTACATCACTACTTGGCCCTAGAAAAATTAACTATGGTATCACCGGTTAAGGTGATAACCAAAGGCAATTCAACCAACACACAAGTAGTGACGGTGAACGGCTAGCTGATCTGGTGCGTGGCTGGGATTTCGTGGGTTCAATTAGTATATATTTTTTTTAAATCAGTCAGAGGTTGAACCAATTTTTTTGTGATATTTTACTAAGCTAGTTTGTTCCAACACTCAGAGGTAGCTTAAAATGATGTAAATTTTATGAGCGCCATCCACAGAAAAATTTAAGAGTTACTGCTACCCCTGTGATGGTGAAACCAACCGCTGTGGAAAGATTTGATCTTATGGCGGACGGACAAACAGAAAAAATGAAAAATTTAATTTTACGATAAAATATACTTATTTATTAATAACTTTAGAAAAATCTTCAGCATATGAAAAAGTCAACGAATTCAATCAATATAAAATTATAAGATGTTATCACTTATCAAATAAAAATATTAAGTAATATTATCACAATTTTCAAAAGAAAATGTTTATAGCTTAATTAATTTATAATTAATAGAAGAGAAATACTTTAAGCAATAAAAGTTATACAATAAATATTACACAAAAAAAAAACTGAAATTCTCAGAATCTCACCAATCCTCCTGACGACGGATAGACAGTGGATGAGGGCTCCTGGTGAGTCCTGGTAGCTTTTCCTAACAGCCTCTCCGAACACAGACAGCGCCTCGACGTGGTTTGACGTCTTGCTAACCTGTATAACGCTAGGGTTTTGCTGTTGGTTTGGATTGACTGGACTAACCTGGATTTGACGAAACGGAATTTGACTAGACTATGAATGCGGAACTTGACTAAACTGTATTTGACTGGACTATCTATCTTATGAAATCCAGCAGGCATTTAACCTTAAGTACGTTATTTGTGTAATTTAGTTGTATTAATTATTTAGGTAAATTATGTAGAAAAATTATATAGGTAAATTACATATGTAAATTATTTCGATAGATTATTTGTGTAAACTATGTGGAAAAATTATTTACGTAAATTATCTGTATAGATTATTTATGTAAATTATTTGTGTAAATTATTCAGGTAAATTATTTGGCAGCAAAACTCTACGTTTGGGAAGAAGAAAAAATATTATCAGCACGTGTTTCAGAATTATGGTTATGTTTAGTTATTAGAAATTAAAAATATGGCTGAAGGCCGTTAAATACTAATGAGAGGAATCAATTAAATACACGTAATTACCTTTTATTAGATAGATCACTGAGAGAAAGTTTGATAATAACAGAAGTGATATAACTCGTGACTGAATGATTATCAAAAACTTTAAGTCTAAGTATATGCTGCTACAGAATTTGCTACAGAATTGGCCAATTCTGCTATCAGCCAGCTAATAAAAGTGATATCCCCTCTCTAGTCTCAATTAACATATTACCATACTATAAACTAAACATTACTAAGAATTCTGGTTCGCGTTGTTCTATGCAACCCACAATACTTCCTGCAGTATATTTGGTTTAACCAATAATTAATAAATAAGTGCTGTGAAATACAAATATATCTATTATTCGATCGAAACCTCTGTGTTCTACGAGAGCTGTTAGCAAAACTGGAATACAAAAAGAGTTAAATGATTGAAACATGAAAATATAATAAATGTGTACATTCCTAAATTTATACAAATTACCTACAATAATTTAATGTCTGGAGTTTTAGTTGCTAACGTATGGTAAATACCTGGAAATATTTCTCAAAAATTCAATTTCTTTACAAGAATTTAATAAAATTACCTAAAGTTGCAACAATAGTATTCAACGCCCTAAACACTTCCACTCTATTATTAAAGATGTTGTTAAAATAAAAAACCGCTGCCTAAGGAATCACTACTTCCACAGCTAGATTTTCCATCCAAGTCACTTTAAAGGAAACATCTTGATTATATTTGTACTCTAGTATGTGGGAATTACTGATCATATAATTATAACAATATTTGGGGCAGACATCATAGAGAAATTTGTTTCTAGCAATATACGTAAAAATTGAAGTTTCTGCACTCTTATTAGCGAGCTTTACTTATTTTCCCCTATTCACAAATTCCCTCCTGTGGAAGGAGGTTGGAAAGACGTCTGAGGCCTTGGCTTCACCACCAAATCCCAAGTTTCTGTACTCTTCCCAGCTTGTTTCACTTATTTTTCCCTATATACCTCAATTTTATTTCATTAAACCCTTTAATAATAGAGAGTGGGTGATGGGGGAGTTGAAAATATCATAAAAAAAGTTGAGGTCTTGGCTTCTAGAATATACACCAAATCCCAAGTTACTACTTACCGGCTTGTTTTACTTCTTTCCCTTATTTGCCCCAATTTATCCCCCAATGCTTTACCGGAATTAGCGCAAAATATAATCTAGTTCCAGATCTCATTATGGTACATCTGTGTACTAAATTTCAAGTCAATATCTTGAACCGTTGCTGAGAAAACATGCATACAAAAAAAAAAAGTTACAGACAGACAGACCGACAGACAGACAGACCGACCGATAGACACAGATAATTTTCTTTCGTTCAAATTTAAAATCTCGATATTTTATGACATTCAAAGCCTCTTTAAACAAAACAATTTATGACATTCTAAGTCTATTTTAACAAATAAAAAATTTGAATTTTTTTTATGACTACTATACTTCTATTCCACTACGTGGATGTGGAAGTAATTGAGTGGTTCACTTGAAATTTGGTACACGTATGTGTTATAATGACATCTGATTGAGATGATTTCGTTAAAGGGGTAAGTGGAGGTGGTAAATAAGGATAAATAAATAAAACAAGCTAATAGGTGTCCAAAACTTCATTTTTGGTGTATATGCCAACGTCTCAATTTTTTTTTTAAATTGTATGACCAATTATTTCCACATGCTAGAGTGCAAATATAGGCATGATGTTTTCCTTTAAAGGGGCGGATGGAAAATTGGGATACTAGACTAAATAAATATTATACTCGGTAATTTAAATATATACTATTAAAAATTAATACTCGGGTCTGCTAATATTGATGTTTATCTCTAACCTTATTTAGTAATTAGATTGCGAAGTGCTTCTAACTTTCCTAATTTAATAAAATCTATATTGAAGGACGGCGTTTGAGTAAGGTCAATTTCGAAATCAATACGCTGGGTACTAACATGGGTATGCTTTAGTTAAATTGGCTCATATTAGCAAAACTATCTCAAGCATTTCTCATTAGTGAAGCATTAACTATTTCACTGTCACCATGTTCGAGATTAAATACGTATTGAACTTTAGTATGTATACAACTAAATAGTCTCTCTCAATCATTTAATTTGTAAGATTATTTTCCTCTATTTGAGTCTCTCATAATGTAGATAAGATTTTGCAAATATTTTAAAACAGTGCACAGCTTTAGTTCAGTTATGAAAAAAGGTATAGTTTACAAACATATGAAAACTACTTTTTTCTACTGATGTTTGGAAGTGTTCTATATTTCAAGTACAAATTTGAGATAGGAAAAACAGAGCTTGTCCTAACTAGAGCGGAACAGATATTTCCGCACTAAAAAGTTGTAAATCTATTGTAAAATAGTAATTTATTAATACTTATAACTATACGTATTATTTTTATGGTGGTAAGTATTAACATTTACATTTCTACAATTCATAAATAAAATCCCAGGTACAGGTGTTAGCAGAAGTGAAGGCATAGTACATTATTTACGTTATTTACATCAATAACTTCTTCCCTTTGGCCCAATAATTTGGATGCTACTTGAAGTTTATATCCAATGGAATTTTCTACATATCCATTTGTCAGTGGTCTCCATCCACCATGCCTCTTAAGAATCGTAATGATTGCTCCTGCATCAGCCGGTATCGTAGTTGATGTTGTTCTCAAAATAAATAGTCTCCGGTATAGATGGAAGGATTCGACAACTTCGACAAAAATTCTACATTTTCTCTAGTTACTCTGCCATGGTATTTATACCAATACATTTTACGCGTCGGTAACTGTGGAATAATCTTGAATGTTCAGTTATGTAAATTCCCCTCGTACGTTCGTCTTTGTGTCAGGAATCTCTATTAAAATAAATGATTCTTAATATTCTGAAGCTGTCGGTATGCTCCATTAATCCCAACGATCAACACTACCTACAGTCGCGTCATTTTAGCATAAAAAACCTGAAAATCTCCAAAATTGAAAGTACAGGGTCAATTGATTTCATTTTTGTTGCAAAGAGTTCAAAAAGACATCTAGAAAAAACACCTTTTATTTTTTGGCGGAAATGTTTGGTTTCATTTTTTGTCCAATAATAATTGGCCGATTTAATGGCCAATTTACTTAAATTAATTGAAAGATTTGTTATCATACACAGTATGCTATAAAACTAGACAAAAGGGGTTATTCGGGGGTTTTTGGAATTGTTGATCATGAATTTGAAGTCTAGTTTAGGAAATTCAAAATATCGGACTGGAAATCGGGACATTATCCAGAAAAAATGAGAATGGATATCATGGCTTTGAAAATCTGTACTCGAGGGTTCTTGAGGTCGCTAATTGTGAATCCGAGCTCTAATTTAGTAAATTCAAAATGGAATGGAATAAATTTCCAGGCGTTAGTAGATGAAATGACGTGTGCAACACGTAGGAAAAGTGTTCCTTCAGTATGCGCCTAATACGGAAACAGACACTTTCCCTAACTTGTTGCATAAATAGCTATTTTGTATTCCTATTATTCCAAATCATAAATATTTGGTTTAGATTTTGGATAAGTTACAGTAGTCTTTTCATTTTTATGGTAGTGGAGATTAAACTGAGAGGAAAATATTTATGTATACTAAAGGCGTAGGATTATAAGAGCACACTGAAGTAGTTTTTATAGACACCAAAGCTCTAACCGAAATTAGTATTTTCGAAGTTTAACATGTACTCACTATTGATAAAAATTAAACTGTAAGAAATAAAATATATGTAAGAAAAGTTTTGAACACATTTTAAATTCATTATTGCTCCTTGAAATATGCTGTTTCAGCTGTTTTATATTCAGCTTTATAAAAATCAAATGTGGCGATATTTTCTAAAGGTGATAGGCTTACTTTGTTTAGTCCTAGACCACGCACAGATGTAGCACAATGGAAGGTATTTTGTTCATCCTATTGCCATCGGTAGTAGATAAACCGACAACTGAAATTACATCTGTGGATCGTTTCAAAATGATATTGAAAGAGCACAAAAATTACACGTTATTTCTATTTAGCATAATCATAAACAATAAGCAAATGGGCACTGATTCTACGTGCATTAGAACGCTATATAGGGTTGCGTAAATGTGTGGCTAAACAAGTTCAATTAAAAGTACCCATAACAAAAGTTTTTGTGGTATTTTTATTCTATCTAGTGTAACTTGATTTACAACAGCTACCCAATTTTCCAAGATATGACGTCATCGGAAGTTTTTTAATGGATGAATGAACCTGTATAATTTTACATCTTCAGATAGGTACTGTTTCATCAATTATAATGATATTGTGCATCTTGTAGTTTTTGAAATATTAAATAAAATAATGAAACAAAAAGTGCATATTTATTAGTTAATGAAAATTAAATTTGTTATTACAAAGTATTGAGCTCTTTAGTATTGAGAGAAAAAGAAAGTATTAATAATAAATGTTCAAACTTCAGCAGCCTGACAATATCCTAATCGATCCACGAAAGCTATTAAAGAGTTTTGAGTAGCGTGATACTTCTTGTACAGCCATCCTAATTCCATCTTCCAACTATTCTAACGACTGAGGTTTGGTATTATAGACAACGAATTTCAAATAACTCCAAAGGCATCTAAAGGACTTAAATCTGTTCGCGGTGTCCATTCAATATGTCCTCTTCGACCTACCCATCTGAGTGTAACTATTCCATTTAGGTACTGACGCACGTCAAGTCGTTCGTTTATTATGAATATTTTCTTTTAATAAAGTATTCGATATTTTGTAATAGCAAATTTTGTTTTCATTAACTAATGCATATTTATCTCTTTATTTTACTATTTTATTCAATATTTAAAGAACCACAAGTGGCACATCCATCAAACGCTATATCATTTTAATTGATGAAAAGGTGTCTATCTAAATGTAAAAATATACAGGCTCCTCCATTTAAAAATTCGTCAATGACGTCATATCTAGAAAAATAAGGTAACTGTTGGAAATCAAAGTACGTCACTGAATAGAACAAAAAAACTACAAAAACTTTTCTTACGGATATTATTTAATCGAACTTATAGTATACCTTAAGTATTTCGAGCACCTGTGTATGAAGTATCATGATGCGATTGATATTTATCTCTTACATATATCAACTTTTTAACAAGTCAAATATTACTTATGTGTAGAACAATTTTGATGCGATTTTAAATACAAAGGTTTTCTTGATTGTCTAGGTCCTCGAATACTGGTTCAGTGGCTTAGAGCATTTATGGTGTTATGCTGGAGACCAGAGGTCTTGGGCTCGAATGCTTGCTAAGATATGGATGTCCAGTAGCGTTCTTAATATGTCATAGGGATTGTAGAAGTGAGCTAGACCAGAATCGAGTTCGTATTATGTTGTACCTACCCAAGATTAAATTAATCTTATAAATATAACATATTATAAACATATACCTACATGATCAATAAGTGGTTTATTGATGTAGGTACCTACCATTGTTTTATTTAGATAAAATATTATTTGTATAATAATTTTAAAAACAGCTTGGGTGATATAATAACAGTATAATACGTACTACCCGGCTACTCGCTGTTATCTCTCCTGACTTCGAGTCTCAGCTGCAGCAGATGACAATGTAGCGGGGAATGGTTGTTGTCTTCTTGTCTATGTGTACGTTTCCCGATTAAAAAGTAGAATAACTATGGCAAAATTCTTCCAGGACGTTAAATTAAATAAACCAACTTTGATGAAATGTTAACCACAAGGGCTCTTGATTGTTCTGCGTCCTAATTAAAAAATTTTAAAAAAATTATTCCTATCCAGTTTCTGCTCTTAAAGGCATCTGTTCCTGGGTTAAGTGTAATAATTCTAATTCTTGTGAAAGTGTCAACATTAAAATGTAAGTTTAATTTTAATTTCATCGACTTTTTAATAGAGTACGAAAAGAGGTATTGCGAAAAGTAACTTTTGAAACTCTTAAAAATGCTATTAATTTTCTGGAAACGCTTTGCTCGATCATTATGATGACCGTGAAATTATGATAATTCAAAAAAGTTCAAACATACGAGTCGAAACTTGAGAAAATATTTAATTAGATATATAAAATGAGCACCTACTGGAAGCGGCTGGAACCTCCCCACCAAATCTTTGTGAACATATCTTAATTTAGTCAATAAACAGGCTTGTTGCCATTGAGCCGTGCAACATAGGCCTCCGTTTTGCGGGTGCTACAACCTATGCTTAACGACTCGTCGTTGCAAAATTAGGAATTTGCGTGTAATTATCCAGCGACGTTTTTATGTTTTATATAAAAATTCAAATTCTTAGGTTAACACCGATTTCATGTAAAACCCAGGAAAATTAGTCATAACAAATATATCCAGTTGATACATGCACGTGATGACAAATACTTGTGTAACATACAAATTAAAAGCATAGAACTTAGTTGCGGCGCGCAACTTATAGAAGGCAATCTTAACCTGTAATATCTTTTATTTCTGCACAGATTTCCTTGAAGAAAACATTCCTTGGGTAAACACTCAAAAAAAATTGTCTGCAGACAACATTGCAGTAATTACTATGAGAAAACATATTCATTATATAGTATACTATACAGTCAGCCAATGACATCATTCTGAAATGATAATGATACATTTTCATCTCAAAGACAACAGAGAAAGACCTGCCCCATACGGCATGACGACCACTTTGTAAGCCTTAAATATCTGAAGAGCACTTGATTGCGTGGCAAACCACATCTTAAACAAAACGTCCGTCTCCTTTGAAAGTTATAAACTAAAAGTAAAAGTATCAAAATAGACTCACTCATGTCTTATATAATAAAATACACCCTCATCACTGAACTGCCTACAATTTATATAAGTTCTTTCAGTCTTATTTGAAATCATCAGGGCAGTATACAGACTATTGGAAATATCAGAAAAAATATTTTTATAAACATTTCGCAATTGATTATTTCATTTGACATGGCACGTAACAAAAGAACTTGAATACTTATGGCCACGTAAACTCTATTATTTAACTTGGTATAATATCTTTCATTGCATATGTAGGTATATTGAGAATAGCAGGTCTTTAGGTATATTGCAGAAAACTTTAATATAATTCATCTACCATTTAATATGAGACACAATAAATTAGTTATTCATTATGTATACTGAATTGATTCACTAGTTTCCGCGTGATCGTGTAACGTACGTTAAATTTTCAGTCGCGGCACACCCTGTATATCAATCAATCAGTGAAAAACGGACAAGTATAAAATAACTATTCTTATAATAGAAATGCTCCAGTACAAGTAGGTACTTATGACACGAAAAGGGCGAATATGGAAATTGACACCAGACATTCGCCTTACAGGAAAATCAAGAGTGATAAGCAAGCTTACGACTTTTAAAAAGGGCAGATTTAGAAAGTCCTTATTTTAACCCAGAGCGTCTAATCGCCGATTTGATAGAGAGGAACGATTCCGAAAGGCGTATAGGTGGAGAGCCGGCTGTATAGATTTCCTATGTATAAGATACATGAAAATCTTTATGTGAGTGAGTAAGTACTACCACAGACATACAGGGAGCCACTTTTCATTTTTGCAAATTTTGCCCGCGTCATGGAATTCTGACGTCACTTCCAGTCATGATTTTTTGTGTCTTCGAATACATAAATAAAACTTACGTCAAAATGTAGGTTTTGAGGTATACAGTGAGATTGTAGTGGGCTGCCAGGCTTAATTTGCCCGCAACCCTGAGACACCCTCGATTAAAGTTTTTTTTTTCTGTTCTCTTAAGTCATCGAATACATAAATTCTTTTTTTTAAGTTAAAGTACAAGCCTTCTAGTTATTAAAAAAAATAGGCTGCCTCTTCTTATTTGCCCGCAACCTCCCATTTTGACGTCACTTCCGGTAAAATTCCATGACGCGGGCAAAATTTGTTTATATGAAAAGTGGCTCCCTGTAGGTTTGTGGTACTGCTTACTCCCTCATACAAAGTTTTTCATGTATCTTATTCATAGGAAATCTATACAGTCGGCTCTCTACCTAGTAGTGTTCCTTTTGCTTCGTGCCAATTGTAATTTTACTTTATTTTTTAATATCGTATATAGAATGTTTTTATTATATTAGGGCCAGTCTGGGGCATAAAAAATAAATTCCGAATAACTAAATAAATTGCGATGCGCCGTAAACTGTCAAAAAATAAAGGTGTACAGGGTGTGTGAAGGAAACCTTCTTATTAGACTATCTGCCAGGACTTTGGTGAGGCAATTCCATTTTTTTTTTCTTTTCAAGAGTCACGGACTAAACCGCTGGCTACATCTACTGTCCTATAAAATTAAGTCACAAAAGGCACTAGTCATTAATTATATCAGTTTAATTTTTTCTAGTACTTTTATTGGTGACGTTTAGTTCATCATTTTTTTTAAAGTTGCTTTTGTTGTTTTTATCTAGGTTTTTACATTAAAAATTTAATCTTTAATTTTTGATTCCTTGTCATTAAGCTTCTCTAGCTGCTATGAACCATTCAATTAATTAATGAATTATTTAGCCTCCTCATAACTTCACGGGTTACGAAATAACTTTTGTCATAGATTCACATTTGAATTTTCTCGTCGGTTTCCAATTTAATTTAATGTCCAGTGAATAAATTAATTAATGAATTAATTATTCGCGGTAGCTAAGTCTTGTGAATACATAAGTACACCGCTTGTGTGACAAATTTTCTTCAGTAGGCATTTGTTTGTTTAATGGTTTTGGGCTGAATTATTTTGTTATTTTTTTTTTTATTAACTGGTTGGTCAGTATGATAAAGGTTCGTAAACTTTTTCAGTTAAGATGCTTATTAAAATTTTTTATTTATTATTACTTCTTTTGTTTTGGAAAAAATTAAGTAATCCCTGAAACTTGCTTATTGGACGATTTAAATGATCTCAAAGCCACTGGGCTTACTAAGACGCTAAGCATTTATTCTTAGTTGAGCGTTTTAGTGGCCGACATTTGTTTATATTAGTAAGTCAATCTATTTTATTTAATTCTTTTTGCCTTGCATTTAGTTGCTCATTTTTAGTTTTTTGTTTTCTTTTAATGTAGAAAATAGCGTGCAAATTCGACGATCAAAAGATACCGCATGCCAGTCGGTAATAATTGAAGAGACCATATAAGTACCAAAGTTTTTCTCTCTTAAAATTTTTGGTATGGTGGGCACACAGGGAGGAGGAGGATATTTCTGTTTTAATTGAATGGTTACCGATATCTGTCCACACAGGTAGTTAATATATTTGCTTCGCATACCCAAATTAAGCAAGAAGACGAAACTTCCTGTTGTTTTGGCGTGCACAGTACTTTTCTGTAGTGGCAGACATTTCTATTAGTCGGTTTATGACCAATTCCATTTCAGGGCTCGTTTCATAATTAACTAGAGTAGTACCTCCGGTCACCGGTAGATGGCGCGTGCGTTCAGATTAAAAAGCGAAATCCCTCGTTGATGCCGTGTCCTTCAAGTCCCGGCGAAATTATGTCATTCTTTGTTCACGCGTAGATGGTGAAGTGTGTTTAGTGCTTTGTGAAAAAGAAAAATGGGCCCTCTCAAACGAAAATATGTATTGAACGTCCGGACAAACCCTAGAAAGAAATTGAGGAATTGGACGGAATCCGAGTGGGAGATAGAGAAGGTGCCGGAGAAAACGGAGGCTACAGCGGCGATCGCAGACACTGGTAGGTTTTATTGTAAACACCTTTCCTATTTTGCTTAGGTTGCTAACATTCTTATTCAGACAGTGCCTCGAATTGCTTACTGTAAAACAATCGAGCCCATTCTGACGGTGGGACATGATTGCATTATAAACAAAAATGAAGAACTTGACACCCATTCTAACGGTGGGACAAGGGTATCTCATTTTAGCTGAATTGTTTACACTAGCGGTAAAACCAAAAAACAATATCACACTAATGGTGAGAAAGCTTAATTTGTCTATGCCTACATTTCTAATTAAACGTTTACTATTACGGTAAAATATTATTAGAAATATGGTTACATTCACACTGGCGGTGAATCACATAGAGTTGGCGATTCAAGAAACCAACGTATACCCAAGGTTGCTACGAATGCTGACGTATCTTTTTTAACCGTAATCTATTTATATCGCGCTTGTTTATAATTTTAGACAATTTCATGATTATGCCTTGACAAACATTTCCTTAAGAGGAACCGTTCCATAGAGTATAGTTACAAATCTTAAAATAGCCACAAGGGCACATTGAAAACAAAAATCCTTATTGCAGATAGCGAAGGCCACCCCACAACGACTTCTCTAGACCAAAGTATTCCCGAGGAAATTCTAAACATATTGGGAAAAAGCCCCGAACAGGATAATCAACAATTAATCATACACAACGAAGTGGCACACATTTGGGGAAAAATAATTTCATCAGGACTTCCGCAGGGAGAGAGAGATGAACTATTGGCAAAATATGTGAGTCCTTCAAACTGCAATTGCCTGCCTCCAGAAGTTAACGCAGAAGTTCTGCAATTTTTAAGTGTTACGGCAAAGAAGAGAGACAACCACTTTCAGAAGAGGCAGTCACTGGCAGGAGCAGCTCTATCAGCACTTGGTTTGGCAATTTCAACTCTTTTGCCTCTAGTTTTCAATGAGGCTGAAAAGCAAAGTGTAATAAAAAACCTTGGAGATGCGGGACGACTAATAGCAACATTACACCATGCGGAATCGATTTCAAGAAAGTCCTTCATAATTCCAGGTCTTAATAAAGAAATGCAGCCGATTATAGAAGAACAAAAGGTGGACACTTTCCTTTTCGGCCAGGACTTAACCGAAAAGATTAAAGAAGCACAGAAGATCGAAAAAATGGGAGCAGACTTAAAAGCACAAGCAGTAAAGAAAACGAATTTAAACTCCAGAACCCCACCGACATATCAGACACAGCAACGATACCGTCAGGTGGGGAACTACCCTCAGAGAAGGTCAGGGCGACAATCATACAATCCGCGCCAACGACAAGCATTTCGACCCCGGTTTTACCCAAGACAACCATATCAGTTCCCACAAAAACAACAACATCTACGTACTCAGAGACAATAGAGGTAAGCAGACCTGCGGGCAGAATCTCAAATTTTGTTTACGCCTGGACAAAAATCACCTAAAACCCTACATTATTACAGTAAGGGCTATGTCATACCTGTGGCTAATATTTTACCTCGCCGGGAGGTTTTTAAGGAAGTTTCTTTCTCCATATTTTTTAGTCAATAAACCTGACGGCACATGTAGATTTATTTTAAACTCGAAAAAATTGAACAAATTCCTAAGACCACCCCATTTCAAAATGGAGGACATACGAACTGCAATAAAACTCATAAGACACGGAGAGTTCATGACTAGAATAGATTTAAAGGATGCTTTCTTTTTAATTACCGTTGCCCCAGAGAGTAGAAAGTTTCTCAGATTTATTTTTTTATAGACTTTATATGAATTCAACTGCCTTCCATTTGGACTGGCAGTCTGTCCATATGTTTTCTCAAAAATTATGCTAACGGCCATCCAAAGATTGCGACTCCAGGGCCTTCGTTTAGTAGTCTATTTGGATGACATTCTAATTATAGGCAATTCACCGGAAAACTGTTCAAAAAACTTACAAAATCTATAACGTTGATTGAGGGGCTAGGGTTTATAATAAACGTAAACAAAAGTTGTCTTATTCCCTCCACTAGGTGTAAATTCCTTGGTTTTATAATCGACTCGCAAAACTTTGCCTTAGAACTACCAGAGCAGAAAAGAAAAAATCTTCAAAATTCAATAAAACAAATGGCAAAAAATAATTCTTGTTCAATTAGAGAATTCGCAGTCCTAACAGGTTTACTTGTAGCCGCTTGTCCAGCCATGTCGTACGGTAGCTTATATTGCAAGGACCTAGAACGGGAAAAATATTTGGCCTTATCCAAAAACAACAATAATTTTGACTCAAAAATGGTTTTGTCTAGTAATTTGAAAGAAAGTTTTACCTGGTGGCTGGAACACCTTCCAAATGGTGATAGATTAATAAGAGATTCAAGTTTTGCTATCGAAATCTTTTCGGATGCAAGTTTATTCCGATGGGGCGGGTTTTGCAATGGCAACCCAATAGGAGGGTTCTGGAACACCGAGGAGAAACGTTTTCATATTGCCTCAAATTTGAGTAATTGTTCGGTTTTATTACGAATAGATAACACCACCGCGATTGCCTACATTAATAAAATGGGTGGGGTAAAATTTCCAGCCCTCAATGATCTTTCGAAGCAAATTTGGCAATGGGCCGAAAAGAAAAAATTGTGGTTATTCGCCTCATATATCCCTTCAAAAAAGAACAAAATTGCCGACGGAGAATCAAGAAACACAAACATCGACACTGAGTGGGAGCTATCAGCTGCTGCCTATAACAAAATAAAAAGAACTTTCGGTATTGCGGAAGTGGATTTATTCGCTTCACGAATAAACGCTAAATGTCCACGATATATCTCGTGGCAAAGGGATCCCGAGGCTTCCGGGATAGACGCCTTTACTATCTCGTGGAGACATTTCTTCTTTTATGCCTTTCCACCTTTTGCCATGATATTGCGAACACTACAAAAAATTATGGACGACCAGGCTAGGGGAATCCTAGTGGTCCCTCACTGGCCATCACAATCCTGGTTTCCTGTTTTCAACTCAGTTCTAGTAGAAAAACCTCTGTACTTCCAACCTTCTGATAACCTTTTATTATCTCCTTGTAGGGAGTTACAACACCCCCTAGCCAAGACACTCACTTTAATGGCAGGAATTTTATCAGCCAAGCCTACAGAGCCCAACGAATTCCGGAAAAAACAATAAAGGTGTTAATCGCATCCCTGGCCGACTCCACTTTACGACAGTACAATAGCTCATTAAAAAAGTGGTGGATTTTTTGTCAAGAGGAGAATTATGACCCATTTAACGCGTCATCAAAAGCAGTCCTAGAATTCCTGCAGTTTCGTTTTGACGAAGGTGCAACATATGGGTCTCTCAATTCGGATAGATCCGCAATTTCCTTAATATTAACAGGCGATCTTACTAATGACTCAACTATAAAACGTTTCTTCAAAGGGGTATTTAGGTTAAGACCCATAAAGCCAAAATACGAAAAAATTTGGGACACCGCTATAGTTTTAAATTATATCAAAAAATGGCACCCCTTGCTATCTTTAAATTTAAAACAATTATCATTTAAGTTGCTAACATTACTAGCATTGGCAACGGCACACAGGCTGCAAACTTTTTCCTTAATAACCATTACAAACATTACAGTAAACACCAGAGGCATTGAAATAAAAATAACCGGTCTAATAAAGACGTCTGGACCAGGAAAATCTCAACCTCTATTAAATTTACCTTATTTTACCAACAATCCCGAACTGTGTGCAGCTCACACGCTGGTCCGATACTTAGACGTCACAAAACCATTACGTAATACCGAAAAATTATTCATAGCACTGAACAAGCCGCATAAGGCTGTTGGCTCACAGACTTTGGCTCGTTGGTTAAAATCAGTCTTGGCAGAAAGTGGCCTAGATACCAAAGAATTTACTGCCCACAGTACACGTCATGCCTCAACGTTCAATGCATTAGCAAAGGGAATTGATATACAGTGCATTCGTAGAACCGCAGGATGGTCAGAAACATCAAAATGCTTTGCTAGGTTCTACAATAAACCTATAATTTCCCAAGAAAATTTTGCGGAAGCTTTATTGCGATAGGAGAAGAGGTTGTGTTTTTCTTTTCCCACTTTACGTTATACTTAATTTAGTTCTTGTAGTCATTATTTCTTATAATTGTATAACAAACTTCCTAATAAAACAAGTTGCAACTTAAGTCTCTAAACATCTACTCTAGTTAATTATGAAACGAGCCCTGAAATGGAATTGAACCATCAAACGAACTTACCTTAAGTGAAGTTCGATGGTAATTCCATGAAGGGCTCGTGAAGTAATTAACTCCCAACCCTAAAAAAAAAAAATTCCTTACTATACTATCACAACGTCACCCAACCCGTAGCTTAAGTTGCACACATATATGCTCTAAAAGAAATGACATAATTTCGCCGGGACTTGAAGGACACGGCATCAACAAGGGATTTCGCTTTTTAATCTGAACGCACGCGCCATCTACCGGTGACCGGAGGTACTACTCTAGTTAATTACTTCACGAGCCCTTCATGGAATTACCATCGAACTTCACTTAAGGTAAGTTCGTTTGATGGTTCAATTTGCCATCAAAGTGGTGAAAAATGGAAAAAAGTTGAAATATTGACAACAAATAGTTAATATTGAGAAAAAGTCTGTCCAGCCAGCTTATAGTTCACTAGGTACTAAAGACCTTCGTTGGCAGAACTTTTTGCTAAATTTAATCTCTTCAAGCCACCCCTTAAAAGGTAATAAAAAAAATTGTCAGTTTTTTATGTCTATATTTTTCTTATAAATATTAAGTAACGTCCTTTGGATATGTTATCATAGTAGGAAATACGAATTTGAGGTCTTGTTCGTCTTCATCCGTTCGTAAATAAAAAAATAAAGTTATTAAAAAAGGATCAACTTTTTACAACTGTGCTTTGCTCCAAATATTTCTATAATAGGACGCTCACTTTTTATATCCTAAAAATCATGAAGGGATGGCACAATGATATGCAAGTTTCATTTTATTTTTATTTCAATGATTTCTGTGTTTTTTATTTTTCAAATCTGCCATCGAGCGCTCCGCTATCAGCCTCAAGCGGATAGTGACACTCACTGCGCGACTAGCCCCCCACGACCACTACCAGCTGTCTCGCTACGGTGTTATATTCATTTAAACATCGCGCACGTTTTTAATAATAATATTGTATTTGGTTGACCTGATCGGTATACGTGTATTAAATTTCAAGTCAATACCTTAATTTTATTTTGTTAACAACTTTAGTAATAGAGTAGGGGTGGCAATTTGAGTGGCAGCTATTTACTATAGACACAAATCATTCTGACTATAAATTTGTTTATTGTATAATACATAACTTATATTATTGATTTATATTCTCATTAACTTACAGAGAGCTGAATGAATTAAGGAAGCCTTCCTCGGATAATACTGAAATACTACGATTCTTCCGCTATATGAAAGCCGCCAAAGATGGTCAAGATGGCGAAGAATGTGAAGCTCATAGTGGATGTCCATCACTTACTGCACAAAAACCTAGTCCTGCAATGCTCAGTACATTCAACGACATTAATAAGTTGGTTTTAGCTAGAAAATTATTTTAGTCGTATTCTCCTAAAAAATTATTTATTTATTTTGTAAAAATAGTTATTTATTTTATTTTATAAAAAAATGTATAAAGAAGACTCAGCTCATTTGCTCAAAGAGAATAATATATTTATTTATAACATATTTACACATTACTAATCTTTTTACAAATTGTCATCGCAATCATTTGTACGCTTTGTGAACGTTTCAATTAGAAAGTAGTTATCACTTGAAACGTAACTGCAAATAATTTCGTTCGACTTTGAAGCATCGAATCTTCTGAATATCATAAATTAATTAGAAGAAACTTTTCAATTTCTGAAAGCCCATTTCATTGGGTATACTAAACTCATCACTCTTTCTCTGCACAACAATAAAATAAAATATATTGGGGTGAATTTAAAATTTCATGAATTTCTAGGTTCTTTCTTGAAAGGTTTTCTTAAATCATGTAACCTGGTGAATTTCCTTTAAAAATGTTCAGACAAGTTGTAACAATGATTCTAGGACATGAATCAGTCAATATTACTAACATTTTGGACGTTACGTTTGTCGAAAAGTCAATATAAGATCAGTTCTTTTACGGACACATAGTGTTCCTTTATCATAACAAATAAATTCGAACAGATCACAATACACATGTAATACACATAAACTTAAGCATTTAGCAAATGCACAAAATTTTATCAATCAGTATTTAGTTGGACAACTCATCAGTGGATATATAAACGTGTTCTTTGTTAGATATACTCCAGAGCTAAATAGTTTCACATTCTTTCAAATCGTATCACACAAACGGTTTTTTAAAATAGTCCACTAAACTGGATTCAGGCATTGCCCTAAGACGATTCATATTGTACATTAATAATTGAGAATAGTTTGTTAAATCATATGTTCGCATTGAGAAATTAAAATCATATACAAATATCAGTAAAATAAATACCTTTAATAAATATAGTTCATATTGCAATATAGGTATGCCTATGAGGCTGTGATATAAGACTACTACTGACTACTTATCGTAGATTGAATAAATTAATTTGTCCACACATTCAGTTTCAGAGTTCACTGTGGAAACCTTGTTAATACTATAAATTTCAAATATCATGAAATTAAATTTCTCAGAAGTGTATTTGACATTCCACAATTCATTATGGCCAAATATACTTCCGTTTGGAATTATTGTTTGCACCGCAGCATGTGTTGTGTTGTTGGACTTGAAATATATAAAATCCAAGTCACTTGTGTAAAAATTAGTTCAGATAATATTCTTTCAGTGCCATATTTTCATGTTTCAACATTTATAAAAAGAATTTTGAATTTGACACAGTTAAATCTTTGCATTGTTACAGTGCACGTAACAAAATCAATTTCGATTACCTTGTACCTATCCATCCTTGACTATGGAAGCTAAGCTAAGCTGATAACTTCTAATTAAAATGTACAACTCCATATCATCTGCCATTAAATACTTAAGAATTTTTAATGTAGTTGAAATCGCAATCTTTTATCTTCTAGGGTTGGTTGTGTCGATGTGTTTCGGTCAAAATTCACCAGTAACTCATTTACAAGGTTGCGAGTGTCACACATTAAATTTTGAACAAAGTTCAGTTGAAGGTAGCTAAATTACGTCGATACCAAATTGTATTTTATTTCAGTGTTTCTTTCAATTGATTGAATTTTATACTCACTGAAAGGAAAGATATTTCTGAAAGTGCGACGTTCCAATGTCGAGCAAAATAATATGTAGTTTTACTTTTCAGGTATTGACCAGCTTAGAACAAACGTGATTTGAAAATTATGTATGTGAGCGTAAATAATTAAAAATTGCAAATATTATTTTATTAAATGTTATGACAACTATTAATGCAAACAATATACAAGTTGTGTATGTGATACGAAACTGCTCAGAATTATTTATTTATATTTTTTTCGTAATCTGAGGTCCTAATGGTGCGGATGATCTCCACTGAAATTAATATCGGCACTCTGGATATGCTTGTGTAAACTAGTCCGAAGAGGTTTACTATCTATCTCTATGTATTGTGGCCGACCACTTAATGGCAGATTCCAGTGATGGAATGATGACACTATGTATTATACTATAATATATCTAAAGTGCTATTTCCAATACTTAAAAGTAACTGACCTGAATCGATATTTTAAATATTGATTGTGTATCAATTCAGTTTTAATATATACGATAATATTATTAGGATTTTCGAATACGATTTCTGTAAAAATCTTGTTACATGTACGATACTAAGTCAAATTGTCAAAATCGAATATAGAATATACCGTTGAGAGTTTGATGCTCACGTTGAATTTATTTATATTAATTATTTATTTAATTTATTTACTATTTATTATTATTTATTATAATTTATTTATATTAACCTTGTAATATATATCAATTTTATTAGTTCATAGCAGATGCTTTAACTAAAGATCAGCTACTAAATATTGAGACAATTATAGACTGCTAGATATAGACAAAAGGTAGGAAGAAAATTATTTATTAACTAAATGTAGACTGTTGTTGCAAATTCTTAATGTACTTACAATATACTTAAGACAATTTTATTTCAATAGTCTACATATTCTTTTCAGCACTTTAATATATTTTTTTGACATTTGAAAAATGTATGAGAGCAATTTCGCATTGTAAATGTATGCACAGATTTTTTTAATAAAATATATGAAAAGATAAAATTTGACATTTTAATGAAACCAAATGAAAATGACTGATACCATAATTATTAAACAAGTGGTATTCGTTTTGTATAAATAAAAAAGAAATTGAAAAAATCTATTTAAGTACCAAGTTATGAAGTAAAATTTCAATATTATTTGGTTAATTGAACCTTATACCTACTTATTACTTTGAGGTTGGGTAAAATTTTTTTTCAATTTTGTTAGTTGTTCATTTTTAAACCGATCTCAAATAAGATATTAGGTAACAAGGTTTAATAAATTGAACCACAATTTTATTTCATAATTTTCAGTGGCCTTCTTTTAAACGATTCGTCTTAACTAAAAATAAATTCACAATTTTTAGTGACCCAATTTCATGTAAATCGGCAAAGGTTGTGCAATTATGGCAGCCCTATTGGATTCCTCAGTTTGAAACTTTGAATTTTGCCAGCAGATCCAGTACTATTAATATAAGTATAAATATTGATAATACTGACACTTTGACATTGGTCAAACATAACTATGCTAAATGATGCTTATATTACTACAAAAAGCATTATAAAATTTTATTATTAAGATGAACAGGCATTTCATATAATTTATATATTTATTCAATCCAATGTGTTTGAATGCTTGGTGTCCTTGATGATGAGCTGCACTGGGTTACATCTACAAACCACCTCTTAGAACCTTTGCCTCAGAATTTCAACTCTTAATAAATTTTGCTGGAAAGACTTTCTTTGGAGTCAACCTGGAGCATTTTTATTCGAAAGTATTGTTATTAGTCTGTACTCTTCTTACGTCAAGATTACATCATTTATTTCTGTTTCAGGATTAGTTTGAAATTACTGTTTTTACATTAGAAACATTTATAAAATTCTGTATTATTCCATAATATTTTTCTATTAACCATGCCATTTCTTCATAAGTTGTATCGTTTGTATGTTAAATGCAAGATGGATAAGTTCAGAAACTGGTACTCCTTTCTTTAGTACTTACATCTTTTCTTAAAAACGTTTTCAAACTTCTCCGCACGAGCAATTTTGGTATTTTAGAAATTTTAATCCGTTTTAATGTGATCGTACTTGCAATACCGTTTTTCGATTTTTCAAGTCTAAAATAGTTAGCATAAGTATTAAAAACACTTGGTATTACTGTTGTACAATTTTTATTCAGATTTCTCTGACATATGTTTCGGCCTTTCGACCATTATAAAAGAGTTATAACAACTAACCTAAAAGTGACCATTACAAGATATTTATAGGATTTGTCAGGTATAGATAACTTAATTAATATTTACTTATTTCTAATATAGCTACTACTAGGAATTTAATTCAAATTTTTAATTACTCTTTCTAGGTATGTTTAATTTTAGTATGGTGTCTATTATGGGGGTATTATGAAATTTAGTTTGTGTATTAGTAACGTTTTTCTGTTTATTCAAGGTCTTCTTGATTTCCAAAATTTCAAGCATGTCTAACCTATTTCCCTTATTGACATTGTGCAAAAGTATAATACTACTACCGTTGAAAAAAGGGTTTTTATCTATACAATGTTCTGTGAAACCAGTTGATTTTTTATTCTATAAAATAGACTTTTTGTGTTCATTTACCCGTACGTCTAAGCTTCGACCACTCTGACTTATATATAAAGCATCATAATCATCACAATTTATTTCATATACTCCCGCTTTTTGTGAGCGTTCAGTATTTTCTTTGTTGTTAATCAACATGCGACCTAAGTTGTTTGTATTCGAGGAAATGGTATTAATGCCAAGTTTTCTTAACTATTACAAACTGAGTTGTTAATATGTTTTACAAAATTAATACTATGCCACTTTTCATTTGCTTTGGGTGCGGTATAAAAATGTTTATTCAACAGCTTTCTATGTTTGGTCTTAATTAGCTTGTCTATAAGAGATGTGTGATATCTATTGTTTTTTGCTATTATTTTAAGGGTTGTAACTTCTTTTTGAAAATTTCGAGACTAATTCTTTTGATAGAAAAGATAATACTCTTTTAAAACATGTACACTTTTGGGCAAGATACGTGAATGGTGTGTTTTGTATATGGACTGGTACGGATAAGCAATTATCACAGTTCATTAATTTTATTAATTCTATAAACAATAAAATTCAGTTTATAGTAGAAATAGAGATAGAATCTTCTTTAAACTTTTTAGATATTTCATTGACACGAAAAGGTCCCATCTTAGAAATCGATATTTATAGAAAACCCACTTTTACTAACACACTCATACATGCAAATAGTAATCAACCCTGGAAGACAAAAATGTCAGCTTTTCATAGTTATGTCCATAGATTGTTATCATTAAAGTTAAATATAGTCAATTGTAACAGGCCAATATGGGCTCTGTAAATTAAGCAACAAAAATGCACTTGGATCTCAGTGCATATGTTTTAGGTGAATATCCCTGTTAGTCGCCGACCACAGATTTATTAGAGTGTGCCTTCCGGAGCCCTGGAGAAATTAGATATCGGATGGAGAGAGGCACACTTGCTAGCTGTTACTTGCGGGGGTTGGGAGTTGGGTGATAAATAAATAACGGGATAAAATATAGAATACGAATATTATATTACGAATTGCAAGGAAAAGTTCCGCAGTTCACAGTTACAAGTTGACAGTTATAAGTTTACAATTATAAGCACCTGCGACAATAATTATTAGTTATTATAAGAAAAAAAAATTCACCGCTGCGCCGCGCCGGTCATGATCATGAGTAGCGTCGCGCGTTGCAATACGACAAAATGAGTTTATAAAAATGGGATGGTGGGGCGATTGCCTACTATAGATGCTATTCTTGCACATATAATATCCTATAAATAATGAGTATGCCCAACAAATAAGTAACATTGGCGTAGTTTACCTACAAAAAGATAACAAATATATATATCCCGAATAATAAATCCCCTTGCCCTACACAAACATGAATAAGTATATTCTGTCCTACAATCTTACAAAATAATCAGCACTAGGTTAAAATGGGTAACATTTGAAAGTAAAACGCTACTATAAACCCAAAACACTTAAGCAAATTCGGGCAAATCGCGATATTAGAATGCTGCTTTAAATAAGTACAAAATAACATAAAAGAGACGTAAAAGAACTAACGGCTTACAGCTGGCCACTTCCGTGGGGGTAGGTTTCCCTCTCGATGAAGGTTGCGACGATTCCTACGATTTCCGGTCGGCCTCCAATCAATCCTGCCTCTCTGCTGCCCCTCGTACGTGTAGTTGTTATCGATACCAATCACTCGTGGCAAATAATATTGGAAATCGAGAAAAGTGGGAAGACTGAGAAGATGAGAAGAGCCTTAAGGTTGTTTATCGGCTCGAAATAGCCACTCCTCGCCCTGATGGGAAGGTGGTGGTGTCGAAATTGCTTTACGTCGGGTTATAGAAGCCTCGTGCGAAGGGAGAAAGTCCTATCCAAAGAAACCTGCTTCCGTGGCGAGAAAAATAATATAAACACACTCACAATAATTTCTTGCCACTTTTCACTGCCTTTTTGCCTCACATCCCCCCAGATCGGATCAGCAAAAAAATTATCGTCTTAAGCGGCCCAAAAGATCCCTCCCTTACGCATGTTAACCGAAAAAAATGGCTTCTCCCCAACGAAGTTAACTCCCAGAAAAACTGAAGAATTCCACCAGAAAAACTTATCATTGCCGCGCCTGGTTCGATATGGGAACCGTGACTTCCAATTAAAATGAATTTCTAAGAAGTTAGGCAGTCAAACATGCATTCTAATTTAATTATCCGTAATCTATATTAATTAAGTTACGGCGCTATGAAATAAACCGTAACATTCCCCAAAAAAAAGAAATAAAAATATGTATATATATTTCCTGAAATATTTGGAATAGAAAATTGAAATTTGGAGGCCTTATTACACGACTAAAATGCCATCTTCTCAATAAATAATCAAGTTTGGTGCACATCCGGTTTGACCGGAAATGCCCACAACTTTCGATTTTTAAATGGAACACCCTATATATTTTTACATTTTTGGAATCTAGAGGAAATTTTGAATACAAAACATCCACTCTGGTCACATTTTGATAAACATTAAAAATTTTATTAAAAAATCTATTTCTGAATCCAGAGTGCTGTGGTGCCCAAAATATATTTTAGTTTGTGTGCTACATTACTATAAAAATAAAAAGAGCAATATGATTGCATTACTTAATTCTCTAGAGGCGTTTACAATTTTTAAATGTGATTTTTACCCACTAACTCGGTTTTTTTAAAAGGGAATTTAATCGTTCACCAACATTTTTAAATACCCCCTTTTCATACGAATCTAATGATACCAAAATTTTGAAAATCCGCTCAGAAATATTTGAGATTTCAGCCAAAATACAATGCAACCAAGCTTTTAGAAACATGCGGCTAATAGATAATAGATTAGTGGGCTTTGGAAACTAAAATGGCACATTTCTGTGTAAATCTGGTAACCTAATAACATTGGAAAAGTCATAGTAGCCATTGAATGTAATAAAACAATATCAGCTGTCAGACAGACTCGTGTAGTTATAGGCAATCTTGAGCTATCAAAGATTTAATAATTGTGAGCGCAAAGAACGTTACAATTAAGTTTAGCATAGGTATGTGGAGGTAAACACAATTACATCCACAAGGAAATTTGCAATAGAATGCGACATCAGTTCGGTTTTCAGAGTTTTATTTAAATGAACATAAATATCGGGCCTATAAATAAATAAAAATCAATTCCGTTTGAACAATTAAACTTAAACTAGGTAACAGTAGGTATCGGTATTCGGCTCTGCGTACAGTTGCTTGAATGGCTCTAAGCAATTCAGCCGGCGTTATTTCATTAAGAGCCCGTACAACTTTATTTTGCAGCTCTTCACGGGTATTTGAAGAAGTTTTATAAACTTTATTTTTGAGAGTGCCCCATACATAATAGTCGAGGGGTGTTAAGTCAGGTGACCTAGGAGGCCACCTGATATGACCTTGATTTGCGATAAGGCGTTCACCATTTAAGTTGCTTAAATATTCCATCACTCTTCTGGAATTATGTGGGGGAGCACCATCTTGTTGGAAAAACAGATTTTGTAAATAGGCAAGAGGAAGTAAGTCAAGAAATTCTGCTGTCTGGTTTTGTAAAAAGAATAAATATCGTTCGCCAGTAAGTGTTCCATCAAAAAATATGGGTCCAATGATTCGATCTCCAAGTACTCCAAGCCAACAGTTAAACCCAAATCTTTCCTGAATATTCCCCCGCCCTACCAACCTCGGATTTTCTTGAGCCCAGTACCTAGTATTATTTCTGTTAAACATACCTTGGTTCGTAAATTTACTTTCATCTGAATATAAAATATGAAAAGGAAAACCTGAGTTTTGTTGTACTGCATTTAAGAACCAGTTGCAATATACTAGCCTCCTGTCGTTATCATCTCCATAAAGATGTTGGTGTATTTGGTATTTATAAGGCCGAAACTGATGTTTCTTTAAAATTCTGACAATTCCCTTGTTGATGTTGTTGGGTGTACCATTACAAATTCTAATACATCAATTTCTTTGTCCTCACTTACAATAAATGATTGATGGTCATCATGTTGATTGGGTTCATTTCTTAATTCTTGTTCCACTCTGGCAATCAAGTGTCTGCTTGGATGACGTCTGTTGGGATATCGTTGCTGATACAGTTCTGCAGCTGCACATGAATTTTTGAGACGCTCTCCATTTATCAGAAACATATCAAACCTTTTCATTTCTACTAAAATTATTCATTTTCTTTAATTTTTACTCAAAGAGATTTCCGCAACGCTTTATTTTGTATCTGTCTGACAGTTGATATTATATATATATATCGTTACCGGATGCTGGACAGTCTTCCCGTGGCCTCCGATGACAATCATCAGCTATTACCCGTGGCCACTCCCTACTTCCTGCAGGGTTAGCGACCATCGGTTCCAAAATCGATTGCCCTAAGTAAACGAAGGGACCCTAGGATGACCGCTTTTTGCATTTGAACTGCCAACCACTCGGCTGATTTACAGCAGGCCGGAATGGTCTTTAGTTCTGAGAGCAACGTGGGCTTCATTCCTCCGAGTACACCGATAATGAGGACGACCATCTTGACAGAGTATCCTGAGTATAGCACTCGGAGCTCATACCGGAGATCTCGATACTTTGTAAGCTTTTCCTCCTCCTTCAAGGTGATATTTCTCTCCGCGGGCGCGGAGAACTCGATGACGTATATCACCTTGTTTTCGTGGTCGAGGAGTACTATGTCAGGCTTATTGGCTTGGATTTGCCTGACTGTCGGGAACGAGTAATTCCAATATATTCGGCATTTCTCGTTCTCGACTACGGACTCAATATCTCCGGGGATATAAGGCAGCACTGGCGTTTGGTCTATCCCATACGAGTGCCGTAAATGATAATACAGCACCCTTAATGCCGCGTTGTGTCTGTGGATGTAGGCCGAACTCGCATTCACCGGACACGCGGATAGCAAATGCGTGAGCGATTCCGGCGCCTGACGGCAGATCCTGCAATTAGTGTCAGGGACCTCTACACCCATAACGTGACTTCGATAGACCAAGGTGTTTATTACACCATCTTGACAGGCCACAATAAATCCCTCGGTCTCTGACTTAAGCCCAGCTGACCTTAAGAAGGCGAAGGTCAGTTTTGTCGATAAACCCAATGCTTCTATGTTATTGTAGAATACACCGTGCAGAGGTTTATCAACATGCTGCCGGAACAGATTCCTCTGTTCGGCAGCTTTAATCTGGGCTATCAGACGATTTGGTGGAAGCTCAGTTACTGATTCTGCGTCCGCACCTCGCCGACCTCCTCGTCTGAAGTCAAATACCAGACCGAGTTCATCTGCGGCCCGTTTAGCTGTCTTGAATAATCCTGCGCCCACCCCCGCGATCTCGTGATCTCTCACAAACAGCAGGAGTGGGTCGGAGCTCCTAAGGATGCCACATGCCATACTCAATGACACTCTGCCATGCATGCACTCCAGGCTCAAGAGTCCTCGGCCTCCTCGTTGTCGTGGGAGGTACACCCGAGGAACGGACGATCTCGGATGAATGCTACCATGAATGTGCATCATCTTGCGAGTTTCTCTGTCTAATTGGTGCAGCTCATCTCTGTTCCACTTGACTGCTCCGAAGGAGTAGAGCAGAATCGGAACGTCAAGCATATTCGTTGCAGACACCTTGTTCTTCCCCGACAGTTCGGACGACCAAATTTGTCGGAGCCGGTGTCTGTACTTGCCACGGAGAGACTCTTTAATCTGTTTTACATCCTGGATATGGTGTTGCTGTACACCCAGATATGTATAGGTCTCTCCGGCATCCAGATGTCTTAGGATGCTTCCGTCTGCGAGCTGCACGTCTTCAGAGAATTCCCCACATCGTCCTCTCTTGTGGACGACTGCGCATTTGTCCAACCCAAACTCCATTCCAATTGCCCGCGTGTACTCTTGAACCACCCTCAGAGCGTTCTTGAGTTCGCGCTCTCCGGAGGCATACAGTTTGAGGTCATCCATATAAAATAGATGAGTGACCTTGTGCCTCCGGTTATTCGGTGGCCCACATTGATACCCACGGGTTTGGCGGAGACCAGCAGATAACGGTAGCAGAGAGATGCAGAACAGGAGAGGACTCAGGGAGTCACCCTGGAACACTCCTCTCCTGAATGTGACCAGCTCTGTCGAAACCCGCTGAGCACCTGAAGTAATGGTGAAGCGGGTTTTCCAGAGGGGCATCAGCCGTTCAATGCATCTTACTAGTGGTGGTGGGACCGCAAGGCATTGGAGCAAGAATAATAATAGCTCATGGGATGTTGTATCAAATGCCTTACGGTATCCACCCAGGCCATTGATAGGTTCCGCAAGTGTTGCACAGAGTCCTGTGTGACACAGCGGTCTATCAAGAGGTTTTCTTTGCAACCTGCCACACCTTTCTTACCACCTCGCTGCTCGTGTATCTGTTGGAAGACCGGATCAACTAACCTCTTTGTCCTGTCGTACAAGATGCGAGTAAACAGCTTGTAGCAGGTATTAAGGCAAGTGATCGGCCTATAATTCTTTGGGTTAGAGAGATCTCCCTTTTTGGGGATTAGCACAATTCGTCCTTCCACCAACCAGATCGGAATCGGCTGCCCCTCGTTCAGCCATGAGTTGAATACTCTGGCCAGACGACGATGGGTGGATGGAAATTTTTTCCACCACCAGTTGTTTATGCCATCTGGACCAGAGGCAGCGAAGTTCTTAGTACCAACAAGAGCTTGTTGGACTTCTTCCGTGCTAATCGGTGGGCACACTTCTACTGGATCATTAATGTGTCTGCGACACAGATCTTCGAAGTGTGCTATTACCGGAGTGCTGGGGTCGAATGGACTCGCTGTCTCGTAGATTTCCTTCCAGAAGGCTTCAACGGCTTCAATCGTCGGCGGATTTTCGACAACACGCTGTGGCTCTTGAAACAGGCGAGAGGGATTTGTCTGAAACAGTTTGTTCTGCTCCATACTCCTTGCTCGCCTGACCAAAGTTTTCTTTGTTGCCATTAGCACTCGAACCCTGTCCAGACAGTGCTGCTTTATGGTCTGAAGCACCGTCAGATTTAGAGTGTGGTGTTGGCGTCTCAGTCCAGCTACTATGCGCCGGACTTTCGGTGTAAAAGCCCTACCGTTTGACATAAAGTCCACCACACTCTGGATTCGAGAAGCATGTTGTCTCGCCGATTTAATTTTGGCCTCGATCTTTTGTACTCGCCGCTTGATCTTCTCGACCCCCTCTGACGCACTACGACGTTGTCGTGGGGCGAGTTGACCAGCGGCTTCGTACACTGCCCGATTGAGCTGCCAAATATTGGCCTCTTCTGGAAGTTCGTCATCGATCACTGAATCCATTCTTGCCAGATCTGCTGGCTTTGGGTTAACTCTTATATTTAAGTTAACCCTCGTCCTCAAGTCGACATCGGCGTACTCCAAGAGATGTTCTTCGTCAGGCTGTAGCAGCCGCGGCGGTTGTGCGGCTGGTGCTGTTCCAAGCTGACGCAGTGCCCTAGCATAGCCCGTCCTGCGCAGGAAGAATACTTGATTTCTCAATACCTGTTGTGAGAAGGCGCGATACTCTGGGTGCATATCGCACCACAACTGGTGTAGTGGCGCCATGTATCCTCTGCGCGCAGGTTCGCTACTCTCATAGCAGTCCAGCAGGTCATCTCTTAGTTCCTCCGTCCACCTAAAGCGTCCATGTCCCGCCAAGTCGTCATCAATGAGACGGTCCGGTAAGGCCCCTCCCATCTGTCTCTGACCTCTATCCGGTTGGGGTCGATTGTGAGGGGCCTATCCTCTGTTGTCGAAAACCACAGAGTGAAAAATCCCCTGGATGGTTAGTCCAGAGGACCCCCAGCCGACATTCGCCAGAGAAAGTTACCCCTCCCTGCCCAGGATGCACCACGTGGAGGTTGCCGGCCAGTTTGCACCCATATATATATATATATATATATATATATATATATATATATATATATATATATATATATATATATATATATATATATATATATATATATATATATATATTAAAATAAAATATTTCTGTCAATCACCTCTGTGAATCCTTATTTTCATAAGGATAATAAACCAAACTGCAAAGAATTGCAAGCCTGGCCGCGTTAAGTATAGAAATCACATTCTACAACAAAACGCTTTGTTTTGATTTAAACAAGCACCAGCCGAAAGAATTATTCCTAATTAAAGGAAACTCTCGTACCAGCCGTCTCAGACTAACTTGCATACTGCAGTTTCGCACTTCCTGGTGCTCATCAGTGCAAGGCGAGCCCGAGATGACTAGTACAAGAGCCTGGTTAACCAAGTGGCCAGATCGACGTTGTAAAACGACGAAATGGGGGAGGCTCCATCTAGCGACAGCTGCCTGTTGAAATCAAAACAATAATATCCCGACATGGGGCACGTAATAGTAAACAGCGTGCTTCCAGAGGGCAGAATATATTAAAATAAAATATTTCTGTCAATCACCTCTGTGAATCCTTATTTTCATAAGGATAATAAACCAAACTGCAAAGAATTGCAAGCCTGGCCGCGTTAAGTATAGAAATCACATTCTACAACAAAACGCTTTGTTTTGATTTAAACAAGCACCAGCCGAAAGAATTATTCCTAATTAAAGGAAACTCTCGTACCAGCCGTCTCAGACTAACTTGCATACTGCAGTTTCGCACTTCCTGGTGCTCATCAGTGCAAGGCGAGCCCGAGATGACTAGTACAAGAGCCTGGTTAACCAAGTGGCCAGATCGACGTTGTAAAACGACGAAATGGGGGAGGCTCCATCTAGCGACAGCTGCCTGTTGAAATCAAAACAATAATATCCCGACATGGGGCACGTAATAGTAAACAGCGTGCTTCCAGAGGGCAGAATATATTAAAATAAAATATTTCTGTCAATCACCTCTGTGAATCCTTATTTTCATAAGGATAATAAACCAAACTGCAAAGAATTGCAAGCCTGGCCGCGTTAAGTATAGAAATCACATTCTACAACAAAACGCTTTGTTTTGATTTAAACAAGCACCAGCCGAAAGAATTATTCCTAATTAAAGGAAACTCTCGTACCAGCCGTCTCAGACTAACTTGCATACTGCAGTTTCGCACTTCCTGGTGCTCATCAGTGCAAGGCGAGCCCGAGATGACTAGTACAAGAGCCTGGTTAACCAAGTGGCCAGATCGACGTTGTAAAACGACGAAATGGGGGAGGCTCCATCTAGCGACAGCTGCCTGTTGAAATCAAAACAATAATATCCCGACATGGGGCACGTAATAGTAAACAGCGTGCTTCCAGAGGGCAGAATATATTAAAATAAAATATTTCTGTCAATCACCTCTGTGAATCCTTATTTTCATAAGGATAATAAACCAAACTGCAAAGAATTGCAAGCCCGGCCGCGTTAAGTATAGAAATCACATTCTACAACAAAACGCTTTGTTTTGATTTAAACAAGCACCAGCCGAAAGAATTATTCCTAATTAAAGGAAACTCTCGTACCAGCCGTCTCAGACTAACTTGCATACTGCAGTTTCGCACTTCCTGGTGCTCATCAGTGCAAGGCGAGCCCGAGATGACTAGTACAAGAGCCTGGTTAACCAAGTGGCCAGATCGACGTTGTAAAACGACGAAATGGGGGGAGGCTCCATCTAGCGACAGCTGCCTGTTGAAATCAAAACAATAATATCCCGACATGGGGCACGTAATAGTAAACAGCGTGCTTCCAGAGGGCAGAATATATTAAAATAAAATATTTCTGTCAATCACCTCTGTGAATCCTTATTTTCATAAGGATAATAAACCAAACTGCAAAGAATTGCAAGCCTGGCCGCGTTAAGTATAGAAATCACTATAGAATCATCATCAGCCTCCCCCATTTCGTCGTTTTACAACGTCGATCTGGCCACTTGGTTAACCAGGCTCTTGTACTAGTCATCTCGGGCTCGCCTTGCACTGATGAGCACCAGGAAGTGCGAAACTGCAGTATGCAAGTTAGTCTGAGACGGCTGGTACGAGAGTTTCCTTTAATTAGGAATAATTCTTTCGGCTGGTGCTTGTTTAAATCAAAACAAAGCGTTTTGTTGTAGAATGTGATTTCTGTACTTAACGCGGCCAGGCTTGCAATTCTTTGCAGTTTGGTTTATTATCCTTATGAAAATAAGGATTCACAGAGGTGATTGACAGAAATATTTTATTTTAATATATTCTGCCCTCTGGAAGCACGCTGTTTACTATTACGTGCCCCATGTCGGGATATTATTGTTTTGATTTCAACAGGCAGCTGTCGCTAGATGGAGCCTCCCCCATTTCGTCGTTTTACAACGTCGATCTGGCCACTTGGTTAACCAGGCTCTTGTACTAGTTATCTCGGGCTCGCCTTGCACTGATGAGCACCAGGAAGTGCGAAACTGCAGTATGCAAGTTAGTCTGAGACGGCTGGTACGAGAGTTTCCTTTAATTAGGAATAATTCTTTCGGCTGGTGCTTGTTTAAATCAAAACAAAGCGTTTTGTTGTAGAATGTGATTTCTATACTTAACGCGGCCAGGCTTGCAATTCTTTGCAGTTTGGTTTATTATCCTTATGAAAATAAGGATTCACAGAGGTGATTGACAGAAATATTTTATTTTAATATATTCTGCCCTCTGGAAGCACGCTGTTTACTATTACGTGCCCCATGTCGGGATATTATTGTTTTGATTTCAACAGGCAGCTGTCGCTAGATGGAGCCTCCCCCATTTCGTCGTTTTACAACGTCGATCTGGCCACTTGGTTAACCAGGCTCTTGTACTAGTCATCTCGGGCTCGCCTTGCACTGATGAGCACCAGGAAGTGCGAAACTGCAGTATGCAAGTTAGTCTGAGACGGCTGGTACGAGAGTTTCCTTTAATTAGGAATAATTCTTTCGGCTGGTGCTTGTTTAAATCAAAACAAAGCGTTTTGTTGTAGAATGTGATTTCTATACTTAACGCGGCCAGGCTTGCAATTCTTTGCAGTTTGGTTTATTATCCTTATGAAAATAAGGATTCACAGAGGTGATTGACAGAAATATTTTATTTTAATATATTCTGCCCTCTGGAAGCACGCTGTTTACTATTACGTGCCCCATGTCGGGATATTATTGTTTTGATTTCAACAGGCAGCTGTCGCTAGATGGAGCCTCCCCCATTTCGTCGTTTTACAACGTCGATCTGGCCACTTGGTTAACCAGGCTCTTGTACTAGTCATCTCGGGCTCGCCTTGCACTGATGAGCACCAGGAAGTGCGAAACTGCAGTATGCAAGTTAGTCTGAGACGGCTGGTACGAGAGTTTCCTTTAATTAGGAATAATTCTTTCGGCTGGTGCTTGTTTAAATCAAAACAAAGCGTTTTGTTGTAGAATGTGATTTCTATACTTAACGCGGCCAGGCTTGCAATTCTTTGCAGTTTGGTTTATTATCCTTATGAAAATAAGGATTCACAGAGGTGATTGACAGAAATATTTTATTTTAATATATTCTGCCCTCTGGAAGCACGCTGTTTACTATTACGTGCCCCATGTCGGGATATTATTGTTTTGATTTCAACAGGCAGCTGTCGCTAGATGGAGCCTCCCCCATTTCGTCGTTTTACAACGTCGATCTGGCCACTTGGTTAACCAGGCTCTTGTACTAGTCATCTCGGGCTCGCCTTGCACTGATGAGCACCAGGAAGTGCGAAACTGCAGTATGCAAGTTAGTCTGAGACGGCTGGTACGAGAGTTTCCTTTAATTAGGAATAATTTTTTCGGCTGGTGCTTGTTTAAATCAAAACAAAGCGTTTTGTTGTAGAATGTGATTTCTATACTTAACGCGGCCAGGCTTGCAATTCTTTGCAGTTTGGTTTATTATCCTTATGAAAATAAGGATTCACAGAGGTGATTGACAGAAATATTTTATTTTAATATATTCTGCCCTCTGGAAGCACGCTGTTTACTATTACGTGCCCCATGTCGGGATATTATTGTTTTGATTTCAACAGGCAGCTGTCGCTAGATGGAGCCTCCCCCATTTCGTCGTTTTACAACGTCGATCTGGCCACTTGGTTAACCAGGCTCTTGTACTAGTCATCTCGGGCTCGCCTTGCACTGATGAGCACCAGGAAGTGCGAAACTGCAGTATGCAAGTTAGTCTGAGACGGCTGGTACGAGAGTTTCCTTTAATTAGGAATAATTCTTTCGGCTGGTGCTTGTTTAAATCAAAACAAAGCGTTTTGTTGTAGAATGTGATTTCTATACTTAACGCGGCCAGGCTTGCAATTCTTTGCAGTTTGGTTTATTATCCTTATGAAAATAAGGATTCACAGAGGTGATTGACAGAAATATTTTATTTTAATATATTCTGCCCTCTGGAAGCACGCTGTTTACTATTACGTGCCCCATGTCGGGATATTATTGTTTTGATTTCAACAGGCAGCTGTCGCTAGATGGAGCCTCCCCCATTTCGTCGTTTTATAACGTCGATCTGGCCACTTGGTTAACCAGGCTCTTGTACTAGTCATCTCGGGCTCGCCTTGCACTGATGAGCACCAGGAAGTGCGAAACTGCAGTATGCAAGTTAGTCTGAGACGGCTGGTACGAGAGTTTCCTTTAATTAGGAATAATTCTTTCGGCTGGTGCTTGTTTAAATCAAAACAAAGCGTTTTGTTGTAGAATGTGATTTCTATACTTAACGCGGCCAGGCTTGCAATTCTTTGCAGTTTGGTTTATTATCCTTATGAAAATAAGGATTCACAGAGGTGATTGACAGAAATATTTTATTTTAATATATTCTGCCCTCTGGAAGCACGCTGTTTAATATATATATATATATATATATATATATATATATATATATATATATATATATATATATATATATATATATATATATATATATATATATATATATTGCTGTGTATCCACACTGTGGAACACTGCCCAAGTATCGTGTTTGAAATCATAAATAAAATTCACAAATTTGTATGTATTTTAGGAAGTAATCATAACAGTTTTACTTTAACAAATCATACAGAAGCAGGAATATCTGTGGTTTAGTTAATTGATTCAAGTTCACTTGTTCTCGGCGATTAGGATGCAGAGAATGAAACTTGATATTGAATAGAACAAAATATTTAAATAAACATAAAATGAAGTTAATTTAGTTTAACAAGGTTATTCTAAATAGTATATGATAAAACATGAACTTATAGAGAATCACAATCTCATATAAAATGATTTAGAATGAAATTGGAAAACAAAAAAGTAAATTTTATAAAATCTGACATGCACGTCAAAACTTAGGGCTGAAAATCATATTTTGTGTAGAAACATTGTAAATCTACACAAAATGAATATTGAATGAAAGACTATTAACAGCAGTTGCATTGCAGCGTGAGTAATTCAGAAATAGTAAGTCCATAGATTACAAAACACTGAATGACATTTTAAGTTTTCAGATATTTTCAAATATCATTGCAGAAAGGTGTTTTGTAAATGATATTTCACATCATGCAGAAAGAAAGGACTAATAGTATGATGTTAAATGTTTGATGGCGTATCAATTTCTTGTTTTAGTTTATAATATCAGTATTCTGTCAGTATGTAAAACTGCAGTACGTTTTTAACTACTAGCATTTTGTGTTTATCATTGCTATTCATCTAAATGTATGAATTAGTATTTATTTGAGATTGGAATTGTTAATTGTAGTTATAAGTAGATTTTAAGAAAGTATATGTAATATGTCAATATATTTCGAGTAATTACAAATATTCACTTAATCCTGAAAGGTAGAATAAGAAACTTATCAGGAAAATTAAAGAATTAAAAACAGTATTCAATTAAGATAAAGAACAAACAAAACTGAATAGTTTAAATTTTAAATTAAAATTAAATTTTGAAATATTAGATCAAAATAGAAAAAAACAATTGAAATATTGGAAATTAACCCATTGAAACGATTAAAAATAACAAATCAGTTGATCATACACCGCTGAACAGCGAGCTGCGAAAAATATTCATCCAAGAATAAATAAATAAATTGAAAAGGAAAGAAAAGTGGTGAATAATTTGAAGGTTAGGATATTACAATCCAGATATATTGATATCAAGAATAAATTGTAAAAGTTGATTAAATATAAGAAGTGAGTATACTTTGAAAGTATTAAGAAGTAGATTATCCGGAAAGCAGATTTAGAAGAGGGAAGTATTTGTTAATTCAGTTAGCAAATTCATATGGTGAAGAAATTTCAAACGTCAATCAAGTGATAGAAATATTTCAAGGAAATCTTAAAAATAAATTGGAGGTTATAAACAAACGTCAATCCAGAAAAGAAGAAGAAGAAGCCTTGAGAGGTTTAAAAAGTCAGTCAAGTGACATTATATTTCAAGGATCATAATAACCAGTTAGAGGTTATAATTTAACATTACTCGACTCAAAAGAAAGACAAGGTAAAGCTTTACAATATCAGAAATCCATGGTACATATTTATTTTAAATAAAGGCCATATTTATCATTTTAGTTAAGTTAGATTTTGTTATTTAAATTTGTTAATTACATTCCAAGTTCAAATTTGTTAATAAATTAATACTTTGTTCGTTCAATACTGAGTTTGATTTATTTAGATTGTTATCTTGATCAATGAGCATTTATTGAACCGACTTCGTTGGACCCTGAGTAAGAGTCATTCTATAGATTGTAGATGGTCATGCTAATGGTGTTCTATAGTCTATAATATTAACAGCTTTTAAGAAACTGTTTGGCGCTCAATAAAATCATTTCAATTTACTTTCAAAAAGTAATTTCGAACGTATAAAAAATAAAATAGATAGTAGAATATAGAACAATATATATATATATATATATTGCGCTCGCAAAATATTTGGAATAGAAAATTGAAATTTGGAGGCCTTATTACACGACTAAAATGCCATCTTTTCACATCTTTTCAATAAAAAATCAAGTTTGGTGCACATCCGGTTTGACCGGAAATGCCCACAACTTTCGATTTTTAAATGGAACACCCTATATATTTTTACATTTTTGGAATCTAGAGGAAATTTTGAATACAAAACATCCATTTTGGTCACTTTTTGATAAACATTACAAATTTTATTAAAATATCTATTTCTGAATCCAGAGTGCTGTGGTGCCCAAAATATATTTTAGTTTGTGTGCTACGTTACTATAAAAATAAAAAGAGCAATATGATTGCATTACTAAATTCTCTAGAGGCGTTTAAAATTTTTAAATATGATTTTTATATTAATTATTTTAAAGATACCTACTGTTACCTAGTTTAAGTTTATTTGTTCAAACGGTATTGATTTTTATTTATTCATAGGCCCGATATTTATGTTCATTTAAATAAAACTCTGAAAACCGAACTGATGTCGCATTCTATTGCAAATGTTCTTGTGGATGTAATTGTGTTTACCTCCACATACCTATGCTAAAGTTAATTGTAACGTTCTTTGTGCTCACAATTATTAAATGTTTGATAGCTCAAGATTGCCTATAACTACACGAGTCTGCCTGACAACTGATATTGTTTTGTTATATTCAATGGCTACTCTGATTTTTCCAATGTTATTAGGTTACCAGATTTACACAGAAATGTGCCATTTTAGTTTCCAAAGCCCACTAATCTATTATCTATTAGCCGCATGTTTCTAAAAGCTTGGTTGCATTGTATTTTGGCTGAAATCTCAAATATTTCTGAGCGGATTTTCAAAATTTTGGTATCATTAGATTCGTATGAAAATGAGGTATTTAAAAATGTTGGTGAACCATTAAATTCTCATTTAAAAAAACCGAGTTAGTGGGTAAAAATCACATTTAAAAATTTTAAACGCCTCTAGAGAATTAAGTAATGCAATCATATTGCTCTTTTTATTTTTATAGTAACGTAGCACACAAACTAAAATATATTTTGGGCACCACAGCACTCTGGATTCAGAAATAGATTTTTTAATAAAATTTTTAATGTTCATCAAAAAGTTATCAAAATGGATGTGTTGTATTCAAAATTTCCTCTAGATTTCAAAAATGTAAAAATATATAGGGTGTTCCATTTAAAAATCGAAAGTTGTGGGCATTTCCGGTCAAACCGGATGTGCACCAAACCTGATTTTTTATTGAAAAGATGGCATTTTAGTCGTGTAATAATGCCTCCAAATTTCAATTTTCTATTCCAAATATTTTAGGAAATATCGGGGCGAGCGCAATTCGTGACTCGCCCGGTATATATATATATATATATATATATATATATATATATATATATATATATGAAGTGTTGGTGTTCTTCCGGGTGTTTTCCCGTGTAGTTGGTAGGCTCCTGTGGGAGCCACGCTTGTCTGAACGACGTTTCGGCGGAATCTCATCTGCCATCCTCAGGTATTAGCTGGAAGATGCCTATTGCTGCTGCTGCTGCTGCTGCCGCCGCTACTACTGCTGCTGCTGCTGCTGCCGGTGCTACTGCTGCTCCTCGTTGCTCGAACTGAACTGACGTTTTCCTACTTCAGTATGTGTCCCTCAAGAGGGTTACACTCGGCGTCCGCCTCTTTGGCGCTTGCCGTAGGTTGGTGTTAGGTGTTGTTCTTGGACTTGCTCTTTTGTGAGCTGGCTGCCTTAGGTGGGTAAATATTTTCAATGTGTAGTTTATAGCTTGTAGTTGATTTGTTGTGAATGGTGGTGGTGATTTGTATAATGGTATTGTGTTGCTGTTTGTTTTGTTATGAATAATGGTGATGATTTGTATAAGTTCTATTTTGTTTAGGGTGTTTAGTGGTTGATATATGCTTTTGTGGTTGGCACACGTGTCCGTTTTGTGGGTCGTGTTTGTTGAGAGCATGCGGTGATGTTTAGTGGAGTGTAGGAGGAAAAGTGTGTGGGTTTCGGAGGTTTAGTTTGGACATTACGGTGCGAATAATTGTATAAGTGTTTCTATGGCTATAAATATTTTATCAAGTGTGTCGTTGGTGTTCTGTATGCGGTTTATTGTATTTCCTATTGTGGTTAGGATTTTTTTAAGGTTGAATTGTCTTAATAAGTTTAAAATATCCCTGAGGGGGTTGAGTAAATCATTGTCATTTTGTGGTTCTGTAGGGGTTTGTGTATTTTGGGTATGTGGCCATGTTGGGGGTTGGATATTGTTCATAGGAGCATTGGTTAGTGGTGGAAATTGTTTATCTGTGATATTGGTGTGGATGTTATTGCTGTGAGAGCTGGGTGTTGGTTTATTATGCCTGTGTGATGGTGTATTTGACTGTTTATTTAGATTTCGTCCCCGTGCCACCGCTGTCTTGTAGGCCGGACATCCCCTGAAGCTTGCAGGGTGCTCTGCTCCACAGTTGGCGCATTTGCACACATCTGTGTCGCATGTCGCACCCGCATGTGCAAGACCGCATCTCACGCATGGTGGGTTACGGTTGCACAGCTGTGATGAGTGCCCGAACTTCTGGCAGCGGTGACACTGTGAGACTTCGGGCCCAAGGTAGTCCTCGACGGTCACTCTGTATTGGCAGAGCTCCGTCAGGGAACGTACACCTGCTTCGTGCTCCTTTGTCAGGGTTAGTATCACTATCGGGGTAATTGTTTTAGTGCCATTGCGCGTGGAAACTATTCTTGAGATGTTTATGGGCGTGATATTTTTGGCTTCTAAGTGGGCTTGAATATATTCATTGGTAACCTCCCGCGGTATATACTTGATTACTAGCTTGACAGGTCTATCTTGTAAAGAATAAAATTAATGAAATTCTATTTCACGTCGTTTGAGAATGTCCATGATTGTTAAAAAGTCTGTTTTAGTACTAGGATAGCATGATAATGATCTAGAATTATATTTATAGATTGGCTTTTGTCTTGTACATGCGTTGATAAGTTGTATTAGGTCATTGTGATTCTCAGTATGAATGGAAATTACCGGGGTATTTTGTCTGCTTAGGGGATGAATGTTTAAAGCACTAATTGAAGTAGATGGGGAATGATTAGTTGGCGTGGGAGCAGAGAGTGTGGTGAAGGCGGTTGTGGGGGCAGAGGTTTGTTTATTGGTTGAGGTGATTTGATTTAGGCTGAATTTAACTTTATGGGATTTTTTCCTTTTTTTGGTGGTGTGAAGTATTTCTTCAGCTGTGGATGGTGTAGTGGGGGTGGTAGGAGAATGAGGGTAGGATGTTTGGTGTGTTGTTGTAAAAGAGATATGCTTTGATATTTCCAGAAGTCGGTTCAATTGGACTGACATTGGCGAAGGAGATTCCGGTCTGGGGGTGGTAGGTATGGGGGTAGTAGGAATGGGAGTGGTTGTGATGGGATGATTTATTGTGTTTTGACTTTGATTTTTTGGTGAATACGATGGGGGTGTCAGAGATTCCGTAGTTGCCATTCTAGGTGCAAGGTATGAAGATGACATAACTAGGGATGTGTTGGTTGTGATGTGAGTAGTGATTGTACTCGTAGTGGTGGTGGAGGTGAATGTCAGTTTGGGGTTAGGTATAATTTCTTCTAAGAAGTTTAGGTTGTCGTAGTCCGAGTCGAAAGTGTAATGGGGATGAACATGTATGCAGTCAGCCTGAGATAATAGAAGTACGGGGTTGGAGGGAAATCTGCGTTTTTTATAGGTATTTTTGTATAGAAATATTTTATTTTGGGGATTGGATATGGTAGGGTCGTAGGGCGGAAAAGGAAATTGATCTAGGATTGAACGTTCTGAGGGATGCATGCTCTTACCTTTTCTTTGTGGTGTGGTGTCTTCAGTTAGGGCGTCGAATCTATTGTGGCACATCATGGTGGTAAGTGGTATGCTCTTTCTCCACCTCTTCTGCCCACTGTTCTGTGTGTTGTGGTGCTGATTTTTGTTTCTGTTTGGCTTTTGGTTTCTCTTTAAACTTATGCTTCTGGTTAAAACTCATGGTCCCACTCAATATGGTTTACAGAGGTACTTGTAGTCAAGATAGACACTCAAGACGAGTAAACAAAACGAGAACGTGTGCACGTGGAGCGTTCACGAAGTAGAATGATACTGACGTTCTCCGTGTTGTGCGGCTCCTTATATATGTTGTGGGGTGGGGCGCGCCTGCTCACCTGGCTGCGTGTTACTGGCCCTCTACTCTCTATAGGAGGCGTAGCGGGCGCCTGAGCTAACCCGACAAGAGGCCTCGTTGAAACGTCACGTTTCACGTGACTTCTCGTTGATGGTCGTGCGTCCTCGTGTCTAGCCGGCTCTGGAGGTTGTCGTGGTCCTCCTTGGTTGGTTAGCGCTTGGCTCCGGCTCCTCGTGATGGCTCCCCTTGTAGCTGGCTGTGGTGTCTCTTCGTGAATGGTCGATACTCGACGGTGCCTCGTTGCGATCTGTTCGTTTACCGTGGGTCGTCGTCTGTTTTCCGTTACGTAACTTCCTGACAGTGCGGGCTTCCATGCAGTGGGTAATCTTTGAGTGTCGTCTCGTTTGTTGAGATTTTGAGGTCTTTTTTCAATTTCTATGGCCTCTCTGGTAATCCTTGACCTCCAATGCTCGATATTGGCTATCGTTCTGGTGTTGTCGAAGTCTATCTTGTGTCCTGTGGTTTTTGCGTGTTGTGCTAGGGACGATGTTTTCTCCTCTTTTTGCACTGCAAACATCGTCCCTAGCACAACACGCAAAAACCACAGGACACAAGATAGACTTCGACAACACCAGAACGATAGCCAATATCGAGCATTCGAGGTCAAGGATTACCAGAGAGGCCATAGAAATTGAAAATAGACCTCAAAATCTCAACAAACGAGACGACACTCAAAGATTACCCACTGCGGTCTGTCGACACATAGAGTCATGAAGAAATTTTAACTTATTTTAATTAAAATTTCATCTTCTGAGTGTAAAAACGAATTTATGTCACCATTTAAATTTCGAAACATGAAGTTCGTCTTAGTAATTTACAAAAAAGTAATTTTTTCCTCTATTAATGTGCTTCTTCTGTACGAGATAGGACAAAATGTTGTAAAGAAATATTGTTCAGAAAAATAGAAAAACTGAATAAGAACCCCAATTTTCAAAACCTTCTGCCCATATTGGATATTTTGTTTTTCTATTCTAAGTTGGAGTATGTTTTAATTAAAAATATTTAGAATAATAAGCTATGTAATTTTGCTAATTTGCTGTGGATTTGTTTAATTTTATCCATGTATTAGATATAATAATAATTATTTTTGTAAATTTTCAAGATAAGATTTCCCTAAATTGAAATTCTGCCAATTAATGTCTAACACGGGTAGATCCCAAAAAACGAATTTCTCGTTTAATCATGCGTCGCTCCCTGACACATTATATATGCTTTCTGAGGAAATGTAATTCTCTTTTATCGAAAAATAAAAAATGGTTTGCAGATAAAGAACTTTTTCATTTAAAAAGAACCACCATTTTTAAATTAGATCTTCATTCCTTACCGTTTCAAACATGTCAGTTTATAGAGCAGGCGGTATGGGCACATGAGTTTCAAATACAGTTTGGACGTAGTTTTTTTTGCTGGATTCAATTCAGGAGACACCTAGAGAAAATTCATGTTACTAGGCGGTAACCTGGTCAGATTTTATTTAGAACAATTTTGTTTCTAACAAAAGGAAATCTTGCATTTTTTCATTCAAATATATATTTTTTTATATTCTTTGACTGATTTTCAACGAGAAATGTTAGATAACTTTTAAAGTTGACGGCAAGTTCCGGTAACGCCCGGAAATTGCCTTGGTATTCGGCAGCGCCCGGAAGTCACCTTGGTATTCGATGCCACCCAAATATGGATTATGTGGCGCCGAAATATAGATTCAGCAACACCCTAATTTGGATTCGACAGCGCCCAGAAGTCACCATGATATTCGGCAGGGTCCGAATATGGATTCGGCAGCGGCCGGATATTGATTTGGCACCGTCTTAATATGGATTCGGAGGCACCCGGAATTTGCCTCGGTATTCGGCAGCGTCCGTAAGTTCTGGAGGTTGAACTGGCATTCGGCAATGCCCTTTTATTAAAATTCTATGACCAATTATTTCCACACTAGAGTGCAAATATGGTCAAGATGTTTTCCTTTGAAAAGCCATGGATGGGAAATCTGGATGTGGAAGTAGTGATTTCTTAGGCAACAGTTTAATTTCAAAAGATACAACAGAGTTTTAATAAACTTTTTTGCCACAACACATAATCCAGTCGGTAAAGTAAAAAATACACCAAAAGCTCGCAAAAAATATTATCTGAGATTTTCCTACCGTAACTGTTAGTGCGAGGATTAAACATCACAAAACCACAAAACCTAGTTCGGGGGGGTGCCGCGCAATCTCCCAAAAAAACCATCTCTTCGGTGAAATAAGCCTTGTTTTACTGATAACTCGTTAACCCTTGAAGAAACAAAAAAATTGCTCGTCATAAAAAAAAAACTTGACTAATTGCCTAAAAAAAGCCCCTCTTATCATTTTCTTGTATATGCCATGATTTTCGAGAAAATCGATATTGACAGAAATTGCAAAATTTGTATTTTTATTGGGCGCGAATTTTCGTTTATTTGAAATTTTTTGCGCGCGGCCTATAGAAAAAATTGAATTGTTCGAAAACCAAACAAGCTAGGAGGAAAAATCAAAATGGGCTTTAAAGAGGATATAAAATACTATCTTGCGCTGCCATTTTTGAAGGCTACAGATATTTATTAATATATAAAAATAACAATATAATATAGTTACCTCTTGATTTTTTGCACTTTTAACTATTCACAGGCCCATAAAAAATAACTGATTTTGATGTAAGTTATAAATGTATTATTTTTTATCAATGCAAAAAGATTTTCATATACTAATAGATATCAATAGCCATCAAAAATGGAAACACAAAAGAGTATTTACAACCCATTGTGACTTTTCTTCCTAGCATGTTTGGTTTTCGAGCAATTAAATTTTTTCTATAAGCCGCGCGCAAAAAAATTCAAATAAACTAAAATCCGTACGCATTAAAAATACAAATTTTGCAATTTTTTTCAATACCGATTTTCTCGAAAACCATGGCATACTTATACAAGAAAATTACGAGAGGACTTTTTTTTAGGTAATTAATCAAACCTTCTTTTTTATGATGATTTTTTTTATATCTTCAACGGTTAACGAGTTGTCAGTAAAATAAGGCGCTTTTTACCGAAGGGGTGGTTCTTTTTTTTTTGGGGGGGGGGGGTTGCGCGGTACTCCCAGAACTAATTTTTCTGGTTTTGTTATGTATAATCCCTCCACAAACAGTTACTGAAGGGAAATCTCAGATAACATGTTTTGTTATGGAAATCTTTATAATTATTGGACTAGCAATTGAAAGTAATACTTCAATTTCGATTGCGATAACTTTGACAATTTATATTATAGATTAACCAGATTATAGAAAATTGAATTACTTTTCAACGTTATATTAACCACTTTTACGTAGACCCTTGGGTTTTTAAGTTATTCACGAAAAATACATGTTGTCTGTCTGTCCGTCTGTCCGTATGTCCGTCTGTCTGTCTGTCTGCTGTCTGTCTGTCTGTCTGTTGGTGCATTAACTAAACAAAACTACTTGACGGAGAACAGTCAAATTTGGTACGTAGCTGACGCTACTGGCAGCGAAGAAATGGTTAAACTTTCACTGGAAAATATACAGGGCGGACCGTCTAAAGGAAACAAATATTGAAAAAAAATGTTTTTTGCTCAAATTTAAAATTTCCACGTTTCATGACGTTCTAAATCTATTTCAGAAAGAAAAATTTGAATTTTTTTTTGCCGATATTTCTAAAACATTTATATCGTTATATAGCGAAGGATAAAAAATTGAACCTCCTGTTCATCTGTTCGAAGAGCGGGAGAGACTGGCTAATGCGGTATTGCCAGTTTTCATATATGCGTTAAATTCCCATCGTTCTCAGACATTTCATCATGAATTACTTAAAAACCAGACACAAGAAGTTTCTCAAACTTTTATCTACATCGTGCCGAATTTTGACGTTAACGACTTTCTCAGTAGAAATACCTTAAGTGTTTTTAAGTAATGGAATGCTGTGCAAATGTATAGAAATCCAAAAAAATAATTTGCATACTTTTGAAATAATTTTTTATTGAGAATTCAATTTATGTTAAAGTATTCACTTTATTTCTACGTGAGGGGCTTTGCCCCCCCAAACTCCCCCCTCAACGTCGCCCCTGGACCCCACAGGGGACTACGCCCCCCGGACCCCATTGTTTGCATATATATCTATGTTAGTGTTGCACTTTTGTTTAGATTTTTTAGAATAAAGTTTTTGACACCTAAATAAAGGCAAATTGTCAGAAATAGTGGAGACTAACGTGGGGCTGCATTTTGGACACTTTTGATAGCACGAAATAACATCGTGTTTGTTTGTTGTAGTTTGTTATAAAGAAATGAAAACACTTATTGGAATTATTAAAATAACGACAACATTAACAACGGAATGCCGTCAGTGTTTTGACGGGACTAAGTGTCAATATGAGTTTTAGGTAAAATAACCTCCAGACTATAAAATTTGTAGGATTAACATTAGATAATAGATTAAGTTGGCATCCGCATATTAATGACCTAACAACTAAATTGTCCGAAAAAGTATATGCTATCAGGCAAATAAAAAATAGAGTTGGCCTAGACGCAGCACTTGTTGCATATCATGCTTTGTTCCATAGTGCCATGGTATATGGATTGATAAACAACAAACATCTCTTTTCTGGAATTTCCAGTATTGCTGCACAGTCTGGCAACTTTGTGTGCATCCCAAGGTTATTGGCGGCATTTCTGATAGATCAAAGAAGTGACGCATCTGGTATATATCTGTGGTTTTATATTAATCTAACTGTCATTTCTCATTTCTAACTGACCTGTCATTATCTACTTCTACACTACTTAGGTAACTACTAAACAGAGGGCAAAAGTAACCTTAAAATAATTAGTTTGCTTTATTTATTTTAGGGAGTCGCTACATGGACGCCGCGACGGACATCTATCATTTTTTAGCTGTCCGCCGCGGCAATTGGTTTGGTTAGATACTATTTATTCTGTGCTATAGCGGTGTTCCCCAAGTGGATCGCTGGCCTATGCGTAACGTTGTCTCTCTATCGTTATAATTACTTAAAACAGGTTTTTCAGTCAGCAATTTTCCCGTAAAAATAAGTCATATATATCTTATAGATTTTATTTATACACGTGCTTTTTGCATTTTGTACTAATTATCTTAAGTTTACTTTTTCTTTTACATGTTACCTAAGTTATTTGTTATTTAATTTGCATTTTGCAAACAGGAGCTAACATTTATTTAAATATCTTGCAAGTCTGACCTGGATTAGCCCCGTCTAGCCCTTCAACTGCCATGGCGTGAAATGCTATGGATGTCTGGCTGGCTCCGGAGCGATTGTCTGGGAAAGACAAATTTTTTGTATACTATAATTTAAAAATAAATTTGTTTTGATTGATTGATTGATTGTCGCGTTGTGGAGGGACAGGTCCCGGGTTCAAATACTGCCCACTGGACTTTTTTTTTAAATATTTTGTAACGATTAATATCCTTTTTCACAAATTCTGGTTGGATTTGACGACAGAAATGGTTTTTTTTTTCATATAATAATTTATCTCTTTCATGTGATGGTAGTTGGGTTAGTTAGGTTGATTTTTATTTTGCTAAATAATTGTTAATAAATTATCAGCGCCGCAGGCAGCATTAGCGTCGTAGACAAAAAGGGGGGGTGCGGGGGGTGCCCTCCCCCGCCTTCTTTTTCAGAAAATTGCATAAAATATTCCAATTTCTCTGTGCGGCGGTTTAATAAGTCGTGCAAAAGCGAATGCGCATGCGCGGCGGACAGGTAAGAAATGATATATGTCCGCCGCGGCGTCCACGTAGCAACTCCCTTTATTTTAACAGCTCCAATTTTAAGGTTAGGTTCAACAAACAAAAGTAAATAAACTGAAGTATAATAACCTTAAAATATTATATTTTACATATAAACTTTTCTTTAAAACGTTGAAATTTCACATTCCAAGAGGTTCAGTGAAGATGTCCGCAATATGGTTTTCTGTAGCACAATATTTTATATTCACTGTACCCTCATAAACTTTTTCATTTATGAAATGGAATCTCACGTCAATGTGTTTGCTTCGGCGATTAAATTGCCCGTTTTTAATTATTGTTATTGCACTCTGATTATTTACGTTTAGTTCGATTTTTATATCACCACCAGTAAGTTTATCAATTATTGATTTAAGATAAATAAGTATTGGTTGCTTTCTGCAGACCCATGAATAGGCCCTCCGCACATTACTTTTAGGCGCAATTCACATAGAATGGGTGTATGGTGGAGGCGTGGTCCTGGCGTGGTACGGTCATGTGCCACCCGCATGTTAGCTTATGAGGTAATACACGTAGAGGTGACGTGGATCAGTCGTGGTTACTCCCGCCAGTACCACGCCACTTCGGCGCCATGAGAAGCCTACATTGAATGATTAATGCCATACGAATTCGGCGTTAATGCTGTTCGTTTTTAGCACAAAATGCGTGGCGATTTTCAATATAATATAGAGTTCTGCGAAGAAGTGCAACAGTATGCAACTTTATACGACTATAGATGATCGGATTACTGCAACAGAAGCGCACAACACCAGGCATGGGAAAAATATCTGAGGAATTCGGTGCAACTGGTAAGTTCTTGTTTACTCATACATACAAGTTACAAAAAATTCATAGGCAATATCTGTCCTGATGAGGAATTGGCGCGCGATCTTTGAAATACTTGGTTAGGTACATTCTCACATCTTTATCTTCTTGTAAATTATCTACTATTGGAGTCAAATCACCAACAATAACGTTTTCATATAGCGGCCTTGAGACTGTGCCATCGCACTCCTTGATGGCGCTGTGCAACATACACATTGCTTGAATTAGAACATCAACTTTTACAGGGTTATATTGGATAAATGTATGTAGAAGTCCGAACTTCGTTGTTAGCATACCAAAAGAGCATTCCACTGATTTCCGTGCTCTTCAACACCTGACGTTAAAGTCTTTTGTTCGTTAGCGGTCAATTCTCTTAAAAAAAGGGCGTCATTAAATTTTTAGAGAGGGAAAATGCGTCATCGGCCACAAAAAAAATAAGGAACTGGGTGAGTTTCTCCAGGTAGCGCAGCTGGTTCAGGCATGTTGAGACGTCCTTCCTTTAAGGCTTTTCCAAAGCTGCTATTTTTCAATGCTCTTCCATCACTATTACGTCCTAATTCACCTATATCGATTGTTACAAATCGGCCATCTGCATCTGCCACTGCCAGCAAGACAATAGAAAAATAACCTTTATAGTTGATGAAGGCAGATCCCGACCGTGGTGATGCTTTTATTCACACATGTTTACCGTCTACGCTACCAATGTAGTTAGGGACATTTCATAGTTTATGGTAACGCTTTGCCATTTCTTGCCACTTAGCTGTTGTAGGTTTCTGCATGTATACAGGTTGTAATTTCTTCCATATGACTTGGGAGGTGTGATGCACGATCCCTTGTACAGTAGAATAACCTTTCAGGAAATAGAAATAGCGCTTTGAATGAACATCCAGACGAGAAGTACCTGTAAATATAAAAAAATTATCATTGCAAACAAGAAATTTCACTGATTTTTGTACGAGAAACTTAGTTGTTTTAACGTATATTTATATTTCTATTTTTTTTTCAATGTTGTTTCAGTGACCGAGTGCAAAGACAGATGGAAAAACATAAGAGGCGGAATACTACAAAATGAGAAATTAAGGATATAGAAAAATCATTTTTTATTAAAGATAAATAAAAATATAATTTCTCCTTCCATAATTTAATATTCCAGCAATAGATATTAATAATGCCACAAAATATAAAGCAAAACTACAAACAACATCAGGAGAAGGAGCTAAACGAGTGATAGAGTATTATCTGGCTCCACATCTTCTCTTCTTGTATCTTTTCTTGAAGTCTCGCAAATGCAAAGGGATCATGGATGAAGAGTCGGAGACATTATCAGGTGGAGAGGAGGCAGAAACGAATGAGCATCAAGCTAATACCGACCGTGCTGAGGTGTTGTCCCTTGATAACAGTATTGTTACGCATTATCACCCCCTAAGCCCTGATTAGTGATACGCCCATGATTACTAAATAACTTAAATTAGGTGCCAATGGTTAGGCAACCAGTAATACGCACCATCATCTCTTCTGGAAGCTTGTAGATGCATTTCATAATTAATATCATTAGAAATAATGGGTGTAGACACAGATTTTGCATTGTGCATATTAAATTTCTCCAGCATAGATTGCACATATTTTTCTTGACATTATCCTACTTCATTCTTGTGTGATTTGAATACCCAAAAATTATTTGGTGTTTCATTAATAGTCATTTCAATCTCTTATTTTAAATTTTTCACCAAACAGTTTATTTCTTTTTGACATTTGATTGCGAGATACAAAGTCTGCTATTCATTTGTAAAGATGCACTGATCACCTTTTACAGAAACTAAACCATATGACTTCAGGAAGTCGCTGAATCTTTCATTCCATTTTAACGGAGCCTGTTTTAATCCATATAAAGTTTTTTTAATTTTCAGATTTTGTTTTTGATATTTTCACATTCATACCCTTCTAGCATATACATAAAAATTTCTTCGGATAGTTCTCCATATAGGAACGCTGTTTTAATATCGAATGTTGCAATGTTCATGTCATTTTTAATAGCTAGACCAAATAAAATTTTGAGTGAAGTAACATTTACGACTGGGCTGAAGGTTTCGTTATAATCTAAGCCGTGTTGCTGTTGGCATCCTCTAATGACCAGTCGTGCCTTATATTTTCCGTCGTCTCTTATTCGAAATACCCATTTGCTCATTAAAATTCTTTTATCCTTTATTTCATTCTTGTCCCTATACGTCAAAGTTTTATTCTTATCTAGTGATTCCTTTTCTTCATGTATGGCGACTATCCATTGCTCTTTTTCTGTGCCAGTAATTGCTTCTTGATATGTCAAAAGAGCTTCATCTACGCTATCTAACACGCAGTCTTTTAGTTTTTCTAGTATTTTTACTTGTCTGCCACTTCTTGTTTCGTTTTTACTTTCTCCTTCTCCCAATTGGTTAATTGAGCCTGTTTCTGTCCTTGATTTTCTTTTGACATTTCTTCAAAAACAATTTCCTCACTTGAACTAGAGGAATTATTAAATACTTGCTCTTCTTTGGCTTTTTTATTTTTACTTAAAATTTCCTAAAAAATTTCACAATTTTCTTGTATTCTTATTTTAACAGATTTACTGATTGCTTTTTCTGGATCTTCAAACCCCACATATTTATGAACCACAATTTTCCTTTGTTTTTCGTCCCATAAGTGCTAACCATTAGGTGCATATCCTACAAATATGTACTTTTTACTTCTCGAGTCAAGTTTCTGAACATGACCTAATGAAACATATTCTTTATAGGATTTTGCAAACAGCGGAAAGAAAAACTATCTATGAGGACTAAAAGAAAAACTATATGTAAAAATTTTAATGAAATCTTTGCATTCTTTCGATAACCTGACTTCTGGTTATGCTAAGCAAGTTAAAATTCTAAAATAATTTGCCAAATGTCTAAAGGCGCGTTTACACCAAAGTCTTCCACTAAGTTTTCCACAAGTTGCGGCAATTTGTTGCTTTTTCTACAAAATACAGCAACTTTTTCTGTCTTCCACTTGTGGAGAGACAAATTTTCCACTCAATTTTGGTTTCCCGCGGAGTGTCGGTAGAGATCAAAGAAAGTTGACAACTAAAAGTGGAAGATGTGTTGCTGCGCGCTTTGCGCAAGCAACTTGTAGGAAACTAGAGGAGAACTGTTCCCCCTCCACGCGCCCCGGACGTCGGGCGCTAGCATCCCCCCGTCAGTGCACGTATGTACTTCAGCTGCAGGTGTTGTCGGTGATTTCGTGTGTGTTTTCGTTGTGTTTGTGTCAAGATAGAAGGCTGTAGTGAGAACGAATGGACCAGGACCATGTCACTGCCACTGTACCTATCCCTAGCTTTCAACGAGGGTCTTACCCAATATCTTCGGGGACCTCTTGTACAGTGGCTGGCTATGACGACACAGGCAGCCGCGGCAATAATTGCGTCTTCTTCGTCCGACATCCTTGACACTACTGCCTAACCTTTCGCGACAATTCTTTGGCAACAAGTTTTCCACTTGTTGCTCTAAATTTGAGAAGAGCAACTTTTAGTTTTCTACAAAAAATCTTCCACTTGTTGCACTAATTTGAGAAGAGCAACTTTTAGTTGACAACTTTTAGTTCTCTTTTAAAATTTGTAACTTTGACAAGTCTGGTTTTATTCCTGTCCAGCACTTTATAGGAGTCTCTTCTAGGGTATCTGTGGGGTTTCGGCTCAACAAGTAAAGAGCTACATAACAAGCTTCACCCCAAAACTGTTTATCTAATTTTGCGACAAAGATTGGGTCTAGTCCTTTCTCTAGTAATGTTCTATTTAACCTCTCTGCTTTACCATTTAATTCAGGAGAATGAGTACTAAAATCTAAAACAATTCCTTTGTTTTTACACAATTGCTTGAAACTTATATTTGGATACTCGCCTCCATTATCACATCGTATTTTGACAACTTTTAAACTTTTATATACCTCTGGTTCCCTGATAAACTCTTTTAAATACTCCGATGCTTCAATTTTGCGTTTTAATAAATAAACTACAGTAATGTGCATAGTTATCAAGCACTGTTAGTACATATCGTTTTCCATCCCAAGTCACGGGTTCTATGGGGCCACAAATGTCTGTGTGTAGTATTTCTAGGGGTCTTCTCTCATATTTTGCAGTCCTAAGTGCCCTATTTTTCGATGTTATTTTTCAGTTTTCGCCTTCTTTTCTGTTAAATGACTTTCTGTTCTAGATTTACAACGTATAATCCATTTTCTTGCTTTATTCCTTCTAATACTTTTATATTATTTTTGTTTATTAGGACCTTTTCTTTTGTAAAAACGACTTCTCCATTATTTTCTGTAATGGCATTTACAGAAAGTAAATTCTTTCTTAAGTATGGTGTGAATAGAACTTCTTTTAACATACAGGAACTTGCTTCAATATTTCCTTACCCTTCTGCTGTCATTTTTTCGTTTTTTCTTAGCCACGTGTATAGTTGTGTTTCTTCTAGGGTTGTAAATAAAACTTTGAATTTGCCATATGAAATTAACTACCGGAGTCAATGTCAAAGTACCTTTCTTAAATCGGGTAATTCATATTAAGAATTAACGTCCCTCTGTCGCTCTGTAAAGCCCGCGAGCTAGAAAAAACACTTTTTACATTATTAGAATAATTCGAAAAGCAAGTCTTCGCTGCTGGAGAATATACACGAGCCACTCTCCCCTACCGATCGAATTTTCGGGAACGGCGAACGTCTAGAGCGACTAGAACGCCTGGAGTCTTCGATTTTCGAACACTTCCAGAAGCTTTGATTTATCTTACATAAACCGAGACGCGCTCAACGCATTCAGTCGAGTAGAGCCGAGTAAGAAGAGTGAGACAGTCAGTAAGTCAGTTCGGGATCTAGCCACGCGACAAAACAACGACAACCAAAGGCAAATTTCTACTCTAAAGTGTTAATATTCAACATAATTAATTACATCAAACCTATTTAGTGATAAACAAATGTATTGTTAGAACGTGAATAGTAATATATCGCTATTTTGACTCCAGAAAATTTGATTTTTAATCATTCGTGTAAAATCGATACAGGGTGTTATTTTTTCGCCAAACCAAGTAAAAATAAATTCATTCAAAATTAAATTGTGCAGTGTTCTTGTGCGCGAATCTGACAAAAACGAAAGTCACGTTCGTGTTCATCAACAACAAAGTCTTGGGTACATTGGTTACTGTTTTCTGTAAGAAAGGCAAATTTACTTGCACCTTGTTTATTTTCTTTTTTCTTGTTGTTGTTGTTCTCTGTGATTTGTCTTTTTACATATGCTACATCCTGTGAAGTTTTTCTTTGGCATTGAATTTTGGCTACTTTTTCCCTCCACAGAACAATTTCTAGCTATCTGTCCCAAAATTCCGCGTTTAAAACATATTCTTTCCTCTTTTCATTTCTTACAAAACCGCGTAACGTGTGTTTTACTTTTACAATTTTTACAAAATCTCTGAACACACTCGAATGCTAATTCATTTTCATTTTCCTTATTTTTATTTCTTACTTCTTCTGTCAGTAATCTAATCTTGCAGTCAATTTTTCTAAAGTCTTTTCGCTTGACGGAGCTGATTTCCAGGCAGTCTCAAAATGTCCATACTCTCAAGGTAAAGCTGACAATATTTTTGAGATAGCCATATTATCATCGATCGTTTGATTTAGTGCTCTAAGTTTGTGTACTATGTTTTCAATTTTACTTCAATGTAAACTCATGTCTGACGCTTTAATATATGAAAAACTATAAAACTCTCGAAGCAAAATACAAATTTGATTTGCAGTACTTTTTCAAAAACATTTTTAAGTTTGTCAAACATCTCTTTCGAGTTCTTACAATCTATGATATGCGTCATTAACTTTTTATCTATTGTTGTTATAAAAACAATTTGTGCTTTAGCATCCCTTTTACTCCAGTCAGCTTTCTTATTATCATTAGTTAAGCTACTGTACAGTGTTTTACCATTCACAATTTCATGTAATCCATGTGTCTTAAATGTAACTGTTATTTGGAATTTCCAAATCTGGTAAGTAGTTACATCCGTCAATTTTTCGATGTGGCAAGTCGGTTCAGAAGACATCGCCATTTTACCTTCTTTCTATCTGTAGACGCCTCGATGTTTTTACACTTTCTAGTCTTAGTTATTACTTTTGTTTTACTGTTAGAGCAATCCTGTGTCCATAACCTGTTCGGATAAGCTCTTTTATTTAGGCCCGGTACTTTCACTTAAGTATAAATATACTTTATCCGGCGGATAACTATCCGAAGGATAAGATAACCAGAATTTGCTATCTACTGGATATTTTATATCTGTGCTTTCACTCAAATCACACCTTCGGTTAACAATTCGATGGATAAGATTTTAGACACTTCCCAAAGTAAGTGTTGCCAACTTAAGGTGTGGTAAAACAAGAGAAATGTATGCAGAAGCTATGTACTTCAAATAAAGATAGAAATAATCCCCTGTTGTTATTGCTTCCCTGTTAATGGCATTTGAGTCATTTTGGTTGTTTGTCATTGTGAGTATAGTGTTTACAATGGATTTTATTGTGCGATTTTGGTCTGCATATTTTTAAATGGTACATATTAAATAAAACTGTGTTTCATGTGATATATTTTTGGACAAAGTGAGGAAATACATAAATAGCAGTTATTAGATTTTTTTTATTATTCTCCCCGCTGTGGCTTGTGAAAATCCGTAAAATCACCCAGTTATAAAAGTCACCACTGGCCAAACCTTATCTAAAATATTGTTAAACACAAAACAACAAAGAACTTTTCAAAACTTGGGTTAGAAAAGAGAATAGCACTGCCAATGAGAGCGCAAGCGCATAGGCGTGGCTTCATTTATCCAGTAGATAAAAATCTTATTCGTCGATTTTGGCGCCGAATAGTTTATCCTAGGAATAAGCATATTTATCTGACTGATATCATTATTTGTAGGTGAAAATACCGATTTCTTGCTTATCTTCTAGATAAGACTTATTCTAAAGAATAAATGTCGCTATCTATAGATGAAAGTACCGGCCCTTAGAGTCCGATTGGTTTTTACTTTAGAAATAAACAATTTTGTTTCCTTAATTTAACTTACTTTATTTCTACGTTTTACAATAATCTAACTGTCATTTCTCATTTCGAACTGACCTGTCACCATCTACTTCTAAATTACTTAACTGCTAAACTTTAATTATGCATTCGTCTCAACAGAGGGCCGAACTAACCTTAAAATTATTATTTTGCTTTATTTATTTTAACATAAAATATGTATAAATTTATATATATATATATATATATATATATATATATATATATATATATATATATATATATATATATATATATATATATACATATATATATATATATATATATATATATATATATATATATATATATATATATATATAATGTTGTTTCTTAGGTTTTCACGGGTGTTAAATGAAGTGTTGGTGTTCTTCCGGGTGTTTTCCCGGCTACTGCTGCTGCTGCTGCTGCTGCCGGTGCTACTGCTGCTCCTCGTTGCTCGAACTGAACTTCCACGTGTCGCATTTCTACTCTTTTTAGGGGTGTTAGACCTTTTCTTGAGTATTATATGCGACGTCCACAGGTATCTCCCATATTATCCGGTTACCCGGAGTCCTATCGGCGATACCCATGAAGCCACTTTAACTCGCTTGGCATACAAGAGGATTTAAACTAATTATTGAATGAATACTCTATTAAATAAAACATATAGGTAGAAAACAAAGTACAAGTTTATTGAATTGAATTAATACAAAAAAGAGAGAGTACTTACATTTTGTTACAACCCCTGGGGATGGACCATTCTGGGGGAGGGAGTTGGGCCCACGCAGTACCCGGTGGACTTTCGATTTCAGCACTCTAAACCCAACTTATACGCGAAATAAGGAATAAGGAATGAACTTAAACTATCTAAACTTTCATTATTTTTCTACAAGGCATTATAAACTTTGTTTTCTCTCCTAGAGAAATTTTCTTAGGAAAAAACAGGCAAAAATATTATTCTTGTACTTTAAAACAAGGAACCGCACGATGCGGGGTAAATAACTTGTATAATTGGCTATAACTGTGTTATTTATATTTTCAATAAAAAAAATGACATATTTCGTATTCTAGTTAAATCATCTCAAAAATATATATATTAAGCACAATAATTCTTTTTATCGCGTACGCACTAATGGATAAAAAATTGTTCTCTAACTATTAGAATTAGGTCGCTAATGTAAAAATAATAATATAAAAAAATGGCATTGTCACTAAAATGCGAAACTTTTTGCCTTTTTACTAAAAAATCTAAGAATAGAAACTCAACAACAAGTCAGTTCGGGGTACTGTTTGCACGAATAATATTCTCATGAAAAATTGGAACGAATTCTCATACAACTGCAGGGGTACAGATGGAAATTAAACTTGATTAGCCAGGTAGACGGGCACTAATCAAGGGTATTAATTTACCAATGTGTAATAACTACACTCATAATTCTCCCGCCTGCGATCCAGGCTGGGGAAAAGAGTAGATTTTCTAAGCAGTTATTTTGAATGATAAAAAAAACAGAAAAAGAAAATTGTTGCTAAGCTGTCTCTAGACATGTAGAGGAAGAATAGCTATTGACACAAAAAACTTCATGAATCACAAAATAATTGAATCAGTACTACAAATCACTTTGTCATTACTGTGTATTTTCTTTGTTGTTTTACTTACTTTAAGTTTTGGGAGCCGTTTTATTAGAAGCGTTATTAGAAAAAAAAATGTAATATGTAGGAACATATGGATATTGGTTCATCATGTTAGTTCCGGTTTGGCCGGAAGTGGTAAACATAATTTTATGATAGTGTATTATATCACTTTCCTTATCTTGAAAAAAAGTGTTTGGTAACCAATATTCTATAATAAATAATAAATAAATTATAGGGATTTATCAAAATTCACGTGTACTGGCATTAATGAAAGAAACTCATGTAACTCCAAAACGGCTTGTTTTTTGTAAATTCTCTATACCATCAAAATTATTCACAAATTATTTTTTAATCACATGACTTATGTTTCAAGGTTCCAGCCATCAAAAAATAGTTTTGCATCGCAGCGCCATCTCTGTGTGCTGTTGAGGAAAAATTCTAATCACCGTTATTTAAACCTTTCTTTGGTATCAATCATCTGCCATTTATATATATATATATATGAAATGTTCGGATAGGTTTCCGCGGTTGTCTGTATGAAAAATACTAGGTTCACGGGTTGAACCGCGTCTGAGATTATTGGAGATTCCTGGAGTCTTATATATATACATATATATATATATATATATATATATATATATATATATATATATATATATATATATATATATATATATATATATATATATATATATATATATATATATATATATATATATATATATATATATTTGACTATACTAGAACTATGTCCTAGTGTTTAATACAATCATATTATTTGTTCGTTTTTTATTTATTTTGACTATATTAGTTTTATGTCCTAATGTTTCATACAATTATAGTTCTGTCTACTATTCATATTTATATTTATATTTTTTCACTTTACCTACTCTCTTACATATTTATGTTGACGTGTCAAAACACTACGGTGTAATGACCAATAAATTATTATTATTATTGTTATTATTTTTTACTGCTCTTTATAGGGTAAAGCGCTTAGCGATGATCGGACAAGGCTATGTTATGACCACCACTGATATTGTCAGCTGCTAGAGAGGGACCGTATAATATGAACAGCATCTAGAACTACCTACTTCTGCATCTTCTGGTATGTATTTCGGTAAACGTAACTTTGTTAGTTCTTCTTTCAACCTTATTATTATTAATATTATTTTCTTTTTTATTTTCTCATCTTTTAAATGGTCTAGGTAATTAGGTGAACGGGTTTCAACCAAGTTCACTTAATCAGCACTTAAAAAGCATCTGACAATATGACAGGTATCCAAGACCACTGACTTGCTAATTGCTGGGAGTACGTTTTCGATGTTCAGTTTGTTTAAGTTGGAAATTAGTATTTTTGGAACAATTGCTGTCATTGACATAGTTAGTAGGTAAATTTTTACAGATTTCACTTATTATTATTATTAGTGTGTTTCACAGCCTTAAACTGGTAATATAGGTTCTACATCGGAAGTAAGCCATACTCCTTAGATGTAGTCCTTCAATTCACAGGACTTTTCTAATTATGTGTGCTGTGCCTAAGATTGCCGTTTGCTGTAGTGCATATATGAGATCTGCTTGATCATTTTCTGGTATTTACTTCAGCTTTTCTTGCTTTCCTTTGCCGATTGCTCCTGAGGCGCCGATGATAATTGGAATTATTGTTGTTTTATATCCCCATATTCGCTGAATTTCTATTTCTAAGTCTTTTTATTTTAGATTTTTTTCTGCTTCTTTTTGTGTGATATTTTCATCAGCTGGAATAGCAACATCTATAATCAGGCAATTTCTATTTTGTTTGTCTTTCAATACTATATCTGGCTTATTTCCGGGAATGTGCCTATTTGTTTGTACTTGTGTGTCCCACATTACTGTTGCTTTATCGTTGTCTACAATGCGATCTGGTTTATGTTCGTACCATTTTTCAACAAGATCAAACTCGTATTTTCTTAGTATATTGTAGTGTATATGTTGGCATACTTTGTTATGGCGTCCCAGATATTCGGTTTTTGCTAGTATTGGGCAAGCACTGACTATATGGTGGATGGTTTCGTCATAAATCTTACAGTGCCTGCACTTCGGGTTGATATTATGTCCAAAGATTTTATTTTTTAGGTAGTTTGTTGAGATTGCTTGATCCTGTGAAGCAGTTATTAACGATTCTGTTTCCCCTTTGGTTCTTCCGTTTTTCAGCCAAGCGAATGTTCGTGTCCGGTCTATATGGTCTTTTTTCATTTCTTTGCCGTACTGCATTTTCTTTCCTAACCATCTATATTCGATGTCCCTCCCAAATTTTACTTTCCACACTTCCTTCATTTTTTAAATTTTTTGTGTAACTTTCAGAATTGTTGTTGTTATTCTTTCTACTTCATTTTGTGTATTTGTGTGTCTGATTGTTTCTGATGCTCTTTTCATGAGTGAATCTCTGTTAGATAGATTTGCGTCATGTGTTTTAAGCAACTGCAGGTGTCTGTCCTCTTTCATTTCAATATACTTTCCCATTCCGGCTATGGTGATTTTGAAAGTCTTTTCTATTTGCATCAATCCTCGCCCACCCTCCTGTCTGGGTACGTATAATCGATCAGTGTCAGCTTTATGATGGTGTAAGTTGTGCATTGTAAGGAGCTTTCTTGTTTTGCGATCAAGCTGTTGAATTTCGTTGAGTGTCCAGTTCAATACACCAAAACTATAAATTAGGACGGGGATTGCCAAAGTACTAATGGCCAGGAACTTGTTTTTACCATTTAGTTCGCTTCTTAAAATAGCTGGTATTCTTCTGCAGTATTCTTTATTGACCTTCTCTTTCATTCGTTGGTGATCTATTCCTTCTTTTTCGTCTACTCCTATGTATTTGTAACATTTATCTTGTTCTAGTTCTTTAAGCTCCATATCGATGTTATTCTGCATTCCCTGCATATTTTTCAATTTTCCCTTTAATAATGTGACCTTAGCGCATTTGTCTAACCCAAATTTCATATTTATGTCGTCGGAGAATTGTTTTACTATGGTAATTAATGATTCTAGCTCTTCATCGTTCTTTGCTATAAGCTTTAAATCGTCGACGTATAGTAAGTTGTCAATTGGTTCTGTATCTTTCGTCATTTTATATCCTTTTTGAGATTTTCTTAGTTCGCTAGTTAACGGGAAGAGGGCCATACGGAAAAGGAGAGGAGATAGAGCGTTACCTTGGAATATTCCGCTCTTTATTTGTATCTTACCTACAGAAGTCTTTTGATTGTATATCATTTTTAGTTCCGTTTGCCATGTTTTCATTGCACTTTTAATAAATGTTATAATGGTTTTGTTTACTTTGAACAAGTCGAGACAGCGCGTAATCCAAGAGTGTGGAACGCTGTCAAATGCTTTCTGGTAATCAATCCAACACATACTAATGTTCTTCTTCTTTTTTTTACCGTCGGTGATAATCCTGTTACTGGTCAGTAAGTGTTCCTTGCAGCCATAGCAATCTTTAATACATCCTTTCTGCTCAGGAGGGAAAATATTATTTTTTTCCAGATGGTTGTATATCCTCTTACTGAATATGTTCGTGATATTTTTGTATATAGTGGTGAGACAGGTGATCGGTCGATAATTTTTTGCTAGATCAGTTTTCTCATTCTTCGGGATAAGATATGTTACTCCCTTTGTAAGCCATTCTGGAATGTCCTTCTCATCTTTTATTACCAAGTTATAGGCCGAGGCTAAATGACAATGGCAGCTTGTAAACCTTTTCAGCCAGAAATTTTGTAATCCGTCCGCTCCTGGTGATTTCCAATCAGCAGTATTTCTTAGCGCCTCTTCGACTTCATTTGGTGTTATATCTTTCCACTTCATGTATTCTGTTCTCTCCAAATCTTTTTCTTGTCTACTTATCCATTCACTTTCTTCATATTTTTTGTCATTCTCTGATATATTGCTCCAAAATTTCTGTATTTGTTTTTTCGAAGGTGTACCTGCACTTATATCTGTTTGTTTTGTTATAATTTTTTTTTCTTTAAACATTTTATTTTGTCTGAATGATTCCGATCTTCTTGTGTAAAGTTTTATTCTTTGTGCCTTTGCTTGGACTTTTTGTTTGAGTACTTCAATGACTTCAATTCTCTTTTGTTCGCTGTCTATATTATATTTTTGTCATATGGCTTTTTTTATGACATTCATACGTTCTCCAGGTTTGGTTGTTCTCTTACTGAGCTCAGCTAGTTGTGACAGCTCTTGCCTCATATTTGCTATTTGTTTCTGAAGTCTTATCTTCTACCTTGGTTCTTTGGAATATTCTCTATTATGCTTTATCTTTAATCCTATGTGTTCTATTACTATAAGTGCTGTCGCATAGATTGCTGTTGCAATTAGCGTTAGGTCTTCTCCTCATTCTGACTGACTGAGGAATTTTTGTAGTACGTTATTGTATTTAGTAACGATTATTTTTTTTTTTTTTCGCGTTAGCGATGCTGGACAGTTCTCCTGTGTCTCCGATATTCTCACGGGAGAAGCGCCAGCGAATTATCTACAACCACTCCCCACATCCCGCAGGGTTAGTGGTTGTAGATTCCAGAATCGTGTGCCCTAAGTAGTCGCAGGGACCCCAAGACGACTGCCTTCTGCATTTGGCCTGCCAATCATTCGGCTGCTTTTTGGCAGGCCGGTATGGTCTTCAATGCTGAGAGCAGCGTAGGCCTCATCCCACCGAGAACGCCGATTATCACGACGACCATCTTGATCGAGTAGTCTGGGTATAGCGCTCGGAGCTCATACCGCAGATCTCGGTATTTAGTCCGTTTCTCCTCCTCCTTCAAGGTGATGTTTGTCTCGGCAGGTGCCGAGAACTCGATGACATACATCACCTTGGTCTGGTGGTCGAGGAGGACTATGTCAGGCTTGTTGGCTTGAATCAGCCTGACGGTCGGGAACGAGTAGTTCCAATAAATTCGGCACTTCTCGTTTTTGACAACGGACTCGATCTCTCCGGGAACATAAGGCAGCACTGGTGTTCCGTCTACCTCGTACGAGTGCCGAAGATGGTAATACAGCACTCGTAAAGCCGCGTTATGTCTATGGATGTAGGCCAAAGTCGCGTAAATCGGACATGCAGATAGTAAATGCATGAGCGACTCCGGCGCCTGATGGCAGGTTCTACAATTTAGGTCGGGGACCTCTGCACCCATAACACGACTGCGATAGACCAAGGTGTTAATAACACCATTTTGGCAGGCCACAATGAATCCCTCGGTCTCCGACTTTAGCCCTGCTGACCTCAGGATTGCGAAGGTCAGCTTTGTCGATAAACCCAGTGTCTCTATGTTGTTGTAGAACACTCCATGCATGGGTTTATCGACGTGCTGCCCGAACAGATTTCTCTGCTCGGCAGCTTTAATTTGGGTTGTCAGGCGGTTTGGCGGAAGCTCAGTTACTGACTGTGCATCAGCACCGCGCCTGCCTCGTCGCCTGAAGTCGAAAACGAGACCGAGATCATCTGCGGCCCTGCGTGCTGCCTTAAATAAAAATCCGCCCACTCCTACGGTTTCATGATCTCTCACTAACCGCAGGAGTGGATCTGAGCTCCTCAAGATGTTACATCCCATACTCAGCGCTACTCTGCCATGCATGCACTCCAGGCTCAAGAGTCCTCTGCCCCCCCGTTGACGTGGGAGGTACACTCGAATCTTGCGGGTATCCCTATCCAATTGACGCAGCTCATCTACTGTCCACTTGACTACTCCAAATGAGTAGAGCAGAATCGGAACGGCAAGTGTATTAGTCGCAGACACCTTGTTTTTTCCCGAAAGTTCGGAAGACCAAATCTTTCGGAGTCGGTGTCTGTACTTGCCGCGGAGAGTGTCCTTAATTTGTTTTACGTCCTGAATGTGATGTTGTTGCACACCCAAGTACGTGTAGGTCTTTCCGGCATCCAGATGTCTTAGGATGCTTCCGTCTGCCAGCTGCGCATCTTCATGGAATAGCCCGCATCGTCCTCTCTTGATGTGGACGACTGCACATTTGTCCAACTCAAATTCCATGCCAATAGCTCGCGTGTACTCTTGGACCACCCTAAGAGAGTTTTGGAGTTCGCCCTCTCCGGAGACATACAGTTTTAGGTCATCCATATAGAATAAATGGGTGACCTTGTGCCTCCGGTTGCTGGGTGATTCACATTGGTATCCGCGGGTTTGACGTAGTTCTACAGACAACGACAGCAGTGAGATGCAGAATAGGAGGGAGTCGCCCTGGAAAACTCCTCTCCTAAATGATACCGGCTCTGTCGAAATCCGCTGAGCACCAGATGTTACGGTGAAGCGGGTTCTCCAGAGTGGCATCAGTTGTTCAATGCATCTCACTAATGGGGCGGGTACCGCAAGGCACTGGAGCAGGTGTAACAATAATGCATGTGATGTTGTATCGAATGCCTTACGGTAATCGATCCACGCCATTGATAGATTACGCTTGTATTGCACAGAATCCTGAGCAATACAGCGGTCTATCAACAGGTTCTCTTTGCAGCCTGCCACACTTTTTTTACTGCCTCGCTGCTCGTGTATCTCTAGGAATACAGGCTCAACTGACCTCAAAGTTCTGGCGTACAAGATACGTGTAAATAACTTGTAGCAGGAATTGAGGCAAGTGATCGGTCTGTAGTTTTTCGGGTTGGACAGGTCCCCCTTTTTGGGGATCAGTACAGTTCGCCCTTCGGCAAACCAGTCCGGAATCTGCTGCCCCTCGTTCGACCACGAGTTGAAAACTCGAGCCAGACGGCGGTGAGTGGAAGGAAATTTCTTCCACCACCAGTTGTTTATGCCGTCTGGGCCCGACGCAGCGAAGTTCTTAGTGCCAACAAGCGCCTGTTGGACTTCTTCCGTACTGATCGCCGGACACACTTCGTCTTGCCTTTCTAAAAGTCTGTGACAGAGGGCCTCGAAGTGTGCTATCGCTGGAGTGTCATTTTCAAATGGACTCGTAGTCTCGTAGATTCCTTTCCAGAAGGCATCGACGTTCTCAACAGACGGCGGATTTTCGACAACACGCTGTGGCTCTTGGAACAGACGAGAGGGGTTTGTTTGGAACAGATGGCTTTGTTCCATGCTCCGCGCTCGTCTGACCAAAGATTTTTTAAAGACCTTAAGTGCTCGAATCCCATCTAGACAGTGCTGCTTGATGGTCTGCAGCACTGTCCGATTGAGAGTGTGGTGTTGTCGTCTTAACCCGGCAACTATACGCCGGATTTTCGGCGTAAAAGGCTTAGGTGCCGTTGTATACCCTGTCACACTCTGGATTCGAGACGCGTGTTGTCTCGCCGATTTAATTTTTGCCTCGATTTTTTGTACGCGCCGCTTAGTCTTCTCGACCTTGTCCAACACGCTTGCCAGGCGTTGCTGGGGGACGAGTTGTCTGGCGGCAGCGTACACGGCACTGTTGATCTGCCATATGTTGGCATCTTCTGGAAGTTCCTCATCGATTAACGAATCCATTCTTGCCATGTCTTGTGGCTTTGGGTTAACCCTGGTGTTAAGGTTAACCCTCGTCCTGAGGGTGACATCGTCGTACTTCAGGGGATGTTCTGCGTCAGCAGCTGGTTGCCGCGGTGGTAATGCGGCTGGCAGTTCTTCCTGCTGACGGGGTGCCCTTTGATAACCTGTTCTGCGCAAGAAGGATACTTGATCTCTCAGATGTTGTTGAGAGAAGGCGCGATACTCCGGGTGCATATCGCTCCACAACCGGTGTAGTCGCGCCATGTACCCCCTGCGCTCAGGTTCGCTGCTCTCATAGCAGTCTAGCAAATTGTCCCGTAGTGCCCTTGTCCACCTAAAGCGTCCTTGTAACATAGCCAGGTCGTCATCGATGAGACCATCCGGTAAGGCCCCTCCCACATGTCTCCGACCCCTATCCGATTGGGGTCGATTGTGAGGAGCCTGATCTCTGTGCTGGTCGAAAACCAGAGACTTGAGTCCCCAGGATGGTTAGTCCTGGGAACCCACGTCCGACATTCGCCAGAGAGGGTTTCCCCTCTCTGCCCAGGGTGCACCGCGAGGAGGATGTCGGTCCGCATTTCTGCACCCCTATTATTATTATTATTATTATTATTATTATTATTATTATTATTTGTTTTGCACGTCTTTAGACGGAAGGTGATAGTTACGGTTTTTTCAAAAAAGTAATCTATCAATTCTACTGGGGAAGGTTGAGGTGAGACCGGACTATTGCTGTTGTATTTAGAATAACTGACTTTTGGAGTTGGATGTATGTTAATGGGGGCAGCTGTAATTTGATGAGGCTTTCATGTATTTTCCGTGGGATGACGGCCGTTGCCGAGATGACTATGGGAATTATGTGAACCTGTTTCTGCTTCCACATATTCTTAATTTCGTCGGCAAACGCTCTATATTTATTAAGTTTTTCGCTCCATGTGCTCTGAAGGTTATGTGCATTAGGAATGGCAATATCTATCAGGTATGTGGTGTCGGAATTCTTATCTATGAGAGTGATATCTGGGCGGTTACAAGAGATTGTTCTATCCGTTATGATACTTCGGTTCCAGTATAGCTTATGCGTCTCATTTTCAAGCACGTTGTCTGGTTGGTACTTGTAGTAGGGAGATGTAGTAGTGGAGAGTTTATGAACTATAGCCAGTTTCTGGTGCACTATACTGGCTACCTGATCATGTCTCTGGAGATAGCTTGTAGGCGCTAGTATTTTGCAACCAGCAGTAATATGTTGAATTGTCTCGGATGTTTCATTGCATCTCCTACACGTTATTATTATTATTTTTTATTTCAATTCTCTCAGCGTTTTTATGCTGGTATTGGAAAGAAGTGCGGGCCTGAGCCAAAACATCTTCAATCCTCTAAGAATTTGCGGGTGATGCGTGTGGTGTTCAGAATGACGGCTTTCTGCATTACTTTGAACAGATTGGAGTCCAGTCCTAGGGCTTTGATGTTATTTCGTAGGCCTGACGGTATGATTCCGGTGGTCGAGATTACTATTGGCAGAATTTGTACCTTGTCTAACTTCCAGATTCGCTTAATTTCAAATTTTAGCTCCGTGTATTTCTGCATCTTCTCGTCGATTGTGTTTTGCAGATTGTGGGTGTTAGGGCAAGCTATGTCGATTAAAAATGCAGTTTTGTGTCTCTTATCCAAGAATGTGATGTCTGGTCTATTGCAGTGCACGGTCTTATCAGTTGTTATTGTGCGGTCGTAGTATAATTTGAAATCTGCACTTTCCAATACTGCTTCTGGAGTGTATTTGTAATATGGCACTTGTTCCGTTAAGAGACTGCTATGGTTAGCCAACTCTTGGTGGATTATGTTGGCTACCTGGTTGTGTCGATGAAGATAGTCAGTCTGTGAAAGTCTACTGCATGCTCCCACTATATGCTGAATGGTCTCGGGCTTCTCATGACATTTTCTACATCTGTCGTCTGTTACGTGTGCGTTTTTAATTATGTGTTTTTGATAGTTTTTAGTATCAATTACTTGGTCCTGGATCGCGAGGAGAAATGCTTCTGTCTCTGGAAATAGATGACCGCATATTAACCACGCGTTCGACGCACTTTTGTCGACCTCATTGCGATCAAGATCATGCGGATGTCTACCATGCAGAGCCATACTTTTCCACTCTTGTATCTTTTCCCCGTTTGTTTGGACGATTTCGTTTACCTGATGGTCGGTGTTATTGAGGTTGAGAGGTGTGTAGGAATTGTCTGCCAGACAAATGCTTGCGTGAAGACTGGAGTCATGCTTTCTTTGATGGAAGTATGTTCTTAGAGCTTTGACCTGACTGTTGTGCAGGTTACGAATGTCACTGATTCCCCTTCCTCCCTCTGCGCGCGGAAGCGTAAGGCGCGCTGTGTTACTGCGCGGGTGGTGCTTCCTGTGCTTTGTAAGCGTGGTTCTAATTTTGCGCTGCATTTTCTCGATGTCTGTGTCGCACCACGAGATAACTCCGAATGAGTAGGTCAAGACGGGTATTGCATAGGTGTTAATTGCCTTCACCAGGTTCTTGCTGCCTAAGTCGGTTTTACATACTTGTTCGAGTCTGGAGATAAAATCTCTAATCAGTGCTTCCTTTATAGTTCTGTGTTCTACTCTTCTCGACTGTTGCATTCCAAGATATTTGTACATGTCACTTTCTTCCATTGGTTCAATTTCTTGTTCTTCTGCGGTGGTGAACCCGATCATTTCTAAGGTGGACCCACTCTTTATGTTGATCGTTTTACATTTGTCTAGGCCGAATTTCATGTTGATATCTGTGGAGAATTTTTCTACTAATTGTATCTGTTGTTGCAGCTTATATGGTGACGACGCGTACAACTTTAGATCGTCCATGTAGAGTAAGTGCGAGATGTTGTGATCCTGGACGCGGTATCCTATTTGTGTCCGTTTGAGGAGATTGGAGAGGGGGTTCAATGCCAGACAAAACCACAGTGGACTTAAGGAGTCTCCCTGGAATATTCCTCTTCTAATACGGATTTCCTCAGTGCTGACCGTGTGCCTGTCATAAGATAAGGAGATGGTAGTACGCCATTGGTTCATTAGTTGTTGAAGAAGTGTTATTAGAACTGGGTGGACTTTGTATAACTTTAACACCTGGATTAGCCATGAATGCGGAACTGAGTCAAAGGCTTTTTGATAATCAATATAGCAGCACGATAGATTTCTATTCTTTTTTTGAACCTGTTTGAGTACGACAGAGTCTATTATTAGTTGCTCCTTGCAGCCTTTCGAGCCCTTCCTGCATCCTTTTTGCTCTTCAGTTAGAATGTTGTATTTGTCCGTGTGTTCTGTGAGCAACTTTGTGAGGCATGATGTTAGTAGTTTGTACATTGTTTGAAGGCAAGTGATTGGTCGGTACTTCGCTGGGTTATTAGTGATGTTGCCTTTTGGAAGCAAATAGGTTTTTCCTTGAGTGAGAAACTGTGGGATCTTAGCTGGATGCATTACGAACTCGTTGAAGTGTTTCACTATGAACGGGTGGAGAAACGTGAATTTCTTGTACCAGTAATTATGTATGTTGTCACTGCCTGTGCCTTTCCAATTGTGCAGGTTTTTTGTGATGCTCTGAAGTAACTCTGTGGTAATTTCTGGGTGTGGCATTTGCTCGATTCCACTAGCATGGTCTTCTTCCTCACTCATCTCTGCTGTTTCCGGCTCTCAGTTTTCGATAAAATTTCCGTTCATCTTTCCCAAAAAGCGTATTTTGCTCCCTGCGTCTCATTCCCTTCATGTATCTGTCCAATCTAGCTCTGTAGACCTTGAGTTTTTGCTTCATAGTATCGATAACCTCTTTGACTTGCTGGTTGGTCTTGTCATATTTGCCATGGACTTTATGTTTCTCCATAATTTTCTTGGCTTTAGTCGTTAGTTTTTTGCTAGGTTTATTTCGGCAGTATTCAATTAACCTGGCTATGTCTGCTCGTAGGGATTCGATTCGGTGTTCTAGTCTCCTTTGCCAACCTGGCAAGGGTTTATTCGGTGGTGGAGTATTTTTCCCATAGGAAGGGTTACTAATTTTTGACCCGTTGATAAGCGCTGCGGTGTGAGCAGCGCAATATATGATGGCATGAAGGTCTTCAAATGAGTCAAGCAGGTAACTCTTTTCGGGAAGAATGTGTTGATTGATTATATCTACAGTTTTTGCCAATTTAATAGAAGTGCCCTGCTTCGGGATATATGGTCGAGTTGATGCATCAGTTCCTAGGTATTTCGCTAGTACGGTATCGAACGTTTTCCGGATGTGAAGCAGCAATGTTTCGTTGACACTGTCCCTTTCTGTATCTGCCAATGGTATCCGTTCAGGTATATCGTTGTCTGTTACATCTTCTATGGTATCTGTGGCCTCTTCCAGATTGCCTTCTGTATTTGTCTGTGCCTCCGTTAGCTGCAACTCCTCTGCAATTTCTTGTTTTAGTTGTGCGAGTATGTTCTCCGGGATCAATCTATTCCTGATAATAACTCTTTTTTGATCCGATATTCGTTGGGCCGTGACTGGGATATCAGGGTATTGTATTGTGAATAGTCTATGCAGTTCGTCCCTGTATGCCGTCTGATCTGTTTCTAGTTTTGTTATTTTGTAAAACGTACGCATGATGAATGTGTTTATTTCCAATGTCCATTTCATACGTATCCGTTTCCTTCCCGCCTGGGTGGTCTCAGGTAGTATAGGGTTACCACTCTGGGAAACACTTTCAGCAGGCGCCGCACTTGGCGATGATTGTTGTTCTGCTATCGTTCTTGTGGGACCAGAAGGTTGGGAGCTGCCACTTGCTCCAGGCTCTCCAACCCCGGACGAATCCTCCCGACGGTTCCGAAGGGTTCTCGTCCGCAGAACCCTACCGCCCTCATTACTATTAATATTATAATTATTATCCTCCATAAAAATAGGTGTGGGGTGCAAGATAAGCTCTTGCGTGCAGGCCTCCGACAGCCTTTACACGGCCGCCCCTAACATGGGAAACAGACGCCGACCAGCTCGCCGCCCGCTGCGGGCACAGACGCGGCTGGATTTATTCCTGTTTTGGTCCGCGAGTGGTATTTGATTTCCCACCTACCCCCCATATCTGGGAGGCGTTCCCCTATCCGCCACCTGGGGACGCGCCCGCTAGAGGACAGGAAACCCCAACGGGGTTATTATTATTATTATTATTATTATTATTATTATTATTATTATTATTATCATTATATTAATTAAATGTGTTTATAATCATTTGGGCAACATATAATGGTATATAATGTGTTTCTGGGGTTCTGTAGAGTATGTAAGTACTTCCCTATTGCCTGTAAGTGAGAAGTGGATACAGTAAAAAATGACCTAAATAACTATTACTGATGAATTTAAATTTAATGGTTTTCAATTGTATCAATGTTAAACACGAAGGGAAATTTGAATTGTTCAATAAATGAACAGGTTACATTAACAGAAAAGGAGATGACATTGTTATAATATTATTCAATAAAATACGTATTGCATAATATCAATGACTAATCTGAAAGCTTTAGGTAGTTGAGAAAGTTTGTGGTTATATTCGAATGTTTAATACATTCAAATATATGACAATAATAGGAGAAAGTATCTCAATGAGGAGATCCTGTTTATGTAGGGCACAGGGAAAATCCACTTAATTACTTCAGTTACAATAGATTTATAGTAGTAGCAATTTATTTATATGAACACGTTATGTAGTTCAGTCAAGAAACACATATTAATAGATCATATTCACTAGTTAATATTTTTTTATAATTCAAAAATGGCAATAGATATTATAAAATTCACCTTTTTAGTTTAAGGAGACGGTAGCTCAGTGGTTCAGTGTGTCCCTAGCTTGCATACTGGCATACCTAGCGAAGCAGGCTCAATCCCTGCTCTCCACGAAATAATTTTAATTATAAAATTATCCCCAAGATGTGGTTTGGACTCCACTGTAAACTGTAGGGGCTCGCTTCTCTTTACCTAACACAAAATCAGTCTGGATTTTCAAGGAGTTACCTCGATGACTTGAGAAGCGGTTAAGAAAACATTTAAGTTTACTAGACACAGTTTAATAATATAATTATGCAATTGAACTGGCGTTATTTATTCACTTAATTATGAGATGATTTCTGATATTTTAAAGGTAAATTCTTTTTAACTAGTCATATTATATTGGAGTTAAATTAAGGGTCTAAATTGACTAAACAGGAATTGTCTAATAAGACAATAATAATAGACTATAATAATAGTAACTTCTTGCTGGAATTTAATATAAACATAGAAGAAGTACTGACAAAGATTTGGATTAGATCCCAGTCGTCAAAAGCTTTCGTTTAAACAAGAGATTATTCAAAGTTGTGTTTTTTCACAGTTCTTCTTAAGTATATCTGGCTATTGTATAGTTAATATGAAGAAAAATATAGATTGTGCACAATAATATTGCAAAGAGGACTAGATTTGTCCGAAACTATTTAGTGAATTTGGCAAGTTGCAAAACATAAATCAATTGAGAGTCGCTATTTTTAAACAATTGATGATAACTTGTACAATCATGCAATTATTATAACTAAACTTTATGAAAGGAATATGGCTATAATTGAGCTAAACCATACTGCTAAATTTCAAGTTGAAATATTTATAATAACTCCTAATAATCGAATGCAAGTTCGAAAATAGAATCATTGGTTATTTAAGTGCATACAGTTCTTCGTACGGTCACCAGTTCAGGTGCCGGCACTTCCCAAACCACAACTTCGCAATGGCGAGTAGAGTGTTGTTACACAATTACCTCGAACTTGTTTTTTCATTAAGTTTTTTCCCGTCTCACCAAATCCAAATTTAAAACAAAGTGAATTACGCGAACGAACGCTATTAGTGATAAAGTTCTAAAAGTTTAAACCCACTGTGTGGGCAAAGAAAGCAAATCGTTAAATTTAAGCCGTCACAGGCGGCAGGAGTTTTAGCCTTTTTAGATTAAGCTTTATTGAGCCGAACCGGTCGCGATCCATCCAACCGCACTAACACCACGGCGCTGCGCCACGTGGTTGTACGGTTGGCCCCGGATCTCGATCCGGAGAGGCAATTATTGTAATTATGAACTGATAATAAATTTGTTATGATGATGGTGCCGGCACTCGATCAGCGCATGGATGGGTGAGTTCTCGTTCAGGTACGTCAGTCTATGTCATGAGCTGTAATAGCCTTGACTGGACTGAGACGGCTTGGCGAGAAAATAGAAACGAAGGGCTGATAACTTCACCAAGGAGCTCCTTATCAAGCAGACTGAAAGTCTAGTAAGGACATGTCTGGATAAGGAGCCCTAAGGTACAAAGTAAGAGTACTATAATAGACCTCTATTGGTCGCAGTAGGCAAGGCCTATCGCCAGCTCCTCTAGCTAAAATCTAAATCTAAATCTAAATCTAAATCTAAATCTAAATCTAAATCTAAATCTAAATCTAAATCTAAATCTAAATCTAAATCTAAATCTAAATCTAAATCTAAATCTAAATCTAAATCTAAATCTAAATCTAAATCTAAATCTAAATCTAAATCTAAATCTAAATCTAAATCTAAATCTAAATCTAAATCTAAATCTAAATCTAAATCTAAATCTAAATCTAAATCTAAATCTAAATCTAATCTAAATCTAAATCTAAATCTAAATCTAAATCTAAATCTAAATCTAAATCTAAATCTAAATCTAAATCTAAATCTAAATCTAAATCTAAATCTAAATCTAAATCTAAATCTAAATCTAAATCTAAATCTAAATCTAAATCTAAATCTAAATCTAAATCTAAATCTAAATCTAAATCTAAATCTAAATCTAAATCTAAATCTAAATCTAAATCTAAATCTAAATCTAAATCTAAATCTAAATCTAAATCTAAATCTAAATCTAAATCTAAATCTAAATCTAAATCTAAATCTAAATCTAAATCTAAATCTAAATCTAAATCTAAATCTAAATCTAAATCTAAATCTAAATCTAAATCTAAATCTAAATCTAAATCTAAATCTAAATCTAAATCTAAATCTAAATCTAAATCTAAATCTAAATCTAAATCTAAATCTAAATCTAAATCTAAATCTAAATCTAAATCTAAATCTAAATCTAAATCTAAATCTAAATCTAAATCTAAATCTAAATCTAAATCTAAATCTAAATCTAAATCTAAATCTAAATCTAAATCTAAATCTAAATCTAAATCTAAATCTAAATCTAAATCTAAATCTAAATCTAAATCTAAATCTAAATCTAAATCTAAATCTAAATCTAAATCTAAATCTAAATCTAAATCTAAATCTAAATCTAAATCTAAATCTAAATCTAAATCTAAATCTATTTAAGTGCATCAAGCCGTATAACAAAAGTTTTGTTTTTAAATTGCAGTTTTTTTAAGTCGGTGACATTAACCAAAATAAAGTATATATTTATTGAAAACCATTTCCTTTTCTTTGTGCACTTTTTTTAAAAAGCAAATGCATTTTACCCTACTCTAATAAATACTAATAATTTTATATTTGCCATCGTCTGCCCCAATAAGTCATAAATGGATATGCTAGCTCAATACCTTTTCGACCGGCCGACCGACTGACGTCCGAACATCCGACTGACCGGCCGATCGACTGACGTCCGACCATCCGACTGACCGGCCGACCGTCAGACGCCCTACCATCCCACCGACCGACTGATTGTCTGACCCACATCCGACCTATCGCCCGCCCGGCTGTTCGACCGACCGACAGTGGGACAGATTACTCATTTAGGAGCCCATAAATCGACTTTTGATTGATCATCTAATACCAATGGTCTTAGGAATTTACAGTTAACTGGAGTAATATTGTGTATAGTTATTTCTTGCACAGAAATAGCTTATTCATCACTAGTCTCCTCTAAACATTAGGCTCGAGCAGCGCACGCGATATTATTCAAAACTAATCATAACTTGATATCCAGTGTGAGGAGACGTGTTGACTATACTAACAATAACTATGAAGTTTGATCATGGCCCCTGTTACTTAAGATATTTATCTTCATTGTTAATATACTAATATGTGCTTAAGATAGCAGGTTTATGCAAACTAAATTAATTTATTAGATTGAATCGCAACTAATAAAAATAAAAGAAATTTACTTATACTAAAAGGTAAGATTTACTACGTTGAAAGTATATTCGGTGTGTTATACGAAAAAATAAACCGCTGCCTAAGGAATCACTACTTCCACATCCAGATTTTTCATCAAAGTCACTTTAAAGGAAACATCTTGACTAGACTTGCACTCTAGTATATGAAAATTAGTCATATGGCCATAGAATTCTAATAATATTTGGAGCAGATGTCATAGAAAAGTTTGAGGCATTGGTTTCTGCCAAATACGTTAAAAATGAAGTTTTTGGTTTACTCTACTTATTTTCCCCTATTCACAACCTACCACGACCCACACCTTCAATGGAATTATCTCAATCAGATGTCATTACAATACATCCGTGTACTAACTTTCAAGTAAATATCTCAATTTCATGTTATCAAACCCATTAGTAATGGAGCGGAGATGGTGGTGTTTGAAAAATATTAGTAAAAAATCTGGGGCCTTCGTTTCTAGTACATACACCAAATCCCATATTTATGTACTCTTACCAGCATGATTTACTTATTTTCCCCTATTTACTCCTATTCAACCCTCAACCCTTCAACGGAATCATCTTAAAATATAATCTAGTTCCAGATGTTGTTATAATACATACGTGTCCCAAATTTCAAGTGAATATCTCGATTTCATTTTATCAACCCCTTTAATAATGTATTAAGGGTGGTGGGGGTTGAAAATTAATATAAATAATCTGAGACCTTGGCTTCTACTACATACACCGAATTTCAAGTTTTTGTACTCTTATGAGCTTGCTTTACTTACTTTCCCCTATTTACCCCTATTTAATCCCCAACCCTTCAACGGAATCATCTCAAAATATAATCTAGTTCCAGATGCCGTTATAATACATACGTGTACACAATTTCAAATGAACATCTCAATTTTATTTTATCAACCCCTTTAATAATGGAGTAGGGGGGGGGGTGAAAAATATTTTTAAAAATTTGGGTCTTTAACTTCTAGCACATACACTGAATAGTCCAGTCAATGAACTCTCAAAAGTGGGGTGTAGAGGACGTCGTCGGGAACAGAATTTTTGACTTCGGGGCTGTGTTTGGAGTAGTTAGAGGTAAACATACTAAAAGTCCCCGAATCTACGAGGTGAGCGGGGTGCAGGGGGGGGCATTGAAGGTCACTTTTTTGGCTTTTCGCTGATATCTCGAAAACAGTGCATCGTAGCTAAAATATTAATCTATTCAAAATTAAAGCTGACAAAATTTCCTACCATATTGTCTTTATTCATTATTCTTCTATTCCCCATGGCTTTCGAGATATCCGCTGGCGAAAATTACCAATTTTCAAAATACGCATTTATGCCTCACGCTTCTTGACAAACTTTGCCTCCTAGCGCCTCAGCCTTTAGTCACGGTAATATCTTCACAGTAGAGCATTAGTTGTAGAGCATTCAATTTTTTTTAAGTGAGTTGGTATTAACACTCTTCTATTAGCTTGACCTGTAACATTTTAAGCAAATCTTACAACTCACTTTTCACACATTTCCAGATGTAGGATTGACTTGAAATTTGGGACGTGTATATGGTTTACGTAACAATACAATTTGGCAACTTTAATAAAAAATCCAAGATGGCGTTTCGAAGATGGCGGGTACTCTATTGTCATTTAATACCCGATTCTACTGAAAATTGGTATCCGGGGTTTCTAGAGATCGCAGATTACAGACATCTGATCAAAACTCAAAAATTCAAAATGGCGGCGTCAACATGGCGGATGGGTTTTGTCATTTATCATCTGATTCCATTAAACATCGATATCTGAGCATTATCGAGGTTGCAGAGGACAATTATATATTCTGAAATTAATAATTCAAAATGGCGGAGTCATGACGGCGGTTAAGTATTGTAATTTATAGTTTGATTCACACGAAAATCGATTTCTGCAGATTTTCAAGGTCGTAGATTATAAATAGTTAGTCGAAATTCAAAAATTCAAAATGGTGGCTTCAGGATAACGAATAGGTTCTGTCATTTATATCTCGAAAACAGTGCATCGTCGTGAACAGGTTATTCTATTCAAAATTAAAGTTTTTTGCCTCACGTTTTTCGACCAACTTTGCCTACTAGCGCCTCAGCCTTTAGTTTTACATCAATGTCCTCACATTAGAGCATTAGTTGTAGATCATTAAATTGTCGAATTACTCCGTGGATGTATGTACAACTTGGTTGCCAATGTTAAAAGAAGAACTTCACAAACTTAACATTGTATAAAAACTAAAAAAACTGTGAACTATATCAACAGTTCTGGGTAAATAGTAAGTATCTGTGAATATTGAATATAATAAACATTCTTAGAGCTGTGTATTTATGATACACAGCAAAAAAGATTCTTCAAAAAAAGCCTTGAAAAAGGAAACAGAATAGATTTCCGAAACGTCGGCGAAATATTTAATTTCAAGTTTTTCTACTTATTTGTGTTGTTTATTTAAAAAAAGCAACATTTAACTGATCCTTTGACGTAAAAGTCACAGACGTAGAGGTTATTTACCAGTAACATACTGGTTAATTGTGATATTTTGTAGATTTCCCGAGCACCGCTTAAAAAGAAAACATACATGTGGCAGGAAGTCCCAAAGAATTAGGTGTTTTCACAAATTTTAAATTCACTTTCATTGTGGAGATAATGCTTTACTATAGTTAAAAACACTTGAATTTTGAGAAACAGTCGAGTAATACGTTAAAATAAGCCATTTTAATTTTGTATTGAAATTTTTTCTCCAAAAACACTACATCAATTCACTACGCGCTTATGACGCCATCAGTTATACTGTCAGTGACATTTTCAGTCACAAACATGTAATTTTGCAGATGACTTTCCTAAAGTAGCCATTACAAATCCCGTATTAGGTAGGCGTTACTTATTTAATCACACGTAAAACGTAAATAACGTGAATAAAATGTGTTTAGCAATTTTTAAACGCGATTTAAGAAACTAATATAACCGATGACGTCACCGCGTGTTTTGCGTACACGTTCAATTACTAAAACTTTATGTCATTTATTTGTTGAAATTTTAATTTGATGGACGATAGAATGCTTTTTAAATACCAATAAGTGCTTTAGTATAACAAGTACTTCATTTTAATAATATCAAAAAAGCAAATTTGCACATAGTGAAAACACCTAATTGAAGAAGGAAAAAAATTAATAAATAATTTCAAAAACACGTATTTAAACCCCTTGAAACTGTTAAAAAATGCCATAAAAGGAAGAAAATATTAATAATCAAAATAACTATGTTAAATGCAAATGCGTAGGACGCCTGTTGGCTAAAATTCTCTGTTCATCCAGATGCTTTGAGCTCCCCACGCCTTTACGTTTATTAACATAATACTTATTATAATTGGCATTAGTTTCTTCTTTTTGGTGCATTTTTTTAACAGTGTCTGTTTAAAAACGTGTTTTTGATTTTTTTTAAATTATTTGTTTATTATCTTCTTTTTAGTTCTGTTCCAATTGGAATAGTGTATCTATTCTATATAATTCTTTCTCTATAAATGATAAAACCTATTCGTCATTCTAAAGCCGCCATTTTGAATTTTTAAATTTCGACTACATATTTATAATCTGCGACCTTGAAAATTCGCAGATACCGACGAATCAAACTGTAAATTACAAAAATCATCAGCCATTTTGACGCCACCGTTTTGAATTATTAAATTTAGATGAGATAATTGTACTCTGCAACCTCGATAATGCTCAGATATCGATTTTCAGTCGAATCAGACGATAAATGATAAAACCTATCCGCCACATTGACGCCGCCATTTTGAATTTTTGCCAAATTGTATTGTTACCTGAACCATATACACGTGCCAAATTTCAAGTCAATCCTACATCTGGAAGTGTGTGAAAAGTGAGTTGTAAGATTTGCTTAGAATGTTAGAGGTAAAGCTGATGGAGGAGTATTAATAACAACTCACTTTAAAAAAAAAATAGAATAGTCTACAACTAATGCTCTACTGTGAAGATATAACCGTGAAACTAAAGGCTGATGCGCTAGAAGGCAAAGTTTGTCAAGAAGCGTGAGGCAAAAATGCGTATTTCGAAAATTGGTGATTTTCGCCAGCGGATATCTCGAAAGCCATTAGGAATAGAAGAATAATGAATAATAACAATCTTGTAGGACATTTTGTCAGCTTTAATTTTGAATAGATTAATATTTTAGCTATAATGCACTGTTTTCGAGATATCAGCGAAAATCCAAAAAAAGTGACTTTCAATGGCCCCCCTGCACTCCGCTCACCTCGTAGATTCGGGAACTTTTAGTATGTTTACCTCCTAAGTATTCCAAATACAGCCCTGAAGTCAAGAATTCTGTTCCCGACCATGTCCTCTACAACCAGTTCATTAACTGGACTAGAATTTCAAGTTTCTGTACTCATACCAGCTTGCTTTACTTAATTTCCCCTATTTTACCATATTTAACCCCCAACCCTTCAACAGAAGCTTCTCAAAATATAATCTAGTTCCAGATGTCGTTATAATACATACGTGTACCAAATTTCAAATGAATATCTCAATTTTATTTTAGCAACCCCTTTAATAATGAAAAAGGAGTGGTGGGGGCTTGAAAAACATTATAAAAAATCTGAGTCCTTGACTTGTAGTACATACATCAAATTTCAAGCTTCTGTACTCTTACCAGCTCGCTTTACATATTTCCCCATATTTACCCCTATTTACCCCCAACCCTTCACCGGATATCTTCAAAAAACAATGCAATTCCAGATCTCATTATAATATATACGTGTACAAAATTTCAAGTCAATATCTTAAACCGTTCCGGAGAAAGCGTGCGGACAAAAAAGTTACAGACAGACAGACCGAGGGGACAGACAGAAATGTTTTTTTTCGCTCAAATTTAAAATCTCGACGTTTCATGACATTCTAAACCGATTTCAAGAAAAAAAAAATTGAAATTTGTTTTACGATTACTATCCTTCCAATCCACTACGTGGATATTGAAGTAACATTTTAAGTGGTAGCAGGTTTTAAAACAATTTAACAATATTGTTTTAGAGAGGCATGTCACCATTGTGCGCAGAGAGTTGTTCGAAGTTCTTTAGAAAAAGGACCTATTCAACTTCGGGATAGCATATGACTTTAATAAACCATATATGTTTCTAGATGAAACATTTTATTTTTGCTCCTCAAATACTACAATCTAGCCCACTGTGCGACCGCCCGATAGATCGTCCGATCACCGAGCGAAGAACGGAAAAATGAGGAGAACGCGTGAAATAGGTAATATTAAAACACGGGGTGACACGTGGACTGGACATCAAGAAGAGACCATAATCAAACTGATAGACTAATACTTTCCAGAAGACAATAAGGAGAACGAGACATGGCAGCACCAAATGATAAGGCAAGAAACCCTGAGTAGAGGTGAAGAATATCTGAAATTTATAGACTCGGAGATCACTCATATTATAGAAAATCCAGAGGAAAGGAATACGACGGGAGCAGACGAAATAGCGAACGAGATAGTGAAAAGATCTTTTAAAGACAAATAAGTTATACAATACATTATGTTTAAATACTGAGATTTTTCCGAAGATGTCGAATATCTCTACCTAAAACAAATGAAAGCTGGAGGCCCATTTGCATAATGCCAGTGTTAGGTAAATTATTAGATAAACTGGTTGCAGCTAAAATAACACATTATGTAGAAAATGGGCTATAATATAAATCAACAGGGTTTTAGAGAGAACCATGACATGATACAAGCACTAGAAATGGTCACACAGAAGGATGAAGAAAATGGAAGAGAAAAGAAACACTGTACAGTAGTTTTTAATATCGCATGGCTGCCAACCATAAGCATACAATTAAGTAAAATGGAAATCCTGTAATACATTAAAAAGATTGCAGTAGATTTTCTAAAACAAAGAACAGTAATATTAGAAGGTATTAAAAGAAGTATAGAAATCGGGTGTCGGCAGAGATCAAGTTTATGCTCAACATTATGGTTAATGTGGTTGATTCTAATGGAAAATTGGTTTGCTGAGATGAATACAACGGAGGTAAGTAAAATATTAGATAAACTGGTTGCAACTAAAATAACACATTATGTAGAAAATGGGCTATAATATAAATCAACAGAGTTAGGTTAGGGAGAACCATGACATGATACAAGCACTAGAAATGGTCACCCAGAAGGTTGAAGATAACAAAAGAGAAAAGGAGCACTGTACAGTGTCTTTGTTATCGCATGGCTGCCAGCCATAAGCAGACAATTAAGTAAAATGGAAATTCCATTATACATTAAAGAGATTGCAGTAGATTTTCTAAAATAAAGAACAGTATTATTAAAAGAAGTATAGAAATCAGGTGTCGGCGGAGACCAAGTTTATGCTCAACATTATGGTTAATGTGATTATTCTAGTGGAAAATTAGTTTGCTGAGATGAATATTAGAAGGTATTAAAAGAAGTATAGAAATCGGGTGTCGGCAGAGATCAAGTTTATGCTCAACATTATGGTTAATGTGGTTGATTCTAATGGAAAATTGGTTTGCTGAGATGAATAAAACGGAGGTAAGTAAAATATTAGATAAACTGGTTGCAACTAAAATAACACATTATGTAGAAAATGGGCTATAATATAAATCAACAGAGTTAGGTTAAGGAGAACCATGACATGATACAAGCACTAGAAATGGTCACACAGAAGGTTGAAGATAACAAAAGAGAAAAGGAGCACTGTACAGTGTTTTTGTTATCGCATGGCTGCCAGCCATAAGCAGACAATTAAGTAAAATGGAAATCCCATTATACATTAAAGAGATTGCAGTAGATTTTCTAAAATAAAGAACAGTATTACTAAAAGAAGTATAGAAATCAGGTGTCGGCGGAGATCAAGTTTATGCTCAACATTATAGTTAATGTGATTAATTCTAGTGGAAAATTAGTTTGCTGAGATGAATACAACTGACATAAACATGACTTAATACAAGCCTTTGATGACGACGTAATACTAGTAATATACGGCTATTCTCTCGAGGAAATAGAAAGGACATGAGAAAGATACATGTCAGGAATGACCCGAGAAAAATAAATTGACCTATAACAATGAGACCACGGAGATAACTTTAATTCCATATCCACGTAGTGGAGTGGAAGTGTATTAATCGTAGAAAAATGTTTTTCAGTTTTTGTTGAAACAGGTTTAGAGTCCATAAAACGTCGAGATTTTAAATTCGAAAGCAATTTTCTGTCTGGCGGTCTGTAACTTTTTTGTGCACACGTTTTTTCAGCAACAATTTAAGATATTGACTTAAAATTTGGTACACATATGTATCATGATGACATCTGGGATTAGATTATATTTTACGCTAATTCCCGAGAAGGGTTGGTGTTAAATAGGAGTAAATAAGGTAAAATGAAAAAGGCAAGCTGATAAGAGGACAGAAACTTGACATTTGGTGTATAATACTGGAAACCAGTGCTTCAGATTTTTTTATAATATAGTAACGTTTCTAGTTTTTTTTAATCAAAGATATACTGCAGAAAACAATTTATTTAAAAATAACAACAACTTTAACTAAAAACTGTCATAATAATCATAATTTTATTCCCTCCTTTATGTTGTATACCAGCTCTACTTCTTAACTTGAACACTTTGGAGCTTTGGAGTCTGCCACGTAATACTTACCTCCTCTTGGATTTGATCGTCACGATCGGATTCCATTGGCAATGCTCCATTAAAAACATAAGCCTGTTCAAATTCACCACCTTCATTTTTGACCGCGAACTGCGTTGTATCCTGTATACAATGTCATTTATTCCCTTTATTAAGCAATAAGAGCCCTCCACGCTGGAGCTAACTTTGGTGATATATATTTTTTCCATTGAAAATTATACACCCATACCAAGTTTCCTTCCTTGAAACCGCTTTCATTCGAACACTAGTTAATTTCTATCACTGTCTCCCAAAATTAATGCGTTTCCGATAATCTTCCCTTGAGCGTGTCTACATAACCAACTATATTTTTCTGTTCTTCGGTTGGACATCCGAAAATCAAATCACAATGGAGACGTAATTCTCTTTCAAAAACTAACCGAGAGGGTGTTTGTCCCGTTGAATCATGTATTGCTCCTCTATATGCAATCAGAAATCGTGGCAGATGTCGATCCTAATCATGTTGATGTTTCTCCACGACTCTGGAGGGATGTTCTTGCATAATTCTATTAAACTTCTCAATCATAACATCGGATTCAGGATGAAGTGGCGTAGTTTTTGTTTTATTAGTCCCAAGTAAATTTCTAAAGGTACAGGAAATCTACTGATATAATTTTCCACCATGACTTGGGCAACTGTGGACGTCTCTTGATTGCGTATAGCATGAGCTTCAGGGCATTTACCAAAATAACCCATTGCCACCAAAATATATTTATTACCCTCAGTTGTCTTAGGAGAGGGCTCAGTAACATCAATTGCAATTCTCTCAAATGGCGCCCCTACATTATACTGCTTCATAGCTCCTCTTAATCTAGCCTTTGGAACCTTGTATGCTGTAAAAACTCCGAACCTGTGGCACCAACTCTCAACATCCACTGTGAACCCAATAAAATCTTTCTTGGACTTTTGCCAGAATCTTGTTTATTCCAAAGTGTCCTCCTGAAGATCGATTATGCATTTGTTCTAGCACTGTTGCAACTTTCATCTTAGGAATCACCAATTGCATGGTCACACGTTTTCCATTTACACTTTCTTTTCAGTGGTCCATCTTCTAATTGTAGTGAATTCCATTGAGCCCATAATGCTTTACAATTTGGTCCCCTCTCGGAAATCGCCTCCCATCCGGGCCTATCTATTCCTTCCTTTATTCTTTGAGGATTGGGCCTAAATCAAGATCTTATTGATTTTGCCTAAGTTGGGCCTAGGTCCGTTGTTCTTCCGCTTCAATAATAACTCTCAAAACATCTACGTTTTCTTCTCTCAGGTTTATTTTCGAAGAGTATTTACACATGCCACAAGGTCGTCTTGAAAGGGCATCAGCGTTGTTATGCAACCTTCCAAGTCGATGTTTCACACTAAAATGGGGTTGTTGAAATATCTCTAACCATCTTGCCACTTGTCCTGGGTTTCTCATTTTTGTTAACCAAGTGAGCGCTGCGTGATCTGTCCGCATAGGAAACTCTCATCCATATAAATATTTGTGAAAATTACCCACCTTGTCGCACAATAATTATTCTCTGATTTTGATAGGACTTTGCTAAAATATTCAATAACTTTCTCCTCCCCATCCTGAGTTTGAAATAAAACGGTCCAATAGCAGTATTGCCCGCTATCAGTATCAAGTACAAACATTCCTTCGTGCCAAGGATATGACAAAATCGGACTGGAGCAAAGAGCTGCCTTCAGTCTATAGAATGCATTTTCGCAAACGTTATCCCAACTAAACACTACTTTGAATTCTGTGAGTCTATGTAGTGGAGCAGCTATATCAGCAAGCCCATCTATAAATCTTCGGTAATATGTGGACAGTCCTAGAAAACTTCTAATATCATGCTTATCTCGAGATCTTGGCCCATCTCGTATTGTTTCTATCTTCTTTTTGATAGTCTGAATTGGATTGGCTGCGCTTCACCGGTATTAATTCGGTGCTGCTGTCCATCCTAATGTTTCCTCCTTTGAGGCAAATATGCCAAAACGCTGCCGAATAAAATCCTTTGGCATTTTAGTGTCTCTAGATCTTAAATGATTCCAATCCATTTTCAGATCCCCAATTGGCTCCTCAGAAAATACATTGCTCTCCTTAGGAATATCAGTTTCATATTTCGATATCCATGCAATCGGCCCACAAATGCCTAATACATCTCATTCCGTTACGTGAATATTTGTAGGAAGAGTATTTGCAACTCTCGGAGATATGTAGCGATCAGTTTTTATTAAGGCTCGGTCAACTAATAAATTTTAATTGGAATCATTAGTTGGCTGTATAAGTTCAACACCGTACCCGGGATATGTTTCCAGCTTAATCTGTATAATCCTTTCACTGTTCCCATTTACTTGTGTTGACTTACGTGCTAAGAGCCCTACTTTAGTGATCCTCTGTCAATCCATTGACAAGACAAGCTCTTATATAATTAATTTATTTTAATCTAATTATATCCATGCCTAGTATGAAGTCATTTTCTATATCTGCTACCAGCACCCTATGATGTATCTTCAGTCTTCCAATCTGTAATTCTACATCTGCTTCTCCAGTTAGAGGTGCAAATTCTCCGGTCACTGTTCGCAGGAATATTCATTCTGATGGTAGCCTCGCCACTAGGTGATTTAAAATGTCTTTCTTTGCCAATGATACCATAGTACCTGTATCAATGGTAATTGTAGTTCTTCTTCTGTCAACCCAACCTTCTACAGTTAAACTATTCGTACTTTTTGATATGCATCTTATTGACATTATTCTGGGGACTTTGCCTTCATCAGCCAGTACATACCATGAGGCACTGGCTGCATTCAGTTTTCCTGGTTGGCAGATCGGGGCCCTTGTTGTTCTTGCCTCCTTGATAGAAATGGCGAGGGGACTCGGCAATTACGCTTAAAGTGCCTCTGTCTCCCACCACGAAAGCAAACTGATGCCCTGGAATAACTTTGAGTTTTATTAGCATTAAGAGTTTGCAAAATTATTTCTAACATTTCCATGCACTTACTGATAATCTCCATGCATTTCTTCAGAAATTGTTTGCAGAAGATCTAATGCTTGTCCTCTTAAAGCTACTACCAGACCTGTTACCTTTCTCATATCGTTCGAACCGTTAGCCAAAGCAGCGGCTTCAAACTGCTCCCTATACATGGTCCATGAGTATAATCCATCATAAGTCGGTGGGCGAACTGATGATGTTCCACTTCGCATAGTGCTATTATACTTGATATACTTTGCTTCCAATTTCTTAATTTTGCTTTCCACAGCTTCCTTTACTTTTTTGACATCTTCTGACAATTTTACTTTGATTTCTTCAACTTCTTTTCATTTCATATTTAACCCCATTTAACAATTTTGCGTACAATTCTCTGTCTAATTTTATTTCCTGCAAAAAAATTTTCAGCCTTTCTTCATCTTTTCTCCTCTCCTTTTGTCTTATATTCTTTTCTTCTTCCTGGGATTGCACAATCCAGTCATCATTTCCACCATTTCTCTCATGCACTCATCCATGTTGGTTACTTCGGACCTAATTGCTGGCACAGAACTTTCCACAGCCTCTTAAGACGGTTCAATTTCGCCTCTGCAGATTTCAACGTTATCCCACTTCTGACATCAATTGTAACGTTTCTAGTTCTTTTTGTATCAAAGATAAACTGTAGTAAATGATTTATTTAAAAATTATAACAACTAACTAAAGACTCTCATAATAATCATAATTGTTATTTCCTCCGTTATCTTGTATACCTGCTGTACTTTTTAACTTGAACACATTGGAGCTATTCTGATTGCTATGTAACAATATTATAAATAATATAAGTAGTGATTCCTTAGGCAGCGATTTTTATAGATGAAAATAGAGAACCAAGAAACCCGAGATTGAGAAATGGACGAGAAAATATTAAGATCAATAACGCAGTAAAATATCTAGAAATATTAGTCGACAACAAATGATGGTGAATGGAGCGGGTTAAAAACCTGAGAAAGAAACCAATGGAAATAGCAAATAAACTATTCATTATAACTGGCAAAGATTGGGATCGGTACTGACAAAAATGCATTAAGATCTATATATGAAAGAGTAATAAAGTCCATAATGTTATAAGGATTAGAAATGTGGGGGTTAAAAGCAAACCATTAATTATTACTATCAATACAAGAGCCTACAGAATAAGTCCAACAAAAGCATTAAACACTATAAGAGTATTAATTTCCATATCCTTAGAAATAATAAAAGCAGGGATAAACTACGAGCTTAGGGTACAGAAAAATAGAAAGATAATACAGAACAAAACAAGATATCCAGCTATAGAATATTCTGTTGAAAATTAAATTCGCATTCACCAAGATACAGAACAAAATTACATTGTGATATACCGAGTGACTCAGAGTTAAACCGCCAACTCAAATTAGTACCATACATTATTTTTATCAGGAAATGTAGAATTTCTTTATAAAATTTACCCAGGCACACAAAAAAAAGTCATGATACAGAAAGGTGAAGTATCTTCTGGTACGTTTTTCGGTGTGCTAAAAACGAATCTCAGGTCAGAACTGACCCATCACCCTTAGATTTCACCCCAGCACACCCTAGCACCCCCCAAATGATCAAAATTTTTACATCGTATGAAAATTAAAAATAAATATGTTATTCTACGTTTTTCAGTGTGCTAAAAACGAATCTCAGGTCAGAACTGACACATCACCCTTAGATTTCACCCCAGTACACCCTAGCACTCCCCCAAATGGTCAAATTTTCACATCATGTAAAAATTCAAAATAAATATCTTATTCTACGTTTTTTCGGTGTGCCAAGAACTAATCTGAGGTCATAATTTACCCATCACCCTTAGATTTCGCCCCAGCACCTCTCAGAACCCCCCCAAAGAGAAAAAATGTTAGTTTATATAAAAATTTAAAATAAATATCTCATTCTACGTTTCTCGGTGTGCTAAGAACGAATCTGGGGTCATGATTTACCCATGACCCTTAAGTTTCGCCCCAGCACCCCCTAGCACCCTCCCAAATGGTCAAATTTTTACATCATATAAAAATTCAAAATAAGTATCTCATTCTAAGTTTTCAATGTAATTTAATAGTTTTAATTTTGCTATATCTCCCCACCCCTTTCACCATATGGTTATATTTTGACCCTTGTAACGTTGTACCAGTATTAGGATATTAGGATTTGTTCAATTTTTCATTTCCATGCGATGAAATCAGGCAACAGAATCATTCCTAGAAAGAAATGCTTCTATGTTAAAGCACATATAAATAAATTTAAAATGCTTGGAAGATATACTGTATTATCGGTGTTAATATGTGACCGTAGGTAATTACCTACATATTGACACCGATAATACAGTATATCTTCTAAGCATTTTAAATTTGTTTATATGTGTTTTAGTATAGAAGCATTTTTTTCTAGGAATGATTCTGTTGCCTGATTTCATCGCATAAAATATAACCATATGGTGAAGGGGGGTGGGGAGATATAGCAAGATTATTAAATTACATTGAAAAACGTAGAATGAGATACTTATTTTGAATTTTTACATGATGTAAAAATTTGATCATCCGGGAGGGTGCTAGGGGGTGCTGGCGCGAAATCTAAGGGCCATGGGTAAATCATGACCCCAGATTCGTTCTTAGCACACTGAAAAACGTAGGATGAGATATTCATTTTCAATTTTTATATAAACTAACATTTTCACCCTTTGGGGGGGTTCTGGGGGTGCTGGGGCAAAATCTAAGGATGATGGGTAAATTATGGCCCCAGATTCGTTCTTAGCACACCGAAAAACGTATAATGAGATACTTTGAATTTTTATATGATGTGAAAATTTGACCATTTTGGGGGTTGCTGGGGTGAAATCTAAGGTGACGGGTCAGTTCTGACCTGAGATTCGTTTTCAGCACACCGAGAAACGTAGAATAAGATATTTATTTTGAATTTTTATATGATGGGGGGATGTTAGGGTGTGCTGGGGTGAAATCTAAGGGTGATGGGTCAGTTCTGAGCTGAGATTCATTTTTAGCACACCGAAAAACGTAGAATGAGATATTTAGTTTGAATTTTTATACGATGTGAACATTTGACCATTTGGGGGGTGCTAGGGTGTGCTGGGGTGAAATCTAAGAGTGATGGGTCAGTTTTGACCTGATATTCGTTTTTAGCACACCGAAAAATGTACCAGAAGGTACTTTACATTTCTGTATCAGGACTTTGTTTTTTTTGTGTGCCTGACTTATTTTTAGTTGAATAAATTGTTTTCTGACGGCTCCTATCTCACAGTTTTGAAACCACTACGATGTAATCTTGTACAAGGAGGTTTCTAAAGATGATTAAGAACATCCTGCTAGCTTTTTTCTTGAAAAATCACTAATGCTTTTTTTTAAATAGACCCTCTTTGTCCTTCCTAGAATCGGACGCCTTTGACTAAAATCAAATGTGGTTACCTCTAGAGACTCACTTTATAGGTATATATTTTTTTCTATCTTTTGAATTAAAAAAGTTATTTCGAGAAACCTATTGTTTCAAAATTCTTTTGGGTTTTTTCGCCAATTTAGATACTATTTCAGAATCATAAAATTTAACGATTAAAAAAACAACAACCTTCTACCTCACTTTGATCTAAGAAATTCTCTGACGCTTGATCTATTAATAAAAAATCAGTTTAACTCATCATTTACTATAGGTGAAGGCTAATTGTTTTTATCAGTCATTTTGTTTCTGCAACTTCGTTTTGGATACACTCTTCTGAAAATATAATCCTGATGTTATTTTTCTAATGGCAATTACCTTTAGAAATCTTTCCAGTTTGGTTGGTCTAATGGTGGGGTAGGGTAGCTGAATATTATACCAAAATATTTCACGTCTGGCAACCAACGCGCCCCTTTAGATTCAGAGAGTACATGGATAAATGAGTCTAAAAAGTCCGGGACACAAATTTTCCTGGCCCTCTAGCGGTGTTGATGACGTAATCAATATGGCCGCCAAAGTTTTGTGACACGCTTATAAATTTCCCTATATAACTCGGGTTCGTATTTCGATATTAACCTATATTATTAGTGATTATTAATCAGGAGAAAACGCGCTTTCCAACGTTATATTTGACATCATTGTTTAAGTTCATAATACCAGAAATATTTGTAACTTTATTAAAAATTTTGTTCTTATTTTGATTTTTTCGAAATATTTCACTACATAACTTGGAATTCATTACATGGAGCTGAAAACGTGCCCCATACTTTTTTGTTCGTTATTTTATTACAAACAGTTGCTGAAAATTTGCCAAAACAATGTAGTGTTGAACAGCGGGTCGTTATGCCAACAATGTAATTTATATTGGTTCCGAAAAGTAATAAAGAGGCTTTATAACTGTTTAAGTAGCAAACGTAATTATTGTAATTTTTGATGTATATGTAAATACATTCTAGCTTTTTTAGAGGGTATTTTTTTAAATCGTAGCCCCCCACGAAATTTTAATTTTGGGAGGCAACTTCAAAAATGCAATGGGTGTTTCTTTTACAGGCAGACTTTATATGAGGAGCTTCACCGTGTAAAGAAGATATTGCTTTCGTCTATCTTATATAAAGATAGAAATTACCCAATCATGTCAACGAAGAGGAAACACGAATTGGTTGATGCCACCATTGATCCAATGGTGGCTCCGTTTGTATGGCCTGAAGCACTCAAAAGAGCGCTTAATAATTCCAAAGTATGAAGGTTATTTAACCATGGCAAAGAAGCTTGCAATTTTGAATGAATTTCCAAGTGCTATAAGAAATTTGCACAAATTTAAAATATTGATGAACTATAGATTGAGTATGGTTGCAGGAAATACAGGAAATTCATTCCAATTCATGAGATTTGTGCCAAACCCTCACCGGAAATTTGCAGAAATTTGTTAGGTTTTCATTCTGTAACTGGTTGCGATACAGTTTCCACATTTTGTGGCATTAGCAAGAAGACAGCTTGGAAGATCTGGATGTCATTTCGTGAAATTGATTGTGTATGGCATCAGCTCTGTACAGATACCTCTGATATTGATGATGAATGTTCATGATCTGTTGCAGCGATTTGTTATTCTACTTTATGATCAAGCATCAGATCTTCAGAGCATCAATGACTGCAGACGCGTGTTATTTACAAGAAATAATCGAGCAATCGGAAACATTGCTTTAACACAACACATCAAACGAGCTACTCTTCAGGTAATAATTTGGAACAACAGCCTCGTTGCATAATACACAATACCTTCGCCAACCAAATGGGGATGAATAGCAACTTCAGGAGGATCATACCGACCTGTGTGGGTAACAATTCCAGAAGTGTCTGTGAAGCACTGTGTACAATTTACCTCCTGTACTTGCCACAAGCGATGCACATCTTGTAAATATGTTTAAATGGGAATCCGATGTACGAAACTTTGTGTATGTCAAGGACAGTGCTCCGACAGTAATCGGTAATCACAAGTAAATTTACACAAATCGTTTGAATAATATTGCATATGACAGCAAGATTTTATTTTCCGGTGAGAGTTTGGCACAAATCTCACGAATTGGAATGAATTTCCTGTATTTGCCGCAACCATACTCAATCTATAGTTCATCAATATCTTGAATTTGTCCAAATTTCTTATAGCACTTTGAAACTCATCATGTTCTGCAAAAATTTCAATATTCTTCGCAGGTGGAGTTCCTCACACAACATCTACCTGAAAAAGAAACACACATTGCATTTTTGAAGTTGCCTCCCAAAATTTAAATTTCGAGGGGGCTACGATTTAAAAAAAATACCTTCTAAAAAAGCTAGAATGTATTTACATATACATCAAAACTTACAGTAATTACATTTGCTACTTAATCAGTTATAAAGCCGCTCCATTACTTTTCGGAACCCATGTAAATAAATTGTTAGCATAACGATTCGCTGTGCAACGCTACATTGTCTTGGCGAATGCTCAGCAACTGTTTGTTGTAAAGTAAAAGTCATATATACCGTTTATAAAGGTAATTTTTTGACGAATAAAAAAGTATGGAACACATTTCCAGCTACATGTAATGGATTCCAAGTTATCTAGCAAAATGTTTCGAAAAAATCAAAATAACAAAAATTTTAATAAAGTTACAAATATTTTTGCCATTACAAACTTAAACAATGATGTCAAATATAGCGTTGGAAAGTGCGTTTTCTCCTGATTAATAATCACTAATACAAACCTGAGTTGTATAAGGAAATGTAGAAGTGTATCACAAAACTTTGGAGGCCATATTGATTACGTCATCAACACAGCTACAGGGCCAGGAAAATTTGCGTCCCGGGCTTTTTAAACTCGTCTACCCATGTACTATCTGATTCCAAAGGGGCGCATTGGTTGCCAGATGTGTAGTTTTTTTCAGCTACCCGACCCCACTAAATAGTTATAAGAGGCTATGGGTATGTAGATACTATTGTTACATAAAATTGTCAGATAAGATCATTAATTTTATCATTTCTTTAATTTATAACATAACCAGAATGTAGGTTATCGAAATAGTGCAATATCTGGAAATTAGTATTTTTATAGTTTTTCTTTTTATTTTCATAGATTACTTTTACCTCTGCTTGTCAAAACCTATAAGGAATATGTTTTATTATTAATATTTTCCTTCCACACAAATGACAAATTTATTCTAAAAATACTACTTCATCTCACTTTCGTCACAGGTTCTGATTAGAGGAAAAAGAAAATCTTTGAATAAAAGGTTATTTGTATTCAGTGCTTACAGTTTCTGATTAAACTTCTTCTGTAGATTTTCTATAAAACGTGATACGTACATGATATAAGTAATGGATATTTTTTGTGTTTGCGTAAAAGGTATAAATATACTTAGATATTTCAGATATGCTTTCAAGTTTATTGCCACCAAGTAAGGTTGAATATGATTCGGTAACAAAATTACTTTCTCTGGGCAATACCTCTCTTGCGACGACAGTTACCTCACCGGATATCCCAGACGCAAAATATCAACACCCCTTATAACTAAGTATATATACAATACTCAATCCACTGCTCCTTCATAAATAATTCTACAGTCTGTAGATCTACTTAATTTAAATCTTATCTTTCAAAACGTCGCTAAAATTTATACATCTATGTAATACTACAACAGTTAAGATACGTCAGATGGTAACTTCATCACAAAGTACAGTTAGATCGTGACCTAACTAGCACTGTAGTTAAAGAATTCATAGACGTGTGTGAGTGTGAAGAAAATTTTATTTAAAAATAATTTTCTTTTTGTTGTGCGCCTTCCTTCGTTACTATGTTAGAATTCGCTAAATGGGTATTTTTATTTTTTGGAGTATCGTTCGTGGCGCTACAGTCAGTCGGGCAGCAACAGAATTATGTACCGCAGGAAACTCTTGACAATGTTAGGCAAGGTAAGTGGTCGTTTTCGTTGTCATTGGTGTAGTTAAAATGTATAGCTTTACGGTATATTTAGTTTGAGTTAATGAATATACAAATATTCCTCAGTAAATTATATTATTATATGGTACCTATTACATAATAATTCTTTCAGTTGTCGATTTTAATATATATAGTGTGTGCACGGGTTGGGTCGGAAGAGGAAAACATTTTTCATTTGTAAGTTTACGAGGTAAAGGACATCTTGCAAATATTTAGCCCCCGTGTATAAATATTGAAAAATAGTATCATTTGGTGACTTTTCATTAAAAGCAGGCGTTTTTGTAAGGAAATTACTTTTCCTCGTGAACTTAAAAATAAAAAGTTTTCCCTCTTTCGAACTCAATCCATGGATATGCTGTATATTTAAAAAAATATGTATACTTCATGAAATCATGGTATTTGAATGACTTCGTGTATTAAGAGCAGAAAGTGCCTCATCGTCGCTCGACATAGTAAATTGAAGCATGACGCGAAGCTGAGCGTGCCAAACGTTCGAGGCGACATTGACGCTCGAATTGCACATATGATATTATTCACGATAGTTTTAAAACATCAAAATATAAGGCAGTAAGTTAAATGTTTTACTGGAAACCGTGAACATTTTATGAGTGTGCCTTGCATGTAACAAAAATAAACAAAATAACAAGACACAAGCACTGTCAGTTTGTAAAAATACAAGTATTCAATAAAATCCGAGGGGCCAACCGCCACAAAAACTATTGTATACCAGATTTATTATTTAATAAAAATTTCCTTAGATTTACTTCAAATTTCTTCGGATTTCCTCCAGATTTCTTGAGATTTCCTCGATATTCCTTAGATATTTCCTAGGATTTATTTCTGAATGTACACCAGATTTCGTTCAAGGTTAGCTCTCTTTGGAAACAATAAGTTATAAAACATAAAACAGTGTACATTGAATAACCTTATTTAAATAAACATAAATTTAAGTAAATATTTTGAGATGCACTTGAATTTCTACTGGAAAAATAGTAGTCTTGATGTTGTGTAGTGCTACTGTAAAGTGAGCCTAAAATAAATGTAATGTTTGTATTTAATATTTAGCTGCACAAATCATTCGTATTATATTCCCCCTTGAGAACGTCTATGACTCAGAACTAAATGGACCGGTTTCGTTTGTGTTTGTTACACGGTCAGGTTTGATTTTCTGTACGATTTCGTTTACTTGGTTATTCAGTATGATGTTACACAGTCAACGACAACATGGGAATAGGGTTATTTTAAATATAATTATTTTTAATGCATGGTCAAGAAGTTGATAATAACGTAAGTTTTTCATTTTTTTATTTTTTCACTGATTTTAGACGTACTCTAAATTACTTAAGTTTATTTTCACCTGATGTAAAACCTTGCATTTCTGATGAAATAAATTTCACCTAGAATTTATTTAAAAATGAATATTTAAATAATCTCTAAATAACTGAGGTAGCATCGCACTTTTAACATTCTTACTTCTGTTTTCCAAAGAAACGAAATATTATGGTGGTAAGGTCGTATCGCTAAGTAGTTTTGCACATGGTAGCTGTAAGTATATATTATGTGTGTACCAGTAGTGTACCTATAACAGATTTTAATTAAAATATCTGTTGAAAATTAGTCATGAATATCCGCAAATTATAAAATGTTCCAGCGGAAATACAAAAATGGAGTAATATTAATAATAATTAAACAATTCCATTTAAAAACAAATATAATGTACAAGAACGGTTACCAATATACTGTTAAGATGATCAGTAAATATAATAACACATTATATACACACTCATAAATAATAAAATTTAAATATTAATTTTTTCACAGTGACATTTTAGTGTCATTACAATATCATATTACAAGAATGATTACAACAATCTTTGTAGTGGAGTCACTGAAACATTTTACCGCAGAATTCTCTAGCACTGAATCGATTTTCATGATTCTTTCTGTAATGTTTTTTTAGACTACTAATAAATTGATGTTTGCTTCTTTTTTGGGGGTGGTCTCCACTCTTTTTAATACAGAATAATACAAAATTAAATTTTAAGAGAAAAGGATAGACATATTGGTAGCTTCGAGACGGTTTTCGTAATAATTAACTCATAAAGTATGACATATAATGACAAAGTGGTGTACCATAAAAGGAAATCTATAAAATGAAAAATACTGATTTTTCCTTATTTCTGTGTATGGTGAATAGTTTTAAAAGCATGAAAGTGTTAAGATGGGGTTCAAACTTCTAGAAGTCGAAATAAAATATTTAAAGCTCAAATAACTGACAAATAATCCATCTGATGTTAAACATATGATAGGAATGAAATGTCTTGAAATTCTCTAGAACTTGATTTTAATATCCTTATAGATTTAAAAATAACGAAGTTATGTTCAAAACAATGAATGTTATGTATTTCTTTCCTAATTTCGGGATTTCTTTGCTGCTATTGCTGGTATAATAAAAATTTAAAAAATTCTTATTGGTTCTTGTTAACACACAAAATTACCGACATGTTCTATTTTGTTAATATTTTTGAAGTATTCGTTTTAGAAAATATTATATCTTAAATTAAAGCAAATACCGAAAAAACTGTTCTATTAAACGCAATAATTATGGAATGCGAATATCCTCATTAGTTCTCTTATTGCATTATACAATTTTACTTCCACATCTACGTAGTAGATTGGAAGTATAGTAATAGTAAAAAATAATTCAAAGATTATTTTTCTTGAAATAGGTTTAGAATGTCATGAAACGTCGAGATTTTAAATATGAGCGAAAAAAAAATTTCTCTCTGCCTGCCTGTCGGTCTGTCTGTCTGTAACTTTTTTTGTCCGCACGTTTTCTCCGGAAAGGTTTAAGATATTGGCTTGAAATTTTGTACACGCATATAATATAGTGAGATTTGTTTTTTGAAGATATACGGTGAAGGGTTGGGGGGTAAATAGGGGGAAATATGTAAAGTCAGCTCGTAATAGTACAGATACTTAAAATTTGATGTATGTACTACAAGTCAAGACCTCAAATATTTTTGATACCCTCACCACACCCCCCACTCCATTATTAAAGGGGTTGATAAAATAAAATTGGGATACTCACTTGAAATTTGGTACACGAATATATTATAATGACATCAGGAACTAGATTATATTTTGGGATTATTCTGATGAAGGGTTGGGGGTTAAATAGGGGTAAATAGACGAAAATAAGTAAAGCAAGCTGGTAAGAGTACAGACACTTGAAATTCGGTGTATGTACTAGATACCAAAGCCTCAGATTTTTTTATAATATTTTTCAACTCCTCTACTCCGATATTTATTGAAGGGGTTGGTAAAATAAAATTGAGATATTCACTTGAAATTTGGTACACGCATGTATTATAACGATATCTGGAACTAGATTATATTTTAAGATGATTCCGTTGAAGGGTTGGAGGTTAAATAGGGGTAAATAGGAGAAAATAAGTAAAGCACGTAGATAAGAGTACAGGGGCTTGAAATTCGGTGTATGTACTAGAAGCCAGAGCCTCAGATTTTTACAATATTTTTCAACCCCCCACCCCTACAACAATATTAAAGGGTGAAAATATAAAATTGAGATATTCATTTGAAATTTGGTACACGTATGTGTTATAACGACATCTGGAACTGGATTATATTTTGACATGACTGCGTTGAAGGAGTGAGGGGTAAGTAGAGAAAAATAGGGAAAAATAAGTAAAGCAAGCTAGTAAGAGTACATAAACTTGAAATTCGGTGTATGTCCTAGAAGTCAAGGCCTCAGGTTTTTTAATCACCTCCGCTCCATTATTAATGGGATTGATAACATAAAATTAAGATATTCACTTGAAAGTTAGTACACGTATGTATTGTAATGACATCTGATTGAGATGATTTCATTGAAGGGGTGGGAAGTGGTATGTTGTGAATTGGGGAAATAAATAGGGTAAACTAGAAACTTTATTTTTAACGTATACGATAGAAACCAACGCCTCAAACTTTTCTATGACATCTGCCCCAAATATTATTAAAATTCTATGACCAATAATTTCTGCATACTAGAGTGTAAATCTAATCAAGATGTTTCCTTTAAAGTGACTTGGAGGAATAATCTGGATGTGGAAGTAGTGATTCCTTAGGCCGTGGTTTTTTCGCTTAATATAACAGTATACCAGTTATTTACAGAAAAGAATCCAGTAAAATCGCGACTTAAAGTATAGTGTTTTCCAGAATTAGTGTTTCAAAAATACTTAAAATATTAAAGTATGTTAGTAATACTGCGTACGAACAAAAACGTACAAGGGCTTTTATTTAAGATTTAAGATTTAAATATTATATTTCAACTTATAAACGGCCGAGCTCTATTTTTAAACGTTTACCTATTTTTTAGAACAATTCACTGTTCAGAAATAGGAAAAAATCGAATTGTTTTCATTTTATAGTCTTCTTTTTTATACTATCTTTCTCACGATATGTAGGTAACACTTTCTTAGTTATTTATGCAAATCCGTCTGGAAGTAATAATTTTTGAATAGTAAAATCGCAATTAAAATGATTATAACTTGTAAAATATTATAAATGAAAAATTGTATATTATCTGATTCTTATAATTCTATTCTCTATCAGATCAATAGTAATAGTATTAGTAATAATGAAAATAAATTACCTTTATGTAGTATTATAATATGCCAAAGGCGAAGTCTAGCCGAAGCTGCCCTACTTAACCCCTAATTTGTTGTCCACCTCATAGAAGGGGCGAGAACCATCTCAAAATAAAAAGCTGGAATTGGGAGCTCTCTAACATTAATTTCTATAGCGTTGAAAAACATTACAGAAGGAATCATGAAAATTCATTGAAAAATAATTTCATACACGGTTTGACGAGTAGAGATGGAATACTATCAAATAAGTTCATTGTACAAAGTAGATAAGTGATGGAACACGTACCCTAAAGAAAATGTAAGTAACTAGTTTGAAGTTGAATTACATTTCAAGCATACCTATTACGCGACCGAATTAAAAATTGTTTTTTTAAAAAATAATTTTACTATGCGTAGCAAAATAATTACAATTTTAATTTATACAATGACTTACAGAGAGACAACTAAACAATATCGGATTTATAACTAAAGATAACAATTCTGGGGGTATTTATAGTAGAATATACGTCTCAATAGTCACGTAGGCACATTCAAAAATATATTAACAAGGACATTAATTATCTTAAGAGGGCTAGCCCTCGACCCTAAAGTTTATCAATTCTACATTCATACCTTCAGTCTATATTGATGCAATAAGAATCCATCGGATTGTGATCTGTTCACGGTCAATTATATGTCAATGTACCAGCACTCAGTTTCGCTGATGAAAAGTGATTTTTTTATTTGCAAAATATAAATTTTTATTATGGCTTTTTGAAAAGGGATAGCTCTAATATAAATGATTAAGTTATCTTTTAGTTGACTTGAAATGTTCATTAAGCTCCAAAAGTCTCCGATACTAGATTTTTATATGAGAAAGCGCCCCTCTATAACTCAAGATGTCTAACGGATTCACTTGATGTCATTCAGTTGCTCCGTTTATCATCAGAGTAGAACCTTGTTGAATTTCATAATGATCTATCAAATATCTAATTCATCATAAATAAATTACTCAAGAACGTTTTCCCGAATCATTTCTGCGGCTATTGAATTTATAATAACTTTTTAATTTAATACATACATAATCAATTGTATCCAATTTTTTACTACATTATCACTATATAATGTGTTTGGACATAAGTATCTATACATATATATATATATATATATATATATATATATATATATATATATATATATACAGGGTGATTCACGTAGGCCGTTCATTAGAAGTTTTTCAACTTGCAGTTGGATTAGAAACTTGAAATTTGGCATGCAGCCATAATCGATCATGCCCGTTCTATCTAAAATATTTTCAGTCCTCCAACTATACAGGGTGTGCCAAAAATTGGTGCCAACTTTCTTATTTTAAATGGAAACCTATATTTTTCTTTACACAGTTCGATTGGTCTTCTAATTCTGAGTTTAGAGAATCTAAGTTATGTTAACTTATCTATTACAATTTTTGACATATGTCCAATTTTTTGAAAAAAATTGCCACTGTAGTAGTTTACGAACAAATTTGTATCTCGCAAACCTTTCAAAATTATGAAACCAAATTTGTGAAGCAGTTAGCTGGAAGTCCAGGCTAACTTTCGATGTCCCATCGGTGGTCCCATTTTGACCCATATGGGCGCAGTCGAAGTTCAAATGTCGCAATCAAAAATTGTCAAAAAGTCTATTTTTTCAAATGGCACCTATTATTTTTTTTCACACCATTCGAAAGAAAATTGTATTTTAGGGTGAGTTACTTAAGCATTCCCTATACCTAACTTCACCCCATATCGAGTTATTCAATAAAAATCAAGAAATACCTTATCTTGCCGAGAGATTCCTTACTTCATCAAGTATGCCATGGAAACAAAAGACAGTTGTAATAATTTAAAAAAAAAGATATGGATTCTTATTTAATTACACATAACACCAACAAAATATTATTAACGAGCAAGAACAATGTTGACGAAATTCTGTCAGTGAAAACGGTGCACACATTGAGCATTTGTATTGAAATAATTATTTTGTTAATCTGTTTATTTGTTGTTATTTTGTTATTATTTATGATTGCAATACGATTTTTGAATAAAAATTAAAATGAAATTATTGTTTCCAAAGCCTACTACCCTTGAGAAAAAAAAAACAATACTTTTTTTAAAAAATGTCAATAACTCAAAAACGACTGTAGATAGACATACACAATGTTAATAAAAGTGGCCTTAAAATTTAATTTTGCATTGATTTCTGGCGTCAGAAATGGAAGGCGCAAAGATGTGCTACGCAATCTGTTGAAAGTAGAATAATAGAATATTAGAACAAAAATATGGTGGTCACATTGAACATTTACGTCAGAATTTCGTCAACATTGTTCTTGTTCGTTAATAATAATTTGTTGGTGTTGTGTGTAATTAAATAAGAATTCATATTTTTCTTTAAAAATTATTACAACTGTCTTTTGTTTCCATGGGATACTTGATGAAGTAAGGAATCTCTTGGCAAGATAAGGTATTTCTTGATTTTTATTGAATAACTCGATATGGGGTGAAGTTAGGTATAGGGAATGCTTAAGCAATTCACCCTAAAATTCAATTTTCTTTCGAATGGTGTGAAAAAAAATAGTAGGTGCCATTTGAAAAAATTGACTTTTTGGCAATTTTTGATTGCGACATTTGAAAATCGACTGCGCCGATATGGTACAAAATGGGACCACCGATGGGACATCAAAAGTTAGCCTGGACTTCCAGCTAACTGCTTCACAAATTTGGGGTCATAATTTTTAAAGGTTTGCGAGATACAAATTTGTTCGTAAACTACTACAGCGGCAATCTTTTTCAAAAAATTGGACATATGTCAAAAATTGTAATAGATAAGTTAACATAACTTAGGTTCTCTAAACTCAGAATTAGAAGACCAATCGTACCATGTAAAGAAAAATATAGGTTTCTATTTAAAATAAGAAAGTTGGTACCAATTTTTGGCACACCCTGTATAGTTGGAGGACTGAAAATAATTTAGATAGACCGGGCATGATCGATTATGGCTGCACACCAAATTTCAAGTTTCTAATCCAACTGCAAGTTGAAAAACTTCTAATGAATGGCCTACGTGAATCACCCGGTATATATACAGACTGTCTATTTTACGAGGGCCACACCAAATATCTCGCTTAATATTTATTGTAGAAGAATAATGTTTTAGAAACAGTTATCCCATTTTTTGTGAGCTATATTTCAGTAAAAAGAAATTTGAAATCCATAGCCTACTTTATGAGATATATTACAAAAACCTGAAAAATAGGAAAACCACAAACAGTTATAGCTTCCTTATTTGAGGAGATACGAAAAAAGTTAAAGGCATGAAAGTTGACGGCAAAGACAATAAGAATAATAACGTGTAACAAAAAAATCGAAAAATGCAGTTGGCTTTGACATACGCTATTGTGCAAAAATGAAAAATACATATCTCAAAGTAGGCCATGACGCCATTAATTCCGTTATTTTTTTCTCATTCCAACGATATAAAACATGTCACAGAAATTTTAGCCGATAGTGTCAATATTTAATATTTTACGAATACCACAATTCATATAATTGAATCGTAACAATCAGCTGTGCCATAATAGTAAAAATTCACTTTTTAATAATTATAATTCCGTAATTATTTATTACAATTTAATGCAAACCAATAAATATCTCATAAATAAAAATACAAGTACAAAACGAACATCCAAAGAAAAAAACGAAAAACTATGTATTACAGTACTACCTACTACTATATTGAAAAGAAATTGTGTGTATTTATTTTTCTAACTACAAATGCTCAAATTGTGCACCATGCATTCTGACACATAAACGTGCTCTACGAGACACGTCACGCATTACATTTTGGAGCATTTCAGGAGTAATTGCCTCACATGCGTTTCGAAGTCTGGTTTTGATGTCCTCAATATTTTCAGGGGCAGTTTGAAATACCTTGTCTTTAATGTACCCCAGACGAAAAATCCAAGGGAGTAATATCTGGTGATCGAGCTGGCCATAGAATGGGTCCATAGGTGCCTATCCAGCTATCTGGCATAACTTGATATAAATAATTTGTACATATTACAGCAGTGTGAGGTGGAGCCCCATCTTGTTGAAAATATGAATAATTTAATCTTTCTGCCACTGTTAATTCATAAAGAAAATCTTGAAATTCGTTTTGCAGGAAATTAAGGTATCTACGAGCGGTTAATTTGCCATCATAAAAATAAGGTCCAATTACTTTAGTCCCTAAAAGATCCAACCAAACATTCGTAGAAAAGCTTTCTTGGAAAGCAGTCTCTCTGCACCAATGTGTATTTTCTCGTGTCCACTTATAATGCATATTTCTATTAAAAAATCCATCATTTGAAAAATTTGATTCGTCCGACCAAAGAATTTTGCTACATATCAGCGCGTCATTCCTTTTCTTATTTAATAACCATCTACAAAATCTTACTCTCCTTGGCTCATCTCCCTCATTTAAATGTTGAACTTTCCTCATTTTGTAGCATCGAAATCCGTTTTTTCTTGCACTGTCTTTTTTTATGCGACAGTTTCTCTGAATTTGTCTCAAAGAGGTTTCCTCATTTTGGTTAACATAATTCATTACTCTATTCACTTTTCTTACATTATCCGCAACATGCGCTCGCCTTACTACTTTTTTTGAAAATGAACCGTGCGTTTTTAGATTTTAAACTAACTTCCTAAACATGGTTCGATTTGGCTGCGGAGCATCTGGAAATCTATCTCCGTAAACCGTGACTGCCATCTCAGCGTCAAAATTGCACTGACAATAAATGCTAATCATATCGAATTTGTTATTATTGGTGTACACCATAATTACTGATATAAAATTTGTCTTAGAACTCGACAACGCAACATACAACATACAACAGTGACAATCTGTCAAATTTATTAATAACTGTATACATTGTTTTTCACTAATTATGGCACAGCTGATTGTTACGATTCAATTATATGAATTGTGGTATTCGTAAAATATTAAATATTGGCACTATCGGTAAAAATTTCTGTGACATGTTTTATATCGTTGGAATGAGAAAAAAATAACGAAATTAATGGCGTCATGGCCTACTTTGAGATATGTATTTTTCATTTTTACACAATAGCGTATGTCAAAGCCAACTGCATTTTTCGATTTTTTTGTTACACGTTATTATTCTTATTGTCTTTGCCATCAACTTTCATTCCTTTAACTTTTTTCGTATCTCCTCAAATAAGGAAGCTATAACCGTTTGTGGTTTTCCTATTTTTCAGCTTTTTGTAATATATCTCATAAAGTAGGCTATGGATTTCAAATTTCTTTTTACTGAAATATAGCTCACAAAAAATGGGATAACTGTTTCTAAAACTTTATTCTTCTACAATTATATATGTTGTTTCTTAGGTTTTCACGGGTGTTAAATGAAGTGTTGGTGTTCTTCCGGGTGTTTTCCCGTGTAGTTGGTAGGCTCCTGTGGGAGCCACGCTTGTCTGAACGACGTTTCGGCGGAATCTCATCTGCCATCTTCAGGTTCTAGCTGAAAGCTGCCTGCTGCTGCTGCTGCTGCTGCTGCTGCTACTGCTGCTCCTCGTTGCTCGAACTGAACTGTTCAGTTCGAGCAAGCTGCTGCTACTGCTGCTCCTCGTTGCTCGAACTGAACAGTTCAGTTCGAGCAACGAGGAGCAGCAGTAGCAGCAGCAGCAGCAGCAGCAGCAGCAGCAGCAGCAGCAGCAGCAGCAGCAGCAGCAGCAGCAGCAGCAGCAGCAGCAGCAGCAGCAGCAGCAGCAGCAGCAGCAGCAGCTGCTGCAGGCAGCTTTCAGCTAGAACCTGAAGATGGCAGATGAGATTCCGCCGAAACGTCGTTCAGACAAGCGTGGGTCCCACAGGAGCCTACCAACTACACGGGAAAACACCCGGAAGAACACCAAAACTTCATATATATATATATATATATATATATATATATATATATATATATATATATATATATATATATATATATATATATATATATATATATATATATGTATATATATGTCATCACATTTTAATTGACATACACCTGTTTTTTCTCATGAGTCTTAGACTTAGAATTAAAAAATCAATTACACATCATAATGAAAACCTGTACTAATCAAAATTATTTTAAATTTAATTTAACAATGAAATTTATAAATTAACAGACGGATTACCTATTGAATTAATAACTGCTGGTGAAAGCAATTTCCTTCCACTCGCCGTCTCCTGGTACAAGTTTTCAACACGTGGTAGAACGAAGAGCAGCAAATTCCAGACTGGTTTGTCGATGGACGTACCGTGTTAATCCCCAAAAAGGGAGAATTGTCCGATTCAAGGAATATAGGCTAATCACCCGTCTGAACTCCTGCTACAAGATATTTACACGTATCTTGTATGCACGTACACTACGGCAGGATGATCCGGTCTCTCAACTGTGTGACGTGCTTTCTTCCAGTTGCCTAGCGCATAGGCAAGTGGAAGCGTCACTTTGGCGCTGAACTATATTTCGGTTAAATTCGGTAATCTCGAGCGCCACCTTTGCAATTTTTACGTGGGGCAAAGGTCCCACATTAGCCTCCTAAACGCAGCCTGTTGCAGTAGGGCTGGGATAGCTACAGTGGAGACACGGTATGTCCAGGGGTCTGGACGGCAGATTAGACTTTCACTCACATTCAACAGTAAAAGGCAGATGTCGGTAAGTAACAAAGTTTATTAACACAATGAAATTTTTACAAAACAATAAAAAAACGGTTAGGTACCAAAATACGGAATTTCTGATAAATACAATAACAAAAACTTAAGATATGTCATTTTAATTTAACTTGAATTAGGTAGGGCGCCATTTGGTGACGTACGGGTAACCAGGCGGTGAGAAGCTAGTTAGCTACTCATTAATGCGGAAGCAAGCGGTGGTAAGCAAGCAGACGGTGAAAGCGGTTAAAAACAACAGTAGTAAAGCGGTATATAAAAAAAACAGTAAACGGAAAAAAACTACACAAGTAAGTAATTTAAAAAAACGGACAGCGTGCAAATACCAGGCAAAAGCAAGCGGTTATCTACAGCAATAATCATGTCTGCATGTTGTATTAGAGTGTGGGTGTGAAGAACTTGGCAAAACTAAATAAGACTGATACCAAATAAATAAAACGGTTGTCGGATTCGGTGCGGTGTGTAACCTTGGTTACACTCGGTTCGGAAAATAAAACGGTTATCGGATTTGGTATCAGCTTACGGCGGAGATTATTCTGCCCAGACGGACAGACAGTAATAATCAGAACGGTGGTATTTCGGTTCGGTTCGGATATGTTGAAATTACATCAACACTTGATGCGGTGTTTGCCAAGCGCCTCAAACCCCAGAGCTGGGTGCCTTCATTAAATGCATTTCGGTTCGGCCACGTGGTATCTTGTCGGATTTTATGCGGAAAATGTCTATGTATCGGAATATAATGTTAGTTAATTTATTTACGGTAGCCTAGATTTTATTCTCAATTCCCGGACTCTAATAAATTTCTATAAACTATTTCAAAGTAAGGAATCTTGTTCCATTTCGTATCAATACGAAATATTGGGAACAAAATGAACGGTAAATTAACAATAACACTACAATAAATTTCACAAAAATAATTTTTGCAAATACAGATTTTATTTTGCTACGCACTAGCTAAAATAAAATATACGGTAATTATAACTTCTACCCATTTGGTAGAACAACATATTATTCTATCGCAGTAGCATCACAAATGGTCTGGATTAAAATAATATAAACGGTAAACGGTACACATTTTCTCTCGAAATATCATCTATGTTCTTTTTCCCATTTGGAAATTCTTGCGAACATAGCTATTTGGATAAAATCGGACAGGTCCTAACTTGGACTCTCTTACTATTGTAATAATTTAAATTCATTTAATTTCGGCAAAGTCGGAAAATAATAATTATATTCTGATACATTTAAACGGAATCGGTTTCAAATTATTGCTTTAAAACACATTTCAGTGAATTATTCTTATCGGTGTTAATATAAAAAGGTCGACAAGAAACCAGCGGAGATGATAAAACGGTGTACTTACATGTTGAGAATATACGGAATAGTACCCGACTGGGCTGTTTGACGGATCGGACAGAAGTGATATTCAAATGTGCTCTAATGAAACTGATTTACGCAGCTGACTTACCAACGCCATCAGTATCAAATCTTGTAATTAATGTTAATATTATGGACAGCCCTCTCACTGAAAGGTTTATCAAATTACCTATTTAAAGCAGAAATCTGTTTGGCGGTTTCAGCTAGCTAAATTTGGGAGATATCTATAATAATTATTTACAATGCATGTGTTCGAATGTAAGCGAAGCAAATAACGAAGTATATTATTAATTTAAATTGCATTTTTGGCAACGGAAAATTTACCTCGTTACAACTGATTTACGAGCAGCGTGGCGCCAAGAAAGGTATGGCGGGTTGCAAAGGCAACCTGTTGATAGACCTTTGTTTTACGCAGGACTCGGTGCAGTACAAGCGAAATCTATCGATGGCCTGGATTGACTATCGTAAGGCATTTGACACAACGTCGCATCAACCATTCTTGTGTTTGAACAAATGTCTTGCGGTAGCAGAGCCACTAGTAAGATGCATAGAACAACTGCTGCCACTTTGCATCTCAGTACGGCCATTATCTGTTAAACTCCGCCAAATTCGCGGGTACTATTGTGGACCACTCAGCAACCAGGAGGTAGCTTAAGGTCATCCATCTATTTTATATGGATGACTTCAAACTGTATGCCACCGGAGAGCGTGAACTTCGCATGCTTTAAGGGTGGTGCGAAGTACACGCGGGCCATTGGCATGGAGTTAGGGTTGAACAAGTGCGCGGTCGTCCATCTCAAGAGGACGATGCGGGGACTTTGCTGAAGATGCACAGCTCGCAGAGGGAAGCATACTAAGACATCTGGATGCCGGAGAAACCTACACATACTTGGGTATGCAACAGCACCACAGCCAGGATTTACAGCAAGTTAAAGAATCTCTCCGCGGCAAGTATAGATGCCTACTTCGAAAGATTTGGTCGTCCGAGCTTTCGGGGGAAAGCAAGGTGTCTGCCACTAATATCCTTGCCGTTTCTGTTCTGCTCCACTCCTTCGGAGTAGTCAAATGAATTGTAGATGAGCCGCGAACTTGCAGGAGTGGGTGCAGGATAGTTTAAGGTGGCAAAAAGTGTCGCAGATGAACTTGGTCTCGTAGTCGACGACAGGCGAGGAGGCCGGCGCGGTGCTGACCCAGAGTCAGTCACTGAAATTCAGTTACCTGGTCTGAAGGCCCAAATAAAAGCTGCCAAGCAGCAGGAACGTCTAGTTAGACAGCATGTCGATAATCCCGTGCACGGGGTGTTCAATAAGAAACACTGGGTTTCTCGACTAAGCTGACATATTCCCCTTTTTAAGGTCAGCTGGGCTAAAGTAGGAGACCGAGGGATTCATTGTGACCTGCCAAGGTGGTGTAATCAACCCTGATTTACCGAAGCCGCGTAATGGGTGTGGAGGTTCTTGATATTAACTGCAGAACCTGCCGTCAGGCGCCGGAATCGCTCATGCATTTACTGTCTACAAAACACGTCATCCACATATTGGGTTCAGAAAAACACATTACATATTAGGCTGTTTTTGCAGTTAAACAACTTATTTTCGAAGTCAGACATAAATGTTTCTGGTAATAGCGGTGATATGAGAGATTCAATAGGTAATCCGTCTGTTAATTTATAAATTTCATTGTTAAATTAAATTTAAAATAATTTTGATTAGTACAGGTTTTCATTATGATGTGTAATTGATTTTTTAATTCTAATGTCAATTAAAATGTGATGACATATATATACATATATATATAATATATATATATGAAGTGTTGGTGTTCTTCCGGGTGTTTTCCCGTGTAGTTGGTAGGCTCCTGTGGGACCCACGCTTGTCTGAACGACGTTTCGGCGGAATCTCATCTGCCATCTTCAGGTTCTAGCTGAAAGCTGCCTGCAGCTGCTGCTGCTGCTGCTGCTGCTGCTGCTGCTGCTGCTGCTGCTGCTGCTGCTGCTGCTGCTGCTGCTGCTGCTGCTGCTGCTGCTACTGCTGCTCCTCGTTGCTCGAACTGAACAGTTCAGTTCGAGCAACGAGGAGCAGCAGTAGCAGCAGCAGCAGCAGCAGCAGCAGCAGCAGCAGCAGCAGCAGCAGCAGCAGCTGCAGGCAGCTTTCAGCTAGAACCTGAAGATGGCAGATGAGATTCCGCCGAAACGTCGTTCAGACAAGCGTGGGTCCCACAGGAGCCTACCAACTACACGGGAAAACACCCGGAAGAACACCAACACTTCATATATATATATATATATATATATATATATATGTATATATATGTCATCACATTTTAATTGACATACACCTGTTTTTTCTCATGAGTCTTAGACTTAGAATTAAAAAATCAATTACACATCATAATGAAAACCTGTACTAATCAAAATTATTTTAAATTTAATTTAACAATGAAATTTATAAATTAACAGACGGATTACCTATTGAATCTCTCATATCACCGCTATTACCAGAAACATTTATGTCTGACTTCGAAAATAAGTTGTTTAACTGCAAAAACAGCCTAATATGTAATGTGTTTTTCTGAACCCAATATGTGGATGACGTGTTTTGTAGACAGTAAATGCATGAGCGATTCCGGCGCCTGACGGCAGGTTCTGCAGTTAATATCAAGAACCTCCACACCCATTACGCGGCTTCGGTAAATCAGGGTTGATTACACCACCTTGGCAGGTCACAATGAATCCCTCGGTCTCCTACTTTAGCCCAGCTGACCTTAAAAAGGGGAATATGTCAGCTTAGTCGAGAAACCCAGTGTTTCTTATTGAACACCCCGTGCACGGGATTATCGACATGCTGTCTAACTAGACGTTCCTGCTGCTTGGCAGCTTTTATTTGGGCCTTCAGACCAGGTAACTGAATTTCAGTGACTGACTCTGGGTCAGCACCGCGCCGGCCTCCTCGCCTGTCGTCGACTACGAGACCAAGTTCATCTGCGACACTTTTTGCCACCTTAAACTATCCTGCACCCACTCCTGCAAGTTCGCGGCTCATCTACAATTCATTTGACTACTCCGAAGGAGTGGAGCAGAACAGAAACGGCAAGGATATTAGTGGCAGACACCTTGCTTTCCCCCGAAAGCTCGGACGACCAAATCTTTCGAAGTAGGCATCTATACTTGCCGCGGAGAGATTCTTTAACTTGCTGTACATCCTGGCTGTGGTGCTGTTGCATACCCAAGTATGTGTAGGTTTCTCCGGCATCCAGATGTCTTAGTATGCTTCCCTCTGCGAGCTGTGCATCTTCAGCAAAGTCCACGCATCGTCCTCTTGAGATGGACGACCGCGCACTTGTTCAACCCTAACTCCATGCCAATGGCCCGCGTGTACTTCGCACCACCCTTAAAGCATGCGAAGTTCACGCTCTCCGGTGGCATACAGTTTGAAGTCATCCATATAAAATAGATGGATGACCTTAAGCTACCTCCTGGTTGCTGAGTGGTCCACAATAGTACCCGCGAATTTGGCGGAGTTTAACAGATAATGGCCGTACTGAGATGCAAAGTGGCAGCAGTTGTTCTATGCATCTTACTAGTGGCTCTGCTACCGCAAGACATTTGTTCAAACACAAGAATGGTTGATGCGACGTTGTGTCAAATGCCTTACGATAGTCAATCCAGGCCATCGATAGATTTCGCTTGTACTGCACCGAGTCCTGCGTAAAACAAAGGTCTATCAACAGGTTGCCTTTGCAACCCGCCATACCTTTCTTGGCGCCACGCTGCTCGTAAATCAGTTGTAACGAGGTAAATTTTCCGTTGCCAAAAATGCAATTTAAATTAATAATATACTTCGTTATTTGCTTCGCTTACATTCGAACACATGCATTGTAAATAATTATTATAGATATCTCCCAAATTTAGCTAGCTGAAACCGCCAAACAGATTTCTACTTTAAATAGGTAATTTGATAAACCTTTCAGTGAGAGGGCTGTCCATAATATTAACATTAATTACAAGATTTGATACTGATGGCGTTGGTAAGTCAGCTGCGTAAATCAGTTTCATTAGAGCACATTTGAATATCACTTCTGTCCGATCCGTCAAACAGCCCAGTCGGGTACTATTCCGTATATTCTCAACATGTAAGTACACCGTTTTATCATCTCCGCTGGTTTCTTGTCGACCTTTTTATATTAACACCGATAAGAATAATTCACTGAAATGTGTTTTAAAGCAATAATTTGAAACCGATTCCGTTTAAATGTATCAGAATATAATTATTATTTTCCGACTTTGCCGAAATTAAATGAATTTAAATTATTACAATAGTAAGAGAGTCCAAGTTAGGACCTGTCCGATTTTATCCAAATAGCTATGTTCGCAAGAATTTCCAAATGGGAAAAAGAACATAGATGATATTTCGAGAGAAAATGTGTACCGTTTACCGTTTATATTATTTTAATCCAGACCATTTGTGATGCTACTGCGATAGAATAATATGTTGTTCTACCAAATGGGTAGAAGTTATAATTACCGTATATTTTATTTTAGCTAGTGCGTAGCAAAATAAAATCTGTATTTGCAAAAATTATTTTTGTGAAATTTATTGTAGTGTTATTGTTAATTTACCGTTCATTTTGTTCCCAATATTTCGTATTGATACGAAATGGAACAAGATTCCTTACTTTGAAATAGTTTATAGAAATTTATTAGAGTCCGGGAATTGAGAATAAAATCTAGGCTACCGTAAATAAATTAACTAACATTATATTCCGATACATAGACATTTTCCGCATAAAATCCGACAAGATACCACGTGGCCGAACCGAAATGCATTTAATGAAGGCACCCAGCTCTGGGGTTTGAGGCGCTTGGCAAACACCGCATCAAGTGTTGATGTAATTTCAACATATCCGAACCGAACCGAAATACCACCGTTCTGATTATTACTGTCTGTCCGTCTGGGCAGAATAATCTCCGCCGTAAGCTGATACCAAATCCGATAACCGTTTTATTTTCCGAACCGAGTGTAACCAAGGTTACACACCGCACCGAATCCGACAACCGTTTTATTTATTTGGTATCAGTCTTATTTAGTTTTGCCAAGTTCTTCACACCCACACTCTAATACAACATGCAGACATGATTATTGCTGTAGATAACCGCTTGCTTTTGCCTGGTATTTGCACGCTGTCCGTTTTTTTAAATTACTTACTTGTGTAGTTTTTTTCCGTTTACTGTTTTTTTTATATACCGCTTTACTACTGTTGTTTTTCACCGCTTTCACCGTCTGCTTGCTTACCACCGCTTGCTTCCGCATTAATGAGTAGCTAACTAGCTTCTCACCGCCTGGTTACCCGTACGTCACCAAATGGCGCCCTACCTAATTCAAGTTAAATTAAAATGACATATCTTAAGTTTTTGTTATTGTATTTATCAGAAATTCCGTATTTTGGTACCTAACCGTTTTTTTATTGTTTTGTAAAAATTTCATTGTGTTAATAAACTTTGTTACTTACCGACATCTGCCTTTTACTGTTGAATGTGAGTGAAAGTCTAATCTGCCGTCCAGACCCCTGGACATACCGTGTCTCCACTGTAGCTATCCCAGCCCTACTGCAACAGGCTGCGTTTAGGAGGCTAATGTGGGACCTTTGCCCCACGTAAAAATTGCAAAGGTGGCGCTCGAGATTACCGAATTTAACCGAAATATAGTTCAGCGCCAAAGTGACGCTTCCACTTGCCTATGCGCTAGGCAACTGGAAGAAAGCACGTCACACAGTTGAGAGACCGGATCATCCTGCCGTAGTGTACGTGCATACAAGATACGTGTAAATATCTTGTAGCAGGAGTTCAGACGGGTGATTAGCCTATATTCCTTGAATCGGACAATTCTCCCTTTTTGGGGATTAACACGGTACGTCCATCGACAAACCAGTCTGGAATTTGCTGCTCTTCGTTCTACCACGTGTTGAAAACTTGTACCAGGAGACGGCGAGTGGAAGGAAATTGCTTTCACCAGCAGTTATTAATTCCATCTTTGCCTGAAGCAGCAAAGTTCTTGGTTCCAACAAGAGCTTGTTGGACTTCCTTCGAACTGATTGTCGGGCACACCTCTTCTGGGTCTTTAAAGGTTCTGTGACAGAGAGCCTCGAAGTGTGCTATTGCTGGAGTGTTGTTATCGAATGGACATGTCGTTTCGTACATTTTTTTCCAGAAGCTCTCGACATCGACTACACTTGGCGGATTGCCTACAACACGCTGTGGCTCTTCAAACAGGCGAGAAGGATTCGTGCGGAACAACGAATTTTGTTCCATACTCCTCACCCGCCTTTTCATCTTATTCTTAATAGCCATAAGCGCTCGAATCCTATCTAGTCAGTGCTGCTTAACTGTAAGCATTACTTCTAGATTTAATATGTGGTGTTGGCGTCGTAGTCCGGCAGCTATACGTCGAATTTTTTGCGTAAAAGCCTCGCCAGCTACTACACTCTGGATTCGAGAAGCGTGTTGTCTGGCCAGCTGTATCTTGCTCTTGATTTTTTGTACACACCGCTTAGTTTTCGCGATACCGTTCTAGATATTGGTTGTCCTCTCACGGTTAACAAGTCGGCTGGCGGCATTGTACACGGTACAGTTAATTTGCCAAACATCAGCGTCTTCTGGTAATTCCTCATCGATGACAGCGTCCACCACTGCCAGGTCTTGTGGCTTTAGTGCAGCACTGCTGTTAAGGCTAACCCTCGTCCTTAAATCAACATCAGTGCACTTTATCAGATGGTCCCCGCCAGCTGCTATTTGCCGCGGGGAAGTGCGGCTGGCACTTCTTCCTGCTGACGGGGTGCCCTTACATAATCTGTCCTGCTCATGAAGGATACCTGATTTCTCAGGTGTTGTTCGGAGAAGGCGGGATGCTCTGGGTGCATATCCCATCAGATCTCATGCAATTGCGCCGTGTACCACCCTCTGCGCGCAGATTCGCTACTCTCATAGCAGGTCAGTAAGTCATCCCAGAGTTCCCTCGTTCACTTAAAGCATCCGCGTTCGTTGCCAAGTTCGACATCATTGAGACCGTCCTGCTAAGTTCCTTCAACTGGTCTCCCACCCCCCATCCGAGCGGGGTCGATTGTGAGAAGCCCTTTCTCTGTTATTGTTATTATTATTTTTCTAAATTCTGGTTATATAACCATAATTTCTTAACCAACACTGTGATCCGCCTTAAAGGCAAGATCATTGCTTGGTGTCTACGGCTCCAAAAACGATCTTACTATATTAGTTGGATCTAAGATAACCGATTTTTCCATGAGGTGGTAAGTGTTCTCTTGAATATTCAGTTTTCTGAGATATTCTTACCTTGTGAAGTATTATTATTATTATTGTCTCCGCTACCCTGTTTGATGTTTCAAAATAAAAGCTTTGTGATAAATAAATATCAGCTTCAACGACACCCACTGCTCACCCCACCGACGTCCGTTAGCCTTACCAGCCACTTCAGGCTTCCCAACCTTAAACTAACATCTTGGCATATTTTCAGCTTTGTAATACTGAATATGTCATCGAGTCCAGTAACTCTTAGACTATATTGCAGTACCGTCGAGTGAAATAAGAATCGTAGGAATTATAGTAATTATATTTATATATATAAATTCAGATGTTTATAACTTTTATCTAAACAAACAGAGGAATTTTATCTCTGCAAAGAAAGTTGAAATTATTCTAAGGAGATTCAGAAAAGAAATAACAAAAAGTATCAACTTTTCGATTTTATAGTATTTTTTTATTATTTTATTCATCCCCTGAAAGTCAGACAGATCTTACAGCCAAACAATCAGAAATAAGGTGTAAACGCATATGACCTTTCTTAAGTTAGCTCTACAATTTTTATCTGAAACCTTTTTCCATATCTCTCATCGTTCTCGATTTATACGCAAAAATAAACCATTTTATCCTTTTTGTACCCTTAAGGAAAGTGTGGGACTAGTAGTATATTAGACTTTTTATTTAACACCTCAGTTTAATACAAGTTTTCCTGTAGAGATCCCCCTAGAGATCACATTTTTGCGATTTAACCTACCTATTTGGACTAGTAAGTAGCAAGGCGAGAGAAGTCGAATGGCGTAAACTGCAGCTCCTTATCTCGTTTAGTTTTAGAAATATGGCCTCGGGAAGCGGTGGAAAACTTCGATTTTTATCTTCCGAAGACTTTGAGCGGTTTTATCTTGGAAACTGAGGACCGCTTCCCGAGATCGTATCTCGAAAACGAAACGAGATAAAGAGCGGTTTGCGCCATTCGAGTTTTCTCACCTTCATACCTACCCCTGAATTTTTCCACATTTTCCTAAATCACCGAACTTTTTGTCCGCTAATCGATTTCTCTCGCTTCCTACGCTCTAGGGGGTGCAAATTTTTGCAGATTTTTTCCTTAAACATCGAATTTTTGCCCCCGAATGATGATCAAGACGGTAACCTGCACGCATGGATCCTACCTTGCATTTTATTCTCAAGCATTGAAATTTGGTACACTTGTTCACTAGACTCTAACCTTTGATATAAGAAATGCTGCTCCCGGCGAGGGCCCTATTCTAGCTAGGTTACCTATCTACCTTCAGGGACAAATCCGCATTTTTGCTTTTTTGGGAGCTAAATAGTGTCGTAGAGGGCTTAAATTTGGTACACATGCCCACGATCCTTTTTATCAAAATGACGGTGGAGAAAATGCATAAAATAACGTTATTATCCGAAGAAGTTTACTTTACGGCATTTTTTCGAGTAAGATCTCGTGTTATATGTTTCCGGGCTCACTGATTTCGAAACATCACGTTGGAGTACGTGCGGTCGATGATACTGTGCTGTGGCTGTAGAGCCGTGGAGTTTAATAAACGCAATTCGAATATCCGCGCATGCATCATTTTTCCGCTGGGCCGAGATACGCCCGCCGCGCAGCGTAGGCCCGCGCTGCGCGTCGTTGGGCAGGGCCGAGTTCTGTGAAAGCGTTTCAAGTGAATGTCGTGTTCTGAGGTGTGTCTTTGAAGTCAAGTGTAGTGACGTGTGCTGCAGTTTGCATCGACTTTTCGGTAAGTGTTATTTGGCAACATCAGTTATAACCATATATTAGTGAAACTAGTTAGGTGAACGAAACTGCAATTGTTACCCTGTTACCCCTGCAATTTTTATAGTTGTGTTTTGAGAATGCTGAAAAAATTGAAACTGTGTGATGTTAGTTTGGTGGAGGATGATATAATTCGAAGGAGATTAATTGAGAATTGTGCATACTATGCCAGAACGAGACACAAGAGGAACTGACGTATCCGGGAAGGAGTCTCAAAGCTGAGAAGTATGTTGGCAGCACTTTCCAGATCTATCAGATTTTGGATAGGAAAAATATGACAGTATTTCCCATGTGGCGCAAAGCCTGTAGCCTCTAGAGCGTGCGAAAGTCTAAGTTAAGTGTAGCTGTAAAAAGGGCTGCACCGCAACTCGCTGTAAATGTCTCAAGAACGATCTGAAATGCTGAGATCTATGTAAATGTAGTTGTGGCACATCTGGAAGTGAATAGTAGTTCTATATGTGTCACTCGAATTAATGTCTAATGCACAGGTACTATTTTTTGGCATTGGTATGAATTAAAAGTCTTATTCCACCATTATTATAAGAAAACTTGCATATTAATTTATTCACCCTGTCATTATTTTCAACCTCACGTACACAAAACATGATTTTGCGGTAGACTAAAAAACTTTTTTGGAAAATAATGTTATTTTATGCATTTTCCCAACCGCCATTTTGATAAAAGTGGCCGTGGGCCCTGAAACACTTGCCTGTGACCTTAAAAATCCATAATGTGGCATGTGTATCAAATTTCAAGCCTCCAGGATACTTTTTGGCTTCGAGACAAGCGAAAATGTGGATTTGTGCTTGAAGTAGGCAGCCATTGCACTGTGACAATTTTAGGTACGGATGACAGGATTGATTGAATTAGTTCACCCAGGACAATATTTTAATGTAAATATAGATATTTTCAGTGTTGTATTTTAGTTTCAGTCATACCTCGATGATGCTAACGTGGTTGGCGAAACACACATCGAGTTTTGGTATTCGAGTGTCATGCTCAAGAGTTGTGATGTTTGTGAAAAGTACGTCTCCGGCTGACTACAGACGTCAACAGTAAAAAATGCTTAGATTTTCAAGCCTCATTATATTCGAATCGACATCCGGTGTTAAAGACTTACAAAATGTTTGTACTACACCGTTTTATGTTTGATACTGATTAAAATAGTGGAAATATCGTAGCTATCAGTGGCTCTGGAGAGATGTTGTAATAAACCGCACAGCACGCTGTAAACTTTCTACTGCCTATCGATCGCTTTGAAAATAAGAGGTGTTATAAGAGGGTATCGAATCTTTTTTTGAGTAAATGGTGGGTGTATCTCGAGTTCACCCCCAAAAATTTTTATTTTGCACGCCATCTTTCGGCAAATGAACTTGATATTTTTTTCCATCTTCGTGCCATCAGGAGGCATCATATTTGTTTTTACCAAAATCGGTTCATCCGTTCCCGAAAAAATTGATTTCTTTTCTTAGTCCTATAACTCCCTTAAAAACTACTTTCTAATTATAACATTCTGAGAATTGTGATGTTGATTATAATTTAATGCTCTGACAGACCCCAGGGCGAGAAGCGTGTGTCCCTGTAATTCCTCATTTTGTTCATTTCTTTCTACTCATTTTGTGTTAGGTTTTATTTTAGTACTTATTCTATATTATAAATTGCTCTTGTGTGACTGGCTGTATGGTCTATGACCCAAAGCCATAAAAAAAAAATCTTAGAAAGTGCATGTTATGCCACTATCAACATATGGTCAAAATTTCGGCAATATCTGTGCGGAGGTAGCTTACACATGCTTACCCTGCTATAATGTTTGGTGCATTCGTTATTATTGCTGAAGTTATTAAGAAAAAGAGAAAACAAACAAAATCTCTCTAAATGCATGTAACCGCTCCAACTTGCTATGAGAAATAATACTATAGTGTAGTCAGTACATTAAAATTAGTGTCCTTGTAAACCTGTAAATGTAGTCAACCATTACCACATATTTGTTTTTACTTTATTTTTATTTTCAATAAAGACATGTAGTTTCAAACAAGTTACAATAAGTATCTTTCTGTCTCTGTTACAGGACGTAATCTCCTTGACTGGATAGGATTTGGAACAGGTCCAGACACAGACCCATATTTAGCACAAACAAATTCAGCCTGTCTAAATGGAGATCTTGCGGAATGTTTTAAATCAAGGGCACTTAGTTCCTTTGAAGAGTTCTTCAATGCAGTAAGTAAATCAAAACAAAGTTTGTCTTATAGTTTGTGCAGCAATTTGTCTGGAATATCATATTTTCTTATCGAAAAATATTGCGGTTCTCATTATAAATACACAATAGATCGACATTGACATCTCAAACTAATTTCTATAGTGGCGACCACAGTTTCTTTTAATATTCCTTCCCATTAAATATTTTCGAGCACTTTAAAACAATAATCCCTGTATTGTAGATAATTTATACATTATACCTTTTTACCTCCAAAATTAATAAATTACGTAGAAATATTTTATTTAAAACTATGCATTTTGACATATCAGTCTTTTTATTTTTGTATCGATTCTGATTATGCTAGCAACTAAAAAATTCTAAATATAATTTATCTCTTTATTATTTGGCAATTCTCATTATAACACTAGTCTCTACATAGCCCCTTACGATATGAAGAGTAAACTTGTATCCACATAGCCCCATGCGACCATGAAGAGTAAGTTAAAAATGCCCATATATTAATAAAAAAATAAAATCTACTGAAAACTAAGCGTTGTATTTTTTTGACAACCTATATCTGGTGCTAGAGAACAAACAAAGTCCTAAACTGATGTATTTCTAGACCTTGTCTTTAAAATATATACATTCATGTGGATGCTAGTTTACTCTTCATTGCCGTAAAAGATTATTCGGATACTAGTGTTACCATGAGAATGATCAAATAAGAGATAGCAAAATGCAGGTTATCGATAGAATGCAAATATTGGAAATTAATATTTTTAGAGATAGTTTTCTTTTTATTTCCCATATATTAATTTTCCTCCCCTTTGCCAAATCCTATAAAGAATATGTTTTATTACCATTATATGCAAAAAATAATTGACTTTTAAACATACATAGAGACTATAGGCTTCATTACTAGATAGGAATAAATAGTTGAAGGTCAGTTGTTTCTATCAGTCAACGTCAAATATTTGATATCTAATTTTAAAAGCTTCACTTTTGTGGAAATAAAAAAAAAATTTAAATTTCGGTATTAGTTTTTGCATGAAACTTCTTTATGTCTTTCGGAAGAGCTACAAAATAATGGCGAAAAACGTTTCAAAGGCTAAATATTTCCAAGAGATAGAATGATAAACCTTCATGTAAGTTAATTTATTTGAATGTATATCTTTTAAAGACAAGGTCTGTAAATAAATTCAGTTTAGAGATTTTGTATTCTCTAGCACAACCAGATCTAGGTTATTAGAGAAATACAAAGGTTAATTTTCAGTAGATTTTAGTTTTTTATTGAATAGATAGGGTTATGTTCTCATTTTAGATTTATTCTTGATGGCCGTAAAAGGCTATGTGGATTGTGGATAGTAGTTTTCTTTTCATAGTCGTAAGGGTCTATATGGATACCACTGATACAATGAGAATTGTCAAATAAGACATAGATAAATTCATTTGCAAATGCAGTTTATTGATAGAGTGCAATGTTTGGAAATTGATATTTTTATAGAAGGTTTTTCTTTTTATTTTCAGAGATTCCATTTTCTGCTGTTTGCCAGATCTTGTCTTATTACAGTAATATAATGGAATAAACGTTAGTGAATGTTATAAGATCCCATATGTAAATATCGGTTAAATATTTTAAAGATAACTCTCACAACTAATGTACAAAAAATATCGTTAAAACAATTATAGTCCAATTTTGACAATCCAGAAACCAATTAGTTGCTTATTGATTATCTTATAAAACTATGCTTATTATCAAAAGTATAGATTGTAGAATATAAAGTTGACAAAATTCTTTTAATTGTTCGTACAAAATACTATTTTAGAATTAGCTTTGACCATAAATGAAAAGAACAATTACTGAATTTATTTTATCGTTAAAATAAAATTCAGTCCACTAATATACAATGCAACCCATTTTAAATCTGACCATCTTTTTATAAATTGTATTTATTAGTCGATTTTGACCTCATTTTTTAAAAAGGTATAGCCCTAAAACTGTACTATTGGAGAAAACGTCTTATTTTATTCTTAATATGCATGGTGTACCGCGATTTTTTTAGGGAATGTAATTCAAGAAATCGTGTTAGTGATTTTTTTATATAACATCAGAATACATCCCTGTACTCAGCACTCTCCTAAATGGGGATGTACCAAATTTAAAAAAAAATACCAATTAATAAAATGTTTGCATATAAACCTGTGTCATGGAATAATCATCAAAACAGATAATAAAATTCATTCTAATAAGGAATGAAAACGTATTGACACCAATCACGTCGCAGAAATCACATGGAACCAATAATAATCGTAATTGTAACAAACATGTAATATTTAAACCCTAATATAATTTTCTTAACAACAATAAGTGTAATGTAATAAATAAAGATTATAAAAGAGAAACTAAATTTTTGAAGCTCATCATTTTTTAATATTATTTAACACTCTTCTTAATTGTGTAGGGTAATTTCTAGGTATGCATTCCTTATCCTTATTCTAACTCAGAGGTCTTCAATAATAATCTGGGGTCTTGATTTATATACTTTTTCCTTAATAGCACCCAAAGAAAAAGTCCGTTGGTGTTAAATCCGGTGATCTAGGGGGAAATTGAATTAGAAGGCTGTTGTGACCTATCCACCTATATCGAAATTTATTATTTAACCACTGTCTCACTATCACTGTATTATGTACAGGACACCTATCTAACTGGAATTTTAAATTAACGTAGTCACGAAAGACCAAACTGTCCAGTGTTTCCGAAAATTCATTCCTCAATAAAACCGATAATTGAAATCTATTTAAATTGCCTTCAAAGAAGAACGGATCAATAATTTTATTATGGAGTATCCCGCACCACGCATTTACTTTTAGTGAATATTGTCTTCTACAATTGATATAACTCTTTCTGGGTTTTCTACTGACCAGTACAGAGAATCGAGGGACTAAAACGTACCATTGATGGTGAAAGTGAGTTCGTCGATGTAAATTTTTTTAAAATTAAATTAGAATTCTCCTTAAGCCCATAAACCAAAGTTCAATCTTCTACCTTCATCTCCGAGCTCTAAAGTGTTCTTAAACTTTGGTTTATATGGTTTCAAATGGTTCTTTACAAGACATCTTCTAATAGTTTCTCATGGAATATTTAAATCTAGACTGGAACCTCTTGAGTTGGAGTTGGAGTATTATGAAAATATTTCAAAATTTTATCATTATGTCTAGTTAAAAAATATGCGTGATTTCCGCCTCTGATAATATGTTCTAATACTGAACCTGTGTTATTGAAATCTTTATTTATATTATATACAGTACTATTACTGACTATTGGTCCATTGGGATATCTAGTAGTAAATTCCTTAGTCGCTTCTTTTACCCAACGAACATTATCACCAATCAAACGAACTGTTTCAGTTCAGTTCCGCTTTAGTTGTTCCATAGTAAATATCACATATTCTTACAAATACTTAGCACTCAAAACTTATTCACACTCTAAATGGCAGTTAACAATATTGTCTGATTGTTTCAACAATTGCCTTTTCGTGACTAATTTATAGGAAGCAAAGGAAATAATAACTTCGCTTGCAAGTCTAGAAAAATAAGTCATCAGAACGTACTTTTAAAGAAAGCATTATTTGATACCTACAATAAGTTCGACTTGAATTTATTATTCTTAATTTCTAGCTCCTCCAATGCAGGTAGTTAAATGGAAATTGTTATTGTTTTTAAGCTCAATGTTTTAACTTATTAATCTCACTTTTTCTTACTTTTTATTGGGTATTTTGCCACTGAAAAATATTTAAAAATTTTAATGAAAAAACCTCTGCGCCAAACGGATCAGACAGAGGTTGGTTCTTGAGTACTTGACTGTTTCAAAAAGTCTCACACCTGAAAATATATAAACTAGAACAATGTTATAAACTAAAAACTCAAAATCAAAGCTATGGGTAGTTAACGTTTCGGAAGTAGATTCTCTCCACAGGAGGTGGTGGAGTTTGAAAAATATTGGAAAGGAATCTGAGGCCTTGGTTTCTAGTATATACACCGAATCCCAAATTTCTGTACTGTTACCAGCTTGATTTACTTATTCCCTTCTACGGAATCATCCCAAAATATAATCTAGTTCCAGATGTCGTTATAATACATACGTCTACCAAATTACAAGTGAATATCTCAATATTCAATCAACCCCTTTAATAATGTAGTAAGGGTGGTGGAAGGGTTGAAAAATATTATTAAAAAATCTGAGGCCTTAGCTTCTAGGACATACACCGAATTTCAAGTTGCAGTACTCTTACCAGCTTGCTTTACTTATTTTACCCTATTTACCTCTACTTACCCCCACTCCTTCAACGCAATCATGTCAAAATATAATAAGAATGTACCAAATTTCAAGTAAAAATTTAAATTTAATTTTATCAACTCTTTTAATAAGAGATTGGGGGTGGTGGGGGTATGGAAAATACTAATAAAAAAACCTGAGACCTTCGCTTCTAGTATATACACTAAATCACAAATTTCTGTACTTTTACCAGCTTGCTTTACTTACTTTCCCTTATATACCTCTATTTAACCCCCAACCCTTCAACGGAATCATCTCAAAATATAATCTAGTTCCAGATGTCTTTATAATACATATGCGTACTAAATTTTATGTGAATATCTCAATTTTATTTTATCAACCCCTTGAATAATGGAGTAGGGGTGGTGGGGGGCTGAAATATATTATTAAAAAATCTGAGGCCTTGGCTTCTAGTACATACACCGAATTTCAAGTTTCTGTACTCATACCAACTTGCTTTACTTATTTCCCCCTATTTACTCCAAAATAACCCCCAATCCTTCAACCGAATCATCTCAAAGTATAATCTACCAGTTCCAGATGTCGTTATAATTCATACGTGTTCCAACTTTCAAATGAATGTCTCAATTTTATTTTATCAACCTTTCAATAATGGAGTAGGGGTGGTGGGGGGCTGAAATATATTATTAAAAACTCTGAGGCCTTCGCCTCTAGTACATACACCGAATTTCAAGCTTCTGTAGTCATACCAGCTTGCTTTACTTATTTCCCTCTATTTACCCCTAAATAACCCACAACCCTTCAACGGAATCATCTCAAAGTATAATCTAGTTCCAGATGTTATACGTATATGTGTACGTCTATATAATAACATGTGCACGTATATATGTGTATGTTTGCATGTTCATTTATTTGTTTTGGTCCATGAAGTAGGCTTAGTAATCTTTAAATAATTAGTTTTATCCAAATGTTAGTTTGTATTTATATTTAATTGCATTAAATAATGTATGCATACTGCATATGTATGGTTTTCATATAGTATAATTTTAATTTTACGATGTACCTATCTATATATCAATGTATTACGTTCTCGAAACAAGTGTTTTATACACTTATTGAGTAACTTATTTATTTACTATGATTTTTCTACTATTTTCAGTGTACTTTTGATACTTGTTGTTGCTGTAAATAAATAAATATTATTATTATTATTATTATTATTATTATTATTATTATTATTATTATAATTCATACGTTTACCAAATTTCAAATAAATCTCTCAATTTTATTGTATCAACCCTTTTAATAATGGTGGTGGTGGGGGGTTGAAAAATATTATAAATAATCTGAGACCTTGGCTTCTAGTACATAAACCAAATTTCAAGTTTCTGTAGTCTTACCAGCTTGCTTATTTTCCCCTATTTACCCCTATTTAACCCCCACTCCTTCAACGCAATCATGTCAAAATATAATATAGTTTCAGCTATAGTTATAATATATAAACGTACCAAATTTCAAGTGAAAATTTAAATTTAATTTTATCAACTCTTTTAATAAGGGCGTGGGGGTGATGGGGAGATGGAAAATACTAATAAAAAACCTGAGACCTTCGCTTCTAATATATACACCAAATCCCAAATTTCTGTACTTTTACCAGCTTGCTTTACTTATTTCCCCTATATACCCCTATTTAACCCCCAACCCTTCAACGGAATAGTCTCAAAATATAATCTATTTCCAGATGTCGTTATAATACATATGCGTACTAAATTTCATGTGAATATCTCAATTTTATTTTATCAACCCCTTGAATAATGGAGTAGGGGTGGTGGGGGGCTGAAATATATTATTAAAAAATCTGGGGCCTTGGCTTCTAGTATATACACCGAATTTCAAGTTTCTGTACTCATACCAGCTTGTTTTACTTATTTCCCCCTATTTACCGCTAAATAACCCCCAACCCTTCAACGGAATCATCTCAAAGTATAATCTAGTTTCAGATGTCGTTATAATTCATACGTGTATCAACTTTCAAATGAACATCTCAATTTAATTTTATCAACCCTTTTAATAATGGAGTAGGGGTGGTGGGGGGCTGAAATATATTATTAAACAATCTGAGGCCTTTGCCTCTAGTACATACACCGAATTTCAAGTTTCTGTAGTCATACCAGCTTGCTTTACTTATTTCCCCCTATTTACCCCTAAATAACCCCCAACCCTTCAACGGAATAATCTCAAAGTATAATCTAGTTCCAGATGTCGTTATAATACATACTTGTACCAAATTTCAAATGAATATCTCAATTTTATTTTATCAACCCTTTTCATATTGGAGTTGGTGGGGGTTGAAAAATATTATAAAAAAAAATCTGACGCTTTGGTTTCTAGTACATACATCGAATTTCAAGTTTCTGTAGTCTCACCAACTTGTTTTACTTATATTCCCTTATTTACCCCAAATTAACCCCCAACCCTTCAACGGAATCATCTCAAAATATAATCTAATTTCAGACGACGTTATAATACATACGTGTACGAAATTTCAAATGAATATCTCAACTTTATTTTATCAACCACATTAATGGGGTAGGGGTGGTGGGGGGTTGAAAAATATTTAAAGAAAATCTGAGACCTTAACTTCTAGTACATACACCGAATTTCAAGTTTCTGTACTCTTACAAGCTTGCTTTACTTATTTTCCTCTATTTACCCCTATTTAACCCCCAACCCTTCACCGGAAATCCTCAAAAACCATCCAGTTCCAGATCTCGTTATAATATATACGTGTACAAAATTTCAAGTCAATATCTTAAACAGCTCCGGAGAAAACGTGCGGACAAAAAAAGTTGCAGACAGACAGACAGACAGACAGACAGACCGACCGACAGACAGACAGACAGACAGAAATTTTAATTTTTGCTCAAATTTAAAATCTCGACGTTTCTAACCTATTTCACGAATAAAAATTTTTTTTTGCGATTACTATACTTCCAATCCACTACGTGGATGTGGAAGTAATATGTACTTATATTATGGTTTCTAAATTGTATATACTTTAAGTTGTCATTTAATGCAAAATATTCCGTTAAGTACGTGACGTCAATTTTAGATTTTATGCGTAGAAACTCAATTACGTCTAATTTGCTAAGTAGACCTTGTACATTGCCATGAAATATTCTAATATGCTTGTTACTGTAAGAAATATTCGAAGCTACTTTGTCATTTTCGGTCAAATCATTCGCGAAAAACTTATATTTTCTTAATAAGGGAACCTTTAGGTCAATTTTCACTTTAAAATGCTTCCTCTAGTAAATCGTAGCCAAGTTCTACTTTAAAAGCTTCTGTTTTGCCATTTTTAAACTTTGAAAGTATTTTAGTTATTGTTTCATATCCAGGGAAGGTTACGAGTACGTGTTGATTCATTTCTTGGAGACCTGTGTCAGGGGTAACTCGTCCTAGGACGAGTTACCCCGTCCTACGTATATCCATAGTTTTCCGCCAACAGCAGTAAGATTAGATTTACCTTGAGTTCCCGTACCATACACAGCCGTGGGTTTTTTTGAGTGTTGGGTTTGCTTTTGAACATTATTTTTTTGTTTATTTTGTATGTCATTGCCCTTCTGAACAGCTGTTGTATTTTCAGTGGTTTTATCAGTTTTCTTTTTAGTTATACTGTTTTGTGCCACCTGAACTTTATCTACTTAAGATTTTTTGTTGGAGATATCTTCTTGTTGGAATTTACAGTAGTCCAGTGATTTATTGAAATCTTGTTAGATGCATTATTTTTGTTAGTAGATTTTTGATTATTTAGGGACTCACCCTTTGTCAATAGATGAATAAGTTCAATGTTTGACTCCCGTAGAATAACAACTCCTCTTGAAGTTTAGAAACCGTTTTGATTTAGCTCAATCATAGTTGATTTAGTGACATCACTAAACACTGATTTTATTATGTCATTAGTTAGCAGTCTCATCACTGGATTTGGTTGAGCGTAGAAGATACTTTTTATGTATTTATAATACTTATATTTTCTTAATACTTAATATGCGAGCGTATTCAACCATAGCCTTCGCAGGAATGTGAGTCTGATGTTTATTTCATGACTTACTATGTCTACAATAATAAATACAAACTAATATTTTCGTTTTAAAATGTATCTCCAAAATTTTATCAAGTCGTGTTTTTTTATGAAATTTGAAATGCACCCATTTAGGAGTGGCCTGAGTATAGGGATGTATTCAAATGTTACATGCAAAAATCGATAACACGATTTCCTTAATTTTAGCCCCTACAAAAATCGCTGTAGGTCATGATTATTAAAAATAGCGTATGACGTTTTGTCCAAAAGTACAGTTTGAATAAAAAATACAACTTTTATGAGGGTGTTCAGATTTGAAATGGGTCACACTGTATATGAATAAAAGTAGTTTAATAAGGCTTTTGCTGGATAAGAATAGTGATTTGGCCCACAGACACAATTTTTACCCCCACTTCCCCCTGGGGGGTCTGGAAGCCCAAGAAAACTGTTATTACTCGAATATTTTCTATTTTGTCCCCTAGTAGACGATTCTTTACCAAAAAAATCAGGAATACGGAGGAAGTAGAGTTACTTCAACTCATTTTTTTTTCAGAATTCTCTGACCCCACTGCCCTCCCCAAAAATTACAAAATATTAAAAATAAATTTCCCGAAATCTAAGACAATAACATCGCTAAAAATTTTATAATTTGTTTATTTTGGTACAAAAAATCTACAAGAATTTTTGTAGCCCTAGAAATTGTTGCGTTATACTCAAATATTAGGGAAACCGTTACTTTCGCGTTTTTTTGCGGTTTTGTTCCTTTTAAAACGTTCTTTAAGACAGAATTACATGCTTTGTCACAGAAAATTATATACTGTATTATATTTACATAAAATGATTCCATTTATGTCTATATTGACGGCCAATACAACTCCCCTTGCTAGATATAAAGGCCCAGAAAACTTGTAGCTTGTTTATTTTTTACTTTGTCACCTAGTGCACGAATTATTATCAAAAAAATCGGTAAATGCATTTACACAGAACTTCCCTCTTTATTTGTGCATGGCGGTCACTAAAAAATTAATAATTACGAAGTGACATTGAGAATAATAATCGGAATATAGTTATCACTATTATTACAAAGAACACCTGATAAGTTTTGGTCAAAAAAATATACAGAGTGCTCATCCAACAGCAACAGTTCAATACTAAATAACAGGTGCCAAATATGGAAGGCTGGGCAAATACCTTTATAAATGTCCACCATGACTGAATTATTTCTTGGGATGACCACCCTGTACGTGTACATTTTTCAATAATAGTATAATAGGTGCATATACCTAATATTATTGCCATCTGTCACATTTTCAATTCCACATAGACGTAGTGGAGTGGAAGCATAGTAGTGGTTAAAAAATTTCCTTTTTTTTTTAATTTTTCAAAAATGTTTTTTAAAAAATGTTCAAAATTTTTTTCTTCTGAAATACGTTTAGAATGCCATGACACATGGAAATTTTAAATTTGAGCAAAAAGAAAAGTTTCCTTCTATTCTACAGTGGTATTTTTTTTAATTGGTTTATAATGCCATGAAACGTGAAAATTTTAAATTTGAGGAAAAAAAAATTCCATCTATTCTAATTTATTCTAGTGGAAATTTTAAATTTGAGCGAACAAATTTTTTTTCATCTATTCTATACCTAGTGATAGATTAAATGCAAAAAAATTTTTAATCAAAATAATTTTTAAATTTGTTTGAATAGGTTTAGAATGCCATGAAAACGTGAAAATTTTAAATTTGAACAAAGAAAAAAAATCAGTATGTATCAGTGGTAAATTTTTTTCAAAAATAGTAAAACAATTTTCTAAAATTTTTTTTTAAATAGGTTTAGAACGCCATGAAACGTGGAAATTTTAAATTCGAACAAAGAAACAAAAATTCCGTCTGCTTTAGTGGTAAAAGTTTTTTCAAAAATGTTGGTGAAAAACATTTTTCAAAAATGTTGGTGAAAAAAATTTCAAAAAAAACTTTTTTTTCGAAATAGGTTTAGAATGCTATGAAACGTGGAAATTTTAAATTTGAATAAAGAAAAAAAAATTTCGTCTATTTTGGTGGTAAAAAATTTTTCAAAAATGTTGGTAAGCAAAAAATTCTATTTTTTTTTAATATGTTTAGAATGCCATGAAACATGGAAATTTTAAATTTGAACAGACATTTTTTCATCTATTTTAGTGGTAAAAATTTTTTCAAAAATGTTGGTGAAAAACATTTTTCAAAAATGTTGGTGAAAAAAATTTTCTATTTTTTTTTTCTGAAATAGGTTTAGCGTGTCATGAAACGTGGAAATTTTAAATTTGAGCAAAAAAATTTTTTTTCATGATTTATTCCCTTTAGACGATCCACCCTGTATATTTTCCAGTGAATGTTCTACCAATTTTTCGCTGACAGTAGGGTCAACTACCTACCAAATTTGAGTGCTCTCCGTCAAGCAGTTTTTTAATAAATGCACCAACAGACAGACAGACTGACTGACGGAATTGAAAAACCTATATTTTCGTAATCTCCGTGATCTGAAATGTTGACGTCTTCTGTCATTTTTGTGGTTTTCATGTTTTTGCTAGCAGTTGGATAATGTCCTTTTCAGCTCTTCTCAGCTTCTTCTGTTGGCCTTTGTCGTTGCTGCGTTTTTGATTCCATATTTCGTCGTAGGCATTATGATGGTCGGGTATATCTTTTCGGTTAGGCACCATGGTGATTTATTGCCCTCAATGAAGGGTAGTAGAACTCTTGTGACTCTGTAGGCTGTGAACATCCTTGTTTGACTCCTATATTCTTCATTTTTGATTCCGTCGTCTGTCCAAACCATTCTTGCAGTGTTTTCGTGTCATTGTTGACCAATTTAGTTCCTTTTCTGTTTATTGTTTTTCTATCTCCTCCGGGTATTTATTTTTGATTTCTTCGTTCTGTAGCAGGGAGATGTTCCGTGTGTCATTTGCTGTTTTTTTTGTGTGCTTCTTGTTTCTTTATTACTAGTGTTCCGTATAATATTTTGTGATCTGTTTTGTCGTTTGTTGCTTGTTTTGCTTTAATGTTTTTAACCCTGTCCCTTATTTTTCTTTCCACTAGGATATGATCTATTTGAGAGTTGATGTTTCCTTCACTCCAGGTATTAAGGCAGGTTAGGTTCTTGCTCCATGTGTTTCTAACTGTTAGATCGAACAGATATGCCAAGTTTTTTAGCGAGCTTCCATTATCGTTTGTCCTTTCCTATATGCGCGTTGAAGTCTCCTTGTATTATTATGTTCATTTTTCTATTCCTATTTCTTCTAGTCTCTTGGGTGATCTGTCTGAATACTCATCCTGTCCGTTTGTCGGAGGGCACATGTACTCCTAATATGAATATGTTTTCCTTTCTAATTTATAAGTCTGCTGAGGTTATGTTTTCGTTTAGTTTTCTTGCCTTTATCTGGATAGGGGTGTTCTGTCTTATTGCCCATGAGACTCCTCTGCTGGTTTTTTCTTTGTCCCCTCCACTTAGAGGCCATTTGTAGTTTTGAGTAACTGCGGTTCCGTCTATCATGTGTGTCTCTTGTATGCATGCAACGTGTATGTGTTCCGTCATAAGAGTCTCGTCGACTTTTTCTCTCTTTTCTCTCGTTATGCAGCATCTGACATTCCATGTCGCCAGAATGATGTCATCGTGTTGTAATTCTTGACTGTTGGTTTCTTCTGTTCTTTGTGATATTTGGTACATGTTTATGTGCGTTGCTTCCTCTAATTCTGGGCGGGGTGTTATTGCCCCAGTTCGAGCGTATGTTTCTTTTGGTTGTTCTTCTTCATGTTTTTCTTGTACAATAATCTTGTACCGGGGTACTAGTTCATGGATGGATGCCTGCATGAATGGCATGATATGATCTAAGTGATTTTCGATATAATCAGCTACTTGTTTTCCTAGGGTTTTCGTTGCATTGGTATGTGCCTGTGATGTTATATTTTCTCCATCCAGTTGGTGGTTTAATGCTCCATATAGGCAATTTCCGCCGCCGTCGAGTTTTTGTACCAGTAATTGGAGTGTTCTCGTTTCAACGGGTAAAAAAGTTTTTATTCAGGATAATCCCTTCAAACGGCCAAGAAGCACCCCATTTATCGGTTTGTATGCATGAACGCGCGAAGCAAGGGTTTTAATCCGAATTTCTTCAGTTTGACTGGGAGATGATAGAGGGCGAAGGATAATGATAGAGACATGACTGTGTCCCAAGGGATGCTTCTCTACTTCTTACCTCAATCTCTGTAAGTATGTGCGCAGTGGAAGCTGCATAGAGAGATGCTGTTCCCTCTCGGTTACTGTGTATTGTGTGTACGTGCCTCCACGTTGAATGGGTGTGTGCATTGGAAGCTGCTAAAGAGATGCTGTCCTCTCTCGCCTAAAAGTATTTTATTCGTCATTAGCATCATCGAAAATGGGGGGGGGGCTAATTTCAACAAGAAGAGATATATTTTAAATGTTTCCGCCTCCTGGAGGGTAAATTCAATCTCCAAGAGTGGTTACAGTCATGTCTCTGACATTATCCTCTTCGCCCTTTACCACGTCTACGTCAAAGGACCCCGCACAAACGCTATGGGAAATGGGTTTCGGTAGAATGGTCTGAATTTTTAGTATATTGTAGCTCTTGTCATCCTGAGCAAAAGTCTCCATGGCCACGATGCTCCATTTTGAATATTTTGGCTCCTATAGAGCACCAAAACTCCATACCCGCACTAATCTTATGCAAATTGGGTTTCGGCGGAATCGTCCAAATTTTTGGTATATTGCAGCTTTTGTCGTCCTGAACAAAGTCTCCGTGGCCACGATGCTCCATATTTAGTATATTGACGACTATCGAGCACCAAAGCTCCATAGCTACGTCATAAGTTAATACTTTGAGTAGATAGATAGATTTATTTAATTTTTTTGTGCCAATTACAAAAATTGGATAGAATATGTCAAATAAAAAATACATAAAAAATACAATAAATTACAAACATTTTACAATAGTTTAGGATCTTATTAAAATACCCAAGTTTATACGAATAACTAAAATTATAAATAGACATCAAATTAAAAATTAAGTAAAACAATGAGTATTAAAAATGAATTATTATTTGTTTGCTTATAATTGTATTGAAACATATTCTTTATAGGATTTTGCAAACAGCAGAAAAAAACTGTCTATAACTAAAAGAAAAACTTTATGTAAAAATATTAATGAAATCTTTGCATTCTTTCGATAACCTGAATTCTGGTTATGCTAGCAAAGTAAAATCCTAAAATGAATTTGTCTAATTTCTAATTTGACAATTCTCATTCTAACACTTGCATCCACACAGTCCCCTACGGCCATGCAGATTAAACTAGTATCCACATAACCCCCTACGATCACGAAGATTCAGTTAAAAATGAGAACAAAGGCCTGAAATGAATTTGTTTATCTACCTGGTCTTAAAAAAAATTCATTCTAATGGATTATATTTTCATGAAATCTATCATTCTGTTTCTATTCCATTAGAATGAAATTTTTTTTAAGACAAGGTAGATAAATAAATTTATTTTAGGCCTTTGTTCTCATTTTTAACTGAATCTTCATGATCGTGGGGGTTATGTGGATACTAGTTTAATCTGCATGGCCGTAGGGGACTGTGTGGATGCTAGTGTTAGAATGAGAATTGTCAAATAATAAATTAGACAAATTAGTTTTAGGATTTTAATTTGCTAGCATAACCAGAATTCAGGTTATCGAAAGAATGCAAAGATTTCATTAACATTTTTACACAAAGTTTTTCTTTTAGTTATATATAGTTTTTTTTCTGCTGTTTGCAAAATCCTATAACGAATATGTTTCAATGAGTATTAAGTTATATAAAAGTGACCATTTAAATGAATTTTTGTCTATTGACTAAAATTTTCAAATTCGTGGAGTAAAAACCATTGTTAGATAAAAATCTAAATAATTCAGATTTGAATTCGATTAAATTCTTGACTAGTCTAACGTTTGAGACAAATTTATTAAATAAATACTTTCCAGCATATATGGGAGATTCTTTATATAGGGCTCAAATAAAATTATTAACATTAACGTTTTTTTGTATTGTATTTGTATTTGTCACGATGTGTTGATAAGCCATTATTTATATTATAGATATATAAAAATAATTTATATAAATGCATATGACCATGAGAATTTTATTATTTTTAAAAGTACTACGATAAGAATCTCAGTATTCCAAATTGAAAATTATTCTCAATACTCTTTTTTGCAGAACAAATACCCTCTCTCTAGATCTATACCTTGACCCCAGGCAATTATATTTTAAGACAGTTTTGAACAGAATAAGGCATAATACACATCTATCAAAGAGCTTCGATCTAAACTATTTGTTAACATTAAAATTGCAAAAGAGGATTGACTTAGTTTAGTACAAAGTTAATCAAATGTTCCTCCAGAATTATTCCTAGAAAATTTGTATCTTTTTCTAAGCTTACCTGATTACCATTTAAGATAAAATTAGCAGTTTTGTAAACATTTTTTGTCCGTTTTGAATAAGACACATACGGTTTTCTCATAATTGATGATCAACCTGTTTTTATAGCATCGTGTATTGAATTTATCAAGGGGAACTAGAAATTGTAACTAATGTTACAATTTCTAGAACTAGAAATTGTAACCAATGTTACAATTTCTAGTTCTTTGAGAGTTTTGGCCGAAATGATTGTAGATGTATTATCTGCATACTAAATAATTTCCTGTGATTGATAAACTCGGATAGATCGTTAATAAATAAAAGAAATATTAAAGGGCCAAACACACTATCCTGAGGAGTTCCAACTGATAAATCATATTCGTCCGATAGTGAATCCCTTAATTTAACAAAAGTTTTCTGTCCAACAAATATGAAATCAACCAGTCACTTACCTTACCACGTATCCCGATTTTTTCTAATTTATCTAAAACAAATGCCATGACACTCTATAATTTTTGAGAAAACACTTAATAATTATATGGGCCTGTAGTAATTTTATAACATTTTTATAACGCATACTTTGATTATTGAATTACCCAACTTCTGCATAAGAATAGTGCGGGTATGGAACTTTAGTGCCAAAATTTCAAAATGGAGCATCGTGGCCAAGGAGATTTTTGTTCAGGATGAGAAAAGCTACAATATACCAAAAATTCAGACGATTCTACCGAAACCACATTTTCCATAAGACTAGTATTGGGGTTTAGAGCTTTAATGCACCATAGGAGCCAAAATACTGAATATGAAGCATCGTGGCCATATAGACTTTTACTCAGGATGACGAAAGGTACAATATACTAAAAATTCAGATGATTCCGCCGAAACCCATTTCCCATAAAGTTTGTGCGGGGTCCTTTGCAGAAATTATCACAGAAACCCTTGATTTCGCGCGTCCGTGCACGCAAAACGATAAAAAGGATGAAATAGTATTTATCCATTTAAAGAGGTTGTTCTGAATAATAAAAATAACTCCCTCATATTCGTGTGCCACGCCCTAGAAAACGTGGGACGGGAGGTGATCTGTTTGCGTTATTCATTTGTTGCAAAATCGGTCCAAGATCACGACCCCTTACTTCACTAATATTATTTTTGTTGATACTGAATTATTTATATAAACAAAAAAGAAGATTTAGGTGAATATACAGGGTGTCCTACTTAAAATTCCTTGGGCTGTTTTCTCGAATTTTGAGTAAAAATACATTTTATTTTAATTTTGTATTAAAATGTGTTTCTGCATAGAAAAGAGAGACGGCAATAACCCCCTCGTCACGTCCCCTAATAATATACGATATATATTGTTAATTTTTTTTTCATCGCAGCTCTACGAACTTTTGTTTTGGCGCCATTTTAGCGTGGCGCACAGTGTGGCAAAATAGACAAAATTCGCTCTGTGGCTCAACTTTTGAGATATCGATTTTTTTTTAAATACTCGTAAAGGAGTTTGGAATAGTGGGTCACTGCGACTTTTTTGAAATTTTTTGTTTGTGTGTAAGGGTGAAGGTCATTCAAGGTCAAATTCGTTTTTTAAATGGGAAACGCCTATTTTTTTATAGCAAATTCGAAATGTCTCACTAAAAACAGACTAATTTTATTCGAAATTTTTTTCACAAATTGTCATTTTTTTTATTTATCCGGCGAGGAAAAATAAAAACTTTAGAACTTTTTGATTTTTTTACACGAAAAAGAAGAATTTTGGACAAAAAATACAAGAGGAAAAAAGAGTTTAGAATTATCCCGGGAATATTCTCCATTTTTCGGAATTTTGCAATGCCCCTTTTGATGCACTTGAAAACTCCACAATGCTCTTTTCTGCAAAGGGAATTGGAGAATTCCGAAAAAATTTGAGAATATTCCCGGGATGATTCCAAACTCATTTTGCCTCTTGCAATTTTTTTCCTCACCGGATAATTGAAAAAAATGACAATTTCAGAAAAAATGTTTGGAAAATAGTAGTCTATTTTTATTTAAAATTGAATTATTTTTTGTTTACTTATACTTGTAATGAAACATATTCTTTATAGGATTTTGCAAACTACAAAAAAAAAAACTATCTATGAGAACTAAACTAAAAATTTGTAAAATTTTGTAAAATCTACAATATTTGCTTTTGCATGGAACATCGTGTGAGTGGCTTTGTGCATTTCTGATGAGCCCCAAAATAAGGGCGAGAAACGTTTTAAAGATAAGCATTTCCAAAAACAGAACGATAGATTTCATTAAAATGTAATCCATTTGAATGAAAAGTATTCCAAAAGGCGAGGTATGTAAATAAATTCATTTTAGGCCTTTGTTCTCATTTTAACTGAATCTTCATATCCGTAGAGGGTTATGCGGATACTGGTTTATTCTGCATAGCCGTAGGGACTGTGTAGAAACTAGTGTTAGAAAGAGAATTGTTCAATAAGAAAGACAAATTGATTTTAGAATTTTAATTGCTAGCATAACCAGAATTCAGGTTATCGAAAGAATGCAAAGATTGTAAATCAATAATTTTACAAATTTTTTAGTTTTCTTTCTGCTGTTTGTAAAATCCTATAAAGAATATGTTTCATTACTAGTCTATTTTTAGCCAGATAATTCGAATTTGCGATAAAAAATAGGGGTTCCCTTCAAAAAATACTAATCTGACCTTGAATAGCCTTAGCCCTTCCATGCAAATAAAAAATTTCAAGAAAGCCGCAGTGACTTCCTATTCCAGACTCCTTTCTGAGTATTTGAAAAAAAAATCAAGTGGATATCTCAAATATTGAGCCTTAGAGCGAATTTTGTCCATTCTGCCACACTGTGTGGTGTGCATGCGGTGAACGCATTGCACGCGCACTTGGGTTTGCCCTGCCAAATACCAAACTTGCGAAATGCTCTCTTTGCACGACTATATACATAAATAGTCCTGGTATACAGATGAGAGAGGTATAGACATTAGATCCTTCTCTATGTTGAACATATGACCAATCCTTAAGAACTTTCTTCTTTTATGTTGAAATTTAAGGTACATCCTTCCAAACAATGTACTAGGGGTGCGTCATCCATTTTTAACTTTCTCTTCATCGATTTAAACTTTTGTTTCACGGTATCTAAAATGAAATTTTTATTCTAGGAATTTTTATAAAAATGAATAATTTTAGGTTAAACGCAAATAACTATATCAGTTTCAATTTATGTTTGTAGGGAGCCTGAATTGTGCATCAATTTGAAATATTTACAGTTGTATTTTTTTTAAGTTTATATTTAAAACATAACATGGATATTTTTTCCTATTTTTAGCCTTCCTACCATTTAAGTGAAAATGCAAGAATTTTTCGATTGCCAGAAGCTCAATTACGCCAAGTTATCCAAGGACCTTATGAATATTCAGAGAGCCCACGTGCTGATGAACCAGAATGGGATAAGCTAGTCAAGTTCGCTATGAGGAAGGTATGGCTTTACTATTATTTTTAGACAAATTTATATACTACCTTTGACTAAATGTTTTGAGATGAACGTCATAAACACGGCAAAATAACGCTTCGTATTATAGATATTAACTGAAAATATCAACATACACAAATCTAGTAGACACATACGAGTATAGTATTAAATTATTAAAGAATAATATATAAAACAATAGCCCTCGGAATAAGAGGATAAAATTTGAAAACATAAAACAACGTAAGCTACATGTGATGTAATCAGAACTAATAGTATGGGAGCTAGCATGCAATTACCTGACATATTTGTATCAGCTAGAGAAATGAATGAGTCTTTTTCCTTGGTAGACAATAGAAATGATATGAGAATCTTTAGTAGCAATGGAAATTTAATAAATTAGGAAATTAAATTAATTAGTGAAAAAATCAGCTTGATATTTAATAGTCATAGCTTAATAGTAAATACCTTGCAAGTTCAAAATGTCTGCCTGTGGACCTGAACTATACGGGATGCATGACGATCAAATTTTTGCAGTCACTAACTGGTAATTAATCGAGAATAAGATAAGCTTGATACTTGTTTGCCATGTCCAATAACGTAACTTGAAGGTTTAGACATTCTGCCTCTGGATCTTGACTAATTGAAATGTATGCCAATTGTATTGTCATATTCATTAAGCGATCGGTAGAAAAAATATACACTTAATACACACATTTGAACCAAGTATAACATACAGGGTCTCCTTGTACAGAATTAAGGGAAATTCAAGTTTGGCACAAAGTACAATTACTATTGCTTATTTGGCGATATAATTAACCCTCAGTACGGACGGCAGCTTCTCGCCGGCAGAGCGTCGCGTCGTAGATAAGAGAGGTATTGTTTGCGTAACATTAAATATATTACGGTATAGGGGCGCCACGTAAATTAAAAGAAATATATAAATTACATATGTAGATTTATGTTTCGCGAAGTTGCGGAATGAAAAACATTATAGAATTAGTGAGGATAAAATATATCCAAGTCACATTCAATACTTTGGACAAACGAACAAAAACAAATAATATGATACATTTGACAAAAGAAACATTTATTAATTAATTAGATGTAGACATATATGTACAACAACAATATTTTGTTTTCCTTCTTCAATTCTTTGGGACTTTCTGCCACATGCATGTTTCCTTTTTAGGCGGTGCTCGGGGAATCTACAAAATATTACAATTAACCAGTGTGTTACTTGTAGATAACCTCTACGCCTGTGAATTTTACGTCAAAGGATCAGTTAGAGGTTGCTTTTTTAAAATAAACAACACAAATAAGTATAGAAACTTAAAATTAAATATTTCGCCGACGTATCGGAAATCTAATCTGTTTCCTCAAGGCTTTTTTGAAAAATCTTTTTTGCTGTGTATGATAAATACATAGCTCTAAGAATGTTTGTTATATTCAATATCCATAAATATTTACTATTTACATAGAACTGTTGATATAGTTAACAGTTTTTTTAGTTTTTATTCAATGTTAAGTTTGTGTTTACCTGTAACATATTGGTTAATTGTGATATTTTGTAGATTCCCCGAGCACCGCTTAAAGAGAAAACATACATGTGGCAGGAAGTCCAAAAGAATTGAAGAAGGAGAAAAATAAGATAATGCCACAAATGACATTTAGACAATAACAATAATATGGTTATAAAAGTTATTATTTATGCTTGGATATTATCCAACAAATAGTTGGCCTTAATGGTTTATTAAATATACACAATATACAGTTGGTATAGCACTGGGTCCAACAAAAAGAGAAAATTTGCAAACTAAAATAGTACACAGTATTTAGATCTAAAGATACACACACACACACATACAAAAAAAGGTTATGTACTTTTGAGCAGAGTATGATACACCCTGTATTTTGAGCCGGTGGATCCGATGCCGTCGTCAGAATTACTCTATAACGTCAGGATTTTTCCTAATCCCATCCTAATTATGATTTTCACTGATTTTTAGCAATTTTTTGAGGTTAGGGAGAAATCCTGACGGCGTGGTGGAGCAATTCTGACGACGGCATCAGATTTAGCGGCTCAAAATACAGGGGTATCATAATTTGCTCAAAAGTATACGACCTTTTTTTGTGTATATCTGCGAATCGCACCTCCATTCATAGTACTATGCTGTTGCACACATTGAGTGCATAATATCTTATATGTGCAAAATATTACATAAAATGTCTATTGCTAATTAATAATTGTGTATGGTAAAAGAGTTTATTAATAATAAAAATCTAGCCTGTATATAAGTGGCGTTGATACTGGAATCGTGGTCGTAATAATGGAGCTCAAGCATGTAAGATAGTGGCACCTATTTGACTACCATGAGTAGTAGTATTATGTTTGTACATGTAGTGTAGAATGCTACCAAACTTCTGTAGTACAGAATCCTAGCTGTTTCCTCGTTGAGTAAAGTCCAGAACCCCAAAGATAGAACTAATAACCAACTCCATCTACAATTATAGGTACCCCTAAAATGCGAGTACTGCGATTATAAATAGAATTAAATAAAATAACGCAACTCACCTTCCTTAAAGGGGTTTCTGTTGACATGACGGCAAGGCGAGAAATATGCCGATTATATCAATAGGAAAATGACTAAAATTAATGACAAAAATGTACGAATATTGCGAAACAAACAGAAAAAGCTTACTTACAATGAAAGCAGAATTCTTTAAGCTTGAAAGTCAGGTGTAGTTCTCTAACTGTATGATTAACTTTACAAATACTTAAACCGAATATGTGGATAAATATCGAACTGGGCCTTCTCACCCACGAAGAGTCAGGTCTCGAATACCCTCCAAGTTCAAAGAAAACGAATATCATCCTGCGTTTGTTTAAGCATCCTACTGGATGCACAAACTAGTAATACATCAATGCTAATAAATTAGGACCTTTTTTCCTCTAATTAGGTATCAACCTAATCTTTATATAAAAGTAGCACATTGAAATGCTACACCCGGACATTTCAAGTTATTTAGTGAATAATAATATTTATTATATCACTTTTATTGTCTGCCATGCTCTAACGAACATAATTAATAATGTCTCTAGTTGATACGAATTTGTCAGGTAATTGACGTTATTTCTGTACTATAAGTATATTGAACTAGCTAAATGAAAACTCGAAATTAAGAACAATGTTCCACATTGCTTCATAATTTTTAAAGATTTGTTTATTTATTACTTAGTCAATGTTTTTGTGTCTGGTATTTTTTTCGTAATTTTATTTATTCGGACAGAATTTAATTCTCATCGCAATTCTTGCCTTTTTGAGCGCGATACAAAGTCAAAATAAACTTTAAGTGATGTTCCACGTAATAAACGGCTTTATTCAAAGAGTGTAGATGTACATTTACAAGTACATTACAAATAGCAATTTACCAAGGGAAATTTAGCCATGTGGCTATTCTTACACTAACCTTATAAATCACTTACCTAACTATATAAGTTAAAAATAAAACATTAACATACAAAAATACAATACAATATTACAATAGTCTAATGTAATAGGGGACGGTATACACTTTATAAAATATATTTATAGAAATACTAAAAAATTACTTACTCAAAATAACTAAATAAAAGAATCAATCATAAACAGTGCAAAATGGTGCCCAAGAATATAATCTAGTTTTTGTTGGAATTAATGAACCAGGCTTTGATTTTTTTACGGAAGATATTAACTGCCGATAGATTTTTATATATGGGATCAATAGTTATATAAGGCTGCGGATGTGTAAGAAAAGCTACGTTGGAAGAGGGCTGTGCGATGTTGTGGCACTGTTAGCACGTACCGATGTCTGATGTTTACAGTATGTACTGACGATCTGAAAATTAACTTGTCTCTCAAGTACCTTGGAATAGAATATTTTATTAAAGAAAATAAGAAAACTGCATAGTGGAATTTAACGAGTTGTTCCATTTTTAACCAACGCAACTCAACATATTTGCTTGAAACATGATCAAATTTTCTTAAGTTGTAAATAAAACGACAACAACAGTTTTGCAACACTTGTAGTCGATTTTTTGTAGCTTGATCCAGGCAGTAAAAATACACAAAATTGCAATAATTGAATACAGGCATGACTAAAGTTTCGCAAAGTTTTTTACGTTGTTTAAAGTTCAAGATATGCCTGTTTGCATACAGTACTTTTAGCCGGGAGTAAAATTTTTGTAAAAGAATTTTTATGTGCTGCATAAAACGTAATTTTTCGACTATTATTACCCCAAGATTTTTGGCATGAGTAGAAAATGACAAATTTTCTTGATTAATATTTAGTTGAATAGAAGCCTTTAAGTGATCTCGAGTATGTTCTGAGCAGAATAGAATAACAACTGCTTTGGCAGGGTTAATTTTAAGGTTATGTTGATGCGAATATTGATAGATGTTGTCTAAATCTTGGTTGATCAAATTAGTGGCAATAGCTGCATTAGATGGCTCAAAACAGTGAAGAAGTTGGGTATCGTCGGCATATGATTGCACATGCGAACTAGTTACTACATTAAATATATCTGCTGTATATACAAGAAACAAAAGAGGACCAAGAATGGACCCTTGAGGAACACCTGACGAGATAATTTTAAAATCAGATATATTTCTTGCGACTGATACGCATTGGCGACGTTCGCTCAAATAAGAATTGAAAAACCGCAGGGATATCGCGTCGAAACCATAGTAATTTAGCTTTGCACAAAGAAGCGTGTGATCAATGGTGTCAAATGCCTTGGTGTAGTCTAGGGATATAAGAATAGCTGCCATACGTTTGTCTAGTGCGCTGATGATATTATCACTAAGGTTCAACAAAGCAGTAGTGGTGCTATGTGCTTTACGAAATCCCGATTGATGTAATGGGTATAAGTTTTGCAGTAAAAGATATTCGGTAATCTGGTCGTGAACTATTCTTTCTAGTATTTTTGAAAGAATTGGCAACAAGCTGATAGGCCTCACATCCTCCACGGTTGCAGGATTTGCTGTTTTTGGTATTGGACAAATAATTTAATTGCATCTTTCCATTTTGTAGGAAAGTAGCAGTTAATAATATGAGTGATATGCTTTATGATTATTGGGATGCATAATTTTAACATGTTTAGAGTTATTTTATCTTTTCCGGCAGTGTTCGACTTTATACTCTTGATAGCATTATAAACGGTATCGGTAGTAACAAGTGTGAAGGTGAACAATAAATTATCTTTAAATTTGGTGTTAGCATAGAAGTTTATCGTTCTATTGCAGTTATCGTTCTTGCAGAATACACTAAGGAAGAAGTCGTTAATATCTGCAGCATTCTGTAAATTAGGAGGTATGATGTTATCACGTTTAAATCGAATATTTAGTTGTAGCCGTTTCGAAAACTCGCGATTAGAAGTTTGATTTTGTAATGAACTTAAATACGCGGCTTTTTCTCTCCGCACCGATGCTAAGGCGAAATTACGAATATTTTCATAAGCTTTCCAGTTTTCTTGTGTCTTATTTTTGTTGTAAGCAGATAGTGCTCTGCCCTTTTCTTTTAAGATTAGCTTTAAGGGATAGGTTATCCAAGGCGCTGGGGGTTTGTTTACTCTCACTGTTTTCATCGGTGCATGAATGTTAAATAGTTCTGTGATATAATTGTTAACAGAGATACTTTGTACTCAATATTATTGACATAGAATAAGTTATCCCAGGGCACCTGGTTTAGATCGTAATAAAAAATCTCTTGGTCAAATTGCTTGAAATTTCTATAAGTAATAAATTTCTGAGTATTTTTAAAATGAAGAATAGTTATAAAACAGTAAGATAGTCTGTGATCGCTGAGAAAGTCAGCATTTAAGGTTCCACATTTGTTCACTATATCAGGACAGCTTATAAAAATATGATCTAATAGAGTGGAACTACTTCCGGGTTGGCTCATTTATAATTTGTGTTAAACCATGAGTATCAAAAAGTTCTGTAATAGGATTTCCCAAGTTAAATAGGTTTATATTCACGTCACCCACAATAACCAAATTATCGCATAATGTTAATAATGTTGGTACAATATTATCGAGAAGACCTACTGCCTGCCCCACATTTTGGTGCGGGGGTCTATAAAGTACGCCTAGTATTAAGCTATACCTACCTAACTGCAATTTGACCCAAAGATGTTCAAGTACCGCTTCCGCTTCTATAGTCTCTGTTTGTAATAATTGACAATTTATACCTGATTTGACGTAAATACCCACGCCTCCTCATCTGCCTAGCCGATCTTTGCGATATAGTCCATACCCCGGTATTGAGACTGCATCCGAGGAAATGTTATGCGAAAGCCAACTCTCAGATATGGCAACAATGCTAAAATCATTTTCTACAACTAAATCCACAAAATCGGCAAAACTCGCACAAAGAGAACGAACATTTATATGTGCTATTTTAATAACGTTATTTTATGTTGTTCATAATTACTTTTCATAATTAGGGCTTCTACTTTTATTTTGTATACATGACAGTTAATATTTTTTACCGCGTGATCTGTGGGTAGATTTGCACTATGTTTGTTATTATATTCTATACAGTTTATACATTGGTTACAATCAGAGTGGCCATCTTTAACCTCGTGTTGTTTTGCACATATCGGACAGGTAGACGTGGTGGGGCACAAAGACTTCAGATGGCCATATCGAGAGCAATTAAAGCACCGACGGATTGCATAATTATCGGACACATGATACTTTTGCCAGTCAATAAATACGGATCTGTTTTTCATAATAGTGTTTCTAAGGCCAGCCGACACTTGTATAATTATATTTACAGAATTACCCTTTTCGAACTTTTTAACAATTTTTATTTCTTCTTGAGTACACTGTAAATTATTTTGGTTTACTTAATGCACGTAGAAATGCTTCATCGCTTTCGGCACTGGATATTTCAACTCCATAAATAATTAGCCTGGGATCAAATTTCTGGGGGCACCAACCGTGTATCTGTCACCAATTTTTATATTCAAACCAGCTTTTAATTTGTTTAGTGATTCTTGGTTGTCACAGTTTATTAATAAGTCATTTTTTACTGGTCTAGTGTTTTTTATAGCAATGTTAAGATTAGAGGGTTTAATATTGCTTCTTATATCTTTTTCAATCTGCGAACTGTTTGTCTTATCTTTGCATTTAATGATTAATACTGCAGGTTCCTGCTTAGGCTTTTTTACGACAGGATTTTTTTAATACGGAAGTGAATGATGCTTTTATTGATGAACTAGGTTTTTCTAGCAACAGCGCATTTTTATTACTTACAGCGGTTGTAGAGTGTTCTTCCAAAATTTTTTTCTGCAACTGAATCACATATTCTTGTTCACTATTTAAATTTTTTTAAAGTTCACCTTCAACCATTCGTTTTCCTTGCTTAGTACTTCGTATGTTGGGTCCTGAGATTTCGAGCGCAATTTACTGTCTCCTTCATTACAGTATTTACAACACCAACCATTTCTATTAACTGCATTAAACAGTTTTGCAATAAGTTCGAAACATTTTACGTGTACGTGACGTGAGGAACAATGTTAATAATCAGTTTCTTGTCCTTCAGTACAAACGTAAATCGATTTTATAAAATATTTGTTTTGGCCTCCAAGTAACAAAAAAGAAACTTATTTTGCAGAAAACAGAAACATGAAAATATTTTTATGTACAGGCTGTTCATTTAGTCAGGGCGCACGAAAATATCTCGCTTAATATCAATTAAAAAACAAAAGCAAAAAAAACGTGTAAATTCTTACGAGCTATTATGGTATGGTTTAAATATATGGCCTACTTTAAGCGTTATGACAGAAAATCTAGAGAATGCAATATATGTTAAAATTTTTAAATTAATTATTTGAAGGGCTACGAAAAAACTTCACGCAGTAGTTAAGTTTCACGTGACGCTGATAAAAAAAGTTCTACAGATAATTGACCAACTATCAGATGAAGTCGTCTATTTAATGCAAATTCTGATACGGTAGAACGTATATAGTTATTCTGAACAGATTTTGTCTTGTCATTTTTTTTGCAAGAAAGTCGCATTTATTGAAAAACACATTTTAAAAAATTTTGAGAGTTCTACCTTAACTCTGGTTTGTCAGAAATAAAAGAAAATGAGTAAGACAGTAATTTTTATTATCGTAATGGGGCCTAAGGGGCTCAGGTCGGGTAACCGTACGGTCAATGAATGACGGTTCCAGTTTCTCAGTGTGTGCTTTACAGGGATACTCCTGTCGTTACAATTGCCAGAGGCGCATTTAGGTATAGACGCACTAGGCACGCGTCTAGGGCCCCACTTTTTCAGCGGCCCCCAATATCCATTTCCTGGTTTGTTGAGGTAAAGAATCGATGTAAAAATTTTATTTCTTTGTTATGTCGTTATTTATTTTCGTCGATAGGAATAATAACACAGGCACACTAAAAAAAGTCGAGTGCGAGAATGCAGACCTATGTATTCCCATGCATTATGACCTACTGAACACGAATCCGATGTTTGTTTTGCCCGATTGGCTCTTGCATTTTTCCTAACCTCAAAAAATACCGTCAGGCCCGAAAAATCTCAAACAAGTAAATAAAAAGCTTAAATGAGCTGACTACAATTTCCATATGTATTTTGAGGCACTGAGACCGAATGTGGGCGGCACGATGATCTATGGTGATTTTTAAGGGAGATACACACCGCCAAAGTAAAAGTTCCGAGGATTTCGCTTCTCCGGCCACATGGGTCCGCCTCAGATGCAACTGCATCCGAATGAGAGACCATAAAATTATGAAAAAGGTCTGCCTTCTCGCACTCGACTTTTTTTTATGTGCCTGTGTAATTATAATTATCATGAAATACATTACTTCATCCATTTGCAACAAAAATAACAAATTAATAATTGTAAGTATTGTATATTGTATTTAACACGTAAGTGACATGGCATAATACATTATACGTTGAGATGCATACGATTCTTAATGCGGCTCTGTGTTCACGTGCGTTTGTCGTTTATTTACATTCTATATCTGATTTTGAAATCAGAAGTAGAAGTCTATAGGAATTTGTTGTTTGTGTTTTAAATATTCCAATCTTCTCTTTCACTCGAAAATTAATTTTTTACTATTGAAAATACTACTGGTGCTATTGTGTCATTCCGTTTACAATGTGTTGCTAAAAGCTACGACCTATTTTAAACGATGCCCCATCAAAAGAGAAGAAGATTTGACTTGGTCGTGGAAAAATCGCCCTGTACAGGGGGTTGCAGTGGGCGATTTTCCGAAAAAGTAAAAACAAAATTGTTTGTATATTTGAAATTTACAGCACGTCAGCTTTGTTTTCACGTAATATTACGTACATATCTTAATACTAAATATTTTTTTCTAATTATTCAATATTGTCTGCGCTATGCTTTCTTATGGAGCGCTTTAATTAATTAACGCTTGCCCTCAAAACGTATCAATTCACAAATCCTTTAACTCATCACAACTCGAAGCGTGTTCATTTTTCGAAAAATACCCCTGAAGTAAACGTTGTACGTTTGTTATCGAGGATTTAGTTGATTTTTCAAATGTATAATAGGATTTACCGTTTGACTTGTGGGACTTTTGTTGTGGACCGTTGTCGAATCTCGCCGACCCGACCACGGGCATGCGAGGAAGCACGCATACAGTCGATTTTCGTCCGATAACTGTTCGTTTCCTTCTAAGACCGTGTTCTTTCTAATGCTTTCTCTCAACGATTGTATCTATATTATAGAAATATATTATCGAAGGTATTTAATATATAATTATTCAGATTTTCATAGTACGATTAATAAAAACAGTATTTATAAAAAATGAAATACAGAAAAAAATTTGGTGTAATTTAGCAGGCAGATCTAATAGGACGATCCTATAGGACCTCGACGTTATGATTATTAAATATTACGGAAAAAAACAAGAAGACTACAAAATTTTGTTACGTTTACTTAAAAACATAAACACAAAAATTAGACATAGCATCTAAAAATATCGTAAAATAAGCTTAAAAGTTTCTAACAACACTAAATATAACAATAAAATACTAATAAAATCGAAATCATTAGTCTGAACTGGATTCAGAAGAAATTGGAGAAATTGATCTTTCAGTTGATTGAAATTTGTTTGCACATATTGGCTGAGGCATACATTTACAAGAACCAATACAGCAGATCTCCTTTCTTTTACAGGAACAAAGAGATCCAGTACATCCTAAAAATAATATGTTTATTATAAGAACGTTTCAGATAAGTTTTACTTAACTTTTTTATAGTTACAACTACTCAGGACAGAGGTAACTTCAGGAAAATCTGATTGTGTTGACAGCGCAGCTGCCAATTTTGCTTCTTCAAGTTTCTATCCCGATTGTTCATAACCTGGTAAAATTGTTTCTTGTTGGGGAACCGGACTCTTTAACCATATTTTAGTGTGGTAATGTACTCGCAGACAATGTTGTCTAAGACTGTGTAACGTGATGGGGTAATTTATTGATAGGTCTGGAGGCGGCCAAAATTTCTCTGAGCGAATTAATATAGCTTACCTTGTCATTCGAGGACTATAAACGTATTACATACTTCTCAACTTGAATGACAGTATCTTCCGATAGTTCGTGGTCAATACCAAGCCCAGTCAGTAAGTTATAATGGGATAAAAATGTTTAAAAGTGAATTATTATCTGTTTGCTTATAATTGTATTGAAACATATTCTTTATAGGATTTTGCAAACAGCAGAAAACAATAAGTATCTATGAGAACTAAAAGAAAATCTGTGTGTAAAAATATTAATGAAATCTTTGCAATCTTTCGACAACCTAAATTCTGGTTATGCTAATTTCTTATTTGAAAATTCTCATTCTAACACCAGCATCCGCACAGTCCCCTACGGCCATGCAGATTAAACTAGTATCTACATAACCCCCTACGGTCATGAAGATTCAGTTAAAAATGAGAACAAAGGCCTAAAATGAATTTATTTACCTACCTTATCTTAAAAATGTTTCATTCTAATGGATTACATTTTCATGAAATTTATCATTCTGTTTCTTGGAAGGCCCTTGAAACGTTTTTAGACCTTGTTCTGGAGCTCATCAGAAAGACACAAAGCCACTCATAAATATGTTTCATGCAAAACCAAGATCATTTTTATGAATAAGTGTCAAGTAATTATATTTGACATTGTTTTCTGCGAGTACATTACCAGACTAAACCATGGTTAAATAGTCCGGTTCCCCAACAAGAAACAATTTTGCCAGGTTATGAACAATCGGGATAGAAACTTAAAGAAGGAAAATTGGCAGCTGTGCTGTCAACACAATCAAATTTTCCTGATGTTGCTGCCCTGAGCAGTTGTAAGTGTAAAAAAGGTAAGTAGAACTTATCTGAGACATTCTTATAATAAAAATGTTATTTTTAGGATGTACTGGATTTCTTTGTTACTGTAAAAGAAGGAGATATGCTGTATTGGCTCTTGTAAATGTATGCCTCAGCCAGCATGTGCAAACAAATTTCAACCAACTGAAAGACCAATTTCTCCAGTTTCCTCTGGATCCAATTCACACTAGTGATTTCGATTTTATTAGTATTTTATTGTTATATTTAGTGTTGTTAGAAATTTTTAAGCCTATTTTACGATATTTTTAGGTGGTAATTTTTGTGTTTATGTTTTTAAGTAAACATAACAATATTTTGTTGTCTTGTTTTTTCCGTAAAATTTAATAATCATCAGGTCGAAGTCCTATAGGATCGTTCTATTGATATTCGTGCTAATTTACACCAAATTATTTTCTGTATTTAATTTTTTATTAATAGTATTTGTATTAATCATACTACGAAAAACTGAATAATTATGTATTAAATGCTTTTGATAATATATCTCAATAATATAGGTACAACCGTTGAGTGAAAGAATAAGGAAGAAAACGGTCTCAGAAGGCAACGATTACACTGTTATCGGACGAAAATCAACTGTATGCGTGCTCAATAGCATAAGGACGAGTAGGGCGTTCGGTAATTATGAACCTTCCTTCCATGTCCGTGGTCAGGTCAGCGAGACTCGACAACAGTCCACAAAAAAATTCCCACAAATCAAACGGTGGATCCTATTTTAAATTTGAAAAGGCCAACTAAATCCTATACGACAAGTCTACAACGTTTTCTTCAGGGGTATTTTTCGAAAAATGAACCCGCTTCGAGTTATGATGAGTTAAATGATTTGTGAATTGATACGTTTCAGATCAAGCGTTAATTCATTAAGGCGCTCCATAAGAAAGCATGGCGCAGACAATATTGAATAATTAGAAAAAAAATATTTAGTATTAAGATATGTACGTAATATTACGTAAAAACAAACCTGACGTGCTGTGCTGTAAATTTCAATATAGAAAAAACATTTTTCGACTTTTTCAGAAAATGGCCCCTTACAACCCCCTGTACAGGGCGATTTTTCCACGACCATGTCAAATCATCTTTTCTCTTGATGGATCATCGTTTAAAAGACGTCGTAGCTTTTAGCAACACATTGTAAACCAAAATTGTTTCTAGCTTCTTTTGTAGCTTCGCATACTCTACTATTGTAACCATACCGTTCACTCAACGCCATGGTATTAGGGATGTCACGTTTCAATAACAATCCAAGCAGTATCTCGAATCTAAAATATAAACATAAACACTCCTATACTTAATGGTCTCTTGTGATACATGCCTACACTGCCATATCATATGTCACTTAGTTTGCATAACTTGCGTTATTTCTTCTAGAACACCGTCACTTTCAAATTAACATTAAAAAAACAAAATAACCCAATAAAACATGGACTAGTTTAATTCGATCGTATGGACAAATATATTTAAAATTATCAAACACATCTAAGTATGATATAAAAAAGTACAGTAGAAAAGCACTATACAGGGTGTTCTACAAGCTTTATGACAAAATTTGACAGATGGTAGCTGGGTTAATGTGAAAAAAATTATCAATGAACATTGGTCCAATTACAATGAACCCAAGTGGTATTATTAAATTTGATAAAAGTTTTTATTTTTTTTAAATTTTGTCACTAATCGCTAATGGTACCTAATGCAAATGCTGAAAATACCTATCATCCTACCCATCCATCTTTCGACTTCAAGAGCAGTATAGTTGCATCTGGTAGTTTCAATACGCTTAAGATACTTGCGAAAGATGCAAGGTGAATTTTTTTATCTGAATTCACTATTCATTGTATTACACTGAAAAAAATATGTTCGTAATATTAATGAATCGGTTCATCATCGACTGAAAAATGATGCATCCTTTTATTAATATAATGTACGTTTACATGGTATCAATGAACGTATACATTATATCAATAAACAGATTCATAAATGAACCTTCATTCATTAATACTAGGAACGTAGTTTTTTCAATGTATTAAAAAAAGATGCAATTAAGTGTTTTCACTATGTGCAAATATGCTATTTTGATATTATTAAAATGAAGTACTTGTTATACTAAAGCACTTATTGATATTTAAACAGCATTCTATCGTCCATTAAATTAAAATTTCAACAAATAAATAACATAAAGTTTTAGAAATTGAACGAGTACGCAAAACACGCTGTGACGGTCATCGATTATATTAGTTTCTTAAATCGCATTTAAAAATTGTTAAACACAACATTTTATTCACTTTATTTAGGTTTTACATGTGATTAAATAAGTAACGCCTACTTAATACGGCATTTGTAAAAGCTACTTTAGGAAATTTATCTGCAAAATAACGTGTTTCTAACACAAAATGACACTGAAAATATAACTGATGACGCCATAAGTGCGTAGTGAATTGATGTAGTGTTTTGACGAAAAAATTTCAATACAAAATTAAAATGGCTTATTTTAAGGTATTATTCGATTGTTTCTCAAAATTCAAGTGTTTTTAACTATAATAAAGCATTATCTTCACAGTGAAAGTGAATTTAAAATTTGTGAAAACACCTAGTTAACAGACTAGTCTAATAATTGTTCAGATATTACTGTTTAACTTTCGGCAGTCGGCACGTGTCAGATGACGAATCAGCTTTTCGGTATATTTCACATCAATGAAAATAAATGTACTGATAATGCTAATGCCAAAATTCAAAAAGCTGAGAAAGAACAATTTAAAGAAGCCGATGAAAGAACTGAAGAGAACTTTGATTTTGAATTCAGTAATGAAGACTGCGAAAATCGAAAACCATTAGAAAACGATTCTAGTGAATCTGGTGATGATGAACAAATGTAAAAATAATCTGAAGGTGAAGAAAATTAGGAAATAAACTATGATGATGAAAAAAAGCTGAAAGTCAGCAATGATCACTGAACTGATTACTACTTCTTACCTATAGAGACGATATGGATTCCTATCTATCTCCAAATGAGTTGCATCAATTTTTTATATATGCCCAGCGGGAAGGGCTTAACGCCTACTAAAATGTACAAAGATCAGTAATGATTCAGGTGAACGCGCTTTTTCGGTCTACCTACGAAGCTGTGATTTCAACGTTCAAATTGACAAGTTTAAAAATGTACTTTAAATCTTTAGATCTGTTTTTTTTTAGTTTATGAGTTCTTAATCGAGGGGCCCTCAAATCTCACAGCATCTAGGGACCTAATTTATCTAAACGCGCCCCTGATAATTGCCGTTAAAAGTTTTTTCACAGACTTTAAAAAGTGTTAAATGAGAGGTGGTTTTCTATTCGACCAGCATGTGTGTTTCTTGTCTGTTCAATCATTATTCTGAAATGGCTTAAGTGACATTCATGGAAATCTTTTTCCTGCCATGCAATATGGCTCGAAGGCGGATTTATCAAAGTATATCTAGTGAAAGGTGAAGAAAATTCAATGATTTTTTCTTCTACTCGACGATATGCGAAAATATAGCGAATGCGCCACAGAAGTTGTGTTTAAATTAGTAGTGATACAAAATCTGGTGTCGATAGTTGATCATTCAAAACGACATATAGGGCTGCCATAGTTGCATAACTTTTGTAGATTTATATGAAGCGTTATGGCAGGATAAGCATGTGTAGGCTGTCCCACCACAGATCGAAATTTTTAGCACAAATGATGTGAGAGGAAATTTCCCACAATATTACCATTAAAAAACTATTTTTAGGGGAGTTAGGGATACGAGAAACAATATCTAACAACAAACGGTTGGTGTAGCTCCAGCAAAAAATGGTTCTGAAAATTTTGAATTTTCTTTTCCGACAAGTGAGCTAAATTTTTCCAGGTGTGTGCCATCAAAATTCGCAACATACTTTTTTCCACCAAAATCAATTGATTCGTTCTTAAGTAAAAAAATCTCAATTTCCCTTCTCATTTCGATAACTCCCTTAAAAATTAATTTTCAATTATATTCTGGGAAATTTCGTGTCACAACACTATCAACTTATGCTCAAAGTTTTGCAAAGGTCTGCATGGGGGAACTTTCACATGCTTATCCTGCTATACCCATATTGATACATGGAGATATTTTTCACCGTGATCGCCTGACCGGAGTTCATTAAAGTTTTCTTTATGGAGCTATTTTAAATAACTGACCTACTCAAAAAAAAACATACCGAATAAAAGTTTAGACAAAAAATAAAAGAAACGACCAATGTGATCACTAATAATAAATGAGCGTTCCGACTCTTACCAGCTGGCTTTACTTATTTTCCCCTACTTGCCTTTATTTAACACCCAACCCATCAACTGAATGGTTTCAAAATAGTTCTAGAAGTTGTTATAATACACACGTGTACCAAATATCAAGTGAATATCTCAATTTTATTTTATTAAACCGTTTAATAATGAAGGTGGAGCAGGGTTGAAAACATATTATAGAAAAATCTGAGGTCTTAGCTTTTAGTATATACACCAAATCCCAAGTTTTCTTACCAGCTTGCTTACTTATTTTCCCTCATTTACCCCTATTTAACGCTCTACTCTTCACCGGAATTACCGCAAAATATAATTTAGTTCCAGATCTCGCCATGGCACATATGTGTACAAAATTTCAAGTCAATATCTTAAACCGTTGCTAAGAAAACGTGCATACAAAAAAAGTTACAGACCAACAGGCAGACAGAAATTTTTTTCTCTCAAATCTCGACGTTATATGCATTCTAAGCCTATTTCAGGAAGAAAGAATTTTGAGATTTTTTTTTTACGACTACTTATACATGGATGTTGAAGTAATTATAGTATATTACATACCGAGGTGGAAAGTGTTTCATTGTTGTCGAGAGATGAGATAGTTGACTGAGGCGCGAAGCGCCGAGGTCAACTAATTCTCGAGACAGCCATGAAACTTTTCACCAAGGTTTGTATACTATCTTATTCACAATCATCCTCCTTAATGAAGAAAGAGCCAAATAAACCGTTTAAAATTCTTATGTCAAAGGACAAATGTCAAAGTGACGTCCCGCCGTTTTTAATATTCAGATTGGAAAGTGGCCACTTTCCAACCCGAGATACTACTTTCCAACTAGAAATGTAATACTTTCTAACTTTTGATATGCAAGACAATTTGATTATTACTGTATGATTGTGAATAAACTAAATTATTTGTAAAAAAAGTGTTCCTAAAATCATTGTTCTTATTTGATGGAAGATAACAACATGAAAAGGTGTACTCACCTAAAATCTACTTATCAAATGCAACCGTACAATTCATATATGTAAATTATTACCTTCACATCCACTAGTCACACAATAAGAGTGGAGTTGAAATAAGTATTTCAAAAAAAAAATTGTTTGTTTAGAATGTCATGACACGTGGAGATTTTAAATTTGAAAAAAGCAAATTCTGTCTGTCGGTTTGTCTGTCTGTCTATAACTTTTTACAACCGTACACCGGAGCTTCGAGCATGCGCATTACCTTGTAAATGTGTAATAAATTCCGCAAGTCCAGATATTGAAATATTTCATGTTATTTTGTGAAAATAGGGCGGGGGGACGCTAATACTACCTGCGGCGCTAATGATTATTAACAATTAGATATTGCAATGAAAACCAACTAACCTAACCTAAAGAAATCACACGAAAGAGCAAAATTATTTTAAGCAGAATGAAAACCTACTAATGCCGGTTTGAGAAATGTACCGATCGAGTACAATATACTCTTCGTTTTGTATTTGCCAAGAGTATAATTATAATAATATGAAATTATAATTATTTTATTTTGTGATTATTTCTGTACGATGAATAGGCCTAAAAATATGATAGTTTAAAAAAGGCACTCGAACGTTTATCAGTCGAGATATAATGTTTAAATCTCAAATATGTCAGAAAAAATCAGTATGATATTAAAAATACATATAGTAGAAATTAAAGCGCTTTTATATGATTGAAGCTTAAGAAGCGATGTATAAACTTGTATTTTAAAATATTTGTAGAATTAATGGTTTCGGAAAAATGAAAGTACAAATGTGGGGCTTGAACACTTGTTGTGGCAAGGAAATACATTTAAATCTCATATTTCTTCAAAACATCTGATAAATTGAAGCTCTCAAAATTAGAACATGTTGGTAATTCTATATATTAATAAAAACTGGTATAGACTTTTTGAATATCTATTCTATTGCCAATGACAGCAGGAAAACACAAAAATTTTTATTAAAAAAAATTACAAGTCACTCATTGTTTTGCACATAAATCGTTATTTTTCAAGCCGTAAGGACAGAAAAAAATGATATCAAAGAATACTGCAAGCTCTTTAATTTATAATATATGTATTTTTACCATAATACTGATTGTTTCTAATATATTTAAGATTTAAACATTATATCTCGACTGATAAACGTTTGAGCGTCATTTTTAAGCTATCATATTTTTAGAACTATTCATCGTACAGAAGTAAATAAAAAGCAAAATACTTGTAATTTCATAATCTTATTTTTTGTATACCACTATCCATAAATGTAAGACTTTTGAATTGTTTACGAAAAACAGTCGAAGGTACCAATTTTTTAAAGCTAAAATAATCTTCAAACCATTATAACTTGGAAAATATAAATTTTCATGAAAAATTGTAAACCACTTTTTTCTCTTACAATATGATTCTGTATCATATATTTGGTGGTTACTATTTTACTTTTTTGCACACCCCACTAGAGGGGGTGGGACCCACCCTCAAGTAAAAGGCGGCAATTTTTAAAGGGCAAACTTCTTTGTACTCAGTATTAGAAATTCAATGCAAAAAAATCAATTAAATCCATTCGTTATAGCTGGGTTCCGTTACTTTTTATTTTAACGACTAATTGCACTGCACTAATACTAGAATACTAGAACTTTGATCATATTTTGAGCATATTTCATCGAACTGTTAGGGGAAAATTGGGGTATATAGGGTTAAGTAAGTGAATTTAGCCAATAAGAGTACAGATACTTGAGATTTGGTGTATATACTAGAAGCCAGGGTCTCAATTTTTTAATGACATTTATCATCCCCAGTACCCACTGTCACTCCATTATTAAATAACAAAATAAAATTAATATATTGACTTTAAATTTCGTACATGCATGTATTATATATAACGAGATCAAGTGCTAAAGGAGTATTGGAGCTTATTCCTTTGATGGGTCGGGGTAAATAGGGGTAAAAAGAGGGGTAAAAAAGAGGTAAATAAATAAAGCAAGTCAGTAAGATTTCAGAAATTTGTAATTTGGTGTTTATGCTAAAACTCAACTCTCAACTTTTTTATGAGATTATATTTTGAGTTTATTTAGTTAAGGGTGGGGCGTAATAGAAGCAAATAAGTGAAGCAAGCTAGCAAATGTCCAGAAATTTGGGATTTGGTGTATATACTAGGAGACAAGAAATCGACATTTTTTAAGACATTTGCCACCCCACTCAATTACTAAAAGGGTACGAAATAAAATTAAGATATTAACTAGAAATTAGGTACACGTATGCATTATGAGATCTGGAGCTAGATTTTGTTTTGAGTTTTGATACCTTATTGCTAATAGGACGTAAGCCACAAAAGTAAGATTTCACAGAAGGTCTAAAAAACTGATTATAAAAATATTTGACTAACATTAATAAATATGTGGTAGGTCACAATTTTTTAAATATTCTAATATGTCGTGGCTAAATAAAGATTATGGGCTAAATTATTTCTTTAACACAATTCAAAATATGATTACAAATATTAAAAAATTAATAACAAGACAGTAATAAGGACTCACGTGTAATTTCGTACAAATATTCACAGTAAGAACACTTAAAACTCCAAAAACAAACAGGGTTGTAAGTTAGTGTCCCAAGCCTTTATGAGGCACGGGATACGCTATATTAAAACTACAAGGAACAGCTGATTTGTTTACGACTTATTAGAATACCCTAAGTAAAATAGGATTAAAGTAAATGGCAGACTACATATTATAAAATTGTGGAAAATCACCTGAAATCACTCCAGAGACTTCAAAAACTCAATTTTCAAAATTTTGTGGGATACGACCTATTAGCAATAAGGTACCTATCACATTATGAATTTAATGGGTCTAGCAGATGATGCAACATATAGACTCCGTCAAGAGAGAGAGAAAACCTCTGTTCATTGCTTGTGTCATTGTAAAGGCCCAGCTAGGCTGAGATTCTATTTACTTGGCGAGAGAAAACCAAGGAGTGATACCTTTAATAAGGAGCCTTTATCAAGGCCGTGAAATCTGATACAAAGGACAAAGATGGATAAAGTGGTCTAAGGCAAATCAGATCAGGAGCGTCACAACAGATTCACAGGTGTCGAGGTGGTGAAGGTCAATCAGCCGGCTCCTCTTTTCTAAATATAATATAATCTATTTTAATAAGTATATAAATAACACTGATCTGCACGTTTTTTTCACTTGACCCAAATAAGTGACTCCAAAAGGATTTTGACGTGCTGAACACGATGACGTTGGCCGTTTTACCTACCTACCTACCTAAAAGTGCCAACATGGCCATTTCTGCTTATATTCGTGCCCTAATAACTGGACAACGATACGAGATGGAGTAAAACAAACCAGACCATCTTATACAGCTGTCCAAAATTTTCAAAAATCAATTGTAAGAATGAAAAAAAAACAACTATAGATGGCCATAAACGAGCAGAAAGGAATACAGTTCAAGTTCTTTACCTATCATAAACTAATTGGTCTAGCTATAAACAAGTAGAAAGGCTTGTTTTATATAATCCACTTTAGCATCACCCAGAGCTAACGGCGTGGATGTAGGAGGACAAAAAAAGACAAAAAAATATTAATAAGAAACAAGAAATAAAAAACAGAAAAAAGAACCAAAAAAATGGAGCTACCTAACCTGACCTCATAGAGCAAAGCGGGTAATGGAATTATGGTCAGCATGTCAAAATTCTATGGAATTAGCTATTTAGGTCAGATTTACTTGTACATACATTCACGACAAAAATGTTAGTATTTCTTGGCACACTCAAAAACAAAATAATGCGCTATCTACAGTCATGTTTTCTTTTATTGTTACTATTATTTTAGCGGAGTAAATAATAGGTAAAATTGTGTCGTTTTTATTTATGAGCTTAGAACAAGATCAGACCCAATCGGTATTATCAAGAACATCATTATATACACAGAAACGCATAATACGACATTTTTTAGTGGTAACCTTACTTTTTATTTATAAAAAACCATGGAATTTTTACTTTGTTAAAAGTCATGCTTTTTTACATATCTACTCGCATATCTCAAAAACGAAATAAGTTATCGCCGTAAATTTTGTTTTTTTTTTAAAGAACAAGCGCTAATTTTTGAACTATAGTACTATTGGTAATTTTTTTTTTTAATATTCTAAAAACGTCGACGACCTTGGAAGATTGTAAACTACGCAGGCTAATTTTCACTAATCGAGAGACTTTTTTATTTTTGGAAATTTTATATAACATGCTGCGAAGAGAATGTAGCCAAAAGACCAATAATGTTTTTAGAAAAAGAAAATCCTTGAATATTCTTAATAGTTTTTATATGATTTTTTAGATTAGAGGTCAATGTCTAAGTTTACGCGCACGGTGCCATAATTATTAGTGGGTCATCGTTCGGCACCTTTAATTCGACTATGATTATTGCCTAGTTTTAGGAGCATTGATCTGCAATGCTTAGGTATCTGAGAGCATAGAAAGAAGTAAAAATAACAAGAATCATATATTAGGCTTCTTCATTTTCTGAATCTGATACATCACAATGACTTCAGATTTTCTGAAGTCATTGATACATCATCACTTAAATTTGAACTATTAGGTACTGTATAATTTGCATTACATTCTTTTAAACATTTTCAGCCCCATTTCAAGTAAACACATTTACTGCTATTGCAATTTTTGTCTGAACATTTTATGGACAAAGGCTGTCTCAGGTCTTGACACTGTGGTATCCAAACTTCATCTTTTAATACCCGCCCAAACTTTGCGGAATTTTCTTATACAGGTTCCGGTAGATGACTGGAATACCAAATTTTTAATTGATAAATACACCAAATAGAAAATATTAATAACCTCTTTTTTAGGTGCTAAAATGCGAAATATACCTTTTTAGGTGTAGCCTAAAATTATCCGCTGTCGGCGGAATTAAGTTCACAAGCAAGCTTGTTTGAGATCGTTGTTAAAAGAAATTTTAATTCATTTAAGTTTTTAATGCTTCTATTCCTATATTTATACAGCAAAAAAATGTATTTTCTGGCAAGTTCCATAGCTTAATCTTCCACTAATGTTGGAAGCTTTTCTAGTTTTGAAAGATCCACAATATTTTCTTGTAACGCATCAAAAGCGTTTTTTTTACCTATTTTATAAAATGCGCTCGTATCACAATCACTTAAGCAATGGATGGCCAATAGGTTTTTGTTTATTACAGAGCCAAATTTTTTAAATATATTGTGGGTGGCAACGAAGCGTCTATTTTTGCTGTGTCCCAACTCCATAAACAAAGCACATTTTTCAAGTTTTGGAATGATACTATAGAAGTGTAGAAGTAATAGTAGCACATCAGGGTACCGACTTTACCAGAATAGAGCTGCTATTTGATGTTTCTGACGAAACGTGAAGAATGATCCGAGTATCTGCTTCCTCTTGACTGCTGCTTAGTGACAACAAGTTTTCGGGATCTCTAGTACAGGCAATTTGAAACGCTTGTTTTGGATTTTCAAATCCTCCAGCTATTTCTAGTTTTTCATGATTATTTATAAATTGGAATTATTTTGAAGTAGTCGGTTAAATAAACAGACGTTCGTATGCCAAAATGTTTGATAAATCCATTCCTTGGTTCATTTTAATTATTTTAAAACAATAAAAACACGCACAATTCGCAATAAAATTATGACCATATACGTACAGTCGTACAAGTGCTACGTAAAGACTATTTCGTTCATGCATATTATATCGCGTCATCCGATATGATCACCGGCCGCGCCGTATTAGCGAACGAACTGAATTTTTAAATTGCGCATGCTATTAAAAATCATACCGCCTAAACTATAAACGTCACAAAAACGATCATGCTATCGAAAACTTTTTTGATCCTTTGGCTACATTTTATTTACAGCATGTTATATAAAATTTTCAAAAACAAAAAAGTTTCTCGATTGGTGAAAATTCACCTGCTCAATTTCTAAACTTCCAAGGTTATCTAAGTTTTGAGCAAATTTAGAATAAAAAATACCAACCCTATTATGTTTAGAGGAGCGCCGAAGTGTGTGTTTTAAAACAAAAAAAAATTATGTCGATAACTCAATTAATTAGCTAGATATTAGAGCAGATAAATAAAAAAGCAAGATTTTTTAAAGAGGTAAGTTTTCACACTTTTTTGAAAACAAAAAATTTCGTGACCACAAAAACAGGTCGTATCTTATGACTTCTAATGAACAATGACCTATCTAATAAAATCAGACATGTCTCAGTTTGTTCTGACGTAAAAAAAATAAATCGAGAAGGAAGCGTCTTTGGCATTGTTTTTTACTCCACTATTTGTTGAAGATTCTGGTCCGTTTTACCCAATCTCGTATCCTTATCCAGTTATTAACGCACGAATGTAGGCAAAAATGGCCTTTTAGCACTTTTAGGTTGGGTTATCTCAAAATTGTGACGTGATAGCGCAAAACGGTCAACGGCATTGTGTTCAGCACGTGAAAAACCTTCGTAATCACCTATCAGTAAAAAAACACAAAAAGTGTTTTTTTGCAGGTCTGTGTATTCTTCTTGTCCAAACCTAGATTTTTTTCAAAATATTTGGAATGTGGTTTTATATTCGAGGATGTACGAAAATGGTTGGTCGAAGTAAAAAAATTAATAAAACATGAAATATGCATCTTACCATGATCAACAACTATTAAATGAATTTTATTTCGAGGATGTCAGTAACCTCGAAGATAATGAAAAATAGTGATCTGATTATATTAACATTACCAAAGGTGTAACAAACCGATAAAGTGACAAGTTTACGGGGAGAAATAGGACAAATGAGAAATAGTAAATATATTCGTTAAAAGGTTAGAGGGTAAGTAGGGATGAGAAAGGGTAAATAAGTGAAACAAGCTAGCAGGAATCCAGAAATGTGGAATTTGGTATATTCACTAGAAGCCCAGGTCTCAATTTTTTTTATAACATCTATCACTCCCACCACAAACAACCCTCACTCTATTTTTAAGGTGCTGACAACATAAAATTAAGATATTGACTTGAAATTTTCTATACGCATCTACTATAACGACATCTGGAAGTAGATTATATTTTAAACTTATTCCGTTGAATAACTGGGGATAAATAGGAGTGAAAAGGGTAAATAAGTAAGACAAGCTAGTAAGACTCCAGAAAATTCGGATGTGGTGTGTGTACTGGAAGTGAAGTTCCTTTTTTGTCAAATATGTAAATACTAATTTCATTTGTGATTTATAATTTCTAATTTTTATTTTATATTTTTTCTTACGAGTTATAATACTGTACTTGCCGATAAGCATAAATTAAATGCTTACTCTGCACAGATAACATTATGTTATAAATATATGTAAATGCACTAAGATAGTTAGTTCTATTCAGTCTCCCGACGTGTAACTTGTTTTATTCAATAAATTTCGTTTTTAAAAACTTAGTTTTTGTTAGCACAAATCTAACTGGCGCAGTCGTACGGATTTCGTGAAGGTATACGTTAAGTCGAAATTCAGTGAATGCCCCAGGGCCAGAGCACATTTTTCGTGTAATTCCTGGACTTAACGGAAATGTTACCTTGTGTTTCAACACTTTGTCGCGAAACGAACCAATCTGTGTACTGTGTAGTGTTCTATAATTCAATACCGGACCTAGCATCAGTGGCGGAGTAGTTGTTTGGACCTGCACACACACTTCAGGTGAATTGAGTAGCCTGAAAACTATTTTTTTGGCGAATTGAGTAACCAAAAAGAAGATCAAGTCTGTACTCCAAAAATCCGGAGCAGGAGAAGATTGCACCACCGATTGGACCAGATTTAACCTGGAATCTCACCCTGAAGACTAGAGAAACGTCAGACATCAGAATAGAAACTCCCTTACAGCCTAGAGGTTATAGGCAAGAAGTCACAGAAACTTCGACCAATGTTCAGAATTTGGATATTTTTCATGTAAGTCAATTTCAAACAAACTTGAAATAGCGAAATAATCTAATTCCAATAAAATCAGATCCATCAATTTTAAGTTAGGTAATTAATTGTAGCTAAATAGAATAAAAACTATTTTTGAGTTTCTCAAATTCATTTTGTTATATCCAAATCTGTACAGTAGAGCACCCTGATACCGTCAGTGCGTCCCTCGTTGCGTAAAAACAATAGAGCACTCCTGACACCCTCAGTAAGTCCCTCGTTGTACAGTAAAGGAATTAAAGTTCATTTTTTTTTCAATAAACGAGTCAAACTCAAGGAAAGTTACAGTATAACATTTTATTTATTAGTGTTCATTAAAAATTTTAAAACTGGAGGAACTTCTAAACAAACTTTCGAGTTTAAGTGTTATTTCTGAAGAATTAGATAACGAATTCGTAAACAGCGAACTTGACATAATGCAAACTAATCCAGCATCAACACCAGCTCCAAGCAGAGCGCCCGAAATTAACTTCGGATTATTACGATATCAGGCAGACAATATTCCAAATTTTGATGGTAACCCAAAATTACTTCAAAGATTTATAATTGCAAGTGAAAATTTAATAAGAGCTTTTCAAAATACAACTGATCCAAATGCATCTATAAACATATGTCTAATAGATACTATATTTTCAAAACTTAGAGGTAGAGCGGCAGATTTGATTTGCCCTAGGTCAGAGCTTAACTCTTGGATTTCGATTAAAGAAGTATTGATAGCTAGCTTTGCAGATCAAAGAAGTCTGGATTGTTTATTCCAGGATTTAATAACATTAAAAATAAATAAAAACGAATCGCTGTTAGAATTCGGGAATCGAATTCAAAATGTCCGAAGTCTATTAATCTCTAAATTAAACAATGGCAATGAGGATAGGCAAACTAAAATCGTAAAACTAGATCACTATGATGAAATTGCGTTAAAAACTTATATAACTAATTTGCCATACCATATACAGTTAGCAATTAGGTTAAAAAATCCTGATAGTAAGCAAGCAAGCATTAGGTTTTACTGTAGAGGAACTAAATTTTATTGAATTTAGAAACAAAAACAACCAAATAACGCAAACCTCGCAGAACAAAAATTCGAATGGGCCCATGTTAGGAAACACGTACTCGGTAAATATGCAAAATCCAACTGGACAAAGACCTAATTCAAACCATAATTCATACCGACCACCTTTTGTACAGAATTCATATCGACCCCCATTCAATCAAAATTTGTATCAATACCCATTCCATCAAAACTCATATCGACCCCCGTTCAATCAAAACTCATATCGAATGCCATTCAACCAAAACTCATATCGGCCCCCATTAAATCAAAGCCCAGGGTTTCAGAATAACATCCCAAATCAATTCCAGTATAATGCTCATAACCCCACCTTTAACAACCCACAAATGACCAATGTGTTTAGACCACAGTCACAAGTAATGAAATTCATGCCTAAACCCACGCCTATGGATACGACGTCTGGTAACACTAGACTTACGAAACCCTTTTCTACCAGACTACACAATCAATTTGTTTACGAATCACCTGATTCTAGTACCCAAACCTCTGTCCTAGAGACCTCGAGTAATACGCAAAATGAGAACCAATATCAGAATCAATCTGACCACCAATATGACACTCTACACCATCATCAAATTGACAATCAGTGTAATAACCAATTTAACCACAACTCTGAGGAATATTACCAATACCCAGATACAACTTCGTTTGGCTACAGTGATGACACTATACCCCATCAGTGCAATATTAATTATCAACAATACGACTACCAGCAGTATAACGAAAGCGTACCATCAGATTTTTCACAAGTAAATTTTCCACCGATCCAGTTTACGAAACCCGAGACATAATAAGCCTAAATAATTTCGATCAAAACCTTCCCTACATCTATCTGCCAACCCTCAAAGCAAAAATATTAATCGATACAGGAAGCACAAGAAGCTTCCTAAAACCCCAATTAGCCCAACAATTCTTTTCCAATCTCATAGAGCAAAAGAGTTTTGAAGTCAAAACAGCGCACGGAAGCTCATTTCACAACGAAATTGTCAAATTATTGCTCCTGGCAGATTTTGATGTAAACCACTGTCACACGTTCTACCTATTCAATTTCTCCAACAACTTCCAAGGCTTGATAGGTCTAGATTTTCTGGACGAATTAAAGGCAAAAATTAATATTAGTAAAAGACTATTAGAACTTCCGCAAACCCAGATTCCTATATATTTTAAAAACTTATCGCAAAATGCCCTTAAATCACCCAAAACACGTTTAAAACAACCATATTCATTGGTAATTCCACCGAGAACAGAACAGATAGTTATGTTACCCACATTTCAAAAATCAGGTACAGCCATCCTTAATCACATCCAATTTAATGAACTAGAAACCCCCACAGCCATTGTAAACATTGAAAATAATTTTGCATTAACATCTCTAATCAACAAAACAGACCACTCGATCGAATTGACATTGACAGATCTCATAGAAACTGAACCCTTTGACTGCAACGAGATAAACCTTTTTGAGAATATTGAACAACCCCAAAATTACTCCGAACTAGACGAGTTATACAAGGACAATTTAAAAAATCTTAGGCTAGACCACTGTAACCAAGAAGAATATAAGGCCATCAGACAACTATGTCATGAATATCGAGACATCTTTCACTCTGAACATATTCCATTAACTTTTACAAACGCTATCAAACACAAAATCAGGCTTACAGATGAATCCCCAATCTTCACCAAGACTTACCGCTACCCATATGTTCACAAAGCTGAAGTTAGCTCACAAATATCTAAAATGCTTGAGTCTAATATTATTCAGCACTCAAACTCTCCATGGTCATCTCCAATATGGGTTGTACCAAAAAAATTAGACGCCTCAGGCAAAACTAAATGGAGAATGGTCATAGACTACCGGAAACTCAACGAAAAGACGATCGACGACAAATATCCCTTACCGAACATAACTGACATTTTGGACAAGCTAGGAAAGTGCAATTATTTTACTACATTAGACCTTGCAAACGGGTTTCATCAAATAGAGATGGAAACCGACGACGTGCAAAAGACGGCTTTCTCCACTGAAAACGGACATTATGAGTTTAAACGCATGCCGTTTGGACTCAAGAACGCACCCTCTACCTTCCAAAGAGTCATGAATAACATTTTAAGGGGTTATCAAAACGAAATTTGTTCAGTCTACTTAGACGACATCATTATTTTCTCGACATCCCTTCAGGAACATATAGACAGACTGAAAAAAATATTTCAACGCTTGCGAGAGGCCAATTTTAAAGTCCAACTCGATAAATCCGAGTTCCTGAAACAAAATGTACAATATCTTGGACACGTAATTACCCCTAAAGGAATAGAACCGAATCCAGACAAGATAAAAGCCGTCAAAGAATTTCCAATTCCTAAAACACCCAAGGAAATTAAGTCGTTCTTGGGATTAGCAGGATATTATAGAAAATTTATTAAAGACTTCGCAAAAATTTCAAAACCTCTCACATCCTGTCTTAAAAAAGACTCAAAAATAAATCATTCCCCAGAATTTGTAAACTCCTTTAACCATCTTAAGAACCTGTTGATCAATGCACCAATTTTACAATTCCCAGACTTTACGAAACCGTTCGTACTAACCAGCGATGCTTCCAATTTCGCCATAGGCTCAGTTTTATCCCAAGGAACCCCGCCTAACGACAAACCCATTTCTTATATTTCGAGAACTCTTAACACCCACGAGTGCAACTATTCCGTGATAGAAAAAGAGCTGCTAAGTATCGTGTGGGCGTGCAAAATGTTCCGTCCCTACCTTTTCGGTCGAAAGTTCTATATTTATACGGACCACAGACCTTTAGTTTGGTTATTTAATCTCAAAGAACCTAACTCAAAATTAGTCAGATGGCGCCTTAAACTCGAGGAATACAACTACGAGATAATTTACAAAAAAGGCAAACAAAACGTAAACGCTGACGCGCTATCACGAATTAAACTAAATGCACTTGAGACAGAATCAATAATAAACCAACCCGGCGACATAAACGCAGACGTCACACAATATTTAAGAGAGCTTGCCGAAAACCCAACAACTCACCCTGACCTTAACCCTATGACAGAATATACCAATGAGACTGAAAGTCACCCTCATAGCAATAACCCTAATATAAATATCATCCAAGACATATCGATAGTACCTGAATACCCTACCATCCACATACCAGAAGACCCAAGTTTTCAAGTTCCTGAAATAACACATGACGACGAACCCGATCTAACCGTTCACACCTCCAACCGAGTAGATAATTATGGTATACCCATCTTAGACGAAATAATTAATAACAAACCCCACCAGATTATAGTAAAACGAAATCCTCATCACAGACTAGATGTTGATACTCAGATTATCGATGGGCACATGATAAAGCATATCAACATCCCTCTACACTCACAAGACTTAGTAACCGAATTTCTTAGAGATCATACAAAGCCGTCAAAAACAAATTATATTTATTTTCACGATAAACAATTGATCCCCTTATTTACAACCACTCATAATTCTAAATTTAGCAATCTGAAACTCGTCATATGTACCCAACTTATCAATACTATACGAAATAAAGACGAACGGCTACTTCTCATCAGAAATCACCACGAAGGAAAATCTAATCATAGAGGAATCGATGAAACGTATCAAAAACTAAAAAATAATTATTATTGGAAAAATCAAAGATCGGACATCACGGCTTACATCAATGATTGCGAAATTTGTCAGAGAGCCAAGTATGCTAGAAAAAAACCATATACTCCCCTAGTAGTGACGGAAACGCCGTCTAAACCCTTTCAAATACTTCACATAGATATGTTTACCTTCCAAAATCAAACATTCCTTACAATTCTTGATAAATTTTCAAAACTTGGTCAAGCTTTGCCAGCCACAAAGGACGCTATTTCTATTCATGACAATCTTATTAAATACTTCTCATTTTATGGTACCCCAGAAACTATCGTTTCGGATAGTGGAACAGAATTCAAAAACCAAAATATCCAAGAACTATTAAAAAGCCACAAAATTAAAATCCATTTCGGAACGCCTAAACATCATGAAAGTAACAGCCCAGCTGAAAGATTTCATTCCACCCTTATTGAACACCTAAGACTATTGAAAGAAAGAGAACCTGACTCGGCGGTAACTAAACTAATGCCTTACGCTATTATTGCCTACAATACATCGATACAATCAAATCTAAAATTATCCCCTTTTGAAATTACATTCGGGCACACAAACTCACAAAACCCTCTAGAACTTATTGAGACAACATTTTATACAGATTACGTAGCCGCTCATAAGAACCGCACAAAGAATTTATATGAACTCGTCAATAACAAAGAAACCACTCAAAAACAAAAAGTAATCGAAAAACGAAACACCAAAGGTAATACACAATTTGAGTTCAGAATTAATCAAAAGGTGTATAAGAAATTAGAAGAAAGATCTAAAGCTAAGAATAAGTTCGCTGGACCCTACATAATTACCGAACTATTGGATTTCAATAAAGCCAAAATAAAAAACCCAAAAAATAATAAAATAAGCGTTATTCACTTAAAAGAACTTCGTAAACCTGTTACAGATGCTGCACAGGCCCCATCACCCCCACAAAGCCAACAATCACCGAAATAACAAATAATCCTGGCTTGCTACCACTACAACTAGGACAAACCTTCATTAGTAACGACTACTGGGACTATATACAAATTTTTGACTTATCACCTATAATAGATGAGTTTAATCTCATCCAACAGCAATATAAAATCCTAAAATCCAAACTTTTCAAAGAAGCAGCATATCGGAAAGAATTTTCTAACTCCTTCCCATTATTAGATAATTTGGAACAAAAAATTATAAGTCAGATTTACCAACTAAACCCGAGTTTCAACTACCCCAACAGACGCAAAAGAGGAATACTAAACGGATTAGGGTCCATTATCAAAGTAATAACAGGAAACCTAGACCAAGATGACGCTGAAAGGTACGACAAACAAATTATGACTCTCAATCACAACCAAGACAAAATTAAAACAATCTTATCAAATCAAATAACCATACTAAATTCAACCATTTCTCATTTCAACGAAATGGCCCAAAATCTGTCACACAACCAGATCATCTTAGAATCACGAATTCAACGGATCGAAGCAACTATAACCAATATATTAAACCATCAGACCGATAGTTATCAATATTTCTTGACTCACTCACTATTAACACAAATAACATTTCTATTCCAAAATATCTACGATATACTGGAAAGAATTGAAATTGCCTCAACCTTTGCTAAATTAAATACCTTGCACAACTCAATTATAAATCCATTAGATCTTTTAACTGAAGTAAAAGAAACTAGTAAATACTTAGTAAATGTGAAATTGCCTTTTGAGCCAAATATAAACAACGTTCTTAAATATGAAAAGATTATCAATATTAAAGGATATTCTAAGGGCTTCACGATAATTTTTGTGTTAGAAATTCCTCTAATTGAAAAGGAGAATTTTCAGTTTTTTGAATTGTATACGTTACCTGTAAAATTAAATCAACAATATCAATTGCTACTGCCTAAAACTAAATTCATAGCTCTGGGTATTAACCATTATGTATTTATTAACGAAAATTGCATATTCATAGATATTAACGAATATTTATGCAGAGACGTGAATCCTGTTCTAATTCACGAGAAAGCACCATGCGAAGTAGCTCTGCTCTCCTATAACCCAGACCTTAATGATTGTCACCCAATTAATATTGAAATAACAGAAATCCAAATTCAAAAATTAAAGCCCAATGAGTGGATCACCATATTCCCTCAAGAAACAGTAATCACCCAGACTTGCAACAAAATAATTACAAAACTACGACTACAGGGAACATTTGTAATTAATCTAAACAAAGAATGTAAAATTCTAATCGAGAGTCAATTACTACAAACTCACGTACAAAATCAGCATAACATAAAATTTGAACTTCCCAAACTCAACTTCACTTACAATAAAAAACCAATAATTACTTATCATCCAGGACCCTTACAAATCGAAACTATTAATAATCATAAACTTCTGGAGACCCAAAGGTCTCTAATCGAACAAACTAAACTAATCAAGGAATTAAATAATGACCCAGTTAGTCACAATGTGAGTATTTGGACAATTCTCTTATATGTTATACTAATAATAATATTACTTTATACTATATATATTAAATTTATAAGATATTATAATAATCGTAAGAAAACCTGTAAAACTCCTTCTACCAAAGAAAAAATAATTTCGGACATAGTAATATAATGTTGTGTAATAAAAACCCCAAAAATTAACCCCTTCTGGGATAATTTCAGTCTAAGGCCGGAGGAGTTATAATACTGTACTTGCCGATAAGCATAAATTAAATGCTTACTCTGCACAGATAACATTATGTTATAAATATATGTAAATGCACTAAGATAGTTAGTTCTATTCAGTCTCCCGACGTGTAACTTGTTTTATTCAATAAATTTCGTTTTTAAAAACTTAGTTTTTGTTAGCACAAATCTAACTTACGTGAATCTAACGAATGTGCATTATGCCTTTTTAGAACATGTCCATATTTTATTTTTCATGAATGATGTATTACCACAAAGGCTCATATCTAGCATCTTCCGACAATGTAGCGAATCTACTGATTTTTGGCTTTATGAAATATTGTAAAAAATTGTTTAGTAACCTGAGACTCACCCCCCCCCCCCACGCCTATTGTTTTGTTGTTAAATTCTGGTTTGATTAATTACCAGTTACCCTTCCCTCTCCCCTGATTGTCTAATTATTAAAACAACTAAACTGATTTGGCTGTGTGATCGTCTAGTTGTAGGACTCAAATTTACGTTTATGGTTTGTAGTTTATTGTTACCATAGTTCTTTTTCTAGGTTTGACATTACTGTTTCTATTTATTTATTTAATTGATAATTAACTATTTATTTCGACATTTAATGATTCGTTCTTTACACTAGACATTGCTATTAATTTATTTAACATAATTCTAATTATAGTTCTTTATTTAATTGTTCTAATTAAGCACTGAATATTGTTTTGGCACTTGTTTATTTAATTGATAAAATAATTAAGTATTTTTATAATACCCTGTATAAAGTTCAAACTCAAAATTATTCTTTTTATTTAATTTACTGAATTATTTATTTTATCTTTTATGTTAACTTTTATTTAAGTTTTTATCATATTTTAGATTTCATTTTTATTCACTATTGTAATGCTCAAGTAAAACTTATGTTTACTTATATTATTTTAAATATTCGTTTTATTTAAGCCCAAGTAAATCTTATATTTACTTGGTTCATTACCTGGAAGTTATGAAGATTAAGAAATAAGAAAACACAGAACAGTTTAATAACTATATTCAGACAATTGTCATTTTACAATATCAGAACGGAAATAAACGTTGGGGCAACTGCCAGAACATAATATAAATATATAGTGAAATAATCATCACCAATTTATATTTTCAAGTAATAGATCTCGCTGGGACAAATAGTCACTCTTATGTTCATCACAGGTACAATCTAAAAGCAACAGTAATCACCGAAAATGACAGAGATTACAACGAGTATCCTCGTATAAGCGTATGAAATGAATGTACTACACGGTACAAGTAAATTCTGTATTGGTTGGCGAAATCTCGCGATAACTGATGAAGTGAATACATGGCAAATTGAAATCTCATTCACTTGCCTAATCAATCATGGTTTGAGATTGCGTTGCGTAGAGTTGATGGGGTCTGGCCAATAAACTTGACTCAGAACCAGCCTATTGGCTAATGTGTTTCGAAGATTGTAATTGTTCAAACAATAGAATGAACAAGCAATTAAAATCAATTTTAATTTGCCCGTAGCTAAAACTGCTACTGTTAGTGAAACCAAACAAAACCAATACAAAGTTTAACATGTATAATTTATGTTTAAAATATAGTTACTCTCAACCATCAGGAGATCATATTACAGGCCCGTGTTTGTGGTCAACACACAAAGGACCGATAACAGAACCCCCACTGGCTGTTAGTAATATAATATTACTCGGACAACAACAAACTGGTTGCTTTGACCTGAACCTGCAATAAATCGAATAGTGGAATGACTATCGATCTCAACAAAATCTGCCACTGAAAACAAATCATTTATTGTCTAAATTAACTAAGTAAATTGTAGGATTTATGCTAAGAAAGTTATTCTCAATTAACAGGATCTAACAAGTTAATAAATGTTGGATATAGTAATTTCTAATTCCTAATTATAAATGTTTCGACTGATGCAATGTATCTAAACTATCTAAGTGCCACAATAAAGGATCCCCTCGCGATTCCGAGTATCTGAAATATAGAATCAGTTCGTCAATTGTTTAAAGCTATAATGAATTAAAATAGTCCCGACTTGAAATTATTAAGTTCACGTAAAACTAAATGAAAATACCGAAAACCGAAATAATCATATTGATTTACCTGGTACTTGATAGACCGCTAAATGACTTGTGTCATTAGGGGTGTGATCACGCGGCTCGCTCATGTCCAGCGAGTCGTAGCTGGACGGCGGGGTTTTATTAGCTCTGGACATCGTCCCCTTGAGTCGTACTAATCTGATATGACTCCAGCAATACAATAATAGTACGGTTTTCTAGCAAGTTACTTGACCAGTGGTCAGCAGCGGTCAGTTCGTAGTGAGAGGATTAATTATCCCACTCAGACTCAAAGAGACTGAGGATTAATTATCACTCTGCTTATTGAAGTTTGCTGTTAAAGTAAGGACAATGCTTCGGAATCGGCTTGACCAGTGGATGGCGGGCAGCTAGTATAATGATAATTATCAGACTCGTATTCGAGGATTAATTATCATTCAGAATAGTGGTCTCAAGGAAGTGACCCGTGGACGTCGGTGGTCAGCTAATATATTGATAATTATCAGACTCGTATTCGAGGATTAATTATCATTCAGAATGGTGGTCAGCAAGTAAAGCATTGATAATTATCAGACTCGTATTCGAGGATTAATTATCATTCGTAGTAGCGGTCTCAAAGAAGTGACCTTTGTACAAACTTCTCTCGGGTATTTATACCCGAAAGAGCGATGACGTTACACACAAAACTGCGTAGTTTTTGGTACCGTTCTCACGGGAACCGAGCCATCTGTGCCTGTGCCTTATCTTTGTTTATATTAACATCGTAAAATTTCAAGTGATATGTGCCTTTTCGAACTGGCCTTTACACCAAGTTTTGTACGTTTTAGGTAGACTTAAAAATATTTAAAACTATACGAATCAAACAAATTCTAACACATTTATGTTCTAGCTTGAAAATTGGGTAAAATATTAATAGGTACGTACCGGGTGATATTTAATCGCGTGTCGAATTATACAGAATTTCAGAATTACGTAAATTTGGATTAATAGAAGCGGAAATAAATTTTTAAATTAATACACAGGGTGTGGTTTTCTTCAAACCTCAACAAGCCAAACGATATTTATCTGTTGAATTAATTGCAACGACTGGAAGACTGGACTAATCAATAATCATAGTCACTAAAATTCTGTAATGGAATAGTAAAATCTAAATATTGCCAAGAATTTTAAAGGTTTCTATTTTTAGGTAGAAAAATTCTTAAAAACAACCTCATTTGAATTAGCATTTGATGATGATGTTACCGAACGAGGAAAATATTCTCCACGTTTTATTGACGAAATTGTAGGTGAAATCGATATAATTGAGGACAAAAAGGACTCCCTTTTCAGTAAGTAACATTTTCACTATAATATTTGTTCTATTTATTTTCTAGCCATATTTTTCAAAGTTCTATTCTTTATCCTTTAAAACAAGAGGTAAATTAAATTAATATCTCCATGTCAAATTAGGTTCATGAAAATAAAATATCAATGACATTATTTATACTTAAACATCGCATTGGAAAAGAATACTAATTAAATTTTTGAAATTTATGTTTAGATGTTCTATTAAAAGTTGTAAATGGTATTCATTAATGATTTAAATAGGGAATGGGCAACCATGTTGAGATGTTTTTTACTGACTTAGGAAACAGTTCGATAGGGCTTTAGAGCTTGTTATAAACAGCGACGTTCCCGCGCACCATTCTGTATAAATATATCAGTTGATTAAGTAATCTCCACAAGAGCACTTGAAGTTAATAAACAGCTTGGATATATTTTTACCGCGATAGATCATATTATTTATTTTTATAATCCAGACGTCAAGTTACTAAATATGTAAATTCAGTTGTCACTAGTATTGTAGAGGGGAATAAAATGAATTAGTCAGATGCGCATGTGCAAGATATCTTTTAAGTGGACATAGTGTAATTATGTATAGATTTCACTATTATGAGCATACAACGTAACTTTAATTTTATATCAGGTTGAACCCCTCAGGAGATATAACTTCCAAGGTTTCTTGAGATTGAATAGACTGCAAAACTTTTATTTTAGATTATGCAGAATGCATTATCGAAATATGTTCTTAACAATTTTACTGAAAATTAACAAGTACGACTTGTAGTTGCGTAATTAGTGTTGTTCCACACCATCATCATAAATTATATAATAAAATTCAAAATTCCATTCATTAAAAATGTGAATAATGTGAAATCATTCAAAAGAGAGAGATGGTCAATTATTAGGTTAATATGACTATTTTGACTGTTAAAGAATATTCAGGTGTTTAGATAGTTTTTATTTGAATTTTTTGTTCTTGAGGCCACCTATAAAATACGTCACGAAAATCCACGCACTTTGACTCCTCCCTCCCCCTTTATTCCGCTGCTTCCCCTACCTAATAATACGTCACAAATCTTGGACCCCCCAAATGATTGATTATTTATGACTATTAGTAACATACGAGAATTATGTCTATACTATCTCATTTATTCACAGAGCTTTTCTTAATACAATATTATTGTTATTTTTTAGCGATTTACTGCACTAGTTGACAAGACGTCTCAACTTTAGCCTTGCTCGCAAGTGTTGAACCGTTCTCCAATATCATCATCCCATTGACACGACTCTATCATGTCATAGAGTTTTGTCCTAATGTTTTAATCCCTTTTCACAATATTCCCGCTTTTGAGTTATATTAATATAAACGAAAACATAGGCGGTACTAAGAGAGTCAGTAATGATAGATTCAATGAAAAAGTTCTCCTTCATATAACGACTGAAAAATAAAATCCATAGTTTTTTAAAAAATGGGAATAAAATTGGTGTATTTCAAACATTGCTTTACGTCAAGTTTATTCGGGCTCCTCCTCCTTACTCGTCTCATATCATTATGAACAACCCCCCCTCTATCATTATCTGCGTACATATTTTATGGACGGTCCTTTTATAGTTATTTTCATTCATTGTTCTTGTAGTTATTCTTATTTATTTTGTATTACAATGTGTTTTATTGTAATTATGGAACTCCAGCAGGAATTGCTATAAGCATTGCTCTCATTTAGGACTAATCCTATAACATTTGTATGGCATTTTGGACAAGTTAGTGACTGTAGATACTAGGCTCAAATGCTCTAAGTAGGAAAATGAACCCCAAAGTGACTGCCATTTTCATTTGGCCTGCCAACCACCCTGCAGATTTTTTACTGACTGGCATGATCGTCAGTTCAGAGAACAGCTAGGGCTTCATATCTCCGAGCACACCGATTAATAGGACAACCATCTTGGTCGTGTAGCCTGGAATATAGTACTTGGAGCTCGTACCCGAGGTCACTATATTTGAACCATTTTTCCGCCTTAAAATTATGTATGTCGTTGTAAGTGCCAATAACTCTCAATGTTAGGCTTGTTGGCTTGAATTAGCTTGACTCTCGGAAACGAGAAGTTCCAATAAATTCGGCACCTCTCGTTTTCGACAACGGACTCGATGTCTCCGCAGATGTAAGGCAGCACTAGTGTTTGGACTATTCCGTATGAGAGCAATATATGATAATAAATCACCCGTAGTATCGTGCGATAACGGTGAATGTAGGCCGATATCGTATATACCGGGCATGACGAAAGTAAATGCATTGACGATTCCCGTGCTTGATGACAGGTTCTGAAGCTGATATCAGGAACCCCTACACCATTTATGTGGCTTCAGGAGACGAAAGGGTTAATTACATCATTTTGACCGACCACACAATGAATCCCTCGTTTTCCGACTTTAGCCCAGATGACCTTAAAAAGGCGATTGTCAGCCTAGTCAATATACTCAGTGTTTTAACATTCTTGTAGTACATGCCTGGCATGTGTTTATCGAAGTAATGTTTAAACAGACGTTCCTTTTCGGCAGAAATTATTTGGGCCTTCAGACGAGTTGGTTGTAGTTCATTGACCGAATCTAGGTCAGCACTATGCTGTTCTCATCGCCTGTCGTCGAATACAAGACAAAACTGCAACTGCTTGACGGTCTAGGATTGATGCTCCTATTTATCATCTTGCGAGTTCCTCTGTCTAATTGATACAGCTCATCTACAGTTCATTTGACTACCCCATTGGAGTAGAGCAGAAGTTGAACGGCAGGTATATTTTGTCGCAGATACCTTGTATTTCCCTGAAAGTTCAGAAGATCAAATCTTTCATAGAAAGTTTCTCATATATGACGGTACAGATTTCCGTTCATAATGCATGGTTTCCTTACTGGTTTATATTGTACCAGTTTGATGGTATCTTTATACCAGGCCCAATGTTGTGTGTTCTCTATCGCAAAAGTACCATCCTCCGTGTCATGGCCTGCTGCAGTTACGATTGGTTGGCGGAAGAGTGCGCCTGCTACTTTATTTACATACAGGAAGGGAGTATCCTTTCCTGTGTTTTATTTCGAAGTCGTATTGTTGTAATTCCTTTACCCATCGAGCAAGGTGTCCACTTGTGGAGTCTGTGGAATATAACCAGTTTAAACTTTGGTGATCTGTTATTACTACGAAGTGATATCCTTGTATGTAGCTTATGTGCTTATGTATTGCAAAAAGCCTTGCACTTCTGACCATATGCCCTGCATTGCTTTGGCCCATGCTGCTTCTTGCATCTGTAACACAAAAACTTTTCCTCCTTCCCTGATGTGCTTGTCCCACAATATTTATGTATTGTAAATAACAACTAAATTAATAATAACAAATGCTTTTGACCACATTTAATGATGCTATAATATTTTTTTACAATATCTGAATATGTGTCATATATATTATTTATATTACTTATTGTCTTCTTTTTTCTTTTTTGCTTTTTTTTCTATTCTCGCCACCTCTGCATGAACTATCCCGGTGGCAATGTAGTGTTGACTACATATGAGAGAGCATCCCACAATACTCCCCCGGTAAGAAAAAAAGCTCAGCCTGCCAAACAATCTATATTAAACCTAACTTTTTTTTGTAGTGGCGACAGACGAATAAACAGAATCCCCTAAAACACACGCAGATTTAACGCGATCTAAAGTGAGAGTGACACTCTTACCACGAATCAACAGAGTAATGACTTCGTTAGTTCTAGAAATTACGCGAAAGGGACCCTGAAACAGTGGGGTGAAACATTTTTTAATCCGATCTTGTCTAACATAATCACAGGTAGACATTATGCCTGGGATTTCGAAACGTCAAGTTGTCAAAGTGTGAGTGAATTTTGTAACAAAATCAGGAGTATTCACGTCGAAATGAGATTGTAAAAAGAATGAGCCTGGTAAACGTAAATTTTGACCGTAAAGGAGATCAGCGGAAGAACATTCTAAGTCAGATCTCGGAACTGTTCTGAAACCAAAAAGGACTATTGGTAATTCGTCATACCAGGGTATAGAGTTTACACGTGCTAGCAATGTAGTTTTTAAAGTGCGGTGGAAACGCTCGACCATCCCGTTACTTTGTGGGTGATATGATGTGGAATGAATACGGTTAAAACCTAAAAACTATGCAAACTCACGAAACAAATTCGATTCGAATTGGGTGCCCTGGTCCGTGGTTATCGAAAGCGGAACACCATAACGACAAATGTAATTTTGAAAAAGTGTCCTGGCAACTGTTTCAGCGGAAGTGTCTGATATAGGAACAGCTTCGGGCCAGCGGGTGAATCTTTCAACCATGGTTAGGATGTGAGAACATCCACGCGATGGGGGAAAAGGAACGATTATGTCAATGCGCAAATGGTCAAAATGGCACTTCGGTATTGGAAAGTTCGCAAGCGGGGTTACCGTATGGCGATGTATTTTCGAAGTTTGTCAATTTAAACACGTCTTAGCCCACAAAGCGCAGTTCTTGTTCATTCTCGGCCTGAAATAATGTGCCGCAAATAGCTTCCTAGTTGCGCGAATGCCTGCATGTGTCAAGTTGTGAAAAGTGTCAAAAATATATCGGCGTAAGACTTTAGGGACAAAAGGGCGATAGTGTGACGTAGATACGTCACACCATATCCGATTTTTTGGATTAGGAATAAAAATGTGTTCTAAAACATACCTCGATTGTTTACATTTATTTTCAGGACCTTTAGAAATTAAAGTTGTAAGTTCTTCATCCTTTAATTGTGAATCACAAAGCAATTGGAAGCTGAAATTGTTTGTAATGTCCGGAATAGAGGTAGGTATTAGATGCAATTATCGTTGAAACGTCATGAATTCGCGACAAGGCGTCAGCTACTACGTTTGATTTACAACTTATATGTTGAATATCGCTGGTAAATTGGGGAATGTATTCAAGGTGAGGGATCTGTCGGGGAAATTTGTCAGTTTTTGAAAACAGTGCATTGACCATAGGTTTGTGACCAGTATAACACGTAAAGACACGGCCTTCTAGTATGTATTTGTAGTGCCTGATGACTGCATATAAACTAAGCAATTCTCTGTCAAAAACAGAATAGTTCTTCTCGGCGGAAGATAATCTTCTTGAGAAAAACGCTAAAGGAGTAGAAATGCCATGTAACCTTTGTTCCAAAACAGCTCTCATTGAGGTATTGGAACAGTCGGTCGATAAGGTAAGCAACACTTGGTCACCAAAAGCAGGGTGTGACAAAAGGGTAGCATTAGCAATTTTTTCTTTAACTAACGAAAAAATAATATCACATTCTGATGGCCAATGTGAGATAATCGTGAATTCTTGCTAAAGATGTGCTGAAGTTATGCAAGGGTTCTAAAGTTTGGGCAAAATGCGGAATAAAACGATGATAGAAAGTAACCATCCTCATGAAACGTTGTAGAGTTGAGGGAGTTGGAAAATCTTTAGTGACTGCAATGCGTTCGGTTGTCGGCAAAATTCCGTCAGATGAGACGCGACGTCCGAGGAAATTAAGAGAATTTGCGCCAAATATGCACTTGGAAGGTTTAATATTAATTCCATATTTTTGTAAGCGCTGGAAGACGACACGCAAATGTTGCGAATGTTCTTGATGAGATTTACTGGCGACGAGTATATATATTATCTAAGTATGCGAAAACGAAAAGTAAATTCTTTAATACTTCATTCATGAAACGCTGGAATGTCTGACCAGAATTCCGAAGGCCAAAAGTCATTCTATGTAATTGAAACAGCCCGAAAGGAGTAGTTATGGCAGTTTTATAAATGTCCGCTTTAGCAACCGGAATTTGATGGTATGCACGTATTAAATCAATTTTAGAAAATACGGTGCAACCGTGCAAATGAGAATTAAAATCGTGTACGTGAGGCAAGGGATAACGGTCTGGGACAGTGACAGTATTCAACTGACGGTAGTCGCCGCAAGGACGCCAACCGTTCGGCTCTTTTTTAGGTACCATATGCAATGAGACAGATGATGACGACGGAAAATAAATACCTAATTCGGTCATCGGTTTAAATTCATTTTTCGCAATTTTCATTTTAATATGATCTAGTCTGCGAGGGCGACAAAACGGCAAGTGACCTTCGATGATAATATGGTGTTCAACATCGTGACAGATAGGGGAAAAATAATCTGGAGTACTAGTGAGTTTAGGAAACTGTAGTAGTAAGTCAGTATAATCATTAGATACTGCAAACAAATTTGGAATTGTCATTGGAATATCGAAATGACTCACTATACAGTTAATGGACAATGATGTTTTGTTATCTAGTAAACGATGATTTTTAATATCGACGATTAACTCGAAATGTTTAAGGAAATCTGCACCCAAAATGGGAATTGGTACGTCGGCGATGTTGAAAACAAAAGGAAAATTCCTACGCAAATTTAGATCGACCACGACAAGTTTTCTGCAGTAAGTGGCAATTTCAGTCCCGTTGGCTGCAGATAATGTTAGATCGCGATTTCGTACAATGTCTGAAAACGCATTACGTGGAACCACAGAATTATCAGCACCGGTATCGACAAGGAACCGTAACTTATTAGCGGAATCATAGAGATAAAGTCGGGATCTATGAGAGGGTTGACTAACGTTAGTAGTGTGGACGTTAGTCAGAATTAGTTTTTTACTGAATTGCTGAAACTTGGGTTTTGAGAAAGAAATTTGGAGTTGTAAATGCACCGAGGACCTGAACATTTTCTAGCATCACCTTGATACAGTTGGTGATAATAACAAATAGTTTTATTCGAGGTGTCAAAAATGCGACGAGAGGGGGAAAATGGTCGCGTTCTTGAGCGGGAACGACAACGGCAATCCGTGCTTCGAAAAACTGAAAAACCAGGACGCTGATCCTGATATTGCGAACTATTGGGTTTATTAATTTGACTCATTTCTAAGCTATCAACAAGTTTAGAAATGGTTAACTCCAATGCGTCTAACCGATTCACAATACTCGTAATTTCAGAATTATTAGACGACGGGTTAAAAATAGGAGTAGTACGCGAAGTAGCAAAACTAGAATGAGACGGCAATGGGTGAAAAACAGACGAAGCTGCCAGAGTTGAAGCAACAAATCGGAGCTGACCATTTCAGAAACGCCAACGATTCTCAAAATATGCCGATAAAAACGGAGGGTTTACGGTCTCCTAAATGAGTGCCCGTGAGTAGATCCTCGAGACGTTTCTCCTGACTTGTCGACAAGCGCATAATGATAGCCGCGCGAAGACTGTCATATAAATTTTGAGCCGACCGGCGGAGAGCGAATAACGTCGTATACTAAATCAATAATTTCGAAAGGCAATGAAGAAATAACAAGATCATACTTTTTTCTATCATTGGTGATAGATGATACATTGAACTGTGAGTCAATTTGACTGAACCAGACTTCTGGACGGGTAGTCCAGAAAGGCGGCAATTTGATTTGTGACATAATTTTGCTGAGATTGAATATCCAATTGAGCAGGTAATTCTGCTGATTCTGTCATAATACCAAGGTGAAAAAATTAAATAATTCTAAAAATTGATTGTTTGGCAGTGAATTAAAATATTCCACCAAAGGACTACTGCAAGAGCTCTCACCCGTGCAATCGATCGCCAAGATGTGGGGATGCGGTGGTACAAGCTGGTGTCGCGAGACAGAAGCTGCGGCAAGTGGCCCTAGGTTCCTGGAACTCCATATCACCCAAGGTTGGAAAATCCAATGTTGGGAAACGTCAGTGGGATTCAAACAGCGGGAAAAGGCAGCGGGAATCAACCGTCGGGAAACGTAAGCGGGATTCAAACAGCGGGAAACAGCAGCGAGAATCAAACGTGGGGAAACGTTAGCGGGATTCAAACAGCGGGGTCACCAATTTGTGGGGTATTAACCCACAATATTTATGTGCTAAATAACAACTAAATTAATATTAACGAATATACTTTTGATCACATTTGATGATGCAATAATATTTTTTTACAATATCTGTATATCTGTCATATGTATTATTTATATTATTGTCTCCTTTTTTCTTTTTGCTTTTTTCTCTATTCTCGCCACCTCTGCATGAACTATCCCGGTGGCGATGTAGTGTTGACTATATATGAGAGAGCATCCCACATGCTTGATATCTCTATCGTTTTCTATTTCACTTCCTCTTGATTTTAATTTTTCTCGTTCCCTTTATATTTTCCCTTAATTTGATTTACTCCTTTTTCCTGTAATTTTTTTATTTTTTCATTTGTGTTGTTGGTACTTTATTGACTCTGCACTCTCTTATCGCCTTGTATAAGTTTGAATAACCCTACCGACTGCGCCATGTTTTATGGTGCGATTGTCTCAAGCAAATTATTGTTTGACAGAAACTCTCTAATTTTTATTATTATTTAATGAGAACCGATACACCACACTGCATCCTTACTTTTCCATAATTGACAGTATGGTAACCAGTCTCTTTTTTAACACGGTTACCAACATACCCACGAAACTTAACGGAGTGTGTTCCGCATTATAACAGTCCTCCCGGAATATGTGACGGCACTGATGTTTCGTCTATCCCACACGAGTGCCATAGATAATAAATAGTACGGCACATACAAGGCTTTATCATGTCTATGAATATAGGTCACGTCTGTGTATGCCGAACCAACCGACAACAAGTGCATTCCGCAGGCACTGCAATTTATATCAGGGACCTCCATACCCAAGACTTCGATAGACGAGTGTGTTAAAAACACCTCCTGGATAAGCCCCTGCCTTCAATGCTCTTGGAGAAGACTCCATCTAAGAGCTTATCTTTGTGTAGGAGCACAGGTTTCCGTTGCTTTGCTGATATTGTGTGGGCTCTTAGCTGGGCTGGCTCCAGCCTGGGTTCACATACTCAGTGCCGATGTCAAGACCAAGTTCATCGGTTGCTCTTTGTGCTAAATTAAATAAGATCGCCACTACCCTTTCCTTTTAAAGGTCGCGAACCATGAAACCTATTTGTATTTTTTTTTACAAAGTCAGTCATCCTTATATCTGTCTCCGATGCCAGAGAGGAGACGCTTGTATTACCAGAGACCACTCTCTACGCCGTAGAGACAGTGATCACTGAGTCCGCGAATCGTGTGCTCTGAGCATGCGTAACGATCCAGAATAACGACCATCTGCATGCTTCAGGCCAAGATTTCTGTCGAGTTTCGAGATTTTCGACTAATTATTAGGATGATCATCTTGACCGAAATAGCCTGGATATAGCACTTGGAGTACGTACCGGAGATTACGGTATTTGGTCCGTTTCTCTTCCCTTTTCAAAGCGATATCGAGCTCAGCAGGTGCCGAGAACTCGATCACAAACATCACATTGTTTTGATGGTCATGGAGGACTATATCAGGCGTGTTGAATTAGCCTTGAATTAGCCCGACTGTCGGAAACGAGAAGTTCCAATAAATTCAGCGCATCTCATTCTCGACAACGGACTCGATGTCTCCGGGAACGTAAGGTAGTACTGGTGTCTGGTCTACTCCGTATGAGTGCCGTAGATGATAGTACAACACACATAATGCCGCGTTATGGCGATGGATATAGGCCGAAATCGCATATACCGGGCATGCAGAAAGCAAATGCACAAACGATTCCGGTGCCTGACGGCAGGTTGTGTAGTTGATATCAGGAACTCCCACATCCATCATAGTGTAAAAATACCATCTTGGCAGGTCACAATGAATCCCTCGGTCTCCGACTTTAGCCCAGCTAACCTTAAAAGGGCGAACGTTAGCCTAGTCGATAAAACCAGCAACTCTAGGTTCTTATAGAACACCCCGTGCATGGATCTATCGATATGCTGCCTAAACACCAGAAACAGAACTTGCCGTTCCTGTTCTCTAACTTCAGGCAAGGTAGCTGAAATTCAGTGGCTGACTCTAGGTCAGTACTGCACCGGCCTCCTCTGTCGTCGAATACGAGACCTAGTTCATCTATAGCTCTCCTTGCCATCTTAAACAATTCTGCCCTTACTCCTGCATTTTCGAATCTTTCACTAATTGCAGAAGCGGATTTGAGCTGGATGTTGTATGCTATACTTAGTGCTACTCTGTCATGCATACACTCCCACCCTAAGAGTCCTCGACTGCCCGTTGACGTGGGAGATACACATAGGTATGTGTAGGTCTCTCCGGAGTCTAGATGGCTGCGTCTTCAGCAAATTTTCCGCGTCGCCTACTCTTGAGATGCACGACCACGTAATTCTCCAACCCGAGCTACACGCCAATGGCCTGCGTGTACTCCTCGGCCACACTTAGTACATTCTGAGGTTCACGCTTTCTGAATGCATGCAGATTGAGGTAATCCATATAAAAAATATAAGTGACCTTATCTCTCCCGTTGTTGGATGGTCCACAGTGGTACCTGCAAATTTGACAGAGTTCAACAAATAACGGCTTCAGTGAGATGCGAAAGACGTGGGAACTCAGAGACTATCCCTGGAAATTTCTCTCCTTAACGACACCTGCTCTGTCGTAACCCGCTATGCACCGGATGTTATCTTGAAGCGACTCCTCCAGAGTGCAGCAGTTGTTCTATGCATCTCACTGATGATTCTGCTATCGCAAGACATATGAGCAAGAAATGCAAAAATAGTTCCTATGATGTTGTGTCAGGTGCCTTACGATAGTCAATCAAGGCCATAGATAGATTTCGCTTGTGCTACAGAAAATCCTGCACAATGCAGCGTCTATCGGCATACTGTCCCTGCAACCTGCTATGCTCTTCATAGCGCCAAGCCTCTGGAAAGTCTGCAGGAAGACCGGATCAATCTATCGTAGCGTTCTAGCATACAATATACGTGTAAACATTTTGTAGCAGGAATTCAGACGGGTGATTGGCGTATAATTCCTTAGAACGAATAAATCTCCTTTTTTGATGATTAGTAGAGTACGTCCCTCGACAAACCAGTTCCTCATCGATGACAGCGTCCATTCGTGTCAGGTCTTGTGGCTTTAGGGTAGCCCTGCTTTTAAAGCCAACCTTCGTTCTTAAATCGTCGTCAGTGTACACTCTGGGATGTTCAGCGACAGCAGCTATTTGTCGCGGAGGAAGTGCGTTTGGCACTTCTTGGGTTGTTGCCATTGAGACCGTCCGGTATGGCACCTTGTCTCTGGTCGAAATTAGCTTTACGTGTTACTTATGTATCAAAATGTTTACAATCTGTGTAATTTGTGTGACATTCACCATTGTCCGGTAAATAAGTTAGTACAAGTTGCTATTAAGCAGCTCGATGTTAAAAATCTACTTAACACTTCTATGGTTCTATCAGAAAAAAAAAACAATGGATTTGTAAGGACGAAAAATTATAAAAAGGGTGCTGCAGCTGATCTTGTTCGCAGTCATGTTTATTCACCTCGTGGCGTGTGACAAGAATAGAAACATTTTGGTGAACATATGTTTTATTTTTGTTCTTTTTAAATGATTCCAAATATCATGACATCTTTCCTCTTTTAAATCTCCTCATTTGAAAAAAGAATTTAACTTCTTTTAGCCGGATCAACATTCCTCGAGATGTTTAAGAAAAACTAAATTTTCAAAGTTTAACCTCGATTTTTCCACCGAAACACCCCCTTGGAGATTGTGACGTTTTGCTCACTCGTTAGGTAAGTAAAAGGACGTCACTTTGGCACTCGAGCTTTAGCCAGCAGTTAACGGTATGCTCGGGCGCCACCTTTACAATTTGTTTCGTGGGGTAAAAGTCTCACATTAGCCTCCTAACGCAGATTGTTAAAGTATTGCTGGGATAGCGTCAGAGGAGACACGATAAGTCCAGGGGTCTAGGGACTTCACACATACACAGTAAAAGTCACCTTTAAAGAATATATAAAATATTTATTTTTGCTGTTATTCTAACAAGTACAATTCTACTTAAACTACCTAGTGTTACCTATAGTTACACTACTACATAGAGCAGTAGACAAGAAAGCAAGAAAGCGGGGGTTAGGCGGTATAAGAGAGGCGGCTCATGAATGGTAAAAAAAAATGACAAGCGACAAAAGTAATGACGCGGTGTATGAGTCGGTGCAGAAAGCAAAAACTGAATATGCATAGCTTTTAAAACACTCCAGTCTTCTGGATGGGAATTTACGAGACTACGAGAACCCATTCGACCGCAACACTCTGGCAATACCACACTTCGAGAACCTGTGGAGACACATTGAGGATCCAGCTGAAGTGTACCCGTCGATCAGTACGGAAGAAGTTCAACAAGCCATCATTGGAACTAAGAACCTCGCTGCCCCGGGCCCGGATAGTATAAACAACTGGTTTTCCATCCACCCACCACTGTTTGGCCAGAATATTTAACTCGTGGATGAATGAGGGGCAGCCGATTTCAAACTGGTTGGTGGAGGGATAAACCGTGCTGATACCTAAAGAGGAAGATCTGTCTGTCCCGAAAAATTACAGGCCGATCACTTGCCTCAACATCTTCTACAAGTTATTTACTCGTATCTTGTATACCAGTGTTGTGCGGCTCCTTATATATATTGTGGGGTGGGACGCGCCTGCGCACCTGGCTGCGTGTTACTGGCCCTCTACTCTCTGTAGGAGGCGTAGCGGGCGCCTGAACTAACCCGACAAGAGGCTTCATTGAAACGTCACGTTTCACGTGACTTCTCGTTGATGGTCGTGCGTTGTCGTGTCTAGTCGTCTCTGGAGGTTGTTGCGGTTCTCTTTGGTTGATTAGCGCTTGGCTTCGGCTCCTCGTGATGGGTCCCCTTGTAGCTGGCTGTGGTGTCTCTTCGTGAATGGTCGATACTCGACGGTGCCTCGTTGCGATCCGTCGAGTAAGGAGCCGCTCAACACTGAGAACGTCAGTTCAGTTCGAGCAACGACGAGCAGCAGTAGCACCGGCAGCAGCAATAGGCAGCTTCCAGCGAGAACCTGAGGATGGCAGATGAAATTCTGCCGAAACGTCGTTCAAACAAGCGTGGCTCCCACAGGAGCCTTCCAAGTACACGGAAAAACACCCGGAAGCACAGCAACACTTCATTTAACACCCGTGAAAACCTCAGATATATATATATATATATATATATATATATATATATATATATATATATATATATATATATATATATATATATATATATATATATATATATATATATATATATATATATAGCCAATGTAGGATGATCAACTGAGTCTGTTTACACAGGAAGCGATAGGTCCTCCGTATACGGGAGACCTATCGCACCCGGATGACCTATTAAATGCAAATTGTCTATTAGCGGAGGACCTATCCACCGCAGTATGTATATAATAATAATAATAATAATAATATATATATATATATATTAATCAATATTGCAGTTCAATATAAATATAAAGATTTCTAGAAATTTGAATGACAGCCATAGTCATAATATATATCATGATCAAATGATCAGATAACATTTTAAATAAGTCTCGCAATAGTAATTTGATTATCGCAATATATTGAGATCCAACAATACACAACAATATATCGTGTAAAAGTTGCGTTGCGTGTTATAATAGTTTCTTGCAGTTCATTTCATGCAAAATATTATATGATTAACATTAGACAGCACACAAACAAACTTACTTTTAATACAAAATTTTATTTTTTCAGAACGAAAACAATTGAAGAAACTTTTTATTCCACTTCTTCTGGTATTGAAGGTATTTAAGCTTAAGCTGCTTCTGTTTTTACCACTCATTCTTGGACTTGCGTCTTTCAAAAAATTATTGGGATTCCTCGCAATAATTATTCCTGGAGCTATAGCTTTCTTCAACTTTTGCAAGCCGATAATAAAACAAAATGGAGGTTAGTATAAACTTATGAAAAATCTACCTATGTTGAAATTGTATCAATGACAAGAAGATTACATGTTATCATTAATCTTGTTGAATTTCGACATCTTGGCTCTTATTTTGGAGTCAACTAGCGAAATAAGAAGAAAAAATGGACAGCAATTGGAGCTGCCGGAATTTCCACATCAAAAATTCACAAAAATTCCTTAATTTAATTAATAAACAGGTTGGTTACCGCTGAGCTGTACGATGCAAGTCTCCGTTCAGTGAGTGTTTGAACCTGTACCTAACAGCTCGCTGTTGTAGGACTGGGAACTTACGTATCCCGTCAAAATTAGGTTTTTAACAATAATTAAAACATTTGAAACACATTTTCATCACACAGTAAAAGACCATCGAGAGATTTGATTACTTGCTAATGACATCCTTTTGTATTTACAGAGCAATCTGAAATTACAATTTCATAAAATTGAATTCTTCTGATAGTTCTTCTGTCAATTTTTTACTTCCATACCCACGTAGTGGAGGTGAAGTATAGTAATGATAAACAATGCCATTTGTTGTTGTTGTTGTTAAAATTAGTTTAGATTTTCATGAAATATGGAGATTTTCAATTTGAGCAAAAGAAATATTTTCTGTCTGTCGGTCTCTTAGTCTGTTTGTTTGTTAGTCTTTAACTTTTTTTTGTGAGCACGATTACTCAGGAACGATTTAAGATATTGACTTAAAGTAAGTAAGTAAAGCAAAAATCCAGAAACTTTGAATTCGGTATATATATATATATATATATATATATATATATATATATATATATATATATATATAGTAAATAGAAAATATTTCTTGGGAATTAGGGTTCTTTTTATACTAAAATAAGGTACATCGGTTTAACGTTTCGGCTAGGGTCCCTTAGCCTTCATCAGAAAATTTGTTTATTAATTTCTATGAGTCGTACATTAGCATCTAGACAGCATGACTTCTTTGCAAAATATTTTTCTGTGTTTCCTTCTTTTTTTGGACAGAGTCATTTTAAACACAATAATAATATAATAATAAATGTTTATGAGGATTTTTTTTTATCTGATTGTTCTGCAGCGTGGCTTGGCGGAAAGCCACGCTGCAGAACAATCAGATAAAAAAATTCCTCATAAACATTTATTATTATATTATTATTGTGTTTAAAATGACTCTGTCCAAAAAAAGAAGGAAACACAGAAAAATATTTTGCAAAGAAGTCATGCTGTCTAGATGCTAATGTACGACTCATAGAAATTAATAAACAAATTTTCTGATGAAGGCTAAGGGACCCTAGCCGAAACGTTAAACCGATGTACCTTATTTTAGTATAAAAAGAACCCTAATTCCCAAGAAATATTTTCTATTTACAATATAACAAGTAGAGGTTCAAGAAAAAACTTTTCCATTAAATATATATATATATATATATATATATATATATATATATATATATATATATATATATATATATTTAATGGAAAAGTTTTTTCTTATATTATATAGTATATATATATATATATATATATACTAGAAGCCAAGTTCTCAGTTACCTGCCACCCCCACCACTATCACCACCACTCCATTATTAAAGGGGTTAACAAAACAAAATTTAAATATTGACGTAAAATTTGGTACACGTGTGTATTATACCTAAGGGGAACGCTAAATAGATAATATTTTGAGATTATTGTGTTGATGGGATGGGGGGTAAACAGGGGTAAATAAGTAAAGCAAGCTAGTGAGAGTTCAAAAACCCCCACTTCATTGTTAACGGGATTAACAAAATAAAATTGTTATTTAGTGTGTGTATGAAAACCCAAATTCTCAAAGAAATTTCTTGGCATCAGCTACCGCCATTGCATTATTGTTGAAATATAGTTTAGATTGAGATATGAAATACTGTGGAAGAATTATTAAAATGACATTGACAGTATAAACTTTTCAACATATAGGGTATACTGAACAATATATGTACAATAAATACTAATAATCAAATAAGTAGTAATCCTCTCATTATATTTAATTAATTAATTATAATCACCACTAATTTTGTTGCTTATTACTTTATAATAAAGGAATTTTTTACGTTTAATAACATTAATATTTGGAGTCTAATAATGAAGGTGTTTTAAATCTTTGCTGTTGAAAATTACTAATGAAGTAATGATCCATATTTTGCGAAATTCATGATGGAGATAATATTTTCCTATGATATGACAATCTCAAAAGGCCGCTGTGGTGTAGATATGCATTAAACACTGCACACTGTGAACAAAAGTCTTTAAGTTTCATTGTAACATCCGATTAGTAAATGCCACAATTCAGTTCTTGGCTAATTGAGCTCATCGATGGTGACCTGAAAATTTATGATGATATAGGAGGTGATGTAAGTGAAGTCTCAGACAATTTCATCATAAATTATTTCATCGCTGCGGCGACTTTTGGAAGATTGAGCGCTAGCAATGCTTTGAATTACTCCGTTACAGCCATCCCTTGCCTTCGCTGTTAAAATTTTACGAACACAAATGAAGGCGACCAGACTGCTAAATATCTGAATATCGGTATAGTCAATTATGAGGACGCTTCAGTAAGAGATAATAATATAATTACCGAATAGAGTTCGTAAACAGTTTCACCTCTTCCAAAATGCCACCTTATAGATTAAATCTGAAGATGGTGGCAATAATTATATTATTCAGAAAGGACCCAGCACATTCCTTATGGAAAGTGGCCGCTGGTTAAACTTGCTAAAATTTCAGTATGTCATAGTTTACGACTCACTCATTAAAATATTATCTATAAATGTTTATTTGTGGCATATTCAGATTTTCTTACTTTTTAGTGGGTATCTCGCCACTGAATTTAAAAAAACCTGTTCGCCACCTTGGTTTGATCCATTTGATATAGAGATGTTTTTATTAAAATTTTTAAATATATTTCAGTTGCAAAATACCCAATAAAATATAAGAAAATCACCGATTAAAAATTTTCACAGCGGCAAGACCCATTTTTTTTTCTTACAGACGTTGAAGTCTTTGCATTACACATTGTCAGAGAAAACACTTTCATCCAACATATGCATAAAATATGGAGATTGGTGATTTTACACACAGAATCTGATGTTTTACACACTAGTGAGAAAATATTCAGGAAGTCACTAGTGGGTAAATGTAAAAAAATTATTATAAAGCAAAACATTAACTCTAAAATTAGCATTTATGGTAATAATTAAGGATCGACACTCAATAAGTGGAAAATACTTTTAATTGGGAACATTATAAAATAATAATATAGTAGAAAATACATACAAAATAATAATTAATTTAGCATTATTTAGTATCAAAATTAATATTTATATTTATATTTAAAAAAACTTTATTTGTTTCATCCACAACCAGATTACAAATTTCACTACATTTACTGAATCTAATGGCTGGTAATAAGCAGGGCTGACGAGAGGTCTGGAATAATTTCTTAGTCACGGTGGTCGAGGAGGTTCGGGGGCCCCTTGAATACTTCATATGATGTTAGGTGGATTTGGTAATAGTTCGCTTTCACGGGGCCCCAACTGGATCTTGGCGGCTACGCTAATCGGTCGTCAACTGAAGACAACTGCTTCATTTGATGTCCCTGAATTTTTTTGGCAATGTTAATTTCATTCATCACAGATTCCCCTACATAGCCCTCTGTAACAGTGGAAGATTTTTATCCACCAGAGCGTTTCAAAATTATAATGTCACCCCCAGCATTGCCTAGAAAAGTCGCAGATGAACGCCTTCTTAACACTTTCATCACTGCCCATCAGGAAGCTGATAGGGCATTTCTATGGAATAATAATTAATCATATTAACATGAAACACTGTTTATTTTCAAAAAAACCAAGAACTGACGTCATACTGTCAATAACGTCTTTTGGCGGCGCTAGCCTTCTACGGTAAAAAATATCACTGAGGCGGATGACGTCGAAAGACCTCAGGTGGATTAGTTACTTATACATATTTTTTAGCAAATTTAAAAATTTGTATGATATTTATGAGAGCAACGTTCGAAACATAGAGGCGATTTCCCAGGACAAAATGGACAGTGGTATACTGTTTTCTTATGTATTTCATTTTTTTTGGCATCCTGGCCAAAACACTTTGCATGTAAGGCCTGTAATCTGAGGAACATTTTTTTGGAAAAGAGTATACCTTCTATGTGCATGTTTCTTTGTTGTTCATTTTCGAAGATTCTTTTCGGGAACGTGATTTGACGTTATGAATCGCAGTTGTTCAGTAGTATTAATATCTCTTCTCTAGAAAGCAGATATTCCAAGATGTGAAGACTGTACTCGTACAAAGACACTATCGGCTGTTCGTATTTTTTGTACAAATAAAAGTAATTCATTCGAAGCACGTGCGTACATGATATGGATCCCGATTTTTTCATACCGCCATAATGTTTTTCTCTCTCAAGGATGGTACCTATGTCATGATTAGGTCCTTTTTATCTATTCCTCCTGTAAACTTATTGTACTTGCAAATAGCTTCCGGCTCTTCTTTTCTTGCTACTTTTTGTTGTAATATTTCTCCAAATCATTCCTATACTCTGTAAATATGTAAAACACATCTCTGTTGTCTTTCCGTTTAGCTATTATCACCCATTGGAATATCGTACAATTGTTTCTATCTCTTTTTTTATTTCTCTTGTTTACTTCAACTGGATTTTCTCTTCTATCAATTCTAAGAGTTTCTATAGGTACAGTAATTTTTTCTGGACAGCTATTTGAAGGCGAGAACATAATTATTGTACTAATTGTCTAAATATATTGAATGTTCGACATCTAATTTTTATTCTGTCAAATGGCCACATGCCCTTTGCGACCACTTTCAATATAAATAATATTATGCCATCTGGCTCTGTAAGAACTATAGTTTCACTCCATACCTGTGCCCTTTATTTTTAATGTATTACCGAAGAACTAGTCTGCCACGCCACAATACCACGAACCTGACCAACGAGAGATTTTGTCTGGATAAGAGGTCTGAGTCAGTTTCAAGATTTGATCACCGGTCTAATTTCAAATAATCTATATGCTGATATCGGTTCACCACATAAAAGTTTCTGTTGAAAACAGGCATCTCAAGAGTCACATAAACACATAAAACGGTCCATACTCATGTAGATAGAAAAAGAAGGTAAGTTCAAAAGTCAATGTTTTCTCTAACAATCCTAAAGCCTATTTATCCTTGTAGTGTCTTTGTTGAGCACTATCCCAATAAATATATTTAATTCATCCGTTGTAATTTTTTTCCATCTTATTATTCGCAATTTTTCTTATGTACTCTTCGAAAGATAAACTTCTTCTGCGTGCGTGTTAGTTTCTCGAACTATCGTTTGCAGTAAATTTCCATCGATCAACAAATTAAAGTAATCTTTTGGTGCGTTGCTTAAAATAAAATATTTTTTTAAAGAAAATTGGAATAGAAAATTGGTCATCAGCGTTTAATTGGCGACATTATATTAAACAGATTATCGATATAAAGGAATGTTAAACTGATTTAAAATATTCCCTAGGGAACAAACGCATATATTCCTTAATGAGGTTGTACAAAATAAAAAATAAAATTAATGTATAAGTTTTTCCTATTAGAAATAATTGCCACAGACACAATCGCTTATATTTTATTTCAATACGTTAAGCATTTACGGATATACAATTTTTTAAATTTTAGTACCGCGCTGTCGATCCAACGAAATTATTTGAGCCAGAGTGTCGTCACTACCCCCGATCGAGTGGCTGCGGCGCATTACGCTGTGTTATAGCAAGAAATTGAATGTCGGATAAAAGCAAATAAATAAAAATTGTTTTTATTTCCTACTTGCAGAAGCGTGGTTTAACCCTGGATTTTCACCCCCTATGCCTATTAAGACTTGAACATTTCTGAATACAATTACAGGAATTTTACCAATTATCGCAAAAAATAGGCGAATTGTTCAAATTTTGCAATTTTTTAAACGTCAGCCGAGTAAAAATAATTTCGAAGGAATAAAAAATATCTGTCAAAAAGTTGAAAATAAATTTAAGAAATTATTTCCCTAATAACCTCCGAAAAATTTATAATTTTTACACAATTCTCGCGTAGAAATAAGCGAAAAGCAACTAAAAAAAAATCGGTAAAGGTATTTACACAGAACTTCCCTCGTTATTTGTGCATGGCGGTCACTAAAAAATTATTAAATATGAAATGACATTGAGAATAATAATGGAAATATAGTTATTGTAATTATTACAAAGAAGTCCTGATAACTTTTGGTCAAAAAAATTGTGCTCATCCAACAGCAAAAGTTCAATACTAAATAACAGGTCTACTATGAATTATTTCTTGGGATGACCACCTTGTATATTTTCCAATAAGTATAATAGCATATGCCAAATATTATTGCCATTAGACACATTTCCAGTTCCACTTTCACGCAGTGAAGTGGAAGTATAGTGGTGGTTAAAAATTTCATTTTTTTTTTGAAATTTTTGAAAACTGTTGGTTAAAAATTTTCAGTCTTTTTTCTTCTGCAATACTTTCAGAATGTCATGAAACACGGAAATTTTAAATTTGAGCAAAGAAAAATAATTTTCCATCTGTTTTAGTGGTAAAATTTTTTTTAAAAATGTGCGAAAATAATTTTCAAATTTTTTTTTTTTTAAATATGTTTAGAATGTCATGAAACGTGAAACTTTTAAATTTCAGCAAAAACAAATTTTTCCATCTATTCTAATGGTATTTTTTTTCCAAAATGGTAAAAAATGATGCAATTTATTTTTTCCGAAATAGGTTTGGAATATTGTCTAAATGTTATTTGTGGCATTATCTTATTTTTTTTTCCTTCTTCAATTCTTTGGAACTTCCTGCCACATGTATGTTTTCTTTCTAAGCGGTGCTATGGGAATCTACAAAATATATCACAATTAACCAGTATGTTACTGGTAAAAACCTCTACGCCTGTGACGTTTACGTCAAAGGATCAGTTAAAGGTTGGTTTTTTTTTATAAATAAACAACACAAATAAGTATAGAAACTTGAAATTAAATATTTCGCCGACGTTTCGGAAATCTAATCTGTTTCCTTTTTCAAGGCTTTTTTGAAAAATCTTTTTTGCTGTGTATGACAAATACACAGCTCTAAGAATGTTTGTTATATTCAATATCCATAGATACTTACTATTTACATAGAACTGTTGACATAGTTAACAGTTTTTTAGTTTCTATACAATGTTAAGTTTGTGAAGTTCTTCTTTCAACATTGGCAGCCAAGTTGTACAGACATCTACGGAACAATTCGACACGCAATTATCCTCATTCAATAATATTATCGCGGATTCTTTAATTTTGGAATGTCATGAAACGTGGAAATTTTAAATTTAAACAAAAAATTTTTTTTTTCTATTCTATAGTAAGTAGTGAAACAGATTTTATCAATTTTTTTTAAAATTTGTTTGAATAGGTTTAGAATGCCATGGAAACGTTTAAATTTTAAATTTGAACAAAGAAAAAAAATAATTTTTTTGAAATTTTTCCAAAATGTTGGTTAAAAAGTTAGGTTTAGAATGTCACGAAACGGGTATATTTGAAATTTGAGCAAAAAAATTTTTCCAACTATTCTAGTGGTAATTTTTTTTTTCCAAAATCGTAAAAAAATGTTACAATTTTTTTCTTCCGAAGTAGTTTTGGAATGTGATAAAGCGTGGAAATCATAAATTTGAGAAAAAAAATATTTTCTTCTATTCTATAGTAAGACTTAGTGATGAATACATAAATTTTTTCAAGAAAATTTTTCAGAAAAATTTCTAAATTTGTTTTATACGTTTAGAATGCCATGGAAACGTGGAAATTTTAAATTTGAACAAAAAAAAAATTCCACCTATTTTAGTGGTAAAATTTTTTAAAAAAATGGTAAAAAAATTTTCAAATTTTTTTTTTTTTTGAAATACGTTTAGAATGCCATGAAACGTGAAAATTTTAAATTTGAAGAAAAAAAAAATTTTTCTTCGTATATTTAGTGATAAATTTTTTTTGAAAAATGATTGAAAAAAATGTTCAAAAAATTTTTTTTTCAGAAATAGGTTTAGCGCGTCATGAAACGTGGAAATTTTAAATTTGAGCAAAAAAAAATTTTTTTCACTATTTATTCCGTTTAGACGGTCCACCCTGTATATTTTTCAGTGAAAATTCTACCAGTTCTTCGCTGACAGTAGCGTCAACTACCTACCAAATTTGACTGCTCTCCGTCAAGTAGTTTTTTAGTAAATGCACCAACAGACAGACAGACAGACAGACAGACTGACGGAATTGAAAAACCTATATTTTCGGAATCTACGTGTTCTGAAACGTCAGAATCCGAAAAAATCTCGGAGGGTGATTTTTTCTCGAATACAATACTTCCCTTCGGTATGCGAGGGAAGTAAAAATGTTGGTAAAAAAATTTTCAAAAATTTTTTTTTTTGAAATACGTTTAGAATGCCATGAAACGTGAAAATTTTAAATTTGAAGAAAAAAAAAATTTTTCTTCGTATATTTCAGTGATATTACTTCCCTCGCATACCGAAGGGAAGTATTGTATTCGAGAAAAAATCACCCTCCGAGATTTTTTCGGATTCTGACGTTTCAGAACACGTAGATTCCGAAAATATAGGTTTTTCAATTCCGTCAGTCTGTCTGTCTGTCTGTCTGTCTGTCTGTCTGTCTGTCTGTCTGTCTGTCTGTCTGTCTGTCTGTCTGTCTGTCTGTCTGTCTGTCTGTCTGTCTGTTGGTGTATTTACTAAAAAACTACTTGACGGAGAGCAGTCAAATTTGGTAGGTAGTTAACCCTACTGTCAGCGAAGAACTGGTAGAATTTTCACTGAAAAATATACTGGACCGTCTAAACGGAATAAATAGTGAAAAAAATTTTTTTTTGCTCAAATTTAAAATTTCCACGTTTCATGACGCGCTAAACCTGTTTCAGGAAAAAAAAATTTTTGAAAATTTTTTTCAAACATTTTTGAAAAAATTTTTACCAAGATGAAAAAAATTTTTTTTTGCTCAAATTTAAAATTTCCACGTTTCATGACGCGCTAAACCTATTTCAGGAAAAAAAATTTTTTGAAAATTTTTTTCAAACATTTTTGAAAAAATTTTTACCAAGCTGAAAAAAATTTTGTTTTGCCCAAATTTAAAATTTCCACGTTTCATGACGCGCTAAACCTATTTCAGAAAAAAAAAAATTTTTTAAATTTTTTTCAAACATTTTTGAAAAAACTTTTACTACGATGAAAAAAATTTGTTTTTGCTCAAATTTAAATTTAAAAAAAATTAAATTTTTTAACCACCACTATACTTCATTAAAACATTATTGAAACATTATATATTATTATAAGCAAACAAATAATAATTCATTTTTAAACACTATACTTCCACTCCATTACGTGAATGTTGGATTGAAAATGACAGATGGCAATAACATCTGGCATATGCACCTATTATACTTTTATTGAAAAATGTACAGGGTGGTCATCCCAAGAAATAATTCAGTCATGGTGGACATTTGTAAAGGTATTTGCGCAAGCCTGCCATATGTGGCACCTGCTATTTAGTATTGAACTTTTGCTGTTGGATGAGCAATCTGTATATTTTTTTGACCAAAACTTATCAAGTTTTCTTTGTAATAATAGCAATAACTCTACTCCGATTATTATTCTCAACGTCATTTCGTAATTATTATTTTTTTAGAGAGACTGCCATGAACGAGGGAAGTTCTGTGTAAATACCTTTACCGATTTTTTAAAAAAATTTTACCACTAAAATAGGTGGAATTTTTTTTTTTGTTCAAATTTAAAATTTCCACGTTTCCATGGCATTCTAAACGTATAAAACAAATTTAGAAATTTTTCTGAAAAATTTTCTTGAAAAAATTTATGTATTCATCACTAAGTCTTACTATAGAATAGAAGAAACTATTTTTTTTCCCAAATTTATGATTTCCACGCTTTATCACATTCCAAAACTACTTCGGAAGAAAAAAATTGTAACATTTTTTTACGATTTTGGAAAAAAAAAATTACCACTAGAATAGTTGGAAAAATTTTTTTGCTCAAATTTCAAATATACCCGTTTCATGACATTCTAAACCTAACTTTTTAACCAACATTTTGGAAAAATTTCAAAAAAATTATTTTTTTTCTTTGTTCAAATTTAAAATTTAAACGTTTCCATGGCATTCTAAACCTATTCAAACAAATTTTAAAAAAAATTGATAAAATCTGTTTCACTACTTACTATAGAATAGATAAAAAAAAATTTTTTTGTTTAAATTTAAAATTTCCACGTTTCATGACATTCCAAAATTAAAGAATCCGCGATAATATTATTGAATGAGGATAATTGCGTGTCGAATTGTTCCGTAGATGTCTGTACAACTTGGCTGCCAATGTTGAAAGAAGAACTTCACAAACTTAACATTGTATAGAAACTAAAAAACTGTTAACTATATCAACAGTTCTATGTAAATAGTAAGTATCTATGGATATTGAATATAACAGACATTCTTAGAGCTGTGTATTTGTCATACACAGCAAAAAAGATTTTTCAAAAAAGCCTTGAAAAAGGAAACAGATTAGATTTCCGAAACGTCTGCGAAATATTTAATTTCAAGTTTCTATACTTATTTGTGTTGTTTATTTATAAAAAAAAACCAACCTTTAACTGATCCTTTGACGTAAACGTCACAGGCGTAGAGGTTTTTTACCAGTAACATACTGGTTAATTGTGATATATTTTGTAGATTCCCATAGCACCGCTTAGAAAGAAAACATACATGTGGCAGGAAGTCCCAAAGAATTGAAGAAGGAAAAAAAATTAAGATAATGCCACAAATAACATTTAGACAATATTCCAAACCTATTTCGGAAAAAATAAATTGCATCATTTTTTACCATTTTGGAAAAAAAATACCATTAGAATAGATCGAAAAATTTGTTTTTGCTGAAATTTAAAAGTTTCACGTTTCATGACATTCTAAACATATTTAAAAAAAAAAAAATTTGAAAATTATTTTCGCACATTTTTAAAAAAAATTTTACCACTAAAACAGATGGAAAATTATTTTTCTTTGCTCAAATTTAAAATTTCCGTGTTTCATGACATTCTGAAAGTATTGCAGAAGAAAAAAGACTGAAAATTTTTAACCAACAGTTTTCAAAAATTTCAAAAAAAAAATGAAATTTTTAACCACCACTATACTTCCACTTCACTGCGTGAAAGTGGAACTGGAAATGTGTCTAATGGCAATAATATTTGGCATATGCTATTATACTTATTGGAAAATATACAAGGTGGTCATCCCAAGAAATAATTCATGGTAGACCTGTTATTTAGTATTGAACTTTTGCTGTTGGATGAGCACAATTTTTTGACCAAAAGTTATCAGGACTTCTTTGTAATAATTACAATAACTATATTTCCATTATTATTCTCAATGTCATTTCATATTTAATAATTTTTTAGTGACCGCCATGCACAAATAACGAGGAAAGTTCTGTGTAAATACCTTTACCGATTTTTTTTTCAGAAATAGGTTTAGCGCGTCATGAAACGTGGAAATTTTAAATTTGAGCAAAAAAAAATTTTTTTCACTATTTATTCCGTTTAGACGGTCCACCCTGTATATTTTTCAGTGAAAATTCTACCAGTTCTTCGCTGACAGTAGCGTCAACTACCTACCAAATTTGACTGCCTACGTGTTCTGAAACGTCAGAATCCGAAAAAATCTCGGAGGGTGATTTTTCTCGAATACAATACTTCCCTTCGGTATGCGAGGGAAGTAATAAAAAGTGTCTACCAAAAAGTGTTTAAAAAATGTAGTCCAGTAGGGGAGTCGAAGTCAGAAAACCGATTATGTACTCGTTGCTTAAAGCGCTGCACCATCACGGAATATCGTTTTAAATTTCATAATTTCGTTGGAGATGCTAAAATTTCAAATTTTCAATCGTTCATAACTAAACTGACATAGCGATTGGAAGGTCGTAGGATATCTCGATGGAAAAGGAAGATTTATATTTTATTAGCATTGTAAATTGCATAGGCAAAGTCGGAAATTCAGCCAGGCATAAGCGAATTAAAAATGACTTTTTTGATATTGTGTTAAATTTCCAACGAACTGTTTTTATTATATACAGAGATCAAGTGGTAAAGTAAATAAACGTATTAGGGCCACAGTAAAATATATGCCCACAATACACATGCTCTGTAAAAAATATTACACTCTGTACAAAAATATCATTCCTCTCTACAAAAACATAAAATGAGAAAATGTGCTTTCTCCAAAAATAGTTGAAATCAATTAAAATCACCAACTTTTATTTATAAAAAAATCACACAAACATTTTTAATAAAAAGAATTATTTCTCAAATGCAAAAAAACATGGCGCATTTCACTTTCCATGTTTCCGCAGATCCTGAATATGTTAATAATCTGCAGCAATATATAATATTGCAGTCAGAGGTTTTGTCAACTTGATGGGAAAAGTATAAGATTAACTGAGTGGCACTGGTGAATCCAAGCAGCCCTTTGCCTCTTAGTGAAACTCGACATTTTTTTTTTATTTGAAAAATAAATTTTTCTATATTTTCCTTTATTAATTTTTTATTTATAAATAGATACCGAATTTGACGACTTAAATTAATTTCAAATATTTTTGGAGGGATCGCATTTTCCCATTCTATGTTTTTGTAAAGAAAAGATATTTTATTTAAATGTGAATTACATTTTTGTGATGAGCTCAGAATAATGGCGAAAAACGTTTCCAAAAACGGAATGATAGATTCCATGAAAATGTAACCCACTTGAATGAAAAATTTTCCAAAAAAACGAGGAATGTAAATAAATTCATTTTAGGCCTTTGTTCTCATTTTAACTGAATCTTCATAGCCGTAGGGGTTATGTGGATACTGTTTTATTCTGCATAGCCGTAGGGGACTGTGTAGAAACTAGTGTTAGAATGAGAATTGTCCAATAAAAAAGACATTTTTATTTTAGGATTTTAATTGCTAGCATAACCAGAATTTAGGTTATCGAAAGAATGCAAAGATTGTAAATCAATAATTTTACAAATAGTTTTTATTTTAGTTCTCATAGATAGCTTTTTTTGCTGTTTGCAAAATCCTATAAAGAATGTGTTTCATTACAAGATATTTTATTGTACAGACTTTGTGTACAGAGAATACCTGACGCTATAATTATTTTTTATAAAGAATCTGTTTTTGTGGGCATTTCATTACTTTTGCAATTGTTTAACAGAAATATGTATATAACGCAACAGCTGTTATTACTTTGTCATTCACAAAAATGAAAGATATCATGATCGTATATTATTTCTTTGTTATTTGAAATAAAAAAAATTTATTAAGTTCATTTTTTAATGAATTTTTTTTCTATGATTTTCGTTTTTATAAATAGATATCGAACCTGGCGATTATAATTGATTTCGATTATTTTTGGCCTTATACAATGAAGTTAAGGATTGGTCCTACATGTGGAGTGGAGGATGAAACCATCACTCATTTCTATGCAGTTGCGCACCACTAGGAGCGTCAAGGTATAGGTATTTCCAAAGGAAATTTTTACAGTCGAAGGAGCCATGGGATCTACCTTGGAATGCACTGCTATCCTTCGTTGAGAGCACTGGTCCTTTCTAAATCTTACACGTCGTAAATGTACATTGAGCCGACAGGCCTAAGTGCTGCGAATAAAAATTCGATCGCATTCTTAATAATAATTATTATTATTTTTGGAGAGCTCACATTTCCTACTTTTATGATTTTGTAGAGAGAACAGATATTTTTGTACAGATTTCTTTATACAGATAATATTTACGTGTACCAAATTCCGAATAAATATCTCAATTTTACTTTATTAGTCCATTTAATAAGAGAGTGGGAAGGGTAGGGGGGCGGTGGCAAATGTTATAACAAAATTTGTGGTCTTTGTTTCTAGTACATACGTTAACTGGACACTTACCATCTTGCTTTACCTATTTTCCCCTACTTACCTCAACCCTTCACCGAAGTAAGATCAAAATATAATCAATTTCCAGATCTCTTAATAATACATAAGTTTACCTAATTTCAAGTCAATATCTTGAACCATTCTAGAGAAAACGGTAAGCACAAAAAGGTTAGAGACAGACAGACCAACCGACAGAAACTCTTTTTCATTCAATTTCAAATCTCCACGTTTTATGACACCCCTGTAAAAAACGTGTCTATTATCTGATTTTACCGGGGCTTTTCTCAAAAGGTAGGACTTCGAAAGCTCTACTTTATGACAAAAATTTAGAGATAAATTACAATTTTCAAGACCTACTATGATTTTTTTTCAATGTCAAAAATGGACAAATTTGATTAGCGATTTTTTTTATAAAATCTAACTATACCACTGGATTTACAAATATCCCAAATACGTAAATCCAAAATTTCAGATTTACAGATTTATGACAAAATTATGTAGGTAATATTTTATAATAACTTTTACATGATTTTTTCTAAAAATGAAAAATAAACAATGGAAAGATAAATTAAGTGGATAGTTTTAACAAATATTGTCTTTTAAGGCTGTGTTATTAATGTCAAAATACCGCGTTCACAGTCATAAATCTATCAACATATTTGTTGAGTATTACATATAATATATTAAAATTTGCATTTTCCATTTCCTGCATAAACTAATTTAATTGCAATGTTTATTATTGTACTTAAGATTTAATTTACCTACTTCTAAGAAGGGTCTCCTTTCAATTTAAAATTATTGTAGACAAACTTTTATTTATTGCCTGGGTTCTTACTATGGGTAATTAAGAAGGGCTAGCCTTGCAAAACTGTAAAATTAGAATTCATTATCAACACAGCAGCCTAGCTGCATACATCGTTCATTCTAACAACCATTATGTAGTTTTTATTCAAGTGTTTGTAAATATATTTGTTAAGTTGAAGCTTTGCTGTTTTACATAAATCAGTCCATGGTCCTTCGAAATTACATCACAAACTAGTAAAATGTTTATACATTTTACACGGGGTTAAGCAACCTAATAACCCCAACATTTTGGTCCTTCGAGCCGGATAGAATGAAGTCGAACATTTGGTCTACTTCAAGATAAAAAGAAATTGATCCAAGCTGCAACAGTCCAAGAGTCCCGAGTCCAAGTCCAACGTATGTAAACGCAAGCTGCAACAGTCCAAGAGTCACAGTCCAAGAGTCCTAGTCCAAGAGTCCCGAGTCCAAGTCCAACGTTTGTAAACGAACTAAGCCGCCATCATCAGATTAATCTGCCAAGGTGAGTGAATTTTCAGTCCTTATTCCTATACCTATACTAGTCCAATTTTTGGAGTCAATCTGATGGTTATAGTGTGTGCGTTATTGGTTTAATTGTTTGTTAACGTTAAGTCCACATTTTTACGAAACGAATTCACAAATTCAGTCCAATTAAATAATTATTTTAAATCCAATTAATTAATAGCATAATGGCTCAGCCTGCACAGTTAAAAGATTTGAACACTAAAAGAGGTCAAATTAAGGCAAAAATTACTAGGTTAACAAAGTTTTTCGAAGATCGCGTGTTCGGAGATAATATTAACATATTAAAGGTACGTTTACAAAAAGTAGAGAATGCGTGGGAAGAGTTCGAACAAGTCCAGTCAGAGATTGAAATCCTAACTGATAGTGATCCCAATGAATTAAAACAACGCGAAATTTTTGAGGATGAATACTCATTAATTGTTGGCAAAATTACTTCATTTATTGAGTCAGGTAGTGATAAAGAAACACTTGTCATAAAAAGCGAAAGAAGTGCACATGTCAGATTACCAGTATTAGAACTTCCAAAATTTAGTGGCTTATATGAAGAATGGCTTTCATTCCGCGATCGATTTCAATCGTCAATAAATAATGACGATTCTCTCAGCGATATTAATAAATTTCAATATTTGCTCTCCTGCTTAACAGGTGAAGCGGCAGAAATGATTCAATCCGTGAGATTAACAGCCGCTAATTACTTTGTCGCATGGGAAAAATTGAAAAGTCGTTACGAAGATAATCGTTTATTAGTCAAAAGTCACATAAATGCTTTATTTAATATTCCAAACATAACAAAACACTCGGCTAGTGCAATTAAGAAGGTGCTTGATATTATCGATACCAACTTAGCTTCTCTAAATTCATTAGGGGTGCAAACAGTTAATTGGGATTTAATAATTATATATTTTATTACGACAAAATTTGATGTAGAAATGTTGCGAAGTTGGGAATCTTTTCAAATAAACGGGCTACCAACTCTGGTCAATTTTAAAGAGTTTCTGACAAACAAATATAAATGTTTAGAGTCCATAGAATGTAATAGAACATCGTCAACAAATAATTCAAATAAAGTGTCAAAATATCCAAATAGTCATTACCCGCAAAATCATCATAAAATGCATAAATCTCTTACAGTTTCTAACACGAGAACTTACAAACCATTTTGCGCACTGTGTAAATCAAATCACTTATTATATCAGTGCCCAGATTTCTTGAAAATTAATTCAGAGTTACGTCTTCATAAAATACGCGAATTAAAATTATGTGCAAACTGCTTTAAAACTAATCACCAATCATATAATTGTCAGTCCACTGCACGATGCAAAACTTGCAATAAAAAACATCATACATTGTTACATTTTGAAAAAACAAATACAAATAATTCGACAGAGGTAATAACGAGTCCACCCGATTTAACTCCTAGTGAGGTACATCCTCAGCCATCAACGTCTGCATTAACTAGCATTCGTAACTATTCACAAGTCCTTTTATCAACTGCTATAATCCATGTATTCGACAGTAAAAACTGTATCCATGAATGTAGAGTATTGCTTGACGTTGGCTCTCAATCAAATTTTATAACGGAGGAAATGGTTAAAAAACTTAAATTAAACACTACAAGCAACGATAATGGAACAATAATTGGCATTACGCAAAATCCAATCCATATAAACAAATCCGTTGTAGTAAAAATTAAGTCTCGCGTCAACATATATTCAACCAAACTAAATTTCTTAGTATTACCATCAATCGCAGAAAAAATTCCCAATATATCATTTTCTCCGGAAATGTTAAAAATTCCTCCGAATATAGCACTTGCCGATCCCAAATTTTATTTATCCCAACCAGTAGACATGCTAATAGGAGCTGAATTGTTTTACGAACTTTTAAATATTGGGCAAATTACACTTGGAAAAAACAACCCTCATTTGCAAAAAACACATTTTGGTTGGATATTAGGAGGTACACTGTACGAGCCAATTAATCGTAAAAATCATAAAGTCTCGTTTCTATCATTAGATTCGCTTGATGCAAAATTAACGAAATTTTGGGAAATTGAGGAATGCCAAACCATCACAAAATTATTATCGTCATCAGAATTAGAATGTGAAAATCATTTCACACATACACATCGTAGAAATGAAGAAGGCAGATTTGTGGTCAGGTTACCGTTTAAAAGTGATGCAATGAAATTAGGCATGTCGAAAGACATGGCACTAAAACGACTTTATTCATTAGAGAGGAAATTTGCAATAAATCCTGATTTAAAAAGTCAATATGCAGCTTTCATGCGACAATACATAACATTAGGTCATATGGAACCTATAAAATCTTATAATTGTTTAGAGTCCGAGATTTCTAATTCCTATTACCTACCACACCATGCGGTCATTAAAGAGTCCAGTTTAACAACAAAGTTAAGGGTAGTATTTGACGGTTCTGCGAAAACTACGACAGGTGTAAGTTTAAATAATAACCTTCTAGTAGGTCCCACCATTCAAGAAGAATTATTTTCAATACTACTTATATTTTGGTCGCACAAATATGTTTTAACCGCGGACATAACAAAAATGTATCGTCAAATACAAGTTGATCCACTAGACCGTGATTTTCAACGAATTCTCTGGCGTGAAAATCCAATGGAAAAAATTGAAACATACAGACTAACCACGGTCACTTATGGTACTTCGTCAGCACCGTTTTTAGCTATACGATGTTTACACCAATTAGCCACTGATGAGCAAACAAATTATGCTTTAGCTCATTCAATCATCACGAGAGATTTTTATGTCGACGACCTTTTAACTGGTGCTAACACGGTTGATGAACTAACTAAAATTCGCGATCAGCTGATTATAGTTTTACTTAAAGGTTTTGAGTTAAGAAAATGGTCCTCAAATAACACACAATTATTACCCAATATACAAGGTCAAAGTCAAAACATAAGCATTAATATAGATAAGAATTTCAACACAAAAACTTTGGGGTTGACGTGGAATTGCAAATTAGATTCTTTTAAATATTCCTTAAATAATGAAATACCTCATTCGCGGGTTACAAAAAGAATCATTTTATCTACCATTTCTCAAATATTTGACCCATTAGGTTTGATTGGTCCTATTTTAATTAAGTATAAGATTATTATACAGAGACTTTGGTCATTAAAATCCAATTGGGATGAATCCATTCCATCAGAATTACACACAATGTGGCTGCAATATATTCATGAATTACCAAAACTAAATGAGATCCAAATACAAAGACAAATCTTATGTGACAGTCCAATTAGTATAGAGATTCACGGGTTTTGTGATGCGTCAACTTCTGCATATGGTGCATGCATCTATTTAAAATCTGTAAATCTTAAAAACGAAACCTATGTCCAATTATTATGTGCCAAGTCACGAGTTGCTCCATTAAAAACAATTTCTATACCAAGATTAGAATTATGCGGAGCTCTGCTTCTGACACGTCTTTGTCAAAGGTAATATCTTCATTTTCAAACACGACATTTAATAAAATTTATTTATGGTCCGATTCAACTATCGTTTTATCATGGTTAAATACTTGTCCATCCGAATTAAAAACCTTTATAGCTAATAGAGTTTCGGAGATTCAAAATTCGTTTAAATCCGCGATATGGAGACATATTCCCGCCGAACATAATCCAACAGATATCATTTCTCGTGGGCTCTCCCCTAACCAGTTATTAAAATCAAAATTATGGTGGCATGGTCCTGTATTTTTACAGCAATCTTTGCAACAATATCCTGAATTTAAATACGCCCCTGTAAAGGATATTCCTGAAAAACGCCCTCAAATTTGTCTAAGCGCGACGGTTCATAAGAATCCTGTACTTATTAAATACTCGTCGTTCTCAAAGTTGCAAAGAGTGATTGCCTACTGTTTACGATTTATACATAATTGTCGAGTCAAAGTAAATAAATCAAAGGATTACTTATCATGTTTAGAACTCAACAACGCTACCAAACGCATCATAAGACTCGTTCAATATGAATCTTTTACTAAGGAACTTACACAGTTAAGAAGAAACGGACATGTTTCAAACGAAAGCAACATGTTAACATTAAATGTTTTTCTCGATGAGAACGAATTGATTAGAGTTGGTGGACGTTTAAGTAATGCACCTATTTCATACAATCAAAAACACCCAATACTTTTACCAAAAACCCATTTCGTAACTGAACTTCTCATTATTCAAGAACATGTCAAACAATTACACAGCGGTCCTCAATTAACTTTAGCATGTTTGAGACATACATATTGGATAATATCTGGTCGAAGTATAGTACGTAAAGTTTTACATAAGTGCATAACCTGTTTTCGCACAAAACCAGTTATTTCCCAACAATTAATGGGTAATCTGCCGAGAGCTAGAATTGTACCAGCTCGCCCCTTTTTGCATTGCGGCGTTGATTATGCAGGTCCAATTTTAATTAAAGACGGTGTTGGTCGAACTCCAAGGTTAATAAAGTCCTACATATCATTATTTGTATGCTTATCGACTAAGGCAATTCACTTAGAATTAGTCTGCGACTTAAGTTCTGATACTTTCTTGAGCGCGCTGAAGAGATTTATATCTCGCAGAGGTAACATATCAGACATGTATTCTGATAACGGAACAAATTTTATTGGAGCAAACAATGAGTTACACGCATTAAAAGAATTATTTGATTCTGATACTTTTAAATCGCATGTTATTAGCTCACTTGGTTCAAAAAATATTAATTGGCATTTTGTTCCTCCCGGTGCTCCAAATTTTGGCGGACTCTGGGAAGCCGGTGTAAAATCGGTAAAGTATCATTTAAAACGAATTATTGGCAATACAATGTTAAATTATGATCAGATGTACACACTATTGACTCAGATTGAAGCCTGTTTAAATTCCCGTCCATTGATTCCTCTGTCCAATGATCCAAACGATCTATCTGCATTGACACCTGGACACTTCCTAATTGGAGATTCACTCACGGCCCCGGTTGAACCAGATTTGACGTATGTACGAGAAAACAGACTATCAAAATGGCAACGAATTCAACAGTTGTTGCAACATTTTTGGAAACGCTGGTCCAACGAGTACCTGAGCAATTTACAGTCAAGATCAAGGTCCAGATCTACTCCGCATCTCAATTTAAAAAATGGTACAATCGTTGTTATAAAGGATGATAACTTGCCACCGTTGCATTGGCGACTAGGACGAATCGTCGAAGTTCATCCAGGAAAAGACGACAAGGTGCGCGTTATCAGTGTTAAAACGCACGCAGGAGTGTTAAAACGACCTATTTCAAAAGTGTGTGTGCTACCAATTCCAGACAACGACACAGACTCTCTATAATAATTAAAGTTTATATCGTATTTATCCGATTTTAATATTTCATTAATCATGTATATCCATGTTTTATTTAATTTTCATTTTTATACTTTAGAATTAGTTTTGTATCTAATAATCAAGTCATATTTATTTCGAAAGCAGATCCTTTCAAGGTGGGCGGCATGTTGAGTATTACATATAATATATTAAAATTTGTATTTTCCATTTCCTGCATAAACTAATTTAATTGCAATGTTTATTATTGTACTTAAGATTTAATTTACCTACTTCTAAGAAGGGTCTCCTTTCAATTTAAAATTATTGTAGACAAACTTTTATTTATTGCCTGGGTTCTTACTATGGGTAATTAAGAAGGGCTAGCCTTGCAAAACTGTAAAATTAGAATTCATTATCAACACAGCAGCCTAGCTGCATACATCGTTCATTCTAACAACCATTATGTAGTTTTTATTCAAGTGTTTGTAAATATATTTGTTAAGTTGAAGCTTTGCTGTTTTACATAAATCAGTCCATGGTCCTTCGAAATTACATCACAAACTAGTAAAATGTTTATACATTTTACACGGGGTTAAGCAACCTAATAACCCCAACAATATTGTTATAAAAAACAAACCAACAAAAATCGGATTTGATTTAAATATTAGAACTAGTTAACTTAAATCTAGTACCTATCATATTTTATTTTTGAAAACTAAATGAAATTAAATATTTCCTTTAGATTATTACACGCGAACGTGCCACTCAATCATCCGTAATTCACCATTAATTTTTTTATATTCTTTAATGGGACTCAAATATTCAAATAAAATATGATACGTACATACTAGAACAAATATATTAAATGTAAAAAAAAGTTAAAAATTAGCATAATATTTGCTCCTAAGGGAGATTAATATGTTAGAAAAAATGTATTCAATTTTGCCAATTTAATTGGACGGTTTACTAATAGAGGGCGAAGCAGTAGCTATTCGAAGTACCAACCATGCTTCAAATCACTAAAAACTGCAGGGTCGAACTTTTTTTTTTCTCTACCATTTGAAATATAGTTTAAAATAATTTAAATTTACCTACCAATTGAATTGTTACATTTCTGGTAGCCCGGGAGGAAGCGACAGATTTTTCGCGTTGATATCTATAAAGCTAATTTTTTTTTCAAAGAACGGAGAAGTTTTGCGGAATATTAAGATGCTCTATTTGGATTAAAAATCACATTCTACCTCCGGGTGACAAAATCTTTGGTAGACGTTGCAAAAACGGCAATACGTAGTTAAATCACGACAATTATATTCCTCATTAGTATTAATGAACAGACAGTATTTTTATAGATCTGTTAATAAGCTCTTATTTACTCCATTATATTGTATTATTTTGGTAAGGAAATTTCTAATCTTTAATCGAAATAGTGCAGATAATATTCCGCGGTGGAAAATGCAAAACTTTTCAGAGAAATGCAATAGAACGGAGCGAATAGCAATTATAAAATAAAAAATATCTGCCAAAAAATTGAAAACGAAAAAAAAAAGTATCCCTGGGCGGGATTCGAACTCGGGAAACCACTTAAAAATAATCGCCCATTAGCACGACCGCAAGTCAATTATTCAAACGTAAGAACTGAATAAATACAGAGATCGGAGACCTGTTCTATGTCTCGATGGCGAGGAGAAGACCGGCAATGACCGTACAACGTGAATCGAGAGATGAAAATCGAAAATTGAGGCCGGCAGGAGCGAGGGCGAATCGTCATTTTTTGACAATTCGTGACAGTTCCAAAAACGAAATTATCGTCCATCTAGTTACTTCCCTCGCATACCGAAGGGAAGTATTGTATTCGAGAAAAAATCACCCTCCGAGATTTTTTCGGATTCTGACGTTTCAGAACACGTAGATTCCGAAAATATAGGTTTTTCAATTCCGTCAGTCAGTCTGTCTGTCTGTCTGTCTGTCTGTCTGTCTGTCTGTCTGTTGGTGCATTTACTAAAAAACTACTTGACGGAGAGCAGTCAAATTTGGTAGGTAGTTGACGCTACTGTCAGCGAAGAACTGGTAGAATTTTCACTGAAAAATATACAGGGTCGACCGTCTAAACGGAATAAATAGTGAAAAAAATTTTTTTTTGCTCAAATTTAAAATTTCTACGTTTCATGACGCGCTAAACCTATTTCTGAAAAAAAAATTTTTTGAAAATTTGTTTCAATCATTTTTCAAAAAAAATTTATCACTAAAATATACGAAGAAAAATTTTTTTTTTCTTCAAATTTAAAATTTTCACGTTTCATGGCATTCTAAACGTATTTCAAAAAAAAAAAATTTTGAAAATTTTTTTACCAACATTTTTTTTAAAAATTTTACCACTAAAATAGGTGGAATTTTTTTTTTGTTCAAATTTAAAATCTCCACGTTTCCATGGCATTCTAAACGTATAAAACAAATTTAGAAATTTTTCTGAAAAATTTTCTTGAAAAAATTTATGTATTCATCACTAAGTCTTACTATAGAATAGAAGAAAATATTTTTTTTCTCAAATTTATGATTTCCACGCTTTATCACATTCCAAAACTACTTCGGAAGAAAAAAAATGTAACATTTTTTTACGATTTTGGAAAAAAAAAATTACCACTAGAATAGTTGGAAAAAATGTTTTGCTCAAATTTCAAATATACCCGTTTCATGACATTCTAAACCTAACTTTTTAACCAACATTTTGGAAAAATTTCAAAAAAATTATTTTTTTTCTTTGTTCAAATTTAAAATTTAAACGTTTCCATGGCATTCTAAACCTATTCAAACAAATTTAAAAAAAAATTGATAACATCTGTTTCACTACTTACTATAGAATAGATAAAAAAAAATTTTTTGTTTAAATTTAAAATTTCCACGTTTCATGACATTCCAAAATTAAAGAATCCGCGATAATATTATTGAATGAGGATAATTGCGTGTCGAATTGTTCCGTAGATGTCTGTACAACTTGGCTGCCAATGTTGAAAGAAGAACTTCACAAACTTAACATTGTATAGAAACTAAAAAACTGTTAACTATATCAACAGTTCTATGTAAATAGTAAGTATCTATGGATATTGAATATAACAAACATTCTTAGAGCTGTGTATTTGTCATACACAGCAAAAAAGATTTTTCAAAAAAGCCTTGAAAAAGGAAACAGATTAGATTTCCGAAACGTCGGCGAAATATTTAATTTCAAGTTTCTATACTTATTTGTGTTGTTTATTTATAAAAAAAACCAACCTTTAACTGATCCTTTGACGTAAACGTCACAGGCGTAGAGGTTTTTTACCAGTAACATACTGGTTAATTGTGATATATTTTGTAGATTCCCATAGCACCGCTTAGAAAGAAAACATACATGTGGCAGGAAGTCCCAAAGAATTGAAGAAGGAAAAAAAATTAAGATAATGCCACAAATAACATTTAGACAATATTCCAAACCTATTTCGGAAAAAATAAATTGCATCATTTTTTACCATTTTGGAAAAAAAACACCATTAGAATAGATGGAAAAATTTGTTTTTGCTGAAATTTAAAAGTTTCACGTTTCATGACATTCTAAACATATTTCAAAAAAAAAATTTGAAAATTATTTTCGCACATTTTTTAAAAAAATTTTATCACTAAAACAGATGGAAAATTATTTTTCTTTGCTCAAATTTAAAATTTCCGTGTTTCATGACATTCTGAAAGTATTGCAGAAGAAAAAAGACTGAAAATTTTTAACCAACAGTTTTCAAAAATTTCAAAAAAAAATGAAATTTTTAACCACCACTATACTTCCACTTCACTGCGTGAAAGTGGAACTGGAAATGTGTCTAATGGCAATAATATTTGGCATATGCTATTATACTTATTGGAAAATATACAAGGTGGTCATCCCAAGAAATAATTCATGGTTGTTATTTAGTATTGAACTTTTGCTGTTGGATGAGCACAATTTTTTTGACCAAAAGTTATCAGGACTTCTTTGTAATAATTACAATAACTATATTTCCATTATTATTCTCAATGTCATTTCATATTTAATAATTTTTTAGTGACCGCCATGCACAAATAACGAGGGAAGTTCTGTGTAAATACCTTTACCGATTTTTTTTTCTTTAATTTTTTACTCATTTATGCACCACTAAGAGTTTGGTAGAATTGCACCTTCATTATAGATGATATCTAAACTCTCTTTGGAAAAAATCTAGCTTTAGAGAAATGATTTCACGAAAACTGTCGCTGCCTCCCGGGCTATAGTTTATTCTGCATCTTCAATAACTTTTTGTTAGTAATATTGCTAATAAATCAGGAGCATATCTAATAATAACATATCATTACTGTAAAAAGTAATTTTTATATGGACTAAATGTACCTATTCTTAATCCAGATTGTGAAAAATCAATGTCACGAAGGATTAAAAAGAACTTTGACAAACTATTTTTGCATACACTCTAATAGTAAGTGTTGATTGTAGATAATCAATTATTATTTTGAAAGAGTAAAATGTCTATTTTACTCCCCGAAGGAGACCTTACATTCTTTCTGGGAGCAAAAGTGACACGTTAGTCTTTGAAAATGATAACTAAATTAGCAGTACAGAAATACTGTTTTGAAGAATTCCGATTTCCTCATTTCCTCAAGCACGCAAAAGCTCTTTCCATTGTTTTCCTCTGGTTTTTGTAATTTCCTTTTTCAAACATAATTTTATGGTTATTCATTGGTTGTCGTGTGTATGTGTTTTCGTGATATTTCACTTTCGGCGTGAAAGTGATCATCATCAAGTGACAAAAATTTGATGTTTAAGGAAAAGTCTGCAAAAATTCGCACCCGTAGTGCGTAGGAAGACGAGAGAAATCGATTGGCGGACACCTGAGTGTTCCATCTACGTTCTTCTTCTGAATAGGGCCTTCAGAAATTGAAAATTTGTCACATGTTCCATGTTTACGTGTTTTTCGTTAAATTTTCCTTTTGGTGTGAAAGTAGTTGTTGCAAATAGATAAACATTTATTAGTGATTTCTCATGTTTGGTGGCAGCATTATAATTTTGTTTTTTTTTTTTTGAAAAAAAGTGTCAAAAAAATTAATATATTTGACAGTTTGTTGTATATTATAGAAAAGGTTTAACGAGTATTGTATGAAAAGGAAAGGGCAATACAATCTACAGTTATTTATATAGTTATCAATCGTTGGTGATACAACATTTGGCGACCGTGACAGGACACTATTGATAACATATTAGTGATTAAATAAAAGGTCCTAATCTAAAAGATGGAAAAACTTAGGAAAGCATGCACTTATACGCGCTCTGCGTTTACTAGAACATACACTCAATTCGTTAACGAATAAAACAGGGAACCGATTAGATTAACAGAAGTAAATATAGCATTCAGTTTATTAAAAAATAAGGCTGGAGAACTAGAAGAACTTAATAAAAAAATATTCAGTCTAATGTAGCTGAGGCAGAAGTTCACCTAGAGATTGAAAGTGTCGATGAGTATAAAACAAAATTTATAGAGGCTGAGGTAGATGCAGCAGCAATAAATAATGATAATGTGAGACCAGTAAACTCTACTCAAGGTGCCGTCAATCAGCAAGAACCTAAACGATACTATACGTTACCGAAGATTCAGTTTCAAAAATATGGAGGAGATTTGAAAGAGTGGCTTCATTTCTGGGGTCAATTTAAGAAGATTCACAAGGACGCTAATATGAGTAAAGAAGACAAATTCTATTACCTTTACCAACACATACTTCCAGATTCAAAAGCAAGTGAATTAGTTGGCAGTTTTCCACCAGTAGGTGCTATGTATGACCAAGTGATTGAGAGTCTGAAAAATAGGTTTGGAAGGGATGAGTTATTAGTAGAGTTTTACATACGTGATCTTCTAAAATTGGTTTTAACAAATGCTACAAACTCAAGCGAAAACATACCTCTGTCAAAGCTTTATGATCAACTTGAGACACATATTCGTTCATTGGAATCATTAGGAGTTAATACAGATACCTGTTCAGCTATGCTGTATCCATTAATTGAATCCTCGTTACCTGAGGATATTCTTCGTACCTGCCAGAGACAATCTAGTATGAGTAGAATGGTAACTGTTGTGCCTACTGTCGCTGAAGTAAATAATGCGATAGCACATACCACTTCAAAAGATCGTCTAGTCAAGTTAATTAGTTTTTTAAGAGCAGAAGTAGAAAATGAGCAAAGAATTCATATGGCTATGTCCGGGTTTGGTTTAAAAGGTGAAAGTACATCTCAATCAGTCTTTAAGATTACCAAAAGGCAAAAGAATGAGAATAAGATTGAATTTCGAAAAAATATTCCTACAGGTACAGCTCTATTCACTGCAAAAGAGAGTAAAATGTTTGAATGTATATTTTGTAGTAATAATAACCATGACAGTTCTCAATGTGGAATAGCCAAGAAATTGTCGTTAGAAGGGAGACAAGAAGTTGTAAAAAGAAATAAAGTATGTTTTAGTTGCCTTAAACCTCGACATAGTAGTAGATGGTGCAAGTCTAAAGAAAAGTGCATAGTGTGGAGGAAAACATGTACTTTTGATGTGTCGAGACATCAAGATAGACGGAACAATGAAACCAGCATCAAGTTCTCTTACGCCCATGGCAGAAAGCAGCCTAGCTAACCTATCAGCCAATACCGAAGTATTTTTACAGACACTTTGCGTTAACTTATGAAACCAGAACAAGGAGCGAATGGTTCGGCAGTATTAGATACAGGGTCTCATCGATCATACATTTTATCTAAAACAGCTCGTGATTTAGGCTATGATCCAATTAGTCAACAAAAAGTTGTTCATATGTTGTTTGGTGGTACAAAGACCCAACCACAAAATCACCTCGGCTATCAGGTACATTTGACCAGTCTGGATGGAACTTATGCTTGTAATTTCATGGCTCTACGTCAAGAAACGATTTGTCAAGATATTCCAAGTGTAATCAATGGTCCGTGACTACAGGAAATGCAGCAAAGGAAAATATTACTAACAGATGTTCAAGATAGTGAAGAACCAATCTCAGTATTACTTGGTGCAGATGTGATTGGTAAGCTATCAACTGGAAACCTCATTAATTTGGAATGCGGACCTACTGTCATTGAAACAAAACTTGGATGGACGCTTATGGGTAAAAATTTGAGCGAAAGAATTCCACAAGTAGATTCTACGCTTTTACTTATGTCAATGTTTGTACAAGAAGCTAATGTGTCAGATTTATGGAGTCTAGACGTCCTGGGAATAACTGACCCATTGCAAACGAAATCGAAAGAAGTTCATCAAGCTGAGGTGAAAAAGACGTTTCGTCGAATAATCAAGGTAAATGATAGAGGTCGATATGAGGTGCCATTACCGTAGAAAGAAAATCACCCGCTACTTCCTGACAATAAAGAAATTGCTAGGAAGAGATTAGATAATACCACAAAGAAATTAGAGGCTCAAAACCTTCGTAATAATTACCAATTAGTTTTTGAGAGTTGGTTAGCTACAGGTATCATCGAAGAAGTACCAGAGTATGACGTAAAAGAATATAGCTACTATCTCCCTCACAGACATGTTATTCAAGAGAATAGTACAATTCTTATTAGACCAGTTTTTGATGCATCTGCAAGAGGAAAAAACTTGCCATCATTAAACCAATGTCTGGAAACCGACTCTAATTTAATCGAGCTCATTCCAACCATGCTCATGAAATTTAGAAATAAAAAGATTGGGGTGATATTAGATATTGAAAAGGCATTCCTACAAATCAGTATTTCACCGAAAGACAGGAATGTTCTACGTTTTTTATGGTGGAATAAGATGAATTCAGGTAAAATTAAAGTTTACCGGCACTGTCGAGTTGTGTTTGGAGTTACAAGTAGCCCTTTTCTCCTGGGAGCTACTATCGAGTTACATTTAGAACAAAAATTTGAAGAGAAATCATCTGAAGAACACAGAAGATTCATTCAACAATTATTAAAATCATTTTATGTGGATAATTGTGTGACCAGTGTGGATACTCCAGGCGAACTAAATCATTTTATAAAACAATCAACGAGTATTATGAGGACCGGTGGATTTAATTTAAGAGGGTGGGAGTATAATGGAATGGAATCCTTAAATAATCTCACCTCTATTCTGGGCCTTATATGGGACAAGCAAGAAGATTACCTAATGTTAAACTTTGGTCATTTAAAAGAGTCATTGCCAGACTTAATCAGTAAAAGGGTTATCCTTTCTGTAACTCAGACAGTCTTTGATCCAATTGGTATAGTGAGTCCATTTCTGCTTATACCTAAACTGATTTTGCAAAAGTTATGGTCAAAATCATTGAATTGGGATGAAGAAGTAGACGATGAAGTAAAAAAGGAATTTTATCAATGGCGACAACAAGTTGAGGTATTGAGAACGTTAAGAATTCCTCGTTGGATTTTCCTAGAGCCAAGTGATGAACAAAACATCTCATTTCATGTTTTTGTGGATGCCAATCAAGATGCTTATGCTGCTGCGCTTTTTGTTCGAACCGAAACTGTAGTAGATGTAAAAATTCAGTTAATTGAAGCAAAGTCACGTGTAGCCCCGACAACTGGCACAACTAAGACAACCATACCTCGACTTGAATTGTTGGCTGCTACAATTGGAGCTCGGTTAATGAATTTTGTGTCAACAATAATGGACATATCAAACGTTAAAAAATATTATTGGACAGATTCTTCAACAGTACTTTCTTGGATTCAGCGAGGAAATCAATGGGCAACGTTTGTTTGGAATAGAGTCCAAGAGATTCGGCGAATTTCTGATCTTCGTCAATGGCGACATATCCCTGGAGTTCTAAACCCTGCCGATTTACCATCACGAGGTTGTACTGCAAAACAATTGCTCGATTTTCGATGGTGGGAGGGTCCAGAATGGCTCAGAGGTAAACCCGATCAATGGCCTATTAGCGAATTTTCTCTGAATGAAGAAGAAATAAATGTTGAGATGAAGAAAACAGCGAGCAGACAAAGTCCAATAGAGAAGAATACATTTATCTCTAGTCAACAACTGTTGCAGCAAAATATGCCGGTTAAAAATAGACTGATGGTTTCTTCGAGTGATACCTCTTATTGGTATGTTACAAAATTGTCTAAATACTCAAAAATTCTGCGCGTAATGGCCTGGATAATGCGTTTTGTTTCTAACAGTAGAGTAAAGAAAGAATAAAAAAATCGAATTTTTGGTGAAATATCGGTTCAAGAAATCAATTTGGCAGAGTCTGCTTTGATGCGATTTACACAACAGGATACATTTTTTAAACATGTGAAAGATTTTAGAATAAGCTGCCTAGGCGCATATATGGATGAAAGTGGACTCATTCGCCTAAAAACTCCGATTTCTAACCGCAAAGATAAACCAAGTTTCAGATATCCCATAGTGTTGGATCCTAAACATCCTTTAGTCACTAGATTAATTGAATACAAACACAAAACATTGAATCATGCTGGTGTTCAAACAGTTATGAACTGTTTACGAGAACAAGTATGGATTCTCACCAGTAGGCGTGCTGTACGATCCGTCATTCAGAAGTGTAATGTATGTAAACGTCATTACACTTATCACATAGAAACAATTCCCACTCCCCTACCAGAGACAAGAATTAGAAATGCAATGGTCTTCGAGGTAACGGGAATTGATTACGCCGATCCTCTTTATTTAAATGGGGGACAGAAAGCTTGGATCTACCTTTTTACTTGTGCAGTTTATCAAGCAGTACATTTAGAATTAGTAACTTCATTATCAACCATCGCTTTTCTTGAAGTCATCAGAAGATTTATAGCCAGAAGAGGCAGGCCCAGCATCATATATAGCGATAATGGTACGAATTTCTGCGGTACAAGTAATCTTTTAAAGAAAATTGATTGGAATGAAGTACTTAATTAAATATAGTACGTTACAAAAAATTGATTGGCGGTTCAACCCCCCAACTGCAGCATGGTGGGGAGGATGGTGGGAGCATCTAATTCGTACTGTTAAACAGTTACTTCAAAAGGTATTGAAGAGAGCAAGTTTGGCATACGAGGAGATGGTAACTATTTTGTGCGACTGTGAGTCGATCCAATAACCTATCTATCAGAGGATCCTTTCCAACTATCGCCGCTGACTCCTGCTATGTTTCTTTAAGAGATCATTGAAGTTGGAGTACTTGATTTCGATTATATAGACTCAAAGGATCTTCATAAAAGAATTAGATATCGAAATAAGATTCGACAAGACTTACGTAAGAGATTTAGAGTAGAATATTTGGGACAATTATCACGTAAAAGATATAGTAAAGAGAATAATAGAACGATACAAAAAGGCGATGTTGTTTTAGTAGGTAACGACAATCAAAAACGAATTGATTGGCCTTTAGGACTTGTTATTGAAATCATCCCGGGAAAGGATGGTCACGTGAGAATAGTTCGATTAAAAACTGCATCGGGGGAGATCATTCGTCCCATTCGAAAGCTTTACCTGTTGGAGATGACGCCCTCGGATAAACAAAATGACAAAGTTTCTCCTAAAAATTCCCATACTGATGAACAAATTGTTAAGATCGCTTCAAATATCTCGGAACAACCTCATGCTAAGATAGAGAGTCATATGGAGACTAAAGAAGAGTTATCAAAGATTAGCACCAGGAGCACCCGTCTAGTGAAACCGGTTGATAGACTTACTCAGAGAATTATTAATTTATATTATTTGTTGTGTGTTGTTCCTTAGTTTAACATTGTCACAACACAAGGTGGGAGTATGTTGCAAATAGATAAACATTTATTAGTGATTTCTCATGTTTGGTGGCAGCATTATAATTTTGTTTTTTTTTTTTGAAAAAAAGTGTCAATAAAAATTAATATATCTGACAGTTTGTTGTATATTATAAAAAAGGTTTAACGAGTATTGTATGAAAAGAAAAGGGCAATACAATCTACAGTTATTTATATAGTTATCAATCGTTGGTGATACAACAGTAGTCATCATCGGGTGACAAACAATTCGATGTTTTCGGAAAAATCTAAAAAAAAAACAGGGATACGCAGTAAGCGGAGAAAAATCAAATAGTGGACACCGGAGTTTTCCATCTGTGCTCTTTCTTTGAATAGGGGCCTTCGGAACAGTTTCCCAATGAAAAATATAAAATTTTCCGTGCTTACGTGTTTTTCGTGATATTTTACTTTCGGTTTGAAAATGTTCATCATCGCGTGACAAAAATTTCGATGATTTAGGAAAAAAGGGGAAAAATTCAGGGGTGGGTATGAAGGTGAGAGAAATCGAATGGCGCAAACCGCTCTTTATCTCGTTTCGTTTTCGAGATATGATCTCGGGAAGCAGTCCTTAGTTTCCGAGATACGGCCGCTCAAAGACTCCGGAAAGTAAAAATCGAAGTTTTTCACCTCTTCCCGAGGTCATATCTCGAGAACTAAACGAGATAAAAAGCTGCGGTTTACCCCATTCGATTTCTCTCACCTTCCTACTTACTAGTCCAAATAAGTAGGTTAAATCGCAAAAATGTGACCGGAGGGGGATCTCTACGAGGAAAGTTATATTGAGCTGAGATGTAAAATAAAAAGTCTAATATACTATTAGTCCCACACTTTCCTTAAGGGTACAAAAAGGATGAAATGATTTATTTTTGCGTATAAATCGAGAACAATGAGAGATATGGAAAAGGCTTCAGATAAAAATTGTAGAGCTAATAATTTGTCTTACGAAAGGTCATATGCGTTTACATCCTATTTTTGATTGTTTGGCTGTAAGATCTGTCTGACTTTTAGGGGATGAATGGAATAATAAAAAAATCGTTTAAAATCAAAAAGTTGATACTTTTTGTTATTTCTTTTCTGGATCTCCTTAGAATAATTTTAACGTTCTTTGCAGAGATAAAGTTCCTATGTTTGTTTAGATAGAAGTTATAAACATCTGAATTTTTAAATTCACGACTTTTCAGGGCTAAACGTTTTAGTTTATTTTTTTTCAAGCAACACTGACCTCTTAATGAAATTTCCTTAAAAAAATTCCATTACAGTTTTTTTTCTCACACATGCCAACGTTGATATCCAAATATAATTACTACAATTCCTGCGATTTTTATTTCACTCGACGCCACTGCAATATAGTCGTTGTAACTTTTTCTAGAGAAAATTGATCCCTCTTGTACGCTTAATCGATTGCTGATTAAATTTCCAATCCGATGATTTTCCGGTAATTTTTGCGTGAGATATGGACCGCTAAAGTGAGAATTTCTAGCAATTCGCTCCTCGCGCTACACGGTCTAGCTTCGAGGACCATTTCTCCCAAACAAAAAATCTTACGAGCTCGATGGCATATTTTGTTATTTAAAATCGAACGAGAAATCGAGTGGCGCAAACCGAAAGTCGCTGCGGTCCTTCTTTTCCGAGATACGGCCGCTCAAAGTCAGCGGAGAATGAAAATCGAAGTTTTTCACCGCTCCCACCGAGAACGAAACGAGACACAGAGCTGCGCCATTCACCTTCCTACGTCCTCCTGAATTTGTTTAGATATTTCCTGAAACGTCAAAATTTTGTTACCCGACGATAACCACTGTCATTCCTACTCACAAAAAATGTGACATTCTTTCACGTTCCGAGGGTCCTACCTACATAAAGAACACAGAAAGAGAACGCCATTGTGCTCTATTCGTTTGTCTCCCATTACTGCATTTCCCTGAATTTTTTCAGATATTTCCTAAAACATCGAAATTTTGTCGCCCGATGATGACCACTTCCATACCAAAAGTACAATGCTACATACTAGAAATGAAAGATTTTTTCGATTTCCGTGGACCCTATCCACATAAAGAACGCAGACGGAGAACACCACTGTGCGCTATTCGATTTGTCTCCCATTATTGCATACCACTGATATTTTTCACATTTTTTCTAAAACATCAAAATTTTGTCACCCAATGATGATCACTTTCATACTGAAAGTGAAATGCCACGAAAAACATCTACACATGAAAAATGTAACATTTTTTCACTTTCCGAGGGCCCTATCCACATAAAGAACGCAGACGGAGAACGCCACTGTGCGCCTTTCGATTTCTCTCCCCTTACTGCATACCCCTGATTTTTTTCAGATTTTTCCTAAAACATCGAAATTTTGTCGCCCGATGATGACCACTTTCACACTGAAAGTGAAATGCCACGAAAAACGCCTACACACGAAAAATGTGACATTTTTTCACTTTCCGAGGACCCTATCCACATAAAGAATGCAGACGGAGAACGCCACTGTGTGCTATTCGATTTCTTTCCCCTTACTGCGTACCGCTGATTTTTTTCAGAATTTTCCTAAAACATCGAAATTTTGTCGCCCGATGATGACCACTTTCATAACGAAAGTGAAATTCCATGATAAACACCTACACACGAAAGAAGTGAAACTGTTCTATTTTCCGAGGGCCCTACCCGAAGAAAGAACGCAGATGGAGAACTCCGGTGCGCGAAATTCGATTTCTCTCCCCTTACTGAGTACCACCTCTAATTTTTTCAGATTTTTCCTAAAACATCAAATTTTTGTCACCAGATGATGACCACTTTTACACTGAAAGTGAAATGCCACAAAAAGCACCTACACACGAAAATCGATGAATAACCATTAAAATTTGAAAAAGAAAATCACAAAAAACAGTATCTAACAATAATTGAAACTATTACTGCGTTATTAGATTTTGTAGATAGTTGCCGTGGCTGCCGCCTAACGTAACCATGAATTGTTTAATTATTTACAATCATCAAATCCTATTTCAAAAGTTACAAAGTAGAATAGGAACTGAATCATTTTTTATTCACTGCTGTAAATCTAGTCAGGGCTTCCCAATAGTGTCCGTACGGCCCTGCACAATTCTGTTGCCAACAACTGATGATGAAATCACTACTTATAGCTAGCCAATTTATGGTTCCTGGTATATCTTTTTCTATATACGAATTTACTGTGGCGTGCAAACACATCCTTAAACTAACTTAATCATATTTGACTTAGGGCCGGTTTTTCAATATCCAGTTAAAAGTGCCAGATAGGTAGGTGATAGTTACGCTTAGCTGGCAGTTATATCTATGGTAGTGTTTATCAACAGTAATTTAACTGCCAGCTACGTATTCATGAGTTGAATTATTTCTTAGCTATGTTGGCACTACTGATTCTACCTGAAGTTTCTTTCAATTGGTTTAATTCAAATTGCGCGCGTGTTTTAGTGACACTTTATCTAATTTAACCTCAAAATTCATTGCGTTGTCTAGAGTGTTGATTGATATTCTGTTCTTAGTTTTGTGCGTTTGTGTATCAGCAATAATTGCAATAGAGAGCGTAAAAAGGAAAAAAGGTGCTAACTACACATTAAGTGATTAGAGAAAGAGAATTATTCCTGCAACTTCCTCTTTCATCTCAACAATATGTATAACAGTTTCTTTACGCAGTCGAAATCTTATAAAAAATCTTTATCATCATAATTCTCAAAATTATTTTCTCGTTCCCTTATGGTTTAGGGTCTCCTTTCATACTTTATAAATTATATAATATCATCGTCATAATCACTCATATCCAGAACATTATTATTATTATTCATTATTGGTAATAATATATTTAATATAAATCACAAAGTAAAAACAATAGTAAAAACGAACATATCAATCAATCAATCACATTGGTTTTTAGGTTAGTGTTTTAGAATTGTCAGAAATTGAACCAAATGCGCATGTGCAAATCCACTAACAGTAGAATAAGTCCTTAACTGGCACTTTCAACTCTCTGCTAAATTTACTTTCAGATAGTGAGTTTAACCCTACGGTAAATTTTACCAGCACATTGAAAAACAGTTTATCTGCCAGATAAATGATATCTGACAGTTAAGCTATTTAACTGAACATTGAGAAACCGACCCTTGAAAAAATGTATGAACAATTGAAAGCAATAATAATTAGGTATTTAATAAACAAAATAACAACACATTAGAACATTACACTAAAACTAAAACGCGATAATAAAATTAATCTTACATTTTTGTAGCCTTACAAGGCCGCCGTTTATTTCGATGCACTTGTCGAATCGTTTTTTAATATTCTTTACGACATTCTGTAATTGTTGCCCGGTAAATTCTGCACAAGTTTGTCTTATTCTTGCATCAAATCTGCTCTATTACTCGGGCGCGACCTGTAAACTTTAGATTTTATTAAACCCCATAAAAAGAAGTCTATCGGTGTTAAGTCTAGGGATCGGAGTGGCCATCCAATTAACGGGCTACTTTGACCTATTCATCGATTTGGAAAGTTAGCAATAAGCCATCTGGTGACCACTCTGGCATTATGGACAGGGCTGCCATCTAATGGAAAGTGTTGATTTACTCTTTCTTGTATTGAAAGTTCATGTAGCATATTCCAAAATTTGTTTCTTAGGAACTGTAGAAACTGCATGCTATTCATATTACCTTAAAAAAAGAAAGGACCAATGATTGTTTCATTGAGTAGCCCACATCAACTTTTTAGGAATATTATTAATGACCCACTCTTGGTGTTCTGTGGTCCAAAATCTACAATTTTGTGACGATGCCACCCCACTTGTGGTAAAAGTTGCCTCATCGCTGAATAAAGTAGTTTTCAAAAAAATTCTGTTATTAAGATACTCTCCTTGAGCCCACAAGCAAAATTCCATACGTGTTTCATCATCACCAGGTATGTATGTAATAACTTGGGTTTGAATGGTTTTACCTTATTCTTTTTAAGGTATCGGCGAATATTTTCTCTAGGTTAATTCAAATCTAAGCTAGCTACTCTTACACTGGCGTTTGGATTGCTATTTTAAAATAATTTAAACGGTCTGCTCGTACCTGGGTCTTCTTTGTATATTATCCGTTCTTTTTGTGTTAAAGTGAATTATTTATTATTTGTTTGCTTGTAGTATGGTTCATTATCAGTTCTTATAATACTCATTACGAATTTTATTTATTTTAGAAACGGTACTTTTAATGATGTTGGGCCTATTCTGGTGTCTATTATTAAATATCTTACATACCTGTCCCAAAGTTCTGTCATTATCTCCTCTAAGGCACACAAGTTCAATTTTTTGTATTACATTTAGAGTATCCATAATTCTAACTTCAAACTAATAAACTAATACTTGATAATATTATTGATCAATTATATAATTTCAATAACAATATATGCGTATTTTAAAGATTTGACGTCCGTAGTCAATATGGCCTGTCTTTTATAGTCAGATAATAGACACATTATATATCTATACACACCCAGCAGCAGTACGCAGCGTTCAGCGAGAACCTGAAGATGGCAGATGAGATTCTGCCGAAACGTCGTTTATACAACCGTGGCCCCTGCAGAAGCCTATCAACTACGTGAAATTGAGAAATACCGGCGAGTGCGGAGGATATATTTATTATATATGTTTGTTGAGTGATTTGGAGCGGGATTCCGCCGTATCTCTAAATAATATCAGCATTCGCTCGAACATGTGATCGGCGTTAGTGACGTCAGCTATACCTTGAGTTGCACGAAAGGAAATGTATGGGCGTGGACTTTTTTAACCAGTTTTAAGAATTTATTGTGAAGCCGTCTTAAGTGCTAAAGAAAAAATCCAAGTTATTTAAGTTAGACAAAGGTCATAGATTAAAAAAAAATCAGTTATAGACTCATTCATTATAAATAAAATCGAATTATACTTAATAAACAAGAACGATCACAAATAGTCTTAGAAAATATTTATTAAAAATGGAATGCAGATATAATGATATTCGAAATAACTTTATTTCATTAGAATTTAAAGGATTTAGCTCTTGAGCACTTAGTTACTCTAGAAAATTTGTCATTATTGTCTACTTTAAAAACTGAAATATTTAAAAACACGTTATAAATTATTTCTATATTAAATTTAGTAATATGATATCTTATTTTCAGGTAATTTCTATGGCGGGCCTCAATACTCTACAGCCGGTATTGCATATCAGCCATATTACAGAGAGCCTCAACCCCACTATTCACACGAATATAACGAGCATCCACAACATGCATCGGGGGTACACTTTAGGGATGAAAATTCTGCTCAAAATTTAGCATATAGTGGTTGGAATCAGTACCGAACTAACGAAAAAGGCATTGAGGCGGAAATAACTACTAAAAAATCTATATTACCTGATTCTTAATTTTGAAGTAATGTTCTATTTATATTTAAGCAGCAGTTGAGAGTTTGAGAAAATGTGACAAATATTAATTTAATTGCTTTATTTGCATATAAATTAAGTTTATCGTTATTACTTTATGTATATATAGATAATTATTTATTGATTTCAGATAATTTATATTACTAAATAGATTTAAACTTTAGGTTTGTATGTGTTATGTGTTTATTGATTTAAGACTGCTTGTAATTAAACACAATCCTTTGTATATAAAATTAGGTAATCCAAAAATATAACATGCTAATATATTAAACAGGATAATTACTTAATTATTTTCTACAGTGATATAACAATTATCGTGAAAGATAATCATGGAATTAGAGATTGCTGTTTTAGCCTATGTCATCCCTTTGGAATGATTGTGTCAAATTTCTTCAAGTTACGTTCCACACTGAGATCATCCGCAATAATGTGTACATGTATTTTAATACTAGAGATAAAATAATAATAAACTGAACATAATAATATTTTAATTTTTATTAACAAAAAAGCGAATTTTAAAGAAACTATTGAAATTATCCGCCGTTCAGTGCACAAGTTTACACGCCTTCACATTCTGAAGCATTAATGGCGGTATTGTTGCACGTCTTTCAGCAATTCTATGTTCCAGTTTCGAATTAGGTACAGGATTTCTGAAGGATAGCAAAATAGCTCATAATTATCGAACAGTGTGACCTTGAAGAAAACTCAATTTGTGTATGTAAAATCAGTTGGTTATTAAAAAACCCGCAGAGAAAAGCCATATTTTTCTCCTCCCGTATGTGCTCAGTCCTGCTGAAGATAACGATGCTCTAACTAAGTTCATCATCGTGTTGAACAAATTCAGACAAAATGTTGTTTCTGTACCTGTTAGAATTGACAGTGAAATTGACAGAAACGGACCTAATTATTCTTTACGAGAAACTGCAATCCAAACACCCTCTTTGAGGATATAGTGGAAAATCAACATAAGTATGCGGATTATCAGTCCTTCACATCCACATATTTTAAGAACTGACGTATCCCGAATGATGAAACTGTGCTGCATCAGAGAAAAGTTTAGCGGTCGCCATTAAATTATTGACAAACCACTGGCAGTAAACAAGACGTATGGGGTGGTCTGTCGGCAAAAACTATTGATATGATTGCATATTATATGAATACATGCACAAGACCTTTTTTATAATCATTCGGCATGTTCCATAAGCCCAATTTCATGAGAGATACGTTTTAAAGGTTTTACAGGATCTTCTTGTATACGCTGATGAGCGTCAATTAAAACTACTTCTGTACGAATGGTTAGCCTACCAGCACCATTTTTATGAATTATACAGACAATTTCGCGAAAATACCAACACAATTAGTGATGCATGGATAAAAATCCTTTGGTATTACTGCTTAGTCTAGGAAGTGCTCCTCAAAATCGTCCAAATATATACGATGACTGTACTCCCAAAGAGCATAATTAGCACACCAGTCCGGTATGTCTTATATTCTATTCTAAAAACCACCATTAAAGTGAATCAAAAACGGATTTTAAGGTTTGAAAAGGAAGAAAATTTCAACATATTTTGACAATAAAAAAATGTTTGACATAATCATTGGAAAAAATTAAAAGCTAAAGGCGCGTTTACACCAAAGTTGACAACTAAAAGTTGACAAAGTATTGTTTGTTGTCAACTAAAAGTTGCTCTTCTCAAATTAGTGCAACAAGTGGAAGATTTTTTGTAGAAAACTAAAAGTTGCTCTTCTCAAATTTAGAGCAACAAGTGGAAAACTTGTTGTCAAAGAATTGTCGCGAAAGGTTAGGCAGTAGTGTCAATGAAGTCGGACGAAGAAGACGCAATTATTGCCGCGGCTGCTTGTCATCATAGCCAGCCACTGTACAAGAGGTCCCCGAAGATATTGGGTAAGACCCTCGTTGAAGGCTAGGGATAGGTACAGTGGCAGTGACATGGTCCTGGTCCATTCTTTCTCACTACAGCCTTCCATCTTGACACAAACACAACGAAAACACACACGAAATCACCGACAACACCTGCAGCTGAAGTACATACATGCACTGACGGAGGGATGCTAGCGCCCGACGTCCGGGGCGCGTGGAGTGGGAACAGTTTTCCTCTAGTTTCCTACAAATCTTCCACTTTTAGTTGTCAACTTTCTTTGATCTTTACCGACACTCCGTGGGAAACCAAAATTTAGTGGAAGACAGAAAAAGTTGCTGTATTTTGTAGAAAAAGCAACAAATTGCCGCAACTTGTGGAAAACTTAGTGGAAGACTTTGGTGTAAACGCGCCTTAAGACATTAGTTTTTAATGGAAAAATCCTAAATTCCACGCACGTGTTTTTTTAGTTCATTCACTCAATATTCCAAATTAATTTAACTTAATTATGAATTTCATAAAGATCTTTACAAGTGAGATAATATTTCTCGGCGGTGGTCCCATTGTCATGAAAATTTCGTCAGATTTTCTTTGGCGGCGTACCAAAAAAAATATTATTTTATTATTTTTTATTGCCATAATAATTTGAATACTTAACATTACTTACATGTTAATGGAAAAGGGTTAATATTTATTGTTCTATTCGCTCACGTTTAACGATTGAAATATAAACTGGCACATATTAAGTATATTAACAGTAATAATAACACAGGTTTACAAATAAGTTTCCTGGATCTGGGGTCAGACCGTACGTTTCTTATGTATTTTTCGACGCTTAATTCGAATTTGTTTTTAGTTATGCTCTATTACGTCAGGATTTTGAGATATTCTAACCTAAAAGTTGGACATGTTTGAGGTTGTGTAGCTTTGAGCATTTTTTTTCTCAAGAAACCGTGTGTGGGATCTCAAAGTACAAGTCTTCACCTTTAAAATACCGTTGAGTTTGCTCAAGTATCTTTTTCTTTTCCGCCGAGATATTGCAAATTAAATAATGACCATAAGGTTTCCGTACTAATTAAATGTATTGGGAAAGATATGATACGAACGGACAATTTTAAAAATTCGATATCTCAGCGAAAAAGAAAAGATATTTGAGCAAACTCTACGGCATTTTAAAGATGAAGATTTGTACTTTAAGATTCCACACATGGTTTCTTGAGAAAAAAAAACTCAAAGCTACATAACTTCAAATACGTTTAACTTTTAGGTTAGAATATCTCAACATCCTGACGTGGTAGAGCAAAACTAAAAACAGATTCGGATTCAGCGTCGAAAAATACATAAGAAACGTATGGTCTGACCCCAGAGTTTAGGGGACGGTAGCTCAGTGGTTTAGCGCGTCTAGCTTGCATACTGGGCATACCTAGCGAAGCAGGTTCAATCCCTGCTCACCGCGAAATAATTTTAATTATAAAATTATCCCCAAGATGTGGTTCGGACTCCACTATAAACTGTAGGGCCTCGTTTCTCTTTACCTTACACAAAATCATTCTGGATTTTCAAGGAGTTACCTCGGTGACTTGAGAAGCGGTTAAGAAAACATTTTAAGAAAACATTTTAAGAAACATTTTTTTAAGATCCAGACAACTTTTTTTTGTAAAAATTGAAACATTAATTACACACCTGTGTAATTAATGTTTCAATTTTGGTATTTATAAGCATATTAATGAATTCAAAATAATAAAAACTAATCTCTAGATTTCAGAATTAACATTATGAAACAGAACAATAAAACGGCGAGGTAAAGTGGAAAAAAATTAGTGGATTTTGCGCAAATGGCATTAGTATTTAATATTAATATTTCATTGCACAGCCATTGGTTGGCACAAAACTTTCCAATCTTCTTGGCATGGACATAATTAAGGCTCTCATATCATAAGATTGCACGAGCTCTTCCATTTTTAATAAATTCTCAGAGTTGATTGCGGATTGTGGGCCTAAAATCTTGGTATATTTTCTTCATTAGAATCCTCACACGTTCTCAATGGGGTTCGAGTCCGGACTCTTTACTGACCATGGCAAAATATTGGTGTTATTAGTCACCCTTTCTCTTCCTATTCGTGCTATATGAATTGGAGAATTATCGCATAACAGAACTGTAGTTATTATATTTTAGAGTATACCAGAAGTATAATATTTCTCACATGTTGAAAAACAAAATTATTAAGAAATATTGTTTCACTGATGGTAGCATTAAGTTCTCTAAAATATTCTTGTAGTTTATAGCATTTCAATACGTTACTTTTATGTTAAGGTTGGGTGATACCTATTTAGAGAAATAAAGATCGTAATCTGTTCGCATATATGTATTATTAGTTGCTTAAAGAATCATAGGACTGTTTCCGTTTTCTTTAAACATCGTAAGCATTCGAAACTTGACTCTCGGAGAGTGACAAAGTCCAGTATGATAGTGGATATCTACAATTTTCCATTTAGGAGTTTGTAAAGTTAATTGTACAAGATTTACACCGGACTCTCAAATTTAAGGAGTTTCGTTTTAAGTAAACTTTCTTCGGTTTGTTTAGTAATATTCATAATTTGTTTTCTCATTAATTTCAATCTTTTCCCGATTGATATAATAAAACAGCCCTCATAAGGAAGACGAATTGCGTTATTTTATTTAGTTCTTTATATATTCGTGGTACTTGGAATTTGTTTCCTTTTAGGGCTTTAAGGATACCTATAACTATGGATAGAATTGATTAATCATTTATTTTTTTGGGTTATGGACTTTACTCAACATGGGAACAGCTAGGATTCTGTATTTCAAAAGTTTGATGGCATCTTACCCTGCATATGAAGGTTACAGACGAAATAGGGTGAGGATCATAAAATATTAGTTTCGATAAAAATGCATTTTAAGACTTAGAATCTAATATTTCTTAAACTATATATATTACCTACCGACTTTCGTCAAATTTTCAGTGAAGACCCTGTGTATTTTTTTCTATACAAACCACTAATTAGTTATATTGTTTCAACATTGGCGTATGGAATTAAATTAAAAAGGGGTTTAAGTTTAGACAGGGGAAAAGGATATAGGTCCAAATAATAATGTTATAAAATAGTAGGCACTGACTTCTTTAACTTCTTATAACTCGAGATTCTTATCTCGTTTACTCTGTACAGTTGGGAACTTTAGATGTCTGGCTATACTTTAGCATATTTATCTCATCCTTTTTAGCCTGTACCCTTCATATACAAACTTAGTACTCCTTTAGTGTCGTCAAAAAGGAGCTGCCATATTACACCCTTAAAGCTCCATTATCACCACACGATTCCATGATCAACGTCACTTATATACAGCGCGATTGTATACTAAAACCCCTTTAATGCAACAGCATAGCACTATGGAGGTGCGATTATCGTTAGATCTAAAAACAAGTTCGTACTAATCTATTATCCAATTTATTTTTTTTGTTAGATCCTATGTTATTCCAACTGCATATTGTGTATATTTAACACGGCCCTTAAGGCCCATTATTTTTTATTATAACTATATTTTGTTGTCGTTGAATTTTTGCAACTGTATAGTTAATAAATGTTTGTTTCGTCAAATGTACCACATTTCGTCCTCATTATTTTATTATGTTTTTTATTCCGCAACTTTACGAAACATAAATCTGTACATGTATGTTTATGTAAATTTTTGCATGGCGCCCTTAGACCGCTATGTCTTGTCGTTACGCAAACAATACTTTCTTATGTACGACGCTCTACCGGCGAAAAGCTGCCATCCGCAAGTGAGGGTAAATTATCTCCCCAAGTAAGCAACAGTAATATAAGGGGACCGTGAGAGTTTTCGGCTGTCAATCTATTTTCCAGTGCACTCCATGACTGTGAATGCTTATCCTCGTTCAAAAATTGATTAAAAAGCGTTCACTGTTGATAGTATACAGCGTGTAATTCTCGTCTAATCTTGAATTCCAAGCACGTAACCTTCAACTATGAGATTAGAACATCTCATCGGAAAACGCTACGTTCCAAAATTCATTCTCTCGATTTAAGAGTTAATTTGCAAAACAAGCTGGATCCTCCTTTGTTAATGCTTGTGAGATAGGAAGGAATACTTTGTGAGCAGCAGCGCAGTTCTTCGGGCAAGATTTTTTTGTGCTGTTCTGAGATACCCTGGAAATGATGTTTATTCTCGAGCTTTCACAGTTGTCTCGAACGAATTTTGATGGATATATTTGACTAGAGCATTGTCTTCATTCTCAATAGAGAACTTCCCTATAGCTTACCTGATCGAAATCTTACTACTTCTTTTTTGATCCAGCTGGTGGAGGAGCCCAAAGTTCATGCCCACATCTTTTCTGATTCTTCAGTTATCTCGAAGTTTACATTTTGATTTTACCAGGATTCGGAATAATTTCCCATATTCTCAGACAAGGAAAAGATAACAAAAGAAGCATTCGGAACTTTAGGTATAATTTATGCTATAATAGCAATTGATTTATTAGGTTTTATAGTTTGAGCACTTCATGCATTCCTAGATGGTAGAGATGTTGATACAAGAGCTTGTTTCTCTTAGCAGTTTTAGTTCTTCTAGTAGGCGCTTTTTAATATGAAATATGACATTTGCTGATATTTAAATCAGCAGCAACTTTACAAGAAAATCATTATTCGATGTTCTTCTAATTTAGCTATCTATAGCCGTCGCTTTTTGCGCTTTAGTTAAGGAAGAGGTCTTTGTTCGAATTCAGACAAAAGTTAGCTTTGCAGTAACGGCGGACAATATCGATATGGTATAGTTTTTAGTTTTGACTATACTCGTTGCCAACCAAATTCCAATCCTAATATCTCTCTAGGGCTGAGGCTCAAGAATCGTAGCAACCCCACGTATATCTCCAAGTTGGTTACACTACCGTTAGCTGTAGTCACATGGAACAAGGATAGCGTCTACAAGTTGTCGGATTATACGTAAATAAATTGAAAATATCTGAAATAAATCGTCATAACGGAAAATTTACAATGGAAAATTTATTACAACAGAGATTAAAGGCTGTGGTGGCTATGGCTAATGCAAACTAAAATTAGAGCGACCCGAATTAAATAAGGAACCACAAGAAAACCATGCGGGTATAGGCAGTGGTGTTGTCGATGTGAGAAACCTTGCCGAAAATTTAATACGATGCAAATGTGATGACGTATTTTCGTTGAAAGTTATTAAGACAGAAAGCAGACTTGAACTGTACTCAATTTTCGACATATGTTGTAGGAATTGTTTCGTTATACGTAAAGTTCCAGCAGGGAAAAATTATGTCAAAGCTAGTAAAACACAATTTACAAATATCAATATAATACCGACAACTTGCGATGTTGCTGCATCGTTTCGTATTTATGGCCAAAGTTACGAATTCTTGAATCTCTTTTAAGGTATATCTCAAAAAACAGCCGGTCGAAGTTTTCGCAAAGTGTCCAGAATAAATATTTTTTTATTCTTGCTGGTGAATAAATTTGGCAACTCTCAAATACGGAGACTATAATTTAAAGTTTAAATTACACGATACAATTTTTACTCTCACATTTGGGCGGCGCGGACGCGACGGTACCTGCTGAAAACGATACAAATGTAGTTGTAAGGAGTAACACAGAACTTAACTACAAAATATAAGATATCTACAAACAAGTAGAAGTTGCATTCGGGTGTGACCGACTCTGACCGACTCTGGGTGTGACCGACTCTGAATATATTTGATTAGAATTTACATGCTTCACTGATATTAAGTACACAGCTTGTATATTTGTATTGGTCAAATACGTATGCACAGTCGGCAACGCCTATTGCAACTCATACCTACTTGTTTCATAATAACCTTATTAAAAATACCTTCTATTCATTAAAAGTATATCAGGCATCCTTCCTGACAATGTTATCAACTATGCTTTAAACATTATTTTCCTCCGCTGTTTTCTGAATTAACTACTATTTTAGAATATATAATTTCACTAAAAGTACACCAGATTTCATCCTTGACAATCGGATACATGCCAATACAATTGTTACTAACAAATTAATGAAATTGGAAGATACATATTTTGTAATCTACATATTCTGAAATTTGAAGGCCCAAAGAAATCCCGAAAATTACCATTAACATTGACCGTCGCACAGTGGGGCCAAACCGAACTTCTTCAGACAAATTAACTTTCTGAAGGCACTTTATGGCCAACCGAGCTGATTTTATTGAATACTGAGGACCAAATTCGTAATCGATTCCTCCATGCGAAATTCTAATTTTCTTTCATTTTGACCGTTGGCAGCTGCACAAAATCTGTATATTTCTCGAAGGATATATAGTATCTGAGTTAGGAACAGAAACCCTATTTAGGGGCTCTTGAAAATTCTGATCAAGAAATCATTATCAGTATAAAATATTAAGACTTGACAGCTGTCAAATCTGCTGTCAAAATACAAAATCACGAAATTTCTGGGCATAAAAAGTTGATTTAACGGGAGAATCCACTATTTAGGAATTTGAAGAATGCGGATCACGAATCTAATGTCATAATGCAACCTTGATACTTGGAAGCGCTGAAGTGTACTGTCAATGTAAAGGATATTTGAATTTCTCCCAAGAAGTAGCCGTTTTAGAAGAACGACCTTTATTTAATTTTTTTCCCCAATTAACGCTTAATTACTAAAATTTTAAAACATCATATTTTAAGAAGTATAGGTCCCGTTGCCCTCAAATTTACTGGAATAATGAAGGTCAATTGTTATCAATATTTCTCAAAGTTTTAAGTCAAAATGTTAAATATTTTCTGAGAAAATCTGTTCTTTGAAAAAAAAAAATTATACACTTTTTATTCTGAAAATTATAATGAAAATTAAAATTTCATCTGGAGGGATCGATTAGGAATTTGGTCGAGTATTTAAAAAAAAAAATCAGCTTGTTTGGCCATAAAGTGCCTTCAAAAAGTTAATTTGTCTGAAAAAGTTCGATTTAGCACCACTGTACGTCATTTCACGTTTCCTGTTAGTCAAGGCCATGTACTAATTTCCAGACCTATACGAGATTTGACTGAGGAGGTATTGACTGTTCACGCAATAATCACCCATTTTATATATAAAACCTGACTGACTTCATGCAAGACTCATATGGCCCAATTTCAGTAGAGTAGTATTCTACTATGCTCCTTTACTTAAGTTCCTTGAAATAAAAAGTTTAAACCCAACAGAAGCTATCGCTATCAATAAATATTTGCAGATGGCAACGCCTAACTGAAACTTTCATTCGTAACAGTGTTAATAAAAGTATCTCAATAATATTTCAAGGTAAAATATATATATCATAAAGATCACCCGAACATGAGACAGTGTTTATAGCATTTTTCTATTCCTCTTTCTATTGTTGTGTCAAAACTTTAGTATCATTTTGTTTCAAAATTACAGTAAATTATAGTTATATAAGACCTGACTGTTTACACGCTTCTGGCGATCATTATATATGACCTATATGGCCCGATTTCAATAGTGAGTATTTTAACAAGTCTGTAGTTTTGCATCTTATAAATTTTAAATAAGAATCTCTAGATGAGCATAAATTATCGCGTTTAATAAATGTGCGCATTTGGCAACGCCTGACTTGCATTCGTTTCATTAGAGTCTTATTAGGCAAATTTCGATAATATTTAGAAGTTAATTGATATATTTCTTAATCTACCTAATCAAGAACCTTAGTAACATTTTCTAAAATTATAATAAAGGACAATTTATATAAAACGTGGGACCTTACACGCCTCTGGAGATCGTCCTTTATGACGGATATCGCTCAATTTCAATGGTGAATAGGGAATATTCTACCATGTTAAATTTTAAACAAAAATATATTATTATTATTGTTGACCTCAGCATTAGCGGGATTAAATGTGTATCGGAGCAAGATTACACGATTGTTTGATTTTTTTTTTGTTCGTCAATTGGCCAATTGATTGGCTTTGTCTGCACTTAAAAAACTTTTCTTACTAGGCTGGATATACTACAATTTTCTGCAGCTTTATGTAGATTGTGTTCGGTGAGCCTACTGTTTCTAACGAGCCGTGGAGTTTTTTCGAATTTCTCTGAGGACTCGCTACTATCACTATCTTTTGCTGGTTCCATAGCCCCTTAATTTCATTAGTTAGGGGTAGGTATTTTTCAATTTTCTAGACTCTCTTGCTTTTGATATTGTTCACAGCTGGTGTAGATATGTCGGTTAGGTATGTTATTTTGCTGGTATTATCTACATACCCAGTAAGCACATATACGTTTTTAAGAACGTTCCGTAGTCACATGAGTCATACGATTTCTACAATATTAATTCAAAATATACCACACATCTGAGCATTACCAAGATATCTTCACGTCAATGTTTGATCCTTCTTGCCCACATTCGCTACTGTATAAGTCGACCCTGTTTATGATTACATGCACTGTGTTTATCGCCTCGAGAATAGGCGTATCATCAACGGGTTTTTATTATTGTAATAAAATAAAATATTGTGCAATGAATTTATTGTGAAACAGTGAAATTATTTTAACAAATATTATACAAAATGCATAAATAAATATATTGGTTTCTCTTTTTTTAACTCATTTATATTAGGTTGATTAATATATAAAAATTTGTATTAAAAAAAACTTGCAATTCGACGTTCACCCACTTCTACAATGACATCCGATCAACTTAAATAGGAGAAAATAAGTGAAGCAAGCTGGTAAGAGTACAGAAACTTGAGATTTTGTGTAGAAGTCAAAGCTTCAGACTTCTTTATAATATTTTCAACGCCCCACCACCTCAATTACATTAAAAGAGGGTTGATAAAAAAGATGAGAGGAAGAATAGACACATTTTTTATCACGCTTTTATTAGGTCGACCTGTATGTATGTATGTATAATATATGTTGTAATAAAATCTAAGGAACTGAATTTCACCCACTAGCTTGTTTTACTTATTACTTCCACATCCAATGTCGAGATTTTAAATTTGAGCGAATGAAAAAATTCTGTCTGTCTGTCTGTCGGTCTGTCTGTCTGTCTGTCTGTCTGTCTGTCTGTCTGTCTGTCTGTCTGTCTGTCGGTCTATCTGTCTGTCTGTTGGTCTGTCTGTAACTTTTTTGTCCACACGTTTTCTCCAGAACAGTTTAAGATATTGACTCGAAATTTTGCACACGTATATACTATAGCGAGATCTGGAACTGGATTGTTTTTTGAAGATATCCAGTGAAAGGTTGGGGGTAAATAGGGGTAATTAGGGGGAAATATGTAAAGCTAGCTGGTAAGAGTACAGAAACTTGAAATTTGATGTATGTACTACAAGCCATGGCCTCAATTCTTCTAAAAAAGTTTTCAACCCCCGCCACCCCTAGGTACTCCATTATTAAAGGGGTTGATAAAATAAATTTGAGATATTCATTTGAGATTTGGTACACGTATGTATTATAACATCTGGAAGTAGATTATATTTTGAGATGGTTCCGTTGAAGGGTTGGGGGTTAAATAGGGGTAAATAGGGGAATATAAGTAAAGCAAGTTGGTAATAGTACAGAAAATTGAAATTCAGTGTACGTACTAGAAGCCAAAGCCTCAGGTTTTTTATAATATTTTTCAACCCCCTTACTACCACTACTCCATTATTAAAATAAAATTGAGATAATAATTTCAAATTTGGTACACGTATGTATTATAAGAACACCTGGAACTAGATTATATTTTGAGATGATTCCGTTGAAGGGTTGGGGTTAAATGGGGGTAAATAGGGGAATATAAGTTAAGCAAGTTGCTAAGAGTACAGTAACTTGAAATTCGGTGTATATACTAGAAGCCAAAGTCTCAGATTTTTTTATAATATTTTTCAACCCCCTCACTACCCCTACTCCATTAATAAAGGGGTGGATACACTAAAATTGAGATATTCATTTGAAATTTGGTACACGTATATATTATAATATCCGGTACTAGATTATATTTTGAGAAGATTCCGTTGAAGGGTTGGGGCTTAAATAGGGGCAAATAGGGGAATATACGTAAAGCAAGTTGGTAAGAGTACAGAAACTTGAAATATGTACTAGATGCCATAGCCTCAGATTTTTTTATAATATTTTTAAACTCCCTCAGTACCCCTACTCCATTATTAAAGGGGTTGATAAAATATAATTGAGATATTCATTTCAAATTTGCTACACGTGTATATTATAATTACATCTGGAACTGGATTATATTTTGAGATAATTCCGTTGAAGGGTTGGGGGTTAAATCGGGGTAAATAGGCAAGCTGGTAAGAGTACAGAAATTTGAAATTCGCTGTATGTACTAGAAGCCAAAGTCTCAGGTTATTTCTAATATTTTTCAACCCCCCGCCACCCCTACTCCATTATTAAAGGGATTGATAAAATGGAATTGAGATATTCAAATGAAATTTGATACACGTACGAATTATAACGACATCTGGAACGATACTATATTTTCAGATGATTCCGTTGAAGGATTTGGGGTTAAATAGGGGTAAATAGGGGAAAATAGGTAAAGCAAGCGGTAACACTACAGAAATTAGAAATTCGGTGTATGTACTAGAAGCCAGGGTCTCAGATTATTTATAATATTTTTAATCGTCCACCACCCTTACTCCATTATTAAAGGAGTTGATGATATAAAATTGAGATATTCAATTTGGTACACGTATGTATTATGACGACATCTGGAACTAGATCTTATTTTGAGATGAGTCCGTTGACGGGTTCGGGGTTAAATAGGAGTAAATAAGGAAAAATAAATAAAGCTAGCTTTCTAATATTTTTCTAACCCCACCACCTCCTCTCCATTATTAATGGAAATGATAACATAAAATTGAGATATTCACTTGAAAGTTAGTAAACGTATGTATTGTAATGACATCTGATTGAGATGATTCCATTTAAGGGGTGGGAGGTGGTAGTTTGTGAGTAGGGGAACAAGTAGGGTAAACTAGAAACTTCATTTTTAATGTATATGGTAATAACCAATGTCTCTAACTTTTCTACAGCATCTGCCTTAAATATTATAAAAATTCTATGACCATTAATTTCCACATACTAGAGTGCAAATCTACTCGAGATGTTTCCTTTAAAGTAACATGAACGAAAAATCTGGATGCGGAAGTAGTGATTCCTTAGGCAGCGGTTTTTTTCTTATTTACCCTTATTTAACCCCCAACCCTTCAACGGAATCATCTCAAAATATAATCTAGTACCAGATTTGGTTATAATACATACGTGTACCAAATTTCAAGATAGTATCAACATTTTATCAACCCCTTTAATACTGCAGTGGGAGTGGGGGGAGGATGGAAATATTATACAAAATTTCGAGTCCTTGGCTTCTAGTACATACACCAAATTTCAAGTTTCTGTAGTCTTACAGCTTGGTTTACTAATTTCCCCCTATTTACCGCTATTTACCCCGCAAAGTGACCGCAAAAAAGGCGTAGTATCCAAATCACTGTACTGTCCCGAAATAGAACCTGAAGAAGTCATCACCGCTGTTGCTGAGTTGAAACATACCAATTCCACGGGTGAAGATGAGATATTCAGCAAAGTGATAAAGAGTGTAGGTGAAGCGTTAATAATTTCATTAGTGTACCTTTTTAATGTTTGTTTAGCTTGTGTTATATCTAAAATCCTAGAAAAGATATTGCACAATCGAACTCTCAAGTTTTTAATTAGGTTCAAAATAATTACCAAAGCACAGCATGGATTTTTCCCAACGATTTACTACCAAGTCCGCACGTATTGACGGATTATATATATATATATATATATATATATATATATATATATATATATATATATATATATATGTATATATATATATATATATATATATATATATATATATATATATATATGAAGTGTTGACGTGCTTCCGGGTGTTTTCCCGTGTAGTTGGTAGGCTCCTGTTGGAACAATGGTTGTCTGAACGACGTTTCGGCGGAATCTCATCTGCCATCTTCAGGTTCTAGCTGAAAGCTGCCTGCTGCTGCTGCTGTTGCTGTTGCTGCTGCTGCTGCTGCTGCTGCTGCTGCTGTTGCTGCTGCTGTTGCTGCTGCTGCTGCTGCTACTGCTGCTCCTCGTTGCTCGAACTGAACTGTTCAGTTCGAGCAACGAGGAGCAGCAGTAGCAGCAGCAGCAGGCAGCTTTCAGCTAGAACCTGAAGATGGCAGATGAGATTCCGCCGAAACGTCGTTCAGACAACCATGGTTCCAACAGGAGTATATATACAGACTGTCTATTTTACGAGGGCCACACCAAATATCTCACTTAATATCTATTGTAGAAGAATAAAGTTTTAGAAACAGTTATCCCATTTTTTGTGAGCTATATTTCAGTAAAAAGAAATTTGAAATCCGTAGCCTACTTTATGAGATATATTACAAAAACCTGAAAAATAGGAAAACCACGAACGGTTATAGCTTCCTTATTTGAGGAGATACGAAAAAAGTTAAAGGAATGAAAGTTGACGGCAAAGACAATAAGAATAATAACGTGTAACAAAAAAAATAGAAAAATGCAGTTGGCTTTGACATACGCTATTGTGCAAAAATGAAAAATACATATCTCAAAGTAGGCCATGACGCCATTAATTCCGTTATTTTTTTCTCATTCCAACGATATAAAACATGTCACAGAAATTTTAACCGATAGTGTCAATATTTAATATTTTACGAATACCACAATTCATATAATTGAATCGTAACAATCAGCTGTGTCATAATTAGTGAAAAACAATGTATACAGTTATTAATAAATTTGACAGATTGTCACTGTTGTATGTTGCGTTGTCGAGTTCTAAGACAAATTTTATATCAGTAATTATGGTGTACACCAATGTTGCGCATGTTGCGGATAATGTAAGAAAAGTGAATAGAGTAATGAATTATGTTAACCAAAATGAGGAAACCTCTTTGAGACAAATTCAGAGAAACTGTCGCATAAAAAAAGACAGTGCAAGAAAAATATTGAAAAAAAACGGATTTCAATGCTACAAAATGAGGAAAGTTCAACATTTAAATGAGGGAGACAAGCCAAGGAGAGTAAGATTTTGTAGATGGTTATTAAATAAGAAAAGGAATGACGCGCTGATATGTAGCAAAATTCTTTGGTCGGACGAATCAAATTTTTCTAATAATGGGGCTCCACCTCACACTGCTGTAATATGTACAAATTATTTAAATCAAGTTATGCCAGATAGCTGGATAGGCACCTATGGACCCATTCTATGGCCAGCTCAATCACCAGATATTACTCCCTTGGATTTTTTCGTCTGGGGTTACATTAAAGACAAGGTATTTCAAACTGCCCCTGAAAATATTGAGGACATCAAAACCAGAATTCGAAACGCATGTGAGGCAATTACTCCTGAAATGCTCCAAAATGTAATGCGTGACGTGTCTCGTAGAGCACGTTTATGTGTCAGAATGCATGGTGCACAATTTGAGCATTTGATGCTGATAATTAGGAATAATTCTTTCGGCTGGTGCTTGTTTAAATCAAAACCAAGCGTTTTGTTGTAGAATGTGATTTCTATACTTAACGCGGCCAGGCTCGCAATTATTTGCAGTTTGGTTTATTATCCTTATGAAAATAAGGATTCACAGAGGTGATTGACAGAAATATTTTATTTTAATATATATATATATATATATATATATATATATATATATATATATATATATATATATATATATATAGTAAACAGCGTGCTTCCAGAGGGCAGAAATATATTAAAATAAAATATTTCTGTCAATCACCTCTGTGAATCCTTATTTTCATAAGGATAATAAACCAAACTGCAAATAATTGCGAGCCTGGCCGCGTTAAGTATAGAAATCACATTCTACAAACAAAACGCTTTGTTTTGATTTAAACAAGCACCAGCCGAAAGAATTATTCCTAATTAAAGGAAACTCTCGTACCAGCCGTCTCAGACTAACTTGCATACTGCAGTTTCGCACTTCCTGGTGCTCATCAGTGCAAGGCGAGCCCGAGACGACTAGTACAGTGCGAAACTGCAGTATGCAAGTTAGTCTGAGACGGCTGGTACGAGAGTTTCCTTTAATTAGGAATAATTCTTTCGGCTGGTGCTTGTTTAAATCAAAACAAAGCGTTTTGTTTGTAGAATGTGATTTCTATACTTAACGCGGCCAGGCTCGCAATTATTTGCAGTTTGGTTTATTATCCTTATGAAAATAAGGATTCACAGAGGTGATTGACAGAAATATTTTATTTTAATATATTCTGCCCTCTGGAAGCACGCTGTTTACTATTACGTGCCCCATGTCGGGATATTATTGTTTTGATTTCAACAGGCAGCTGTCGCTAGATGGAGCCCCCCATTTCGTCGTTTTACAACGTCGATCTGGCCACTTGGTTAACCCAGGCTCTTGTACTAGTCGTCTCGGGCTCGCCTTGCACTGATGAGCACCAGGAAGTGCGAAACTGCAGTATGCAAGTTAGTCTGAGACGGCTGGTACGAGAGTTTCCTTTAATTAGGAATAATTCTTTCGGCTGGTGCTTGTTTAAATCAAAACAAAGCGTTTTGTTTGTAGAATGTGATTTCTATACTTAACGCGGCCAGGCTCGCAATTATTTGCAGTTTGGTTTATTATCCTTATGAAAATAAGGATTCACAGAGGTGATTGACAGAAATATTTTATTTTAATATATATATATATATATATATATATATATATATATATATATATATATATATATATATATATATATATATATATATACATATATACAGCTATCATACTCACCTCCTGAACGGACTACAGACGCCCAAACCTCCGCCCCAAGGAAACGACTTATGCCTGTAAATTTTTTTGCAAAACACTATTTAATGCGAATACAAGAATGGCATCAAAAGAGGGGTAAATTATTTTAGTATTTAAGATAAGTTGTATATGTGTAGAAAAACGGAATATACAACATATATACCGAACTCCTGGTGCGGAGCAGTATATGTGCCTCCCATGTGTTAATGCGTGATGTCCAATATGCGCCCTCTCCTCCACCACTGTTGCCGCGTCTAAGTGGACGTATCACCAGTTAGTTTAACTGTTGTTACGGATTTATCAGCGTTCGGTAGCATCGGTCAAATGGTTCACATTCGCGTGCCGTGGTATGCGCTGAACTCAATATTGCACAAAACCTAAGAATGCAGGAATGCAATAAATTAATTATAAAGTACGAACTTTCCAAATCAGATTTTTTGTAGGGCGATTAGCTAGTCGTAGAAGTGAATATTTAAATACAAAATGTTTATTTTGTAAACCATAGTGAAAAGCAAGACGATCGATTACCGAGATGTTTACATTTTGCAACTGATAAAAATTAGTCACCGAATCTCGACGTAGCAATAAGATTAATTATATTATCACAATATTGTTGTTATGGCTAAATATTTGTCGTAAATTTTACCACAGTGCTATGTAAAATTGTTGGTGAAACGAAGAGCTCGCCCCGCAAGTTATTTCATACAATAATAGTACAGGAACAGTAATTTTCAATCACTTAAAAATACATAGCTGCCTAAAAATTTCATATACTTAGGTAATAATGTACGCTTTAGGAAAATAAATTGTATAATAACTGAATCAGCTACCTGACAAGCGTAGGAGGTGGGTATTCTTTTTAATCGCCTTTTTTATATTACGTTCTGGTGGAACTTAGCAATAGCTATTCCAGCTTTTTGTATGCTTTTTAAAAATATTTTTACTTAAAAAATGTAAATAGTGTTTTTGTGCATTTAATAAAATAGTTTTAAATGTTTGTAAGGTTTTTTGCCTGTTTCTCTACAATAAAAATTCAGCAAGATACAGTTATTTGGATAAACCCTTGTTCTTAAGTTTATTAATATAGGTAAAAATAAATTGTCATTTAAGAATTACCCCAAGAATGCCTTCATTATAAAAAAATATTACTTTACAGATTACCAAAATATTTTTCCTTTTTTGTGTTTTATACGACAAATACTGAATGATTTATGATTAAAAACATTTTATTATTATTACGTATGTTACGTAATAATAGAAAGGAGTGGAATTTTCACAGAATATGAAATCTAAAAACCTATGAAGGGTTATTTAAAAACGAGTTTACTTATACGCATAAATATTTTTATTAGTGAATAATTTGAATTAAAAAAACTGTCTTTTTCTATGACAATGCTAATTACTTCCACATCCAGGTAGTGGATTGGAAGAATAGTAATCGTAAAAAAATGTTAAAACTTATTTCTTGTTGAAATAGGTTTAGAATGTCATGAAACGTAGAGATTTTAAATTTGAGCGAAGAAAAACATCTTGTCGGTCTGTCTGTAACTTTTTTTGTGCGCACGTTTTCTCTGGTTTAAGATATTGACGAAATTTTATACAGGTATGTATTATAACGAGATATGGAACTGCATTGTTTTTTTAACTTATCCGATGAAGGGTTGGGAATAAATAGGGGTAAACAAGGGAAAATAAGTAAATCAAGCTGGTAAAAGTACAAGAATTTGGTATATATACTAGAAGCCAAGGCCTCAGTTTTTTTAAATAATATTTTCCGTCCGTCCCCACCACCCCCACTTCATTATTAAAGGGGTGGAAAGATTAAATTGAGACATTCACTTGAAATTTGGTACACGAATATATTATAACGACACCTGGTACTAGATTATATTTTGAGATGATTCCGTTGAATGGTTGAATCGGGTAAATGCCCGGTAGCCCCACCTCAAAAGTCCAAAATGTGGCCACTCTACAGACCCAAAATGTGACCCACGTTCAGTAGTAATTTCGACCTGCTTGAACAAGCGACGGGGCGGTGATGGCGCGGATTTTGATCGATATTTTCTATATTTACCCCGACTTATACAAGTTTGTATTATAACGAGATCTGGAACTGGATTGTTTTTTTATCATATCCGGTGAAGGGTTGGGGGTAAATACGGGAAAATAATTAAAGCAAGCTGATAAGAGTACAAAAATTTTTCATTTGGTGTATACCGGGTGAGTCACGAATTGCGCTCGCCCCGATATTTCCTAAAATATTTGGAATAGAAAATTGAAATTTGGAGGCCTTATTACACGACTAAAATGCCATCTTTTCAATAGAAAATCAAGTTTGGTGCACATCCGGTTTGACCGGAAATGCCCACAACTTTCGATTTTCAAATGGAACACCCTATATATTTTTACATTTTTGTAATCTAGAGGAAATTTTGAATACAGTACATCCATTTTGGTCACTTCTTGATAAACATTGAAAATTTTATTAAAAAATCTATTTCTGAATCCAGAGTGCTGTGGTGCCCAAAATATATTTTAGTTTGTGTCCTACGTTACTATAAAAATAAAAAGAGCAATATTATTGCATTACTTAATTCTCTAGAGGCGTTTAAAATTTTTAAATGTGATTTTTACCCACTAACTCGGTTTTTTTAAATGAGAATTTAATCGTTCACCAACATTTTTAAATACCTCATTTTCATACGAATCTAATGATACCAAAATTTTGAAAATCCGCTCAGAAATATTTGAGATTTCACCCAAAATACAATGCAACCAAGCTTTTACAAACATGCGGCTAATAGATAATAGATTAGTGGGCTTTGGAAACTAAAATGGCACATTTCTGTGTAAATCTGGTAACCTAATAACATTGGAAAACTTATAGTAGCCATTGAATGTAATAAAACAATATCAGCTGTCAGACAGATACAAAATAAAGCGTTGCGGAAATCTCTGAGTAAAAATTAAAGAAAATGAATAATTTTAGTAGAAATGAAAAGGTCGATATGTTACTGATATATGGAGAGCGTCTCAAAAATTCTACTGCAGCTGCAGAACTGTATCAGCAACGATATCCAAACAGACGTCATCCAAGCAGACACTTGTTTGCCAGTGTGGAACAAGAATTAAGAAACGAACCCAATCAACAAGATGACCATCAAACATTTATTTAAGTGAGGACAAAGAAGTTGATGTATTAGGATTTGTGATGGTACAGCCAACAACATCAACAAGGGAATTGTCAATGGAATGCGACATTAGTCAGTCTTCGGTTTGCAGAATTTTAAAGAAACATGAGTTTCGGTCTTATAAGTACTAAATACACCAACATCTTTATGGAGATGATAACGACAGGAGGCTAGTATATTGCAACTCATTCTTAAATGCAGTACAACAAAACCCAGGTTTTCCTTTTCATATTTTATATTCAGATGAAAGTAGATTTACGAACCAAGGCATGTTTAACAGAAATAATACTAGGTACTGGGCTCAAGAAAATCCGAGGTTGGTAGGGCGGGGGAATATTCAGGAAAGATTTGGGTTTAACTGTTGGCTTGGAGTACTTGGAGATCGAATAATTGGACCCATATTTTTTAATGGAACACTTACTGGCGAACAATATTTATTCTTTTTACAAAACCAGACAGCAGAATTTCTTGACTTACTTCCTCTTGCCTATTTACAAAATCTGTTTTTCCAACAAGATGGTGCTCCCCCACATAATTCCAGAAGACTGATGGAATATTTAAACAACTTGCATGGTGAACGCCTTATTGCAAATCAAGGTCATATCAGGTGGCCTCCTAGGTCACCTAACTTAACACCCCTCGACTATTATGTATGGGGCACTCTCAAAAATAAAGTTTATAAAACTTCTTCAAATACCCGCGAAGAGCTGCAAAATAAAGTTGTACGGGCTCTTAATGAAATAACGCCGGCTGAATTGCGTAGAGCCATCCAAGCAACTGTACGCAGAGCCGAATTGTGTATAGAAAAAAATGGTCATTTTGAACAATATCTATAAATGTCAATTTATGGTTTAATTATATTAATCATTTTAAAGATACCTACTGTTACCTAGTTTGAGTTTAATTGTTCAAACGGAATTGATTTTTATTTATTTATAGGCCCGATATTTATGTTCATTTAAATAAAACTCTGAAAACCGAACTGATGTCGCATTCTACTGCAAATGTCCTTGTGGATGTAATTGTGTTTACCTCCACATACCTATGCTAAACTTAATTGTAACGTTCTTTGCGCTCACAATTATTAAATGTTTGATAGCTCAAGATTGCCTATAACTACACGAGTCTGTCTGACAGCTGATATTGTTTTATTACATTCAATGGCTACTATGATTTTTCCAATGTTATTAGGTTATCAGATTTACACAGAAATGTGCCATTTTAGTTTCCAAAGCCCACTAATCTATTATTTATTAGCCGCATGTTTGTAAAAGCTTGGTTGCATTGTATTTTGGCTGAAATCTCAAATATTTCTGAGCGGATTTTCAAAATTTTGGTATCATTAGATTCGTATGAAAATGAGGTATTTAAAAATGTTGGTGAACGATTAAATTCCCATTTAAAAAAACCGAGTTAGTGGGTAAAAATCACATTTAAAAATTTTTAACGCCTCTAGAGAATTAAGTAATGTTGCTCTTTTTATTTTTATAGTAACATAGCACACAAACTAAAATATATTTTGGGCACCACAGCACTCTCGATTCAGAAATAGATTTTTTAATAAAATTTGTAATGTTTATCAAAAAGTGACGAAAATGGATGTATTGTATTCAAAATTTCCTCTGGATTCCAAAAACGTAAAAATATAAAGGGTGTTCTATTTAAAAATCGAAAGTTGTGGGCATTTCCGGCCAAACCGAATGTGCACCAAACTTGGTTTTTTATTGAAAAGATCTCATTTTAGTCGTGTAATAAGGCCTCCAAATTTCAATTTTCTATTCCAAATATTTTAGGAAATATCGGGGCGAGCGCAATTCGTGACTCACCCGGTATACAAGAAGCCAAGGTCTCAACTATTTTTATAATATTTTCCATCCCCCTACCACCTCCACTCTATTATTAAAGGGGAGATCTGCACATGGAATTTGGTACACATATATATTATAACGATACCTGGAACTAGATTACATTTTGAGTCGATTCCGTTGAAGGATTGGGGATTAAATAGGGGTAAATATGGGAAAATAAATAAAGCCAGCTGGTGAGAGTACAGAAACTTGGAATTTGGTGTATATACCAGAAGTCAAGTCCTCAAATTGTATTATTAAATTTTTCAACCCCTTCACCTCCTGCACTCCATTATTAAAAGGGTTGATAAAATAAAATTGAGATTTTCACTTTAAATTTGTCACATATATGTACTATAACGACATCTGTAATTAGATAATATTTTGAGATGATTCCGTTGAAGGCTTGGGGGTTAAATAGGGGTAAATATGAGAAAATATATATATAGTAAAAGCAAAGGCCTCAATTTTTTTATAATATTTTCAACCCCTCCACCCAGTCCACCCACTCCACTATTAAAAAGGGATGATAAAATTAAATTGAGATATTTTTTTGAAATTTGGTACAAGTAGGTATGTATTATAGTGACATCTGGAACTGGATTATATGCTGAAATGATTCCGCTGAAAGGATTGGAGGGGGGGGGGGAGTAAGTAGAGGTAAGCAGATGAAAATGGGTAAAGCAAGCTGGCAAGAGTACAGAAACTTGAGATTTGGAGTATATACTAGAAGCCAAGGCCTCAGATTTTTTTATAATATTTTTCAACCCTCCCCAACATACTCCATTAATAAACTCGTTGATAAAATTAAATTGAGATATTCACTTGAAATTTGGTACATGTACAGGGTGCGCCAAAGTTCTGATTTTGGTCGATTACGGCTGTATTTGAAATGGTGGAAATATATTGTCTATAGATTATTTTCTTGATTTTCAATTCTGAATAACCAGAAAATATGTACAATTATACAGGGTACTCCGTTTTCGTTGTCCGAGCAACAACTTCGTTATTTTAAATGGAACACCCTATATTTTTTTCCTTTATCGAGTTACCCATCTAATTATATTCATAATTCTATTAAGGTGGTAGGTACTTAAAATGAACCGTTTACGATATAAAAAAGATTTTTTGACAAAAAGTGAGGTTTGCGGATAAGTTTTTGAGTACCTCTGATTTCATAGACAAGAGAGTTTTCAAAATTCTGCTTATACTGTTATGTTGAGCATATTAAGGGCTAGTAGGGCAGAAACATTATTAATATTAATCTTATACAGAGTGCTGAAAAAATTGAGTTTAATGTTTCGCTAATAAAAAAGGCCGTAATTCAATTTTTTCAAATGGGACGTACTATTTTCAGTTCTGTCATCTAATGAAGTGTTAAATTATCTTTCCATTGATATATCATAGTAGGTATTTATCTTTAGGAGTTGCATAGATATTAAGGTTAATTGTCTGGATCAGTCATTTTTCTTGCTGGAACTTCATGAGGTTTGTACTGCACTTCACCAGTTTCGATAAATCTGTCTCTAAGATTACTAAATGCAGGTTCTAAAGGGTGTCTCCTTTCAGGATATCTGGTTTTATAGACTCGGGATGCTAAGAGGCTGTTCCTTGAGCACTCCCCCAGAATAAAAATCATGTCAACCATTTCTTCCCGCGAATAATTCATATTTAATATAATTATATGCAAATGCAACTTCCTGGAACTGTAAAAGCTACTAGTATTTTATTAAAGACAATCAAAACAAAAGCACTTACCGATATAGCAGTAACACAAAACTTTAGAACATCCACAGACACGTGTTTTGACATCTATGTCTCTTCGGTGCGGCTTTTTCTAAAGTTCACAATCAACTGAAATATGTAAGCAAATACTCGTGTTATAACTATCAAAGGATTACCAGAACAGGATATTAAAAATTAAAATTAGATTATAGGAAATTCCCCGTAAAGGGATAATTATCAATATAATTATATGCAAATGCAACTTCCTGGAACTGTAAAAGCTACTAGTATTTTATTAGCTAATAAAATACTAGTAGCTTTTACAGTTCCAGGAAGTTGCATTTGCATATAATTATATTGATAATAAAATATAAAAATAATTAATAAAATACTAGTAGCTTTTACAGTTCCAGGAAGTTGCATTTGCATATAATTATATTGATAATTATCCCTTTACGGGGAATTTCCTATAATCTAATTTTAATTTTTAATATCCTGTTCTGGTAATCCTTTAATAGTTATAACACGAGTATTTGCTTACATATTTCAGTTGATTGTGAACTTTAGAAAAAGCCGCACCGAAGAGACATAGATGTCAAAACACGTGTCTGTGGATGTTCTAAAGTTTTGTGTTACTGCTATATCGGTAAGTGCTTTTGTTTTGATTGTCTTTAATAAAATACTAGTAGCTTTTACAGTTCCAGGAAGTTGCATTTGCATATAATTATATTAAATATGAATTATTCGCGGGAAGAAATGGTTGACATGATTTTTATTCTGGGGGAGTGCTCAAGGAACAGCCTCTTAGCATCCCGAGTCTATAAAACCAGATATCCTGAAAGGAGACACCCTTTAGAACCTGCATTTAGTAATCTTAGAGACAGATTTATCGAAACTGGTGAAGTGCAGTACAAACCTCATGAAGTTCCAGCAAGAAAAATGACTGATCCAGACAATTAACCTTAATATCTATGCAACTCCTAAAGATAAATACCTACTATGATATATCAGTGGAAAGATAATTTAACACTTCATTAGATGACAGAACTGAAAATAGTACGTCCCATTTGAAAAAATTGAATTACGGCCTTTTTTATTAGCGAAACATTAAACTCTATTTTTTCAGCACTCTGTATAAGATTAATATTAATAATGTTTCTGCCCTACTAGCCCTTAATATGCTCAACATAACAGTATAAGCAGAATTTTGAAAACTCTCTTGTCTATGAAATCAGAGGTACTCAAAAACTTATCCGCAAACCTCACTTTTTGTCAAAAAATCTTTTTTATATCGTAAACGGTTCATTTTAAGTACCTACCACCTTAATAGAATTATGAATATAATTAGATGGGTAACTCGATAAAGGAAAAAAATATAGGGTGTTCCATTTAAAATAACGAAGTTGTTGCTCGGACAACGAAAACGGAGTACCCTGTATAATTGTACATATTTTCTGGTTATTCAGAATTGAAAATCAAGAAAATAATCTATAGACAATATATTTCCACCATTTCAAATACAGCCGTAATCGACCAAAATCAGAACTTTGGCGCACCCTGTATATATTGTAACGACGTCTGATTGAGATAATTTCGTTGAAGAGGTGGAGGGGGGCGTAATTGGTGAAAATAAGTGGAGCAAGCTAATAAGGATTCAGAAACTTCATTTTTGATGTATATGCTAAAAACCACCGCCTCAATTCTTTTATGACATCTGCCCCAAATATTATGGAAATTCTATGACAAATTATTTCCGCATATTAGAGTGCAAATATAGTCAAGATCTTTTCCGTTAATGAGATTTAGATGGAAAATTTGGATGTTTTATTATTAAAATTTTATGACCAATTATTTCCACATACTAGAGTGAAAATATAGTCAAAATGTTTTCCTTTAAAGAGACTTGGATGGAAAATCTGGATGAGGAAGTAGTGGTTCCTTAGGTAGCGGTTTTTCTTATTAAAATTCTATTATTATTTCCAGATATTAGAGTGCAAATATAGTTTATATATTTTATATACACTGCTGGCCACTCGAACTTACACATAGAGACTTTTAGGCAAAATTTAAAGTTCAATATTTTCAACAGGAATGCAAATTTTTGAACGCGGCTTGCAAATTTTAAGAGCTAGTTTTGTTCGGATTAAGCTGCATGACGTATATTTATCGTAGGACCATAAGTTTATTATATACGGGGTGATCCATGAAGTCATGCAAAAAATCAAAAAGTTTGTATGAGTGAAATTTCCGCAAAAAATTTTTTTGGTCGTTGCAATATGGTTCCTGACTAAGGTAACATCAATAACTCTAGACGGTTTTGTCAGTTTTTTGATTAAGGCCCTTAGGCCTTGTACACACTACTCAACATAAAATTTGGATACCGAAATCTTTAAAGTGCTATAACTTGACATTGGATTGACGGTTCTTGATGATTTTTGCGGATTTGGAATCCTTATTTCACGTAGATTTTCTATGGTCTAAGCATTTTATTTGAGGGTTGAAATTTACACATTATACCGGGTCGATAATAAACAAAAGCGTAGCGACAAGAACAAGTTTATTACATTAAATTCTACAATATACAACATTGCTTAACAACGACCAAAAGTCAATTCTTAAAAAATTTATAATTCTAATTCTGGTAATTTTTAATAACTGAAAAAAAATTTAACTTAAAAAATTAAAAATTAATTTAATTTAAACTTAAATTAAAATTAAATTAAAATTACCTAATTAAAATTAGGTACATTAATTAAAAAAAAGAGAAGCTAATATTTTGTTGGTCCTCCTGCTCGGAATATTACTTCCCGACATCGATTTGGTAGAGTATCCACAAAATTATTTATAAAATCTTGTGGAATATTCTCCCATTCTTCACGAATGGCCTCACTGAGCGTTTCTAAGGTTTCAGGGGGTACATCAAGAGATCTTACTTTAAGTTTTAAATAAGACCAAACGTGTTCGATGACATTAAGATCCGGAGACTTTGCAGGCCAGTCCCATCCTATTAATGTTTTGTGCCTGCAAAAACTCTGTGATCCTTCGCGCTCTGTGAGGTCGAGCGTTGTCATCCACCAATAGAATTTCTCGGCCGTAATGCCGAGCAATAGGAACAACAATAGGTTCCAAAATTTCCTCCTGATAAACAGTAGCATTAATGGTTTGGTTGGTAATGAATAGCTCGGTTTTACCATTTCTTATGATACCTCCCCACACTGTAACACCTCCGCCACCAAATGCTTCTTGAGGGGCCATATTTTCCTCCAAATATCGCTGATTTGGCCTTCTCCAAACTAACATTCGGCCATCGGAGTGAAACAAATTAAATCTTGTTTCGTCAGTAAATAAACAATGGCTCCACTCTGCATTACCCCAATTCGCATGCCGATTTGCCCATGCCCGCCTATTCGCTCTATGGCGTTGTAATAACCGCACACATTTTGCTCTGCGACGGGCTCTATAATTTAAAATGTTTGGCATTATGTTATGTTTAAAAAAAAAAAATCTCACCTAAAGTTGTTTTTATTTAATGTTCTTCTCACTGTTCTGTCCGAAACTCTTACCCCAGTTTGTTGTCTTAAAGAGTCATTTAGTTTTCTAGAGTTCTTTGTTCTATTCCGCATAGTTTCTCTCATTAAAATTCTTTCGGTTCTTTGGTTTATTTTTTTTGTATGTCCACCCCCATGCCCATAATTATGATCACCAGTAGTTTCGACGCGGCGGTTCAAAGTATAAATTGTCTTTCGGCTGACATTGTAAATGTGCGCAACTTGTTGTTTTGACATTCCTTCGTTGAGAAGTCGAATGCAATTTTCCCTTTCTGCCGTGGTTAAACGCCTCATATTAATTAAACTTTACAAAATTATAACATTGAAATATGTCAGATTATTTCTAAAATAATGTAAACAGTTTTTAATTCCATAGCAACAAATTTGTTTTTCCAATGCCTAGAAATTACACCCGATCATAATTATGGGCATGGGGGTGGACAAAAAACTCTCTAAAACTAAATGATTCTTTGAGACAACAAACTGGGGTGTGAGTTTCGGACAGAACAGTGAGAAGAACATTAAATAAAAACAACTTGAGGTGAGAATTTATTTATACAAAAACTTAAATAATGCCAAACTTTGGAGCGCGTCGTACCCTACGTTTTTGCTTATTATCGACCCGGTATAATGTGTAAATTTCAACCCTCAAATAAAATGCTTAGACCATAGAAAATCTACGTGAAATAAGGATTCCAAATCCGCAAAAATCATCAAGAACCGTCAATCCAATGTCAAGTTATAGCATTTTAAAGATTTCGGTATCCAAATTTTATGTTGAGTAGTGTGTACAAGGCCTAAGGGCCTTAATCCAAAAACCGACAAAACCGTCTAGAGATATTGATGTTACCTTAGTAAGGAACCATATTGCAACGACCAAAAAAATTTTTTGCGGAAATTTCACTCATACAAACTTTTTGATTTTTTGCATGACTTCATTGATCACCCCGTATATAATAAACTTATGGTCCTACGATAAATATATGTCATGCAGCTTAATCCGAAAAAAAATAGCTCTTAAAATTTGCAAGCCGCGTTCAAAAATTTGCATTCCTGTTGAAAATATTGAACTTTAAATTTTGCCTAAAAGTCTCTATGTGTAAGTTCGAGTTTCCAGCAGTTTAAATGTTTTCTTTAAAATATATTTGAATGGAAAATCTTGTGAAAACAGTGATATCTTAGGCATCGGTTTATTACAATAATCTATTATTCTATCTATTAAGAAATTACTGTTTAAACAAACTAACGTTTAAATAATTTTATTCAATTTTAAAAGGTCAATCTTAGCTTAAAATTTGGGGGAGATAGACCATATTGACTGTATTGGATGTTTCTAATATAAAGAAAAGGGAACGTCAACTTAGCCATATTTTAACGACTCTTCAAAAAACTGATTTCTGGATGACTTTTCAATAAAGTGGATACCTGAGAAAATGTACGTTTTGTGAGAAAAGTTTGCTAAAGTTAAATTAAAGCTAAGAAATTTACCTAAATTCTTGTATTTCAATTTTTCTATATATTAAGAAACGTAATTTAAAAGGTATGTGTCTATGCCTTGGTATTAAGACACGATAACATAATAGTGGCATTTTAAAAATGAGTTACTGCATTATGGTAAAAACACTGGGCCACAGACTACTAATAAAATGGTTTTATTTCTTTTTATCTTCTTAAGAAATTGAATTTGCATTATAGTAATACATCGCAGATCATTAAAAGTACCATCGAATACAAAAAAATGCACAAAAAATCACATAAAAAGCAAAAGTTGTAGTCAATATAATCCAGTTATTAAAGCTTTTAATCTGAAAATTTGGGGTATGATATTTTCAAAATTTTACTGTTTGAAAAATAAATATGTTTACATCTACATATGGGGCGGGCGCTTCATTGGAACAGTTGAATTTGAATTTTAAAAATTTAGTTTTTTCTTAATATCTCGGGAAATTTTTATCGGTCAGAAAGAAAGTTAAATTCTTTTTTAAAGAAGAGGACTATTAAAAAAATAGTTATACGATTTTTTTCGAGGGATTAATAGTCTTCATGTAAAATGAGTAAATTTTACTAATTTCCAATTGCATGGAAGAAAAACTAAAAAATCCAATAGGCCCAACATCACAAAAAGCGTCACATGCCCGTAAAAAATGACTCTGAAATAATGAGAAAAATCATCTTAAAGAAGAAGGTGTACTGATTTATTTCTATAGGGCATTGCTTCTGAAGAATGTATATTCATTTTAAAAAATTGCTTCACGGAAAAAAAACTTTTCTATTTATAATGTTGTTTTATCTTCAAATATTGATCAAAATATACAATTCCTGTCGGGTTGCATTCTTAATAATATAATTGATACTTTAATAATACCGAAGAGCGTTTTACGTTTATTATCTTTAAAACAGAGCAGTTTGAAATTTGCGAATTTCGACAATTTTGAGATTAACCTCAGAAATAGTTGTGAAATCGCGAAATTCATTCCTACCAAAAAGTAAAAATTGAAAGATGAAGCTAAACCTGTGTTCTATGTAATGTGTAACACAGTTTTTAATTTCATAATTTACTTTCTTTTCAATTCACTTTTATGTGGGTATATTTGAAATGTGGATTTATTTAATTTACGAGCAGTATTCGGTATTTTAGAACTTGTATTTTGACGCTTTCAATTTATAATAATTCCTTTTCATACGACCGTCAGAAAAAAGTAAGTGGTTTAAATTACGTAAAATTCTTTAAGAAAAGGTGTCGTGAATAATACATGCGCATGCCTACTGTGACACGTGTTGCCGTTTTTTGATTTAATTTTTTTTTTTTAATTTTTTTCAAAATCTAATTTAACTTTTTATTGACCCGATCAATATTTCCTAAAATATTTAAGAAAAATGGAATTTCCATAGTTTAATCTCAATTTTTTACCGAAGCGCTCCACATAGATATGTAAAAATTTGCGTTTTTTAAATAATAAACTTTGAAAATACCCGTGTGCCAAATTTCTGCCATTCTTGTTTACTTTCCGAAGTTCGAGAAATTCTTTGTCTTTGGTAACAGAACTAATTAATACGTCAAAAATAAAAAATATTTTCTCTCCTAACCCTTACTAACTTATCTTTGATCATAAAACGTTATACAAATTTAAATTATGGAAATATGATAGACTTTCAAAAATGCACTATTGTGATTTTTCTCAATTATTTCATAACCTAAAAATTTAAAGCAAATCTAGAAGCTCCATTGACATGTCCAAGAAAGTATTTAAAACTTTCTCCATTTAATCGACTTTCTACCTATTATAATAACGGAGTTAGCAATACATACAGCCTCAGTTTGGGTATATTTCTTGTACTTCTTAATAATTATTTTGACAGTTTTTATGAATAATAGTTGTAAACTCCCAAACTATCAATTCGGTATAGACAACTTTAATCCAATATAGTATAAGAAAAATATTTTCTTTAACATTATGAAAAAGTAGATTTTCTGGTTTAATATACATTTTATATTCTCGGAGTCGTGAGAGAGATTAGATGGGTGCCGAGTCACTCCACTTTAAATTAGACCTCGGATTCGTAATCAGTCCCTAAAACCCCCGAGTACAGATCTTCAAGGCCTGAATATCCACTCTCATATTTTCTGGAAAATGGCCCGATTTCCGGTCCGTCACTTGAATTTCCCAAAAACCTCCGAGTAAACATTTTCGTTCTAATTTTATGGCATATTGTGTATGATAACACATTTTTCAATTAATTTAATTAAATTGGCCATTAAAATTGCCAGATTATAGGAAAAAAAATGAAATGAAACATTTCCGCCAAAAAATAAAAGGTACTGTTTTTTCTAAATGCCTTTCTGAACTCTGTACAACAGAAATGAAGTCAGTTGACTATATACCTTTTTTTTAGAAGTTTTTAGATTTTTCATGCTAAAATGAGGCGACTACATAATATAATCTCTGCAAACGTATGCAAGGTCACTCCAAATAGCTGATAGTAGACGAAGCACTTAAAAAAAATGAATCTGCTATAGTATAGTCAGCGTGCAATTACCTGACAAATTTGTATCAGCTAGAACAATTTAAAACAAAATTGATGATATATAATGTAATGCTTGTAAAATTCGTTCGAATCTGAGATACAGTACTAATATTGTAATTATTTAGATATTTTGTACATCACTTTATTTTATCTTGACTGACCGTGCTCATTTCCATTTCAATAAAAGTGTATAGATTTGCCTCCTTCGCAATATTCTAAATATTATTTTCCTCCATCATTTTAGCGTAGCAGATTTCTTTATTGATCAATCTGCTAGCTACATGCCAAATATCGTCATTAATTATTTTTTTAGTTCGCCCTTCCTGTATATACCGGGTATTCATGAGATCACGTATATACGCACGTTTTTCTTTCTTTTTTACGATGGAAATTTGAAATTATGGTACAGGATATTTGGTATAGAAATACATTTTTAGACATAAATAGACCCACGAAAACACTTTCAGTTTAACCGGCAGTACTACTACCTATTTTTATTTTAACGCTACATTTTTTAATCTTATATGATAGATATTTGAATTATTCTTACAATTTTTTCAAAATCAAAATCGAATCAGAAATGGAATTTTGTATAATTACTTAGTAATCATGAAAATAGTACCTAGTAAATACCAACAGTATTTAATAGAAAGGCTTATTTATCCATTTTTCACCTAATACAAACGACTGTGTAGGATTAATTCGTGGAAATTTTTTGGAATAAATATTTTATAAAAAATAAACTGCCCAAAACTGAATTTTTAAAATAACACCCTGTGCTTTTCTGACATTGTGCCGGTGGAGTTTTAAATTAACTCTCCAACACAATTTTAAAATTTAGAATCGATTCATAAACAAATGTGAAACTACAGTTTGAAATTGAAGATGACACTATGAGGACTTAGCTTTATGCAACAAGCGTAGTATTTTAGAAGATTATTTATTTTCTGATTCGAGTTTAATAAAAAAAAAACATTGTAAAAGTAATTGAAACTTCTATCAGATAAGATAAAAAAATATATGCCGCTTGAATTTATGAAGTTGGTAGTATTTCCGGTTAAACCGGAAGTTAATTATTGGGTCCGGTTATTTCAATGTATTTTTGTGTGAAATATTCTGTATTCTAATTTCAAGTGTTTATCTTGAAAAATAATGATAAAAGCGAGGTGTACCTAATCTTGTGGACGCCCGGTATATAACTAAAATTATACATCTGTTCCTCATTAGCAATAGGGTCACCCACATGTGAAATATGATTTACCTATTTTTACTTATTTGATTAAATAAAACATTTATAATAAAACTACGTATTTATACTCTTTTATCTTATACAAATTAAATTTGTTACACGCTAGCATTAAAAGCGAAATCGTAACTATATTTAACTCATAAAAGTGTTTATTGTTGCTGTCACGTACATGCACAAATAAGCCTACCGCGCGTTTGCCAAAATTTGGAGGATCCTACGCACATGCACCGTTGCGGAAGCATGTACGCACAGCATTTATTGCGATACAGTATATATGTATTAGTTGGTAGCGCCTACATGTAGCAATTCCTTGAACTTATTTGTATAACTGTATTTGTATAACCGTCAAAATGACCTCAACCTCAAAATTTGCTGAACGCTTGGTAATGTTATTATTAACGATGTGAAGTACTTATACACAGGGATACGTAGTCTCCTCCGATTTTACCCACTTAGCTCCGAATTCGGAGGAGAGTAGGATGATACAATGTGTACATACAGAGGTGGATATACCGTTATGCAAATATATATATATATATATATATATATATATATATATCAAGTTCAGTTCGAGCAACGAGGAGCATCAGTAGCACCGGCAGCAGCAGCAATAGGCAGCTTCCAGCGAGAACCTGAGGATGGCAGATGAGATTTCGCCGAAACGTAGTTCAGACAAGCTTGGCCCTAACAGGAGCATACCAACTACACGGGAAAACACCCAGAAGCACACCAACACTTCATTTAACACCCGTGAGAACCTAAGAAACAACACATATATATAACCCCAGGAGGGTTGTAGGGAGGTGCTAGGGGAAAATTCAGAAAAATCTTAAAAAGTTCAACAGTACGTAGGAGGAGGAGATAAATCGAATGGCGCAAACCGGAGCCTCGAAACAGCTTCCTTTTCTGAACATGATCTCTCAAAATGGCCGGAAAGTAAAAATCGATATTTTGTTGGCACATCGGGAGGCCCTATCTCGGAAACGAAAGCAGCTGGAGAACTGCAGTTTGCTTCATTCGGTTTCTCTCCTCTTCCTACGTACTGTTGCCTTTCATCCAATTTTTAGAATTCAACTCCCCAGGAGAGTTGTAAGACTAACTAATTTTTTGAGTTATTGTCCAAAAACCGAATTTCGGCTAATATTTTCAGTTCCTTTAGGTGTCGCCGGTACCTTACAGCTGTAAACTTATTTTTTATTGTATTCTGCACTAACAGATATACTTATTCTGAAAAATTGAGTCATTAAATGTTATCATTTAGTGACGCCTTAAAACCCTTAAAATCCCTGACGACTGGGCTGCTTAATAGTACGGGTGTGTGTTGTATTCCAGAGATGATTGCAGCTATTGCGTTTCACATTAAAGGTTTGTCTACATCGGCTCGTGTTTTCTGTCCATTAGCTAAAGTCTGTCTTAATATTCAGGTTACATTGATCAGACTCAAAATATATATAATTTACACAGAACTATATCTAATCTACATTGTTAGAACATAAATAAATGAGGAAATTGATTTAATGGCTGACAGCTCTTCTAGGACTACACAACGAAACTGCACTGGTTTTCACTTCGGCACTAACTTTAAAATAATGGAAATAACTAATAATTTGCCCTAAATAATGATTGCCGTATGTTGGGTTGCCTACAGCTGAATCTCATAACTTTCGGGGCAAATTTAAGGAAATATACCATTTTACTAGAATAAATTGTATCTATCTTCATTCTAGAGAATTTGGCTCTTTTCATGTTACAGAATATATTTAATTTCTTTAAAATTGCACAGGAGTGATCCCATGTAAATGCCGAAAGAAAAAAGTTCAAAATTATGTCATACCCCAACCACTTGAAATTAGTTATCCTCTTATGCCAAATCATGTTCCTGCTCGATCGGTTAACTCTTTATTCAACATATTATGCGATGAAAAATATATTTTTTTCAATTTCTTTAATGGTTTTAAAAACATTTGAAAATGAGGTTAAAGTGCACATTAAGACTCCAAAAAAAATGTCGATGCCACCTATGAAAGTGCATGTAGAATCACTTGTACTCTTTTTATTCTCTTATAAAACTCCACTTTCAATACAAACTCCAACTGATAGGCATTTGTGAAATATCTTCAAGTAATTTTACCGAAATACATGTATTTCCCTAGTAGAATTTCACAAATGTCTATCAGTTGGGGGCTTGTATTGAAAGGGGTATTTTATAAAATGTCAGAAAGAGGGCGGCCAAGTGTGCTCGTATGTACTTCCATAAGTAGTAGAAACATATTAGCATCACTCTGAACCCTAAACTGAGTCAAACCAGTATTTGCCATAATAGCCCCCCCCCCCCCGGATACATAGGGGATTATGGGTAAGGCACTTGAAAGTTCTCGTTGCCCAACATCTCAACAACATATTTCCAAATTTTGGAGTCTTAATGTGCATTTAAAGTCCATTTTCAAATTTTTAAAAAATCTCTAAACAAATTAAAAATTACTATTTTTTGGTCTTATAATATGTTGAATAAATAAACAAAGCGTTAACCGATCGAGCAGGCGCTTGATTTTGCGTAAGAGGATAACAAATGCACACAAAATGTATAAAGAGTCGAGACCCAGTGGGTAGACCCCTCCAACCCCTATGTATTTTGGGATTCTGAAACCGAATATCAACAACAAAAATAGTTTTAGTATTTGCTCCCCACCCCGGATACATAGGGGATTATGGGTAAGGCACTTGAAATTTCTCGTTGCCCAACATCTCAACAACATGTAACCAAATTTTGGAGTCTTAATGTGCATTTAAACTCCATTTTCAAATTTTTAAAAAATCTCTAAATAAAATAAAAAATATGATTTTTTGTCTTATAATATGTTGAATAAATAAACAAAGCGTTAACCGATCGAGTAGGCGATTGATATTGCGTAAGAGGATAACAGAGGCACACAAAATGTAAAAAGAGTCGAGACCAAGTGGGTAGACTTCCCCCACCCCTCTGTAATTTGGGGTGCTGAAACCGAATATCAACAACAAAAATAGTTTTAATTACCCAATTTTCCCCTATAAGGGTTAGTCTTACAACTCTCCTGGGAAGTTGAATTCTAAAAATCTGATGAAAGGCAACAGTACGTAGGAAGAGGAGAGAAACCGAATGGAGCAAACTGCAGTTCTCCAGCTGCTTTCGTTTCCGAGATAGGGCCTCCAGATGCGCCAATAAAATATCGATTTTCACTTTCCGGCCATTTTGAGAGATCATGTTCAGAAAAGGGAGCTGTTTCGAGGCTGCGGTTTGCGCCATTCGATTTATCTCCTCCTCCTACGTATTGTTGAACTTTTTAAGATTTTTCTGAATTTTTCCCTAGCACCTCCCTACAACCCTCCTGGGGAGTTAAAATTTCAAATCTGAAAAAATACAACAGTACCTAGGAAGAGGAGAGAAATCAAATGGGGCAAACCGCAGCCCCGTAACTGCTCCCGTTTCCGAACAGTCAACTCTCAAAATAGCCCGAAAGTGAAAATCGAATTCATTTTCGTGCTTCCGAAGGCCCTATCTCGAAACCCAAAGCAGCTAGCTAGCTACGGTTTGCGCGATTTGATTTCTCTCTACTTCCTACCTACTGTTGATTTTTTTTCAGATTTTTGGAATTCCAACTCCCCAGAAGAGTGGTAGGAGAAAAATGAGTAATTAAAACTTTTCTTTATTATGATATTCGGTTTCAGCATCCCAAAATACAATGGGGTTGGGGGTCTACCCTCTGGGTCTCGACTTTTTTCTTATTTTGTATGCCTGCGTAATAAATCCGACAAAATGACACCAATTTAAAGTGGTTGGGATATGACAAAATTTTTAACATTTTTCTTTCGGCTTCTAGATAGAATCACTCCTATATAGGAAGCAGGCAGTTTTACCGAAATTCTTATATTTCGTTATTTGGAGATAATTCACAAATGCCTATCAATTTAAGTTTGTATAAAAAGTACACTTTTAAATAATCCCCACTACAAGGAAACGCTGATAGGGGACACTATAATTTTGAACAAAGTATTTCGATACATTTTTCAATCGACCTATAAGAATGACTATCAGTTTACATGTAAGAAACTTTTGAGGGTTACTTGGGTTTTGGGTTTTGTAATAATATACTAGTTTTCAGAACTCTCGAAGTCGAACCTAATTTACAGGCCTCAGGGTGTTCTCCACGATGATTCAAATTTTTACATCTTTCAGCTGAGATTGCTATTTTTACTCAAATGAAACTCCTTTCATGTTTCTCTTTAAAATAATCCAGCAATCAATTAGCTACACGCTGATACCTCACAGTAACTACATTCTTTCGGTAATGTTTGAAAAACTCAAATAGAAAGAGCTCCTATGGATATCAGCCTGTAATTAATTGATTGCTGAAACATTTCAAGTAAAAACTTACAGGATGTTCCATTTGAATAAAAAATAGTTATGACTGTTTAAAAATATGAAAATGTGAATTATCATGGAAGATGTTTGATTAATATTCAAAGTAAACAAGGCGACGGTCAAATTTATGAAGTACGTTTGTTACAGAATTAAATCTTGACCGCTGCAGATGTATTATTTATTGGTGCCCGGATAATCTCCGATAATCGTACCCGGTACCCGGCCTAGTGCTCTCTAGGAATGTAAATTTCAAGTGAAACCCGGTACCCGGCATTTACAAAAAGTACTACCCGGTGCTTCCATACTAAAAACTAATATGGGTACAAAGTTGGACCCAGTTCTGCAGAGGGTTTTCCACGATAATTCAAATGATTATATTTTTAACTCAATTTTTCCAATGGAACCATATGAGAACTTTTCTTCGATATGAATTTTTCAAAAATCATGAAAGAAAGTGGTCACTAAAAGATAAAAAATAGAAAATCGTCAACTACATTTTTTCGTTCATACGCAAACTCTCAAGATATAAACAATTGTTTAATGTGAAAAAAACATTTTTTATTATACTTTTAGAACTTCAAAAAATGAGAAATTGGTGATATTTCAATTTAAAAATATTAATACCAATGAAAATATCAACTTTACGAAAAAAGTTTATTGATCATTTCTTGTTGGAAAAACATAATGTATTTTAAAAGTTTGTTTGATTGAGGAAATGTAATAATTCCTATTGTTATAAACAACATTGTTTTAAACAATATCAGACCAGGTTACCGTCTGGTAACATGATTTCTCATAATCGGCAGTGTCTCCTGAACTGATTCCAGTAAAAAAACTGCGTCCGAAAGGTATTTGAAACTCATGCACCCATACTGCCTGCCCTATAATATATTTTCGTAATAGACCGAGCTCTTATGACAAAAAGATGAGCACCTCAAATTTAAAAGGTGAAAATGGTTACAAAAAATGTAAAAATCTTGTTAAGCCTGCCAGACCAGTAACAATTTGTTAATTGTTATTTTTTATGAATTTTGAAATTTACTTTACAAAAATTATCCTATTTTTCAAAACTGCTTGAAATTTACACAATTTGTGGTAAATAATGAACCATTTTAGAGGAAAGGCCAAGGTTCCTAACCCAGGGGCATTGCAGTCACTGGATGGCGGTGAGTAGAAGCCTGCTTGCGCACTTCTAGTTCCACCGCTTTTCGGCGTCCGAATCCCTGTCGCGTAAACGTTAGTACTGTTTAAACTTTGCTCCATCATGGGTAGCTCTTAGACTCTTGCATTTTGATTGATTGCAGAATTAAAATGCTAAAACATTTTAATTCCGCAATCAATCAAAATGCGAGTTCAAGCCCTGAGGCCACGTCAAGACGTCTACCAACCCAGGGTAAGTTATAACCTGGATTTAGAAAATACCTTGTGTATAAGAGCTTAAAACATTTTGGAAAACAGTAAGCTTCCATTGAAAAATTTCATCAATGCTAACCGTAATTTGTAAATGCTATCTGGGGGCGACGTTAATTGTACGAGCAAAGGGCACTTTTAGTTCAAATATATTATTAATTTTGGTTTTACCGACAGATTTTATAAAAGTTATAACGGTTGCCACGTCTAATTTGTATTTATTTTTATTTTTAAAAGAAACAAGTGAAAGTTACGAGTGAGTAGGGGGATCCCTCACATCCAAACAATTTTTTTGACATTTTGGGATTCGGCGAATTTTATTAAATATAGGTAAGTTGGATGGCCAGTTTGGATTTTTTGAATTCTTGGGGAAGAATTGAGCGTATATGGGAGGGAATCCATACGTCAGAAATTATCGTTTTTTAATTCACACGAAAATTTTACTAATTATACGCGTCTGAAATTAAAAAGGTATTTCATAAATAAATTTAAACGAAAATATAGTTGTAGCAATTGATATTATTATGTTTTTAAGCGATAAGGACTTGGGTGTACTTACCGTAATACATCAGCGTAAATTCACGAAAACAAAGTACGTATTACGTTAGGTTAGGATATTGTGATTGTTTTTCATAATGTGTGTTAAATAAGTGTTATGTTCATATTTTATTAATAATCAATGTTTACTTTGTCTAAAACATGCCCCTAAGTGCTGAGAGTCCACAAACCCTTCCCCACAAAACTATTATCCATCTTCACGCGGTATTTGCCGGCTTCGGGAAACAAGTGGAAGCTTAAGTTGAGGGTTTTTTTGGCCCAAGACGAACAATGAGGAATTAAACAATATCGATTCATGTTGTTTTCAATTTTAATTGAATCCAATCGACAATAAAAACAACGCAAAACAATTATGACACAAGCAAACAATGAAAGTTTTCACTTGTCATCTCACACAAAGTAGTTCGTAATCGGCACCGTAGGTGGCGTGTCGCTTATATTGAATTGGCTACAGGTAGGGTCACGTCTCTAAAACAAAAAGCATTTTTTGTGGCCCTGTGTTATTATGCATAGAGGAGATCATAAACTTCAGTTATTTTTTGAAGGAGGTGTTATGACATGAAAATGATTGGTCCTGATTGATGTTGCCATTCAAAATTAAGTCTGACAAATTAATTAACAAAAATTGTCAGCCAGACAATTTGTAATAGACAGGACAGATCTTAAACTTCATTTTAAAACAAAAATCAAAGAGGTGTTATAAATCGCACTTTCATAAAAAATAATTTATAAAAAATAAAGTCTAACAAATTAATTAAAAAAATCGTCAAACAGACAAATTTTTTCAAAAATGGTTCATTATTTACCACAAATTGCATAAATTTTAAGCAGGTGTTTTGAAAAATAGATTATTTTTTTTAGCTAAAGTCAAAAAAATTACAATTGACAAGTTTTTGCTAGTCTGATTATTACATATTTTGCAACCATTTTCACCTTTTAAATTTGACGTGTTCGACGGGTACCTTTTATGTCATGGGAGCTCGGTCTATAAACGCCTATTTTATTTCAAACCACTATCTACTCTACCTGCACAATGTCCATGACCTTCTTTCTAGGCAAAACCAGATAAATTTATGTTAGAGGTCAATATCAAGTTAAAGAATTTTTGGTGGAATGTATCGTGATTTACTGACGTAAACTTTCTATTCATTTAATTTAAGTATTATATTATGATGCTGTAAATTATTTTATAACTTATTTTGCAATTCTTTTTGTTGTAAATAACAATTATTATATATTTGTTTTATGAAATTGACTATGAACTTGGACCCATGACTAATTATATTTTTCTACACAGTTTAGCTTGTACTACGTGACACGATAAGCAAATGAATTTGAACATTTATTCTGTTATGTTCTATCATTTTCGGTATACAGTATGTTCAATTTTCACCCAGCTTTTCTTATATTTGTAAGATCTTAAGGACGATTGAAGGTATTAAAATGATCATTGCGGATTAGTATTGAGAAATTTGTTATTTCAATAGGGAACTTCCAACATTTTAAATCAACCAGAACAATCCATTTACAAAAATGTTTGGCGCGGGTCCGTCATCGGAATTTTTTTAACTTTTGTGTAACTTCCTCCATTTCATTTTTAATGAAAAAGTCTGTCATAAAGAACTATTTTCGTACACATTAGTATTAACTTCTTAGACATAGTTTTTAAATTTGAAACTGATAAAGTCGTCCCATCTACATATGTAACACTCTATTCCGAGCATAAACACATGTTCAAAGACAAACATAATTAATTATGCGTGCATTGGTGACTGAGGAGGCCACTTCGGGATGCAGATTTTTTGCCACAATTGGGACATGGAAATTGCTCTCCTAGTATGGCGTACTTACCAGCTTTTCAAATAGTACGCGACAACAGGCCGGTACCTAAGTTAGGATTGCAGATAAGTTTAGTTTGCTTTTAATAAAAATTTTGTCTTATATTAGGTATATTTGATTACGATGTTAAATAAGCTAAGTGTGGCCGCCAGCCGATAACATCGACAGAAAAGGAGAATGAAAATAGACAAATTAATTTAAGATAAAAATATTTAATAATCAAACATTTAAGAAATTATGACATATATCATTTACCGATACATACGTTTAATAGAAGTTAACGATACAAACAGGTGAAACTATTCCCGTAAAATTGATCAGCAGACTATCACACACGTAAAAATATCTTAAATATGTAACCATAAATAATGGTTAGATACACCAATGAATATAAGTTAAATATTATTTTAATATACGGTGAATGCAAAAGAAATTCCCGACAAGCAAAACGATTGTTTTGTTTACGATTTCCAAATAGACCTACACCCGATAAAAAAACCTTTATTATGCTGTTTAAAAATTTAAGAATCTGGGGTAGTTTTAAGAAAACTATTCGTAACAGAAATAGGCCAGTTAGAAACGATGAAAATACAGCCTTCGTGTTAAATAGTGTTGTCAACAATCCTCAATGTTCTCTCCGGAAATTGGCATCGGAAACTAATCTGTCGATATCTTCGTGCCATAGAATATTAAAATCAAATAAATACCATCCATACAAATTAAAATTGATCCATCATTTAAGGCCTGGTGATTATGAACGAAGATTACATTTTCTAGCTGAATTTTCAGTTCTTTCTGAAGAATGCCCAAATTTTTTTAAAAATGTGCTCTGGAGCGATGAAAGCCGTTTTCACAACAACGGAGTTGTGAGTAAGCATAACTGCCGATACTGGTCGCAAAATAATCCTAGATGGATGAGAATGATCCGAAATCAGGTAACTTTTGGAGTTAACGTGTGGTGTGGAATATTAAATTCATATATTATTGGACCATATCTATTCCATGGGACTTTAAATGGAAGAAAATATGAGATATTTTTGAGAAATGTATTGCCAGGATTATTAGAGACTCTTCCTCATGGAGAATATTTGGTTTCACCAAGATGGTGCACCACCCCATAACTCAGTACTAGTCAAAGATTGTCTTAATGAAATGTACCCTCAGAGATGGTTTGGTACTAATGGAGTAGTCAGATGGCCAGCACGATCACCTGACTTGACTCCATTAGATTTTTACCTTTGGGGGTATTTAAAAAGTGTAGTGTACATTGAACCCATTGAGGATATGGCCGATTTGTATGATAAAATATATGCAAGTGTTGCTGCTATAAATAGACATACGTTACAAAAAGTTTGCAATGAAGAGTTACTGAAACGGTACAATATGTGTATTCATGAAGAAGGGAGAAATTTTGAACATTTAATATAATAAGTACCTACTAATAAGAAAGAAATTAATTTAATTTAATTTTTAATAATATTTCGACAGTTTTTAAATGTTTGTTTATAAAACTTTTGTTTACGTTCTTTACTGAATTGTTAATATAAATTTAGCCCATTCTAATTTAGTGTGTATTTTCTTTGTTGTCTTACTTACTTTAAGTTTTGGGAGCCGTTTTATTAGAAGCATTATTAGAAAAAAAAATGTAATATGTAGGAACATATGGATATTGGTTCATCATGTTAGTTCCGGTTTGGCCGGAAGTGGTAAACATAATTTTATGATAGTGTATTATATCATTTTCCTTATCTTGAAAAAAAGTGTTTGGTAACCAATATTCTATAATAAATAATAAATAAATTATAGGGATTTATCAAAATTCACGTGTACTGGCATTAATGAAAGAAACTCATGTAACTCCAAAACGGCTTGTTTTTTGCAAACTCTCTATACCATCAAAATTATTCACAAGTTATTGTTCAATCACATGACTTATGTTTCAAGGTTCCAGCCATCAAAAAATAGTTTTGCATCGCAGCGCCATCTCTGTGTGCTGTTGAGGAAAAATTCTAATCACCGTTATTTAAACCTTTCTTTGGTATCAATCATCTGCCATTTACAAAAATAAAATTTAAGAGATAAGATATTCAGATATATATATATATATATATATATATATGTTGTTTCTTAGGTATATATATATATATATATATATATACATGCCGGGTGAGTCACGAATTGCGCTCGCCCCGATATTTCCTAAAATATTTGGAATAGAAAATTGAAATTTGGAGGCCTTATTACACAACTAAAGTTCAATCAATAATCAAGTTTGGTGCACATCCGGTTTGACCGGAAATGCCCACAACTTTCGATTTTTAAATGGAACACCCTATATATTTTTACATTTTTGAAATCTAGATGAAATTTTGAATACAATACATCCATTTTGGTCACTTGTTGATAAACATTAAAAATTTTATTAAAAAATCTATTTCTGAATCCAGAGTGCTGTGGTGCCCAAAATATATTTTAGTTTGTGTGCTACGTTACTATAAAAATAAAAAGAGCAATATGATTGCATTAATTAATTCTCTGGAGGCGTTTAAAATTTTTAAATGTGATTTTTACCCACTAACTCGGTTTTTTTAAATGGGAATTTAATCGTTCACCAACATTTTTAAATACCTCATTTTCATACGAATCTAATGATACCAAAATTTTGAAAATCCGTTCAGAAATATTTGAGATTTCATATATATATATATATATATATATATATATATATATATATATATATATATATATATATATATATATATATATATATATATATATATATAGATATATAAAATGAATCCTTATTTTCATAAGGATAGTAAAACCAAACTGCCACGTTACGGATAAAACTCACACTTTATCACAAAACGCTTAGTTTTGATTGAAACAAATACCAGCCGAAATATTGCTTAATTAAAGGAAACTCTCGTGCCAGCCGTCTCAGGCCCCTTGCAGATTGCAGTTTCGCGCTGCTGGCGCTCGTCAGTGCAAGGCTTCCCGAGAGCATATTTACAGATACTAACGTATGTTAACACTAGGGGTACATTTACGTATGCTAATGCATGTTGACATCAGAGTGTTAAAATCACTAGGGTTTTGCGCTAACAATACATTTACGTACGCTAATGGATGTTGACACTAGTATTAAAATATGCAAGCGCTTGATGCGCAAATTTTGACCCTTGGACCTTGATCTCGCGTGGTGATGCAGTTAGTTGTATGTTCGCTAGTGTACCGTTAGTTTTCATTTATTAAATTATATTTTCATCGTTTCTAACTGGCCTATTTCTGTTACGAATAGTTTTCTTAAAACTACCCCAGATTCTTAAATTTTTGAACAGCATAATAAAGGTTTTTTTATCGGATGTAGGTCTATTTGGAAATCGTAAACAAAGCAATCGTTTTGCTTGTCGGGAATTTCTTTTGCATTCACCGTATATTAAAATAATATTTAACTTATATTCATTGGTGTATCTAACTATTTTTTAAATTTATTTTTTTTTATTGCCTTATTTGGATTAATTTGATTTGAATTGTTTCTAAGTACACTATTTCTGTTTGAAACTATGATTGAAATGCACCAACTACAAACTTTGTTTAATAACTGTCAAACTTAAAATTAAATCAAAGCCTACTAATATCTCTTAAGTAGATTTTTCATTACCATTCTAAATTAGTGTGTATTTTCTTTGTTGTCTTACTTACTTTAAGTTTTGGGAGCCGTTTTATTAGAAGCGTTATGAGAAAAAAAAAAATGTAAAATGTAGGAACATATGGATATTGGTTCATCATGTTAGTTCCGGTTTGGCCGGAAGTGGTAAACATAATTTTATGATAGTGTATTATATCACTTTCCTTATCTTGAAAAAAAGTGTTTGGTAACCAATATTCTATAATAAATAATAAATAAATTATAGGGATTTATCAAAATTCACGTGTACTGGCATTAATGAAAGAAACTCATTTAACTCCAAAACGGCTTGTTTTTTGTAAATTCTCTATACCATCAAAATTATTCACAAATTATTGTTTAATCACATGACTTATGTTTCAAGGTTCCATCCATCAAAAAATAGTTTTGCATCGCAGCGCCATCTCTGTCTGCTGTTGAGGAAAAATTCTAATCACCGTTATTTAAACCTTTCTTTGGTATCAATCATCTGCCATTTACAAAAATAAAATATCTTTATTAGTTTTAGAGATAATGGCCTGGGGACTTTTAAGTGAAACACCCTGTATATATATATATATATATATATATATATATATATATATATATATATATATATATATATTGATACTAGTTAAGTTGTCACCTCCGTCATATAGAAGAGGCGTCCCCATATCCGAGTCATTCCATTTATTTACCGCTATTAATTTGATCTATATATGCTGAGGGGAATCTCCAGAATCCAGATTTCAAGAGAGGGGAAATGATTTCTTATTTTTTGTTTGCTCATTTTTGTAGGATACTGAAGATACGTTCCCACATCCTAAATATATATATGTGAATATACTGATAGTTCGTTATTACATCTAACAACGTTGCCATATCTCTGGAAATAGGAACGTCCTGTCATTATCCACAGTGATAAAATGTACATATATATCGTTGAATCAATATGCTCTATTGTAAATTTTAAGAAAGTAATGTTTTGACTATGACGTGTCCGCATGGATTTTAAGTTCATGATATTTTGTAAGAACAATACTTTTGTCTACGTACCAATGAATAAATGAATACGATAATAATGTGCACATTTTGAGAGAGGATGTCACCGTTGATATTAATTAAATTATAGCAATAGGTAATACTTATTATTGCAAGCTTACAAGCTTGCAATAATATTATCTATTGCGCTTGATAACTAAATTAATATTTGATATATACCAATTCTTTTTTACCTCCCTCGCATACCGAAGGGAAGTATGTATTCGAGAAAAAATCACCCTCCGAGACTTTTTCGGATTTTGACGTTTCAGAACACGTAGATTACGAAAATATAGGTTTTTCAATTCCGTCAGTCTGTCTGTCTGTCTGTTGGTGCATTAACTAAAAAACTACTTGACGGAGAGTAGTGGTAGGTAAATGACGCTCTACTGTCAGCGAAGAAATGGTTAAAATTTCACTTCAAAATATACAGGGTGGACCGACTAAAGGGAGTAAATAATGAAACAAAATTGGTTTTGCTGAAATTTAAAATTTCCACGTTTCATGTAAAACTAAATCTATTTCAGAAAATAATATTTTGAAAATTTTTTTCACCAACACTTGAAAACATTTTTACCACTAAAATGAAAAAAAATTTTCTTTCAAATTTAAAATTTCCAACATTTTTTAAAATTTTTTTAAAAAATTTTTTGCCAACATTTTTGAAAATTTTTTTACCACTAAAATAGAGGGAAATTTGTTTTTCTTTTTTTCGAAATTTAAAATTTTCACGTTTCATAGCGTTCTAAACCTATTTAAGAAAAAAAAATTTAGAAAATTCTTTCACAATTTTTGAAAAAATTTTACTACAAAAATAGATGGCAAATTTTTTTTCTTTGATCAAATTTAAAATTTCCACGTTTCCATGGCATTCTAAACCTATTTCAACAAAAACAAATTTAAAAATATTTTTGAAAAATGTTTTAATCCACTCACTACTATAGAATAGATGAAAAATTTGTTTTTGCTCAAAATTAAAATTTCCACGTTTCATGACATTCCTAACCTATTTTGGAAAAAAACATTTCTTTACCATCTTGGAAAAATATTTTACCACCAAAATAGATGGAAAAAAAAATATTATTGCACAAATTTAAAATTTCCACGTTTCATGACATTCTAAACATATTTCAGAAGCAAAAAAATTTGAAAACATTACCAACACTTGAAAAATTTTAAAAAAATTTTTAATCACCACTATACGTGCACTCCACGTCAATGAGGAATTGAAAATGTGACAGATGGCAATAATATTTGGAATGTGCACCTGTTAAACTTTTATTGAAAAATGTACAGGGTAGTCATCGCAAGAAATAATTCAGTCATGGTGGACATTTGTAAAGGTATTTACGCAATCTTTCCATATTTGGCACCTGTCATTTAGTATTGAACTTTTATTGTTGGATGAGCAATCTGTATATTTTTTTACCAAAATTTATCAGGTTTTCTTTGTAATAATAGTGATAACTATATTCCGATTGTTATTTTCAATGTCATTTCGGAATTATTAATTTTTTAGAGTGACCGAGATGCACAAATAAGGAGGGAAGTTTTGTGCAAACACCTTTACCGATTTTTTTGAAAATGCTTTAGTTTTATATAATTAATTATTTTATCAAAAAAAATTAAATACATTGATAAATAAGTGAATTATTATTAGGTTACGTTTTTGAGAATAATTGCAAAATAAAAAAAAATTATACAAAAATTTCATGGTACAAAAAATGGCGTGCTTTATCGGTATCTAAAATATTACTTACATAGTAGGCATATTTTTCAAGATATGTATTTAAAACTGGCATGGTCAAAGTTTCCTTAAAAAGTAGGGCATTTTTCAATATACCTTAGCAGAACTTCAAAACTGTTCAAAGTACATTATTCAAATCGACGAATGAGTTAGAATAGACATAATACACACATAATTTTTTTCGCTCCTCCATTTCTGAGATATTCGCAGTAAAAGTGAGGGATCAATACATTTGAATCGTATTAGTCTTTTTCCGATTAAAATAAAAAAAACAAAGGTACAACTCTTCTCTCATTTTTACTTGACTTTTGGTAAGACATCAAATTAAATTACATTTGCCTTATTTATTGTTTAACAACTGATTTTAAAGCAAAATGCTTAAATACGAAATAAATGTATTTTATTTTTCAAATACATTACCACCATTTTCAAGTATATTACCAACAGGTACCAGCTCATGAGCTGATGTAGTACATACACTCAATGACATATTTGTGACAAATGGAACTACAATTTAGAAATCGTGTTCTTTAAATAAATAAAATGATAACAGAAACACAGGGTCTGGTTACACATAATTCATTTATTGTCAATTACATTTTCTTCACTCTAGGCTCTTGACTATATAACTAAATAAGGAACTAATTCGTTGAAGATATTTTATTGCTTCATATGTTCAATTGTACACAAAAAATGATAAATCCATAAAGTGCTATTAAACTTAGGCTTAAATTTTTGAGAACGGAGTAATTTGTGTACTTTGTAGTTTTTTTAACTATCACTCAAAAGCTATACATTTTTAGTATATACACATAATTCGGTTCTTTGTAGACAATCAAATTTCCTAAGTCAACAATTTTTTTAAACAAAATAAGTCAAAAAAACTATTTAAAAATCGAAAATTTTCGATTCTTTCTTTTTCTTTTAATGTTTGTGTATAACTTTTCTCTGAGTGGATTTAGGTATAGGCATTCGTTCACAAAAAGGAAAGCTGACGTAATTCCGTTAAAATGGTGATAAAGATTGATTGAGATACAGTCGTTCAGTTACCTACTTTTTTACGATTTTACCACTTTTTACCTTTATACCATGTTATTTTTAATTTTTACATACAGGAAACTTAAAAGAAGCATGGAAATTGAAAAGAAGCATTTCGCAGTCGATGATGACAGATGGAAACTTAATAGATGCATGGAAACTTAAAAAAAGCATCTCACAAACACCTACAGCTCCCATCCTGTATTCCCACCCCATGCGGCACTCGCTGCTGACAACAAGCATATCCACTGTCCAACCAGGCGTATGCAGCCGGTTCGGCGGTATATAAAACATTCGAGATTTGGTTCACACGTGGTATGGCCGTCCATTGGGCGTGTTCGACGGACGACCAAGCTGCGTGTTGGAACGAACTTCCATGGATGCCCGGAATCGGCAGCAATGCCCATCTTACGCTGACAAATCAATCAATCAATCAATCAATCAATACAAAAATATTTTTGGCTTATCAATGATAATGATAAAGGTATTTGTCTAAAATTTTGATATTTATAATATGATCTTAGACATAAAAAAACTTTAATGTTGTACCTACTAATTTAGAGTAAAGTTTAACTCTAAATTCGACTGTCATCCACAAATACTGCTAAACAAGCCAAGAGAAAGATACATTCCATCTCCCTCAGTATTATTTGTAGACTTATCTCCACTATCAAAACGTATTTACGAAACAGATGGTTAAAACCTCTGATTTAAATAAATTTAAAAACTTATTTATACAACTTAATATTTTATAAATAAATATGTATACACATGTCAAAAATAAATTTTATCATTCTTTTTCATATTAAGGATAATCTAAACATCAAAATTTTCAAAAAATACTTTTACTTTAAGAACTTGTTAATTACATAATGTGAATTAATAAATAATATATTCGAATAAATAATAAACAACTAATAGATATGTAATTTTCAAAAAATATATCTTTAAAACAAATATAAATTAGTACATTTGCTCCGAAGGCAGCCGATCAAATTGTGTAGTTTTTCAAAAATCTACGTCTACGTCGGGACTAGTACCTATTGAATAACAGTTGATGTTTATATTACTTTCAACCTTTACGGGTTGTAAAACTGTAAACGACTTGTCACCAACAGTTTACTTCATTCTCATCTTTTAATTGTTGCGGCTCTAGTACTGACAAATTGCCAAAATCACTATTGTTTAACCAATCCTAAAACATATCTTTTAGCTATTGCCTTCTCTTTATTTTTATTGTTTACCTTAATTCTGTCCACATTCTTTCCCTCTTGATAGTTTGAATTGGGTTTCGCTGTATTAGCAGGTTTTTTACTTGCGTTGTCAATAATTGTTCTTGCTGCAAAACTTTTTTTAGGAATATTTACCTCAATATTTGTTTTCATACACATTATTACTGTTAGAAATATTAAAACGCAATGTGTATATAAAAAAAATGTAATCTCTTTAAATAAATATCTTGTACTCTGTTCAACACTAGAAATCTAAAATTACAGTAGTTAGTCCTCTTAAAGATTTTTTAAATTAACTTTAATTTTAATATTTTTCAAATCAATATATTTTATGTGACTAATTATACATATTCTTTTATTATACATATTAACTGTACAACAATTAAGCCAGGTCCTAATTGAAATTTGAACAATAATGATTGCAAATGAACCTGAGGAGGCGTGCATATTTATTTATCGTTTTTTAACGCAGTGAACGGTATATGGAACATTATTCCATCTCTTCATATTTCTTCACCGTAAATTGTTGAAATAACAATATTCCATTTAACTATTCAAAATATCTATTCGGATTTCTTTGCCTTTCAGTGTAGTCCAGTGTGGTGTAAATTCCAGTACGAGTTCGTCGATTTCAATATATCGAATTTAATTCACCAGTCATAACCAATTTTACATTATATAGTAACGACAAATTAATGGTACCATGATATCTACAGGAAATACATAAAACATTTTTTCTATATAATTTCCTCATCTCTCATTTTGTCCTACACATTGAATCGATATTTTTTATATTTATTGAGATGAAATTTAAAATTGGCGTCAGGTACATAAATTGGCTCATTATTTAGGGATTCATAGGACAAAGCGGCTACCCTATTCTGGAAAACTTTCTTTTATTTCATTACATAACCTAGTTGAAAACAAAAAAAAGTTTTGATTAGCTAATTAATTAAGGTTTTGATTAATTTTACTCCACGAAAAATGTACCAACATTTACGAATAATAATCTCTTCTGTTTATTTTTCTGCAGCCAATAAAATTTTGGCAAAAGACAGGTCTCTTCGCGATAATCTTTTTGCTAGAAAAGATACAATAAAATGTTTCGGATAACAATTGTAGACAATAAAGTTATCTATTGAACTACCTGAATTGTTTATTGCTATTTCTCCAATAAACGCGGAGAAGAGTGGCACGCGAAATAATTATTTATAATAATTAAACTACTCAACTTATCAACACGAAATTCAAAGTGGTTTTATTTAATTAGTAGACGAGGCGATTTAAAAAAAACAATAATATTTACAAAATAACTACTTTCTGAACAAAAACTGATTTTTGCAAGGAAAAAAAAATTGAATTATTTTTTACGATTACTTTAATTTCACTTCACTACGTGGATAAGGAGGTAAAATTGTGCCCAATTGAGATTTAAACGGGTCAATAGATAACTTAATTATCTACAATTTTTATTTGAAACATTCATTTGCATCTTCCCACTAAACTTCCACTCCACTACGTGGATATGGAACCGAAAATATGACAGATGGCAATAATATTTGACATATAGTTAACGCTCTTGACAAGGAAGACACCTGTTATAACAGGATGGTCATCCTAAAAAATAATTGAACCATGTTGTAAAGGTATTTACGCAAGCCTTCCATATTTGGCACCTTTTATTTAACATTGAATTTTTGCTATCGGATGACCACTCTGTATATTTTTTTGACCAAAAGTTACCAAGTTTTCTTTGTAATAATATCTTCCGATTATTATTCTCATATGTGGTTTCGCAGTTAATAATTTTTTAGAGTGGCCGCCCGGTATACATAAAGAGGGAAGTTCTGTGTAAATACCTTTACCGATTATTTTATACGGAATTTAAATATTTTATCTTTAAAACTCTGTAAAACTGAAGAGTATAAAAATTAATTTTATCACTGTAGATCTCCGAAATGATGCATTTCTAATCCTATATAATGGAATCTTTTTGTTTATTTTTCGCCAAAGAATTAAAAATATTTCTTCAATCGAATAATACAACTCCCTGTATTTACAAATATATAATGCATTGTTCTGTGTTATGGCTACTAAATTATTTAGAAACATTTCAGCTGGTAGGAGCTTAAGGGATTTTCGATAATAAATCCATCTGTGCAATAAATGTCGGCTAGTAAGTACTTCATGGGTTTCCCAAAATATTACGTTCAGTACATAAAATTATATAATTTACATTTATTTGACAGAATCCTGACCGAAAAATATTTAATATTTATTGTATTTCCATAATATTGACGTAATTTTTATAAAGCCTGGTATCTATATAGTGTATTACATCTTTTTGGTGAAATACGAAAAGAAACCGGAGATCTGTTTCGATAAAAATGTATATAAAACATACTTGCGCTTCATAAATAAATGTAATTTAAAACTCGAAAAACATCCTAAATGTCAGAAAACCAACAAATATGCTCTGTTCTAGACATCTTTAATGAAACTTACTGTAGTATTTTTTATATAAATTTGATCTATTCGTAATGCTTAACACTTTTTATTTTCACGATCATGATAAACAAAAAAATAATGCGTTATCTACCCTCCTTTCTGTTAAATTTTGTCTCTTTAAATATTTTCTCAATACCAATACATTGAAAACTATATTGTCTGAAAACTATCTCTAGCACAGAAGGTGCTATAAACAGTCTATAAATGTGGTATATTCCTAGCATATATTTAATATACTCATAAACATCACGCATAATAAGAATTTGGATTAAGTCTTTTGAATGTTTGGTTAATAATCTTATGTCGAAATAATTTAGCGAAATCGGAAAATGTTAAAATGTTTAACAAATTTCGCATCCACCTTAAAAAACGCATATTTTTAAAATTCTTTCAGTCTTTATGTATTACTTTTTGTCAGTCTACTACCTACTTATTTTTAATAAGAAAAAGTAGCTCGAATGTTATACAAACCTGTTTTACACGTCTATTGCCCTAATATTTGAGATCGAAATCTTCATTAGTGAATCAAACGTTAGAGTATTTTTTGCATCAAAATGAGGAACCTGAAGGAACCATCAGGAACCTTGAAAAGAGGTGCATGTGAGGAAAAATTACCTACTCTAAGCAACTTTTGTAATATGAACAATTTACGAGAAGACACTGATTTTACAGATATTTACATTTCATATAATTTTTTTGAGTAAGAAAAATGCCATAACTTTTTTAAAATAAGTTTTAGATAGGTGCATTATTATTTGTTGAGGAACCTATATATTTTCATGTAAAATTTGAGAAAATATTATTTTTAGCAGTTATTCACAAAATTTTAAATCAGTTTATTTAAAAAATGTTATGGCGAGTCTTATTAAGAAAATTTTAATATTTAAGTTGAAATATCTCGAAAACCGCTGATTTTTCGAAAATTGTTCAGATTATGCCATGCATGTGTATGCTTTAATTTGTAGCGAGATCGTTATTATTAAAAACTGAAGTTACTTACATATTCTGGTCATAGCTATGTACATAATTCAAATATCTCTTTTAGTTATCAATAAAATAGCAGCAGGAGTTTTAAGGGAGACACCCTATATATTTACATAAAACTTCTTCTGTATTTCCGTAGATAAGTAACATATTATGCAACTTATAGTAAAAGTTAATGATTTCAATTCACTTGTACACAATGGCAGTATCTGAACGAATAATATGTAAGAAATAGAAATACAAATTTCGAAAGTGAACATTCGCTAAACATTGTGTCGTAAGTCTTAATTTTTTTAGTTATGGAGCACCACTTCAAAAAAAATTGAAAAAACTCGAAAATAAACTACTCATAGCAGTACATTTTTGGCAAAAAGTTTATGTACTCGAATCATTATTTCTTGAAAAATATGCCTACTATGTAAATAATACTTTAGGTACCATTAAAGTGCGGCATTTTTTGTATGAGGAAATTTTTTCATAATTTTTTATTCTAAAATTTTGCAGTTGTTCTCAAACACGTGATCTCATATTTATTCGATTAATTATCAATATACGCATACCAAATATTAAGTCAACATATTAATTTTATTTTGTTAATATCTTTAATAATGGAGTGAGAGTGAAAAACATAATTAAAACATGGTAGGTACATGTATAACAACATTTGGAACTAGATTACATTTTGAGATGATTCTGTTGAAGGATTGAGGTAAAAATAAGTAAAGAGCTCAGAAACTTAGAATTGGGTGTATGTGGTAGAAGCCAGGCCTCAATTTTTTTATAACGTTTGTCACTCCGCATAACCTGTTCTCAAAAAGTTTTGGACTACCTTCATTATTACCTCGGAGTAGACGAGTTCAATTATATTTTTTCAATTCTGTGAGCAATTATTTCCACTCACTAGAGTGTAAATATAATATCGATATGTTTTCATTTAAATAAACTTGGATAGAAAATTTGGATGAAGAAGTAATGATTCCTCGGGCAGCGGATTTTTGTTTTCAATCAAAGATGTGAAACCGAAATAAATTATTTTAAACTATTTGGACGCATATGAGTCATATTTTGGTTTCCAAATAAGCTTTTTAGAAGTGTCTTAATAGTTTTTGAAAATAAAATTGACATATCACCTAATATATGTGAAGTTGGTTGAAACCTGAAAGATAAACTGTATATTAATTAGTTTCGATATTTTGCAAGTCGTATTTTTTTGTGCTTCATCAAAAAACTTAATAAAATGTGGCTCCTAATTACAAGTATTCTGCCTTACATCAAATTAAGGATCATAATGCATTTGTAATTTTTCTATAATTCTTTATCATTTGGGCATTTAACATGTTCAATGAGATATTGAATATTTAACAGATTATTTATGTGCATACAATAATATATTTACATTTATTTTGAAAATAAAATCTTATGTCATTAACAAACATTTTTCACTTAGTGAAAATTTCACTTTCATTGAAACCAAAGTGCGGCTCAAGATTTCTTTAAGAAACGTGCGTAATACGTACTTTGCTTTCAGTTTAAAAAAGGACTCAGTGTTCCAAGTATTTCTTATTATTAAACAGACTATACAAGTCCCTAGGTAAAATTTTATTACGGTCTCCCAGTTAAATTCCATAAAAATAGCGCGGAAATGATACCGAATATCTAGAGTTTACTTTGAATGATTCACCTTCACGATGTTAGTTATTTTCAATATTTAGAACACATTTCACATTTATTGAAATGAATATAGATTATATGCACTTTATATATTATTTCGTGTTTTTACTTCCCTCGCATACGGAAGTATTGTATTCGAGAAAAAATCACCCTCCGAGATTTTTTCGGATTCTGACGTTTCAGAACACGTAGATTACGAAAATATGGGTTTTTCAATTCCGTCAGTCTGTCTGTCTGTCTGTCGGTGCATTTACTAAAAAACTACTTGACGGAGAGCAGTCAAACTTAGTAGGTAGTTGACGCTACTGTCAGCGAAGACATGGTAGAAATTTCACTGGAAAATATACAGGGTGGACCATCTAAACGGAATAAATAGTGAAACAAATTTTTTTTTGCTCAAATTTAAAATTTCCACGTTTCATGACGCGCTAAACCTGTTTCAGAAAAAAAAAATTTTTTTCAAACATTTTTGAAAAAATTTTTACCAAGATGAAAAAAATTTTTTTTTGCTCAAATTTAAAATGTCTACGTTTCATGACACGCTTAACCTATTTTAGGAAAAAAAAATTTGAAAATTTTTTTAACCAATATTTTTGAAAAAATTTTTACTACTAAAATGAAATAATTTTTTTTTCTTTCTTCGAATTTAAAATTTCCACGTTTCATGGCATTCTAAGCCTGATTCAGAAAAAAAAAATATTTTGAAAATTTTTTTACCATTTTTGAACATTTGTTTACCACTAAAATAGATGGATTTTTTTTTTATTTCTTCACATTTCAAATTTCTACGTTTCATAGTGTTCTAAATCTATTTACCACTAAGATACAATTTTTTTTCTTTGTTCAGATTTTAACTATCCACGTTTCCATGACATTCTAAAACTATTCAAACAAATTTAAAAACGTTTTTGAAGAATTTTGTAAAAAATTTTAAAACATTTTTAATCCATTTATGTATCACTACTATAGAACAGACGAAAAAAATGTTTTTGCTCAAATTTAAAATTTCCACGTTTCATGATATTCCAAACCAATTTCGGAAAAAAAAATTTGCAACATTTTGTTACCAGTTTGGAAAAAAATTTAACACTAGAATGCTCAAATTTAAATGACATTCTAAACCTAGGTATTTCAGAAAAAAAATTTTGAAAATTTTTCAAAAAGTTTTTACCACCAAAATAGATCGAATTTTTTTTTATTTGCTCAAATTTAAAATTTTCACGTTTCATAGCATTCTAAACCTATTTTAAAAAATACGTAATTTTTAATTTTTAAACTTTTTTTTAGCACTACTATAGAATAGAAGGAAACTTTCCTTTTTGCTTAAATTTAAAATTTCTACGTTTGATATTTTAAACCTATTTCAGAAGAAAAAATTTTGAAAATTATTTTACCAACATCTTTTGAAAAATTAAAAAAAAAATGAAATTTCTTAACAACACACTATACTCCATTACGTGAATGTTGGATTGAAAATGTGACAGATGGCAATAATATCTGGCATATGCACCTATCCTACTTTTATTGAAAAATGTACAGGGTGGTCATCCCAAGAAATAATTCAGTCATGGCGGACATTTGTAAAGGTATTTGCGCAAGCCTGCCATATGTGGCACCTGCTATTTAGTATTGAACTTTTGCTGTTGGATGAGAACTCTGTATATTTTCTTGACCAAAAGTTACCAGGTTTTCTTTGTAACAATAGCAATAACTATATTCCGATTATTATTCCCAATGTCATTTCGTAATTGAAAAATTTTTAGAGCGACCTCATGCGCAAATAACGAGGGAAGTTCTGTGTAAATACCTTTACCGATTTTTATATTTTAGCATTAAATGGTAAATGGTAATGATAAAATACTAATTCTAAAGTTTTCTTCCATGCTTCTTAGCTTTCAAGTTATTATATTTAATAAAAAGTGGTAAAAGCCATATATATGCTTAATTATATTTAATTCGTTGTTATGAAAGAAGTTTCGATGTGTTGTGAATTAATGCTGATCTGTGTGTCGATTTAATATATTGTTTTGTATCTGTGCCAATAAAACTAATTTTATTAATAGCTTATTTACCTGTTTTAAATGTATTGCTCTGTAAATTGTTAATATGATTTAAAAATGTTGTTGACTGTGACAGTACTTAGCAAGCTTGTGAAAACGTCGTCAATACCATTAAATGAAGTTAAAATATTCGATAGGAAAAATTTTACAGATTATTCTATGATCATAGATAAGAAAGAAATGGACATAACATAAGTCTGAGAGTTTCTCTCTGATATTCTTATTTATCCTTCACATTTTTAAAGATAATTTATTCGAATTCGGCAAATAAAATGATTATAGGAGTACCTATGGGATATTCTTATTACTTTAAGTAATAATTTCCAAGATTCTCCAAAACCTTAGTTTTATCAAAATAATGAGTTTTACTATTAGAATTTTAAATAATACAATTTCAGCTAAAAATAACTATATTGACCATAGTAAGAATTTAGCCAAGGTGTATTTTGCCAAATATCGCCCAAGGAGCACGAGATGTCAAAAAAATGCAACAGGCCAAAAAGTTAAATGATAAAAAGAAAAGTCTTTTTGTGAAAGGACGTAAAAAAAGTTCGCAGGCCAAAGGGGTCCTGTTTCCCAAAAAAATATCATCCTGTAGATTATTTCGAATGGTAATAAAAATATTTGGTGGGAAGTCCAAAAAGTGTTTTTTATATCGAATTTAATTTAATTATCTTTAAACCCTAATACTGAAGAGAATAAAAATTAATTTTATCACTAGATCTCCGAAGTGAAGCGCTTCTAAATCTGTTATAGGATCTTTTTTCTTATTTTTCGAAAAACATTTAAAAATATTTTATCCATCGAATAATACAACTCCCTGGATATAATTTCAACTTAAATATTAAAACTTTCTTAATAAATTAACTAAATTTAAACTATCTACATAATTGTTTTCTTAACTTTATTACAATCAATTGTTGATATTTGAAAAAATGCCAAAAACAATGTCCTCTTCGTCGAGATAGCTTTAAAGAATATAGTTTTCAATGTATTGGTATTGGTATTCAGAAAATATTTAAAGAAGCAATATTTAAAAGCAAGGAGGTGGTGGGTTCTTTCGTTTAACATGATCGCGAAAATAAAACGTAATTTGAGCCAATGCCTTTTTATATTTGTTTTTAGTTCAAGTTCAACATAACATTTAAATAAAACATAGATAAAACATACTACAGTAAATTGAATCAAAGATCTCTCTAACATCGCATGCATAGCATTTGTTGGTTATCTGATATTTTGGACGTTTTTCGAGCTTTCAATGACATCTCATTATGAAGCGCGAGTATGTAATAATAACTTTTGTCCACGATAATAATATAATGTACTCATTATGTACGTGTTTCCTCAATGATAATGCTATCCATTATTCCCTACAGTGAATAATGATTTCATTATTCACTGATTGCAGTGAATAATGAGGACAGTCAGTTGTTTATAAGAATTGACATTTGTGACATTTTGCTAAAAATTCAAAATGTCAAAATTGCAGCAACCAAAAGACAAGTGTTGTCTCTTTAAGGTTTCTAGGAAGCACTCAATGGTACATGCCGAAAAGGTACTTTAATGAACACTCAAAAACTACATGAGTAATTTGTTTTCAAAGCATCATCTATTAGCAACGCACGGCAATCCCCAACATTGTTTTTGAAACCATTTAGCTGTGCCTAGAAACTGTATTATTTTATTAGTAAGCCATGACAATGTGTCAAAGCGTAATTTTGATTTGAAACGTCAAGATTTATGTCATTTCAACGCCAACGTTATTTATAATAATTTTACACATTAGGTACTCAAAAAGAGTAATAAAATTAAATAAATGGATACTGACAGTGAAAACGAGATTTCTTTGACACCGCCAGATATAAAGGAAACTGCAGAAATCGCCACATTAAACTTGTTGCCCGAAATATATATATTATGACATATGAATCTTTCCTAAATAGGAGAAATGAAATAAAGATGAATTAAATAAATATTAAATATTTAATAGCCGTGGACAAAGCATAGTATTCTACTCGCATATAATGGCTATTATTCACTCTGGTGATTTACGACACTCGCCTGCGGCTCGTGTCTTAAACTTTACCATCGTGAATAGTAGCCATCATTATATGCTCGTTGAATAATATACTATTTATTTTCATGATCAAGAGGTTAGGCTTCATAAAAGTAACGTCAATATTATGGAATTACAATAAAGATTAAATATCTTTCCGGTAAGTTTAAGTCAAATAAATGTATTATTGTGGGAAATCCATTAAGTCCTAACTAGCCGATATTTATTGCACAACAATAAGTTACATCTTTTTATTTTCATAGATAATTTTGTATCAACATGAGTAACATATGCAGCTTGTAGAAAAAATTAATGTTTTCAATTCACTTTTACGATTTTTTGTGTTAACAATTTATATTTCAGGGAATAATAAAATAAACAACCAATATCTCTTCCTCAGTGGCAATAACTGAATGAATAATACGTAAGAAATAGAAATACGTTTCAATAGTGAACGCCACTGAACGTTGCATTCTTAAGTCTTTATTTTTTTTAATTAAGGAGCACCGCTTCTAAAAATTAAAAAAAAAACGACAATAAACTGCTCATAGCAGAACATTTTTGGTAAAAAAATTGTGTACACGAATTGTTGTTTTCATGAATAAATAATTATTTTAATACATTTTTTACTTCCCTCGCATACCGAACGGAAGTATTGTATTCGAAAAAAAATCACCCTCCGAGATTTTTCCGGATTTTAACGTTTCAGATCATGTACATTACGAAAATATAGGTTTTTCAATTCCGTCAGTCTGTCTGTCTGTTGGTGCATTAACTACAAAACAACTTGACTGAGAACAGTCAAATTTGGTAGGTAGCTGACGCTACTGTCAGCGAAGAAATGGTTATACTTTCACTGGACCATCTAAAGGGAATAAATAATGAAAACATTTTTTTTTGCTAAAATTATAAATTTCCACGTTTCATGACATTCTAAACCTATTTCAGAAAAAAAAAATTGAAAATTTTTTTACCAACATTTTTTTTAAAAATTTTATAGCTAAAATATATGGAATTTTTTTTTCTTTGTTCAAATTTAAAATTTCCACATTTCATGGCATTCTAAACCTATTAAAAAATATAATAATTTTTTTGAAAAAAAAAATTTGTTGAAAATTTTATATAGAAAAAAATTTTGAAATTTTCAAAATTTTTTATAAAATGGGTGATGGAAAAAAATGTTTGCCCAAATTTAAAATTTTTACGTTTTGTGACATTCTAACCTATTTTAAAAAAATGTTTTAAATATTTTGTACAAAATGGATGATGGGTAAAAAATTGTATTAGTCAAGTTTAAAATTTCCACGTTTCATGACATTCTAAACATTTCAAAAAATAAATTTTAGAAAATAAAAAAATTGTGAACATTTTTTTTTAAATAATATCTAAATATATTTCAAGAAAGAAATTTGTTTTGAACATTTGTTTTTTATTATTTTACCACCACAATAGAATAGATTCTAAAATTTCCACGTTTCATTATATTCTTAACCTATTTCAATATAAAAATATTTTGAAAATAGAAAGAATTCCCACCATTATACAGTAGACAATGGAAACAAGTTATCAGTTTTTCTCTGTAATGATAGGGCTAACTACATGGCGATTATAATTCTCATATGTCATAAACCTACATTTTTACTTTAAGAACCTCTACATTCGTGTTCGATCGCAGAAATTATACCGACTTTCCTGATTTTCATTTTTTCGTAATCTTCTTAAGAATACGATAATAATATTTTGGGTTTAAAGGAGTAAGTTAGTTCCTTTGACGTTTGTTAGTTTTGAGGTTAAATTTAATTATTCTGAAATTGGATTTAAACAAATCGACAAATAACTTTATGTTTACAGCTTTATCCGAATATTTTTTGTGTTTTCAAAAACCTGTTTTTTTTAAATTTTCTCGACTAACAAAATATACAGAAGATATTTGTATTCGCCAGGCTAGGTACTTATTCAGATTTATACAGTCTACCGATAAAAAAACAGCAACTATCTGCCTCAAAAAGGTTAGAACACGTCAGCATTTGGAAGCGGAAGAGAATTTTACGTGATAACTGATGACCCACACATTTTTAAATATTCTAAGCAGCGCCCAACTCAGCATACTGTAATCCTGTAAACCCGATACATTTTTTAAAAACACTTAATAAATGGCCATTCTGGCGTTCGCGATGTTGCCAATATTTGGATGTAATAGCGTATAATACATCATACTAAAATTACTATATATAGACGGATGTATCAACGCACTAACTATTATACAAATGAAGTCGATAGCAGCGCCACTGATATATAGTGGAACTAAAAATTTAATTTGCGGGTGTAGACGTAACTTTTTGACCTCCACACAAAAATTTGAGTATAGGTATCTGATGGCATCTATAAGCTTATAAAGTTGAAAACAAGGCAAAACGCTGTCACCTCCGAAATCGGATGTAGCAGCGTTATATATGAGGTGACAGCGTGTAGCTAGTACCTACTTTGGATATGACAACGTACTGTGCATACGTATATATATATATATATATATATATATATATTGATACTAGTTAAGTTGTCACCTCCGTCATATAGAAGAGGCGTCCCCATATCCGAGTCATTCCATTTATTTACCGCTATTAATTTGATCTATATATGCTGAGGGGAATCTCCAGAATCCAGATTTCAAGAGAGGGGAAATGATTTCTTATTTTTTGTTTGCTCATTTTTGTAGGATACTGAAGATACGTTCCCACATCCTAAATATATATATGTGAAGATACTGATAGTTCGTTATTACATCTAACAACGTTGCCATATCTCTGGAAATAGGAACGTCCTGTCATTATCCACAGTGATAAAATGTACATATATATCGTTGAATCAATATGCTCTATTGTAAATTTTAAGAAAGTAATGTTTTGACTATGACGTGTCCCCATGGGTTTTAAGTTCATGATATTTTGTAAGAACAATACTTTTGTCTATGTACCAATGAATAAATGAATACGATAATAATGTGCACATTTTGAGAGAGGATGTCACCGTTGATATTAATTAAATTATAGCAATAGGTAATACTTATTATTGCAAGCTTACAAGCTTGCAATAATATTATCTATTGCGCTTGATAACTAAATTAATATTTGATATATACCAATTCTTTTTTACCTCCCTCGCATACCGAAGGGAAGTATTGTATTCGAGAAAAAATCACCCTCCGAGACTTTTTCGGATTTTGACGTTTCAGAACACGTAGATTACGAAAATATAGGTTTTTCAATTCCGTCAGTCTGTCTGTCTGTCTGTTGGTGCATTAACTAAAAAACTACTTGACGGAGAGTAGTGGTAGGTAAATAACGCTCTACTGTCAGCGAAGAAATGGTTAAAATTTCACTTCAAAATATACAGGGTGGACCGACTAAAGGGAGTAAATAATGAAACAAAATTGGTTTTGCTGAAATTTAAAATTTCCACGTTTCATGACAAACTAAATCTATTTCAGAAAATAATATTTTGAAAATTTTTTTCACCAACACTTGAAAACATTTTTACCACTAAAATGAAAAAAAATTTTCTTTCAAATTTAAAATTTCCAACATTTTTTAAAATTTTTAAAAAAAATTTTTTACCAACATTTTTGAAAATTTTTTTACCACTAAAATAGAGGGAATTTTTTTTTTCTTTTTTTCGAAATTTAAAATTTTCACGTTTCATAGCGTTCTAAACCTATTTAAGAAAAAAAAATTTAGAAAATTCTTTCACAATTTTTGAAAAAATTTTACTACAAAAATAGATGGCAAATTTTTTTTCTTTGATCAAATTTAAAATTTCCACGTTTCCATGGCATTCTAAACCTATTTCAACAAAAACAAATTTAAAAATATTTTTGAAAAATGTTTTAATCCACTCACTACTATAGAATAGATGAAAAATTTGTTTTTGCTCAAAATTAAAATTTCCACGTTTCATGACATTCCAAACCTATTTTGGAAAAAAACTGCAACATTTTTTTACCATCTTGGAAAAATATTTTACCACCAAAATAGATGGAAAAAAAATTATGTTTGCACAAATTTAAAATTTCCACGTTTCATGACATTCTAAACATATTTCAGAAGCAAAAAAATTTGAAAACATTACCAACACTTGAAAAATTTTAAAAAAATTTTTAATCACCACTATACGTGCACTCCACGTCAATGAGGAATTGAAAATGTGACGGATGACAATAATATTTGGAATGTGCACCTGTTAAACTTTTATTGAAAAATGTACAGGGTAGTCATCGCAAGAAATAATTCAGTCATGGTGGACATTTGTAAAGGTATTTACGCAATCTTTCCATATTTGGCACCTGTCATTTAGTATTGAACTTTTATTGTTGGATCAGCAATCTGTATATTTTTTTACCAAAATTTATCAGGTTTTCTTTGTAATAATAGTGATAACTATATTCCGATTGTTATTTTCAATGTCATTTGGGAATTATTAATTTTTTAGAGTGACCGAGATGCACAAATAAGGAGGGAAGTTTTGTGCAAACACCTTTACCGATTTTTTTGAAAATGCTTTAGTTTTATATAATTAATTATTTTATCAAAAAAAATTAAATACATTGATAAATAAGTGAATGAGGTTACGTTTTTGAGAATAATTGCAAAATAAAAAAAAATTATACAAAAATTTCATGGTACAAAAAATGGCGTGCTTTATCGGTATCTAAAATATTACTTACATAGTAGGCATATTTTTCAAGATATGTATTTAAAACTGGCATGGTCAAAGTTTCCTTAAAAAGTAGGGCATTTTTCAATATACCTTAGCAGAACTTCAAAACTGTTCAAAGTACATTATTCAAATCGACGAATGAGTTAGAATAGACATAATACACACATAATTTTTTTCGCTCCTCCATTTCTGAGATATTCGCAGTAAAAGTGAGGGATCAATACATTTGAATCGTATTAGTCTTTTTCCGATTAAAATAAAAAAAACAAAGGTACAACTCTTCTCTCATTTTTACTTGACTTTTGGTAAGACATCAAATTAAATTACATTTGCCTTATTTATTGTTTAACAACTGATTTTAAAGCAAAATGCTTAAATACGAAATAAATGTATTTTATTTTTCAAATACATTACCACCATTTTCAAGTATATTACCAACAGGTACCAGCTCATGAGCTGATGTAGTACATACACTCAATGACATATTTGTGACAAATGGAACTACAATTTAGAAATCGTGTTCTTTAAATAAATAAAATGATAACAGAAACACAGGGTCTGGTTACACATAATTCATTTATTGTCAATTACATTTTCTTCACTCTAGGCTCTTGACTATATAACTAAATAAGGAACTAATTCGTTGAAGATATTTTATTGCTTCATATGTTCAATTGTACACAAAAAATGATAAATCCATAAAGTGCTATTAAACTTAGGCTTAAATTTTTGAGAACGGAGTAATTTGTGTACTTTGTAGTTTTTTTAACTATCACTCAAAAGCTATACATTTTTAGTATATACACATAATTCGGTTCTTTGTAGACAATCAAATTTCCTAAGTCAACAATTTTTTTAAACAAAATAAGTCAAAAAAACTATTTAAAAATCGAAAATTTTCGATTCTTTCTTTTTCTTTTAATGTTTGTGTATAACTTTTCTCTGAGTGGATTTAGGTATAGGCATTCGTTCACAAAAAGGAAAGCTGACGTAATTCCGTTAAAATGGTGATAAAGATTGATTGAGATACAGTCGTTCAGTTACCTACTTTTTTACGATTTTACCACTTTTTACCTTTATACCATGTTATTTTTAATTTTTACATACAGGAAACTTAAAAGAAGCATGGAAATTGAAAAGAAGCATTTCGCAAACACCTGTACACCCCAGTCGATGATGACAGATGGAAACTTAATAGATGCATGGAAACTTAAAAAAAGCATCTCACAAACACCTACAGCTCCCATCCTGTATTCCCACCCCATGCGGCACTCGCTGCTGACAACAAGCATATCCACTGTCCAACCAGGCGTATGCAGCCGGTTCGGCGGTATATAAAACATTCGAGATTTGGTTCTGACACGTGGTATGGCCGTCCATTGGGCGTGTTCGACGGACGACCAAGCTGCGTGTTGGAACGAACTTCCATGGATGCCCGGAATCGGCAGCAATGCCCATCTTACGCTGACAAATCAATCAATCAATCAATCAATCAATCAATCAATCAATACAAAAATATTTTTGGCTTATCAATGATAATGATAAAGGTATTTGTCTAAAATTTTGATATTTATAATATGATCTTAGACATAAAAAAACTTTAATGTTGTACCTACTAATTTAGAGTAAAGTTTAACTCTAAATTCGACTGTCATCCACAAATACTGCTAAACAAGCCAAGAGAAAGATACATTCCATCTCCCTCAGTATTATTTGTAAAGACTTATCTCCACTATCAAAACGTATTTACGAAACAGATGGTTAAAACCTCTGATTTAAATAAATTTAAAAACTTATTTATACAACTTAATATTTTATAAATAAATATGTATACACATGTCAAAAATAAATTTTATCATTCTTTTTCATATTAAGGATAATCTAAACATCAAAATTTTCAAAAAATACTTTTACTTTAAGAACTTGTTAATTACATAATGTGAATTAATAAATAATATATTCGAATAAATAATAAACAACTAATAGATATGTAATTTTCAAAAAATATATCTTTAAAACAAATATAAATTAGTACATTTGCTCCGAAGGCAGCCGATCAAATTGTGTAGTTTTTCAAAAATCTACGTCTGCGTCGGGACTAGTACCTATTGAATAACAGTTGATGTTTATATTACTTTCAACCTTTACGGGTTGTAAAACTGTAAACGACTTGTCACCAACAGTTTACTTCATTCTCATCTTTTAATTGTTGCGGCTCTAGTACTGACAAATTGCCAAAATCACTATTGTTTAACCAATCCTAAAACATATCTTTTAGCTATTGCCTTCTCTTTATTTTTATTGTTTACCTTAATTCTGTCCACATTCTTTCCCTCTTGATAGTTTGAATTGGGTTTCGCTGTATTAGCAGGCTTTTTACTTGCGTTGTCAATAATTGTTCTTGCTGCAAAACTTTTTTTAGGAATATTTACCTCAATATTTGTTTTCATACACATTATTACTGTTAGAAATATTAAAACGCAATGTGTATATAAAAAAAATGTAATCTCTTTAAATAAATATCTTGTACTCTGTTCAACACTAGAAATCTAAAATTACAGTAGTTAGTCCTCTTAAAGATTTTTTAAATTAACTTTAATTTTAATATTTTTCAAATCAATATATTTTATGTGACTAATTATACATATTCTTTTATTATACATATTAACTGTACAACAATTAAGCCAGGTCCTAATTGAAATTTGAACAATAATGATTGCAAATGAACCTGAGGAGGCGTGCATATTTATTTATCGTTTTTTAACGCAGTGAACGGTATATGGAAGATTATTCCATCTCTTCATATTTCTTCACCGTAAATTGTTGAAATAACAATATTCCATTTAACTATTCAAAATATCTATTCCGATTTCTTTGCCTTTCAGTGTAGTCCAGTGTGGTGTAAATTCCAGTACGAGTTCGTCGATTTCAATCTATTGAATTTAATTCACCAGTCATAACCAATTTTACATTATATAGTAACGACAAATTAATGGTACCATGATATCTACAGGAAATACATAAAACATTTTTTCTATATAGTTTCCTCATCTCTCATTTTGTCCTACACATTGAATCGATATTTTTTATATTTATTGAGATGAAATTTAAAATTGGCGTCAGGTACATAAATTGGCTCATTATTTAGGGATTCATAGGACAAAGCGGCTACCCTATTCTGGAAAACTTTCTTTTATTTCATTACATAACCTAGTTGAAAACAAAAAAAAGTTTTGTTTAGCTAATTAATTAAGGTTTTGATTAATTTTACTCCACGAAAAATGTACCAACATTTACGAATAATAATCTCTTCTGTTTATTTTTCTGCAGCCAATAAAATTTTGGCAAAAGACAGGTCTCTTCGCGATAATCTTTTTGCTAGAAAAGATACAATAAAATGTTTCGGATAACAATTGTAGACAATAAAGTTATCTATTGAACTACCTGAATTGTTTATTGCTATTTCTCCAATAAACGCGGAGAAGAGTGGCACGCGAAATAATTATTTATAATAATTAAACTACTCAACTTATCAACACGAAATTCAAAGTGGTTTTATTTAATTAGTAGACGAGGCGATTTAAAAAAAACAATAATATTTACAAAATAACTACTTTCTGAACAAAAACTGATTTTTGCAAGGAAAAAAAAATTGAATTATTTTTTACGATTACTTTAATTTCACTTCACTACGTGGATAAGGAGGTAAAATTGTGCCCAATTGAGATTTAAACGGGTCAATAGATAACTTAATTATCTACAATTTTTATTTGAAACATTCATTTGCATCTTCCCACTATACTTCCACTCCACTACGTGGATATCGAACCGAAAATATGACAGATGGCAATAATATTTGACATATAGTTAACGCTCTTGACAAGGAAGACACCTGTTATAACAGGATGGTCATCCTAAAAAATAATTGAACCATGTTGTAAAGGTATTTACGCAAGCCTTCCATATTTGGCACCTTTTATTTAACATTGAATTTTTGCTATCGGATGACCACTCTGTATATTTTTTTGACCAAAAGTTACCAAGTTTTCTTTGTAATAATATCTTCCGATTATTATTCTCATATGTGGTTTCGCAGTTAATAATTTTTTAGAGTGGCCGCCCGGTATACATAAAGAGGGATGTTCTGTGTAAATACCTTTACCGATTATTTTATACGGAATTTAAATATTTTATCTTTAAAACTCTGTAAAACTGAAGAGTATAAAAATTAATTTTATCACTGTAGATCTCCGAAATGATGCATTTCTAATCCTATATAATGGAATCTTTTTGTTTATTTTTCGCCAAAGAATTAAAAATATTTCTTCAATCGAATAATACAACTCCCTGTATTTACAAATATATAATGCATTGTTCTGTGTTATGGCTACTAAATTATTTAGAAACATTTCAGCTGGTAGGAGCTTAAGGGATTTTCGATAATAAATCCATCTGTGCAATAAATGTCGGCTAGTAAGTACTTCATGGGTTTCCCAAAATATTACGTTCAGTACATAAAATTATATAATTTACATTTATTTGACAGAATCCTGACCGAAAAATATTTAATATTTATTGTATTTCCATAATATTGACGTAATTTTTATAAAGCCTGGTATCTATATAGTGTATTACATCTTTTTGGTGAAATACGAAAAGAAACCGGAGATCTGTTTCGATAAAAATGTATATAAAACATACTTGCGCTTCATAAATAAATGTAATTTAAAACTCGAAAAACATCCTAAATGTCAGAAAACCAACAAATATGCTCTGTTCTAGACATCTTTAATGAAACTTACTGTAGTATTTTTTATATAAATTTGATCTATTCGTAATGCTTAACACTTTTTATTTTCACGATCATGATAAACAAAAAAATAATGCGTTATCTACCCTCCTTTCTGTTAAATTTTGTCTCTTTAAATATTTTCTCAATACCAATACATTGAAAACTATATTGTCTGAAAACTATCTCTAGCACAGAAGGTGCTATAAACAGTCTATAAATGTGGTATATTCCTAGCATATATTTAATATACTCATAAACATCACGCATAATAAGAATTTGGATTAAGTCTTTTGAATGTTTGGTTAATAATCTTATGTCGAAATAATTTAGCGAAATCGGAAAATGTTAAAATGTTTAGCAAATTTCGCATCCACCTTAAAAAACGCATATTTTTAAAATTCTTTCAGTCTTTATGTATTACTTTTTGTCAGTCTACTACCTACTTATTTTTAATAAGAAAAAGTAGCTCGAATGTTATACAAACCTGTTTTACACGTCTATTGCCCTAATATTTGAGATCGAAATCTTCATTAGTGAATCAAACGTTAGAGTATTTTTTGCATCAAAATGAGGAACCTGAAGGAACCATCAGGAACCTTGAAAAGAGGTGCATGTGGGGAAAAATTACCTACTCTAAGCAACTTTTGTAATATGAACAATTTACGAGAAGACACTGATTTTACAGATATTTACATTTCATATAATTTTTTTGAGTAAGAAAAATGCCATAACTTTTTTAAAATAAGTTTTAGATAGGTGCATTATTATTTGTTGAGGAACCTGTATATTTTCATGTAAAATTTGAGAAAATATTATTTTTAGCAGTTATTCACAAAATTTTAAATCAGTTTATTTAAAAAATGTTATGGCGAGTCTTATTAAGAAAATTTTAATATTTAAGTTGAAATATCTCGAAAACCGCTGATTTTTCGAAAATTGTTCAGATTATGCCATGCATGTGTATGCTTTAATTTGTAGCGAGATCGTTATTATTAAAAACTGAAGTTACTTACATATTCTGGTCATAGCTATGTACATAATTCAAATATCTCTTTTAGTTATCAATAAAATAGCAGCAGGAGTTTTAAGGGAGACACCCTATATATTTACATAAAACTTCTTCTGTATTTCCGTAGATAAGTAACATATTATGCAACTTATAGTAAAAGTTAATGATTTCAATTCACTTGTACACAATGGCAGTATCTGAACAAATAATATGTAAGAAATAGAAATACAAATTTCGAAAGTGAACATTCGCTAAACATTGTATCGTAAGTCTTAATTTTTTTAGTTATGGAGCACCGCTTCAAAAAAAATTGAAAAAACTCGAAAATAAACTACTCATAGCAGTACATTTTTGGCAAAAAGTTTATGTACTCGAATCATTATTTCTTGAAAAATATGCCTACTATGTAAATAATACTTTAGGTACCATTAAAGTGCGGCATTTTTTGTATGAGGAAATTTTTTCATAATTTTTTATTCTAAAATTTTGCAGTTGTTCTCAAAAACGTGATCTCATATTTATTCGATTAATTATCAATATACGCATACCAAATATTAAGTCAACATATTAATTTTATTTTGTTAATATCTTTAATAATGGAGTGAGAGTGAAAAACATAATTAAAACATGGTACATGTATAACAACATTTGGAACTAGATTACATTTTGAGATGATTCTGTTGAAGGATTGAGGTAAAAATAAGTAATGAGCTCAGAAACTTAGAATTGGGTGTATGTGTTAGAAGCCAGGCCTCAATTTTGTTTATAACGTTTGTCACTCCGCATAACCTGTTCTCAAAAAGTTTTGGACTACCTTCATTATTACCTCGGAGTAGACGAGTTCAATTATATTTTTTCAATTCTGTGAGCAATTATTTCCACTCACTAGAGTGTAAATATAATATCGATATGTTTTCATTTAAATAAACTTGGATAGAAAATTTGGATGAAGAAGTAATGATTCCTCGGGCAGCGGATTTTTGTTTTCAATCAAAGATGTGAAACCGAAATAAATTATTTTAAACTATTTGGACGCATATGAGTCATATTTTGGTTTCCAAATAAGCTTTTTAGAAGTGTCTTAATAGTTTTTGAAAATAAAATTGACATATCACCTAATATGTGAAGTTGGTTGAAACCTGAAAGATAAACTGTATATTAATTAGTTTCGATATTTTGCAAGTCGTATTTTTTTGTGCTTCATCAAAAAACTTAATAAAAAATGTGGCTCCTAATTACAAGTATTCTGCCTTACATCAAATTAAGGATCATAATGCATTTGTAATTTTTCTATAATTCTTTATCATTTGGGCATTTAACATGTTCAATGAGATATTGAATATTTAACAGATTATTTATGTGCATACAATAATATATTTACATTTATTTTGAAAATAAAATCTTATGTCATTAACAAACATTTTTCACTTAGTGAAAATTTCACTTTCATTGAAACCAAAGTGCGGCTCAAGATTTCTTTAAGAAACGTGCGTAATACGTACTTTGCTTTCAGTTTAAAAAAGGACTCAGTGTTCCAAGTATTTCTTATTATTAAACAGACTATACAAGTCCCTAGGTAAAATTTTATTACGGTCTCCCAGTTAAATTCCATAAAAATAGCGCGGAAATGATACCGAATATCTAGAGTTTACTTTGAATGATTCACCTTCACGATGTTAATTATTTTCAATATTTAGAACACATTTCACATTTATTGAAATGAATATAGATTATATGCACTTTATATATTATTTCGTGTTTTTACTTCCCTCGCATACGGAAGTATTGTATTCGAGAAAAAATCACCCTCCGAGATTTTTTCGGATTCTGACGTTTCAGAACACGTAGATTACGAAAATATGGGTTTTTCAATTCCGTCAGTCTGTCTGTCTGTTGGTGCATTTACTAAAAAACTACTTGACGGAGAGCAGTCAAACTTAGTAGGTAGTTGACGCTACTGTCAACGAAGACATGGTAGAAATTTCACTGGAAAATATACAGGGTGGACCATCTAAACGGAATAAATAGTGAAACAAATTTTTTTTTGCTCAAATTTAAAATTTCCACGTTTCATGACGCGCTAAACCTGTTTCAGAAAAAAAAATTTTGAAAATTTTTTTCAAATATTTTTGAAAAAATTTTTACCAAGATGAAAAAATTTTTTTTTTGCTCAAATTTAAAATTTCTACGTTTCATGACACGCTTAATCTATTTTAGGAAAAAAAAATTTGAAAATTTTTTTCAAACATTTTTGAAAAAATTTTTACCAAGATGAAAAAAATTTTTTTTTGCTCAAATTTAAAATTTCTACGTTTCATGACACGCTTAACCTATTTTAGGAAAAAAAAATTTGAAAATTTTTTTAACCAATATTTTTGAAAAAATTTTTACTACTAAAATGAAATAATTTTTTTTTCTTTCTTCGAATTTAAAATTTCCACGTTTCATGGCATTCTAAGCCTGATTCAGAAAAAAAAAAATATTTTGAAATTTTTTTTACCATTTTTGAACATTTGTTTACCACTAAAATAGATGGATTTTTTTTTATTTCTTCACATTTCAAATTTCCACGTTTCATAGTGTTCTAAATCTATTTACCACTAATATACAATTTTTTTTCTTTGTTCAGATTTTAACTATCCACGTTTCCATGACATTCTAAAACTATTCAAACAAATTTAAAAACGTTTTTGAAGAATTTTGTAAAAAATTTTAAAACATTTTTAATCCATTTATGTATCACTACTATAGAACAGACGAAAAAAATTTTTTTGCTCAAATTTAAAATTTCCACGTTGATATTCCAAACCAATTTCGGAAAAAAAAATTTGCAACATTTTGTTACCAGTTTGGAAAAAAATTTAACACTAGAATGCTCAAATTGAAATGACAATCTAAACCTAGGTATTTCAGAAAAAAAATTTTGAAAATTTTTTTCACCAACATTTTTCAAAAAGTTTTTACCACCAAAATAGATCGAATTTTTTTTTATTTGCTCAAATTTAAAATTTTCACGTTTCATAGCATTCTAAACCTATTTTAAAAAATACGTAATTTTTAATTTTTAAACTTTTTTTAGCACTACTATAGAATAGAAGGAAACTTTCCTTGTTGCTTAAATTTAAAATTTCTACGTTTGATATTTTAAACCTATTTCAGAAGAAAAAATTTTGAAAATTATTTTACCAACATCTTTTGAAAAATTTAAAAAAAAATGAAATTTCTTAACCACACACTATACTCCATTACGTGAATGTTGGATTGAAAATGTGACAGATGGCAATAATATCTGGCATATGCACCTATCCTACTTTTATTGAAAAATGTACAGGGTGGTCATCCCAAGAAATAATTCAGTCATGGCGGACATTTGTAAAGGTATTTGCGCAAGCCTGCCATATGTGGCACCTGCTATTTAGTATTGAACTTTTGCTGTTGGATGAGAACTCTGTATATTTTCTTGACAAAAAGTTACCAGGTTTTCTTTGTAACAATAGCAATAACTATATTCCGATTATTATTCCCAATGTCATTTCGTAATTGAAAAATTTTTAGAGCGACCTCATGCGCAAATAACGAGGGAAGTTCTGTGTAAATACCTTTACCGATTTTTATATTTTAGCATTAAATGGTAAATGGTAATGATAAAATACTAATTCTAAAGTTTTCTTCCATGCTTCTTAGCTTTCAAGTTATTATATTTAATAAAAAGTGGTAAAAGCCATATATATGCTTAATTATATTTAATTCGTTGTTATGAAAGAAGTTTCGATGTGTTGTGAATTAATGCTGATCTGTGTGTCGATTTAATATATTGTTTTGTATCTGTGCCAATAAAACTAATTTTATTAATAGCTTATTTACCTGTTTTAAATGTATTGCTCTGTAAATTGTTAATATGATTTAAAAATATTGTTGACTGTGACAGTACTTAGCAAGCTTGTGAAAACGTCGTCAATACCATTAAATGAAGTTAAAATATTCGATAGGAAACATTTTACAGATTATTCTATGATCATAGATAAGAAAGAAATGGACATAACATAAGTCTGAGAGTTTCTCTCTGATATTCTTATTTATCCTTCACATTTTTAAAGATAATTTATTCGAATTCGGCAAATAAAACGCTTATAGGAGTACCTATGGGATATTCTTATTACTTTAAGTAATAATTTCCAAGATTCTCCAAAACCTTAGTTTTTTCAAAATAATGAGTTTTACTATTAGAATTTTAAATAATACAATTTCAGCTAAAAATAACTATATTGACCATAGTAAGAATTTAGCCAAGGTGTATTTTGCCAAATATCGCCCAAGGAGCACGAGATGTCAAAAAAATGCAACAGGCCAAAAAGTTAAATGATAAAAAGAAAAGTCTTTTTGTGAAAGGACAGTTAGTATCGACGTAAAAAAAGTTCGCAGGCCAAAGGGGTCCTGTTTCCCAAAAAAATATCATCCTGTAGATTATTTCGAATGGTAATAAAAATATTTGGTGGGAAGTCCAAAAAGTGTTTTTTATATCGAATTTAATTTAATTATCTTTAAACCGTAATACTGAAGAGAATAAAAAATAATTTTATCACTAGATCTCCGAAGTGAAGCGCTTCTAAATCTGTTACAGGATCTTTTTTCTTATTTTTCGAAAAACATTTAAAAATATTTTGTCCATCGAATATTACAACTCCCTGGATATAATTTCAACTTAAATATTAAAACTTTCTTAATAAATTAACTAAATTTAAACTATCTACATAATTGTTTTCTTAACTTTATTACAATCAATTGTTGATATTTGAAAAAATGCCAAAAACAATGTCCTCTTCGTCGAGATAGCTTTAAAGAATATAGTTTTCAATGTATTGGTATTGGTATTCAGAAAATATTTAAAGAAGCAATATTTAAAAGCAAGGAGGTGGTGGGTTCTTTCGTTTAACATGATCGCGAAAATAAAACGTTATTTGAGCCAATGCCTTTTTATATTTGTTTTTAGTTCAAGTTCAACATAACATTTAAATAAAACATAGATAAAACATACTACAGTGAATTGACTCAAAGATCTCTCTAACATCGCATGCATAGCATTTGTTGGTTATCTGATATTTTGGACGTTTTTCGAGCTTTCAATGACATCTCATTATGAAGCGCGAGTATGTAATAATAACTTTTGTCCACGACTATTAAATAATGTACTCATTATGTACGTGTTTCCTCAATGATAATGCTATCCATTATTCCCTACAGTGAATAATGATTTCATTATTCACTGATTGCAGTGAATAATGAGGACAGTCAGTTGTTTATAAGAATTGACATTTGTGACATTTTGATAAAAATTCAAAATGTCAAAATTGCAGCAACCAAAAGACAAGTGTTGTCTCTTTAAGGTTTCTAGGAAGCACTCAATGGTACATGCCGAAAAGGTACTTTAATGAACACTCAAAAACTACATGAGTAATTTGTTTTCAAAGCATCATCTATTAGCAACGCACGGCAATCCCCAACATTGTTTTTGAAACCATTTAGCTGTGCCTAGAAACTGTATTATTTTATTAGTAAGCCATGACAATGTGTCAAAGCGTAATTTTGATTTGAAACGTCAAGATTTATGTCATTTCAACGCCAACGTTATTTATAATAATTTTACACATTAGGTACTCAAAAAGAGTAATAAAATTAAATAAATGGATACTGACAGTGAAAACGAGATTTCTTTGACACCGCCAGATATAAAGGAAACTGCAGAAATCGCCACATTAAACTTGTTGCCCGAAATATATATATTATGACATATGAATCTTTCCTAAATAGGAGAAATGAAATAAAGATGAATTAAATAAATATTAAATATTTAATAGTCGTGGACAAAGCATAGTATTCTACTCGCATATAATGGCTATTATTCACTCTGGTGATTTACGACACTCGCCTGCGGCTCGTGTCTTAAACTTTACCATCGTGAATAGTAGCCATCATTATATGCTCGTTGAATAATATACTATTTATTTTCATGATCAAGAGGTTAGGCTTCATAAAAGTAACATCAATATTATGGAATTACAATAAAGATTAAATATCTTTCCGGTAAGTTTAAGTCAAATAAATGTATTATTGTGGGAAATCCATTAAGTCCTTACTAGCCGATATTTATTGCACAACAATAAGTTACATCTTTTTATTTTCATAGATAATTTTGTATCAACATGAGTAACATATGCAGCTTGTAGAAAAAATTAATGTTTTCAATTCACTTTTACGATTTTTTGTGTTAACAATTTATATTTCAGGGAATAATAAAATAAACAACCAATATCTCTTCCTCAGTGGCAATAACTGAATGAATAATACGTAAGAAATAGAAATACGTTTCAATAGTGAACGCCACTGAACGTTGCATTCTTAAGTCTTTATTTTTTTTAATTAAGGACCACCGCTTCTAAAAATTAAAAAAAAAAACGACAATAAACTGCTCATAGCAGAACATTTTTGGTAAAAAAATTGTGTACACGAATCGTTATTTTCATGAATAAATAATTATTTTAATACATTTTTTACTTCCCTCGCATACCGAACGGAAGTATTGTATTCGAAAAAAAATCACCCTCCGAGATTTTTCCGGATTTTAACGTTTCAGATCATGTACATTACTAACAATATACAGCTCCGTAGTCGCCTTTTTAAAAAGAATTTTTAAAGTTTTATAACAAAATGTCTTTATTTCGGTTTTTATACAGAAGATAATAATTAAATGTTTACTGCTTGAAAGCTTACAATAGACTAACTAACATAAAGCAAAGCAATCCTAGTATTCCGCGAGACGCAGATAACGTCTCGCTGAGTCGGCGGTTTCTTTAAAGATGCAGGGGCGGTGCATGATGTAATTCCTCCCCCCGAAGATTCAACTACCGAGGGTAACTAAGGGAGTTGAACGGTTGAAAGGTCCATATCTTCTGTTTGATGCTCCTTTTTGGATTTTTGGATGTACCACTTAAGGATGACTCTCTCCCAGACAATATAGACCAATATTAAAATTATTAGGCCATAAATAAATAATGTCCAAATGCTCGGTACGTGGGACACTTTTTGGAAATACATATCGGGCTGATTTTGGATTATTTGTGTTTTTATTTCTTGAAGTTCATCAAGTTCAATGTTGTCAAGCTGGAGGCTAATATTTATTTTTGGTGTATTCATAGCTTCCGTATTTAGATTTGGAAACAGTATTGGTTGATTTGAACTTATCGATTGCATCGTATTATCGATAGTTTCATGGCGGGTGGCTATTTGACAACCAATTGGAATATTTAGTAGGTAGGTACCAGCGGTAATTTTTCTGGTTTCTTCTTGTTGTAAACAGTTTAATTTAATCGCTTCTTCAGATGGCAAGACTGCAATCCACTGATCAGATTTATCCAATTGTTTGATTATCGGTCTGGATAAGGCAACTTTTACTTGTTCACACGTAGAATTACTTGTGTCTAGCAGCTGTATTTCGCAAGGGGTTTCTTTCTTGATTTCTTGCAGGTCTAATCTCGCACAGGTGAAGGTTTGTGTGGTTACTTCTATACAGGGGTCGCTCAGAAATGCGTAGTACAATCCGTCATTTACCAAAAATTTGTTTCTTGGAATTATAGCCTTAAACTGACCCTGGGTCAAAATGGGGATAGAGTAAAGGTGATAATAATTGAATTCTGAAGGGTAAGTTATTGGAATATATAGGATGTAAGTAATTTTGTTGTTCAATATATATCCATCTATTTTTATAATTTTTTCGAACAATAATATATTATCCAATGTGACTTCAAAAGGAAGTTGGTTTCTTTTTACTTGTTTTTGTAATTTTTTCAATTCATTAAACAAATCTTTTGTTTTTATAATACTGGGGTGCATTATTTGCAATTTTAAAAAGGATATAGAGTTTTCTATATCTTGCAATATTGAGTTAATCATCTCATACATTGTGATAATTTGGTTCATAATATCTTTTATAAACAATGTAGTTTCCTTGTATAATAAGCGGTCTGAAATTTGGTTGATTTTCAGTTCCAAAAGTTTTTCATTATGACTTATTTGTTGAATTGTTTGATTGAATTTGTCTATTAACTCTATTGAAAGTGAATTTTGATTTTTGATATTTGAAGCTAATTTTAGTTGATTTTCTTGTAGTTCTCGAATTAACATCTCGTAACGTTCCCCGTCATTTGCATCTAAATTTCCTGTGATTGATTTGAAAATCGATCCTAGGCCATTTATTAGTCCCCTCTTTATTCTTTGACGTTGGGGTAGTATTTCCGACAATTTGTTTTCTACTTTTTCTTCAGCAAATTCAAGAATTTTTAAATAATTTGACACTTCAATTGAATAGTATTTATCTTCGATAATTATTTTTTTCAAATTTGTGGATTGGGATTTCAAGCGATTTATTTCGGCGATGACTGGGTTAAGGTTATAGTAATGTATTAAAGTATGTGAATATTTTGTAATTTTGGCTGTTCCCAGTTTTAGGGGAATTATTCCAGGATTACCTTCTAAATTTCGTAGGGATATTTTTTGTGAAGATCCAAAAGTTCCCAAAAATCTGAAATGAATTTAAAATTTTATTTTAACTATTGTTTACTCGTTTTACGTGGTCGTTTTAAATTGTCCATATGAACGGGACCTTGTTGGACAGTAGATACTGTTTTCATTTTCTTATTAACCTTTTTTATTGTGGTAGGTTTATGGAATTTATTTGCATGTTTCTGGCGTTTGTGTTTTTTAACATATACCTTTTGTTTTCGCTTGAAAATATCGGGATTTTCTCGATCTCTGTTTTCTCTTTCAATTATCTTTTCTTTATGTTGGATTAGATCCGAATTAATTTTTGAGTATAATAATTTTGATTTCTCTTTATGTTCGTTAACATAGTCATTAAGGAGAATTTGATCAATCTGCATGTTAAATGGGTCATTATCAGTGATATGCCCGCTAACAATATCTATGGGCTTCATTTTAGTTGCCGAGTGTATTGAGTGATTATAAGCGAGGACAGCATATATCATTTTCATTTTAATGGGTGTTTTTAAGAAACCTTTGGTATTAAGCAGACGAATGTGTTCGGCGATAGTCGAATGAAATCGCTCGATTACCCCATTCGATTGAGGGTGGTAGGGCGTACAGAAATGTACTTTAATTTTATGTAAACCTAGAAGTTCCGAGATTAATGAGTTTTTGAATTCGGTTCCATTGTCTACTATAATTTGTTTTGGGATACCGTGGTGAGAGAAAAATTGCAACAAGTTATTTGCTATTTCTGTGCCTGTCAACGATGTAATGAAATATGCTTGTGCATATTTTGAAAAACTATCAATAATTGTGAGAAATTTTGATTGTTCAAGTGTGTATGTATCTAGGTGAATAATTTCGAATGGTTTCATTGCGGTCGGCGTAACATTCATTTTTACGCGTACCGGGTTGCGTTCATATTTGCTTTGTAAGCAAATTTCGCATTCGTTAATAAAGGTTTGAATAGAATTTTTGACATTTGGCCAATAATATTTATCTTTGATTTTCAAGTACGTTACGTCAATTCCGCGGTGATTTGATTTACTTTCGTGGTAGCCTTTTATAGGTTCCTCAATGTCGTTCTTATTCGTGACGTCAATTAATTTTTTGGTACACCTTTTAAATTTGATTGATCTCCATCTAAGATATTTTTCAAGAACCGTTGAAAATGGTTCATAGATTTCGGGTTTTTCAAGGTATATGTAATATTGCATTTCAGGAGATATATAATTTTTAATTAGGCCTATGACATCTTGCTCAAAATCGCTTTCAGAAGTTTGAACATTTAAACATTTTTTCTTCTCGAATAAAATCGTAATTTTCGGTTTACCTGGGGAGTGCAATACAGAATTTACAATAATTTTATTCTGATCAAATTTAACAAGTTGTTCTGTTACAGGAATTTCTACAATTAGGTTTTGTTCTGCATTTAAATGAATAGTCTCATCATCGATTTCAGAGTTATGTAGTGGACTTGGTAAGGATATGATTTTTTGGACGAACTGATCGATTTCGAGATGTTCGGTTTGATTTCCATTATTTATTTCTATAAATTTTTCAATTTCATCTGAGACTGTGTCGATTTCTTTACTGTGAATTTCATTTGTTATTGATGCCTGATTTTTTATTTTACTAGTGAAACTTAACGGCATGTTTTCTTGATAGAATATATCCGAATATTCCTCACACAAATTAAGAAATTTTGGTTTTTCCTCCGAATTTAAGTGATTAGTTCTGATTTTTGACCAGTCTAAATTACAATTTGAATAATCATCAAAATTATTCAAATCAATTTGTTCAATTATTTTCATCTCAAATTCGTCAACTTGAGTAGGCTCAGAAAAATCTAACGTTACAGCTTGTCCACTGTTTGCAATTGCAAGCGATTCAGGTATTTCGCAGTTATGAAATTTTTCATTGGGAATTAATGTTAGATTTAAGTCATTTGATTTTTTATGATACAAAAGTTTTATTCTTGCGTATGGGGTAATTAAGTAACCTTTGTTAAAGTCCAAGACTATTTGTAAAAGCTTTAAATTGTCTAACCCAATTAAACCGTTAAAAATGTTGTGAAACTTAAATAAAAAGAATTTTAAATTTTGTTGTTTTGGTAAATTAAATATTTCAGAGGCAGGTATATAGGCACTGTATTTATGCGCAGAATTTTGAAAAACTGTCGAAACGATGAAAGGATCATACACAATTGAATTTGGAAAAAGTTTTTCTGCTATGTCGGGGTCAATGAATGAATTTGTAGATCCCGAATCAATTAGAAATTGAAGTTTATATTCAGGAAATATAATATATGTTAATTCGCTTGAATTAAAGGCATTAAACGATATAATTTGGGGGTTTATGTCTGATCGTATGGTTGAGGCACTAATTGAAAATTTTCCTCCGGCGTTTCAACTTCATTTGCATTTTCAAATTCATGTTGGCTATTATATTCAGTAAATTCATTTTGATAATTAAAATCCATAAATTGGTCATTTTCAAAATTTTCATTAGGTTGATTTACTTCAGTATTAAATAATTTTTCAGAGACAAAATTTCCCTGTGGTTGGTGATATTGGCGCGAAGTTGACGCGCCTTGTTGATAAGTGTTTCTGGTAGATACGCTCATAGGTGTTTGCTGTGGTAAAGCTGATGGACTTTGTTGAAATTGATTTGTAATATTTCTACTAGATACGCTCATGGATGTAGGTTTGGGTAAAGTTATATTTGGGTCTGGTTTAAAAACATTATTTTGCTGTGGCTGTTTAAATACTTGTGCATTTGTGAAAAATCGCTGAGGCTGATAATTCATTCTAGGCTGTACCGGTACCGGTTGAGATGGAAAAGTATTCCTATTATTAAAATTATTGTTAAAATTTTGATGTCCGAAATAATTCGGTCTATAAAAATTTGGCGTATGTGCATTAAAATGAGATTGTCGAGGAGCTTCGACAGGTCTTTGATTTGATAGTTGTGGTCTATTAGGTACCTGAATATTTTTTACAAAATTTTTATTGGAATAATTTTGAAAATAATGAACGTTATCCTCCTGAGTTACAAGCTGTAAAGCTTCGCTAAGAGTTTTCGGCTTCATACAGCGAATGGTTGTACTTAATGGTTCTTTCAGCCCAGATAAAAATGTTCTTAATGCCAAATTATTATAAAGATCTCGCTTTAACTTTTTTGAATCCTCCGTAGTTTCATGTGCACTAATATAACTACATAATAAATTTAAAATTTCTAAAACTCTATCATAAAACTGTTGAGGCCTTTCGTTTTGTAATTGTCTCATTAAAACAAGATCTCTATTAAGACATGATTCGTCTCTTTGGTCAGCAAAATTCCTAATTAATGTTTCTTTTAGTTCCTCCCATGTAGAAACATTTTGAATGTTTATTACAACTTTTGCATTACCGGTTAATTTTGAAATCAACGAATTCAACAAATAAGTATTCTGAAAATCACTTGTATTTTCGCGATTATAAAAATGTGTAATTAGTGAATCACAAATTGACAAATATCGATTTAATTCATTAGGATCGCCATTAAATTCTGGCACACATTTAAGATAGTCATTCTTAAATTGAGGCATAATTCTAGTCGTATTTTGATTTGGTTGCACTGCTTGATTTGACTGCATAACTTGATTTATATTTAAATTTAAAATAGTATTTTGATTTTCTTCAAGAATTTGAAGGAAGTTTGAAGGATTTTGTGAGTCAGTTGAAGAGCTTTCTAATTTCAAATTTTCCAAAATATCACTTAAATCTTCTACAGACATGGATTGTACTTACATTAAACTAAATGCGACGTAGAGCATCTTCTATAAGGTTAACGTTCGGTTCGGCGATTCGGTCCTCTCCAAGTACGTTTCCCTTGCAAGACTGGACGATTTGTGTTCCAATCCTCGATGAATAATTGCTATTGTGTGCTGCTTTCAGGTCTGCGATAGACAGGGTTTCTTGAGTTTTGAAGAGCCACTCCGAAACAACATCTCCAGTCAATAAAATTCACCAATGTTCGATATTTCGGCTAATTGATGAATCGAAAAACTATACGTTCGATACGCGTAGTCCCGAAATTATCCTACCGACTGCGCCACTAACAATATACAGCTCCGTAGTCGCCTTTTTAAAAAGAATTTTTAAAGTTTTATAACAAAATGTCTTTATTTCGGTTTTTATACAGAAGATAATAATTAAATGTTTACTGCTTGAAAGCTTACAATAGACTAACTAACATAAAGCAAAGCAATCCTAGTATTCCGCGAGACGCAGATAACGTCTCGCTGAGTCGGCGGTTTCTTTAAAGATGCAGGGGCGGTGCATGAAGTAATTCATTACGAAAATATAGGTTTTTCAATCCCGTCAGTCTGTCTGTCTGTTGGTGCATTAACTACAAAACAACTTGACTGAGAACAGTCAAATTTGGTAGGTAGCTGACGCTACTGTCAGCGAAGAAATGGTTATACTTTCACTGGACCATCTAAAGGGAATAAATAATGAAAACATTTTTTTTTGCTAAAATTATAAATTTCCACGTTTCATGACATTCTAAACCTATTTCAGAAACAAAAAATTGAAAATTTTTTTACCAACATTTTTTTAAAAAATTTTAAGTATAGCTAAAATATATGGAATTTTTTTTTCTTTGTTCAAATTTAAAATTTCCACATTTCATGGAATTCTAAACCTATTAAAAAAAATAATAATTTTTTTGAAAAAAAAAAATTGTTGAAAATTTTATACAGGGTGATTCACGTAGGCCATTCATTAGAAGTTTTTCAACTTGCAGTTGGATTAGAAACTTGAAATTTGGTATGCAGCCATAATCGATCATGCCCGTTCCATCTAAAATATTTTCAGTCCTCCAACTATACAGGGTGTGCCAAAAATTGGTACCAACTTTCTTATTTTAAATGGAAACCTATATTTTTCTTTAAATGGTTCGATTGGTCTTCTAATTCTGAGTTTAGAGAACCTAAGTTATGTTAACTTATCTATTACAATTTTTGACATATGTCCAATTTTTTGAAAAAAATTGCCGCTGTAGTAGTTTACGAACAAATTTGTATCTCGCAAACCTTTCAAAATTATGAAACCAAATTTGTTTAGCAGTTAACTGGAAGTCCAGGCTAACTTTTGATGTCCCATCGGTGGTCCCATTTTGTACCATATGGGCGCAGTCGATTTTCAAATGTCGCAATGAAAAATTGTCAAAAAGTCAATTTTTTCAAATGGCACCTACTATTTTTTTTCACACCATTCGAAAGAAAATTGAATTTTAGGGTGAGTTACTTAAGCATTCCCTATACCTAACTTCACCCCATATCGAGTTATTCAATTAAAATAAAGAAATACCTTATCTTGCCGAGAGATTCCTTACTTCATCAAGTATGCCATGGAAACAAAAGACAGTTGTAATAATTTTTAAAGAAAAATATGGATTCTTATTTAATTACACACAACACCAACAAATTATTATTAACGAAGAAGAACAATGTTGACGAAATTCTGATGTAAATGTTCAATGTGACCACCATATTTTTGTTCAAATATTCTATTATTCTACTTTCAACAGATTGCGTAGCACATCTTTGCGCCTACCATTTCTGACGCCAAAAATCAATGCAAAATTGAATTTTCGGGCCACTTTTATTAACATTGTGTGTCTATCTACAGTCGTTTTTGAGTTATTGGCATTTTTTTGAAAAAAATGTTTTTTTTTTCTCAAGGGTAGTAGGCTTTGGAAACAATCATTTCATTTCAATTTTTATTCAAAAATCGTATTGCAATAATAAATAATAACAACAAAATAACAACAAATAAACAGATTAACAAAATAATTATTTCAATACAAATGCTCAATGTGTGCACCGTTTTCACTGACAGAATTTCGTCAACATTGTTCTCGTTCGTTAATAATAATTTGTTGGTGTTGTGTGTAATTAAATAAGAATCCATATTTTTCTTTAAAAATTATTACAACTGTCTTTTGTTTCCATGGCATACTTGATGAAGTAAGGAATCTCTAGGCAAGATAAGGTTTTTCTTGATTTTTATTGAATAACTCGATATGGGGTGAAGTTAGGTATCGAGAATACTTAATTAACTCACCCTAAAATTCAATTTTCTTTCGAATGGTGTGAAACAAAATAGTAGGTGCCATTTGAAAAAATTGACTTTTTGACAATTTTTCATTGCGACATTTGAAAATCGGCTGCGCCCATATGGTACAAAATGGGACCACCGATGGGACATCAAAAGTTAGCCTGAACTTCCAGCTAACTGCTAAACAAATTTGGTTTCATAATTTTGAAAGGTTTGCGAGATACAAATTTGTTTGTAAACTACTACAGCGGCAATTTTTTTCAAAAAATTGGACATATGTCAAAAATCGTAATAGATAAGTTAACATAACTTAGGTTCTCTAAACTCAGAATTAGAAGACCAATTGAACCATGTGAAGAAAAATACAGGTTTCCATTTAAAATAAGAAAGTTGGCACCAATTTTTGGCACACCCTGTATAGTTGGAGGACTGAAAATTTTAGATAGAACGGGCATGATCGATTATGGCTGCATACCAAATTTCAAGTTTCTAATCCAACTGCAAGTTGAAAAACTTCTAATGAATGGCCTACGTGAATCACCCTGTATAGAAAAAAATTTTGAAATTTTCAAAATTTTTTATAAAATGGGTGATGGAAAAAATGTTTGCCCAAATTTAAAATTTTTACGTTTTGTGACATTCTAACCTATTTTAAAAAAATGTTTTAAATATTTTGTACAAAATGGATGATGGGTAAAAAATTGTATTAGTCAAGTTTAAAATTTCCACGTTTCATGACATTCTAAACATTTCAAAAAATAAATTTTAGAAAATAAAAAAATTGTGAACATTTTTTTTTAAATAATATCTAAATATATTTCAAGAAAGAAATTTGTTTTGAAAATTTGTTTTTTATTATTTTACCACCACAATAGAATAGATTCTAAAATTTCCACGTTTCATTATATTCTTAACCTATTTCAATATAAAAATATTTTGAAAATAGAAAGAATTCCCACCATTATACAGTAGACAATGGAAAAAAGTTATCAGTTTTTCTCTGTAATGATAGGGCTAACTACATGGCGATTATAATTCTCATATGTCATAAACCTACATTTTTACTTTAAGAACCTCTACATTCGTGTTCGATCGCAGAAATTATACCGACTTTCCTGATTTTCATTTTTTCGTAATCTTCTTAAGAATACGATTATAATATTTTGGGTTTAAAGGAGTAAGTTAGTTCCTTTGACGTTTGTTAGTTTTGAGGTTAAATTTAATTATTCTGAAATTGGATTTAAACAAATCGACAAATAACTTTATGTTTACAGCTTTATCCGAATATTTTTTTGTGTTTTCAAAAACCTGTTTTTTTTTAATTTTCTCGACTAACAAAATAAACAGAAGATATTTGTATTCGCCAGGCTAGGTACTTATTCAGATTTACCGATAAAAAAACAGCAACTATCTGCCTCAAAAAGGTTAGAACTCGTCAGCATTTGGAAGCGGAAGAGAATTTTACGTGATAACTGATGACCCACACATTTTTAAATATTCTAAGCAGCGCCCAACTCAGCATACTGTAATCCTGTAAACTCGATACATTTTTTAAAAACACTTAATAAATGGCCATTCTGGCGTTCGCGATGTTGCCAATATTTGGATGTAATAGCGTATAATACATCATACTAAAATTACTATATATAGACGGATGTATCAACGCACTAACTATTATACAAATGAAGTCGATAGCAGCGCCACTGATATATAGTGGAACTAAAAATTTAATTTGCGGGTGTAGACGTAACTTTTTGACCTCCACACAAAAATTTGAGTATAGGTTTCTGATGGCATCTATAAGCTTATAAAGTTGAAAACAAGGCAAAACGCTGTCACCTCCGAAATCGGATGTAGCAGCGTTATATATGAGGTGACAGCGTGTAGCTAGTACCTACTTTGGATATGACAACGTACTGTGCATACGTATATATATATATATATATATATATATACCTAGGAGGCCACCTGATATGACCTTGATTTGCGATAAGGCGTTCACCATGCAAGTTGTTTAAATATTCCATCACTCTTCTGGAATTATGTGGGGGAGCACTATCTTGTTGGAAAAACAGATTTTGTAAATAGGCAAGAGGAAGTAAGTCAAGAAATTCTGCTGTCTGGTTTTGTAAAAAGAATAAATATCGTTCGCCAGTAAGTGTTCCATCAAACAATATGGGTCCAATTATTCGATCTCCAAGTACTCCAAGCCAACAGTTAAACCCAAATCTTTCCTGAATATTCCCCCGCCCTACTAACCTCGGATTTTCTTGAGCCCAGTACCTAGTATTATTTCTGTTAAACATACCTTGGTTCGTAAATCTACTTTCATCTGAATATAAAATATGAAAAGGAAATCGTATGGAAATGAGGTGTTTAAAACTGTTGGTGAACGATTAAATTCCCATTTAAAAAAACCGAGTTGGTGGGTAAAAATCACATTTAAAAATGTTAAACGCCTCTAGAGAATTAAGTAATGCAATCATATTGCCCTTTTTATTTTTATAGTAACGTAGCACACAAACTAAAATATATTTTGGGCACCACAGCCCTCTGGATTCAGAAATAGATTTTTTGATAAAATTTTTAATGTTTATCAAAAAGTGACCAAAATGGATGTATTGTATTCAAAATTTCCTCTAGATTCCAAAATGTAAAAATATATAGGGTGTTCCATTTAAAAATCGAAAGTTGTGGGCATTTCCGGTCAAACCGGATGTGAACCAAACTTGATTTTTTATTGAAAAGATGGCATTTTAGTCGTGTAATAAGGCCTCCAAATTTCAATTTTCTATTCCAGATATTTTAGGAAATATAGGGGCGAGAGCAGTTCGTATATATTCGTATATATACAGGGTGATTTACGTAGGCCATTCATTAGAAGTTTTTCAACTTGCAATTGGATTAGAAACTTGAAATTTGGTATGCAGCCATAAGCGATCATGCCCGTTCTATCTAAAATATTTTCAGTCCTCCAACTATACAGGGTGTGCCAAAAATTGGTACCAACTTTCTTATTTTAAATAGAAACCTATATTTTTCTTTACATGGTTCGATTGGTCTTCTAATTCTGCGATTAGAGAACCTAAGTTATGTTAGCTTATCTATTACAGTTTTTGACATATGTCCAATTTTTTGAAAAAAATTGCCGCTGTAGTAGTTTACGAACAAATTTGTATCTCGCAAACCTTTCAAAATTATGAAACCAAATTTGTGAAGCAGTTATCTGGAAGTCCAGGCTAACTTTTGATGTCCCACCGGTGGTCCCATTTTGTACCATATGGGCGCAGTCGATTTTCAAATGTCGCAATCAAAAATTGTCAAATAGTCAATTTTTTCAAATGGCACCTAATATTTTTTTTCACACCGTTCGAAAGAAAATTGAATTTTAGGGTGAGTTACTTAAGCATTCCCTATACCTAACTTCACCCCATATCGAGTTATTCAATAAAAATCCAGAAATACCTTATCTTGCCGAGAGATTCCTTACTTCATCAAGTATGCCATGGAAACAAAAGACAGTTGTAATAATTTTTAAAGAAAAATATGGATTCTTATTTAATTACACACAACACTAACAAATTATTATTAACGAACAAGAACAATGTTGACCTTGTCTAGGTTTCTTTCAACTCGAGTAACGTTAACTTATAACCTCTAACTGGTTATTATATTCCTTGAAATATTATGTCACTTGACTGACTTTATAACCTCTCAAGGTTTCTTCTTCTTCTTATTTATTGGATTGACTTTTGTTTATAACCTCCAAATTATTTTTTGAAATTTCCTTGAAATATTTCTATCATTTGATTGACGTTTGAATTTCTTCACCAACGTAAACTTATAACCTCTAACTGGTTATTATCTTCCTTGAAATATCATGTCACTTGACTGACTTTATAACCTCTCAAGGTTTCTTCTTCTTCTTATTTATTGAATTGACTTTTTTTTATAACCTCCAAATTATTTTTTGAAATTTCCTTGATATATTTCTATCACTTGATTCACGTTTGAATTTCTTCACCATAAATAATTGTTAACTGGATTAACAAATACTTCCCTCTTCTAAATCTGCTTTCAGGATAATATTCTTCGTAATACTTTCAAAATTTACTCACTTCTTATATTTAATATACTTCTTGATATCAATATATCTGGATTGTAATATTCTAACCTTCAATTATTTACCACTTTTCTTTTATTATAAATTTATTTATTATTCTTGGATGAATATTTTTCGCTGTTCGCTGTTCAGCGGTCGGTGATCAACTGATTTGTAATATTAAGCCGTTTAATTGGGTTAAATTCCAATGTCTCAATTGTTTTTTTCTATTTTGATCTAACATTTCAAAACTTAATTTTAATTTAATTTTTAAAGTATTCAGTTTTGTTTGTTCTTCATATTAATTGAATACTGTTTCTAATTCTTTAATTTTCCTGATAAATTTCTTATTCTACTTTTTGTTATTAAGTGAATATTTGTAATTACTCGAAATATATTCACATATTAACTACAATTAACAATTCCAAACTCAAATAAATATTAATTAATACATTTAGATGAATAGCAATCATAAACACAAAATGCTAGAAGCTAAAAACACACTGCAGTGTTTCACATTGACAGGTTCATGTATATAATAAACTAAAAACAAGAAATTGATACACCAACAAACATTTAACATCATACTATTAGTCCTTTCTTTCAGCATGATGTGAAATATCATTTACAAAACACCTTTATTCAATGATATTTGAAAACATCTGAAAACTTAAAATGTCATTCATTGTTTTGTAAATATGTATAACAATACATCTTTAAACTTGAAAAAACTTAGAAAGTACCTGGCTTTAACACAAACTTTACTTCAGCCAGTATTTCTCACATGAAAAACTAAATTGGGACGTCAAATTCAGGGATGGCTCTTAATTAAGTTACTTTAGGTAAGTGTCTTTGTATTTACATTAGAATATTTTAAAAGCGATCACTGAAATTTGAGTAATGTTGAAAAGTTCATTTTTATTTACTTTTTTTCTATGACTTTGTTTCAAACCTTTTAAACTTGCTATTCTTAATGTTTTATTTTGTTATAAGGTCTTTTCTTGTCTTGTCTTTTCTATTAAAATTTAATGATTTGTAAAGTTTTCACCATTTAATTACAAGTCTATGGCATATTTTTAACAATTTTGTCTTTTTAGGTATGGAAACCAGCACTTTCCATTTTACAGAACTCTTTTCACCGTGAAGTGTTCTTGAGCAAATATTGTTTCTGTACCACCTCGAAACTTGCTCGTTGCCAACGATGGATTTCCCACACTAATTTTAACTGTTGCACTTGCACAAAAGGAAGGTTACCTTTTCAAGATAGAGTAAGATTTACAAATTTTTATACATTTTAAATTTACAAGTTTCTTAATAACTATTTATTTCTTTGTTATACCCAATTTCATTTTCTTTATGAGTACTTGAAATCACACCAGTTGATTCTTTTAAAATACAAAATATGGAAAGCTGCCTGCTGTTGCTGTTGCTCCTCGTTGCTCGAACTGAACTGACAACTGACGTTCTCTGCGGCTCCTTATATACGTTGTGGGGTGGGGCGCACCTGCGCACTTGGCTGCGTGTTACTGGCCCTCTTCTCTCTGTTGGAGGCGTAGCGGGCGCCTGAGCTAACCCGACAAGAGGCCTCACTGAAACGTCACGTTTCACGTGACTTCTCGTTGAAGGTCGTGTATCCTCGAAACAAATACCAGCCGGAAGATTTATACCTAATTAAAGGAAACTCTCGTGCCAGCCGTCTCAGGCCACTTGCATACTGCAGTTTCGTGCTGCTGGCGCTCGTCAGTGCAAGGCTTCCCGAGAGCATATTTATAGATAATAACGTACAACACCAGGGTGTTAAAATCACTAAGCTTTTGCACAAGCGGTACATTTACGTATGCTAATGCATGTTGACATCAGAGTGTTAAAATCACTAGGGATTTGCGCTAACAATACATTTACGTACCTACGTTTATGGTTGTTGACACTAGTATTAAAATATGCAAGCGCTTGATGTGCAAATTTTGACCCTTGGACCTTGATCTCGCGTGGTGATGCAGACAGATATTTTTGTTCTATTTTTAAAGGTACCCTACAGTCCACCTTTATTCTCAAATTAGAAATAATTTATTATTAAATCATGTTAGAGTGACTTGAAGACAAATTCAAGCGAAATAAGTTATGAAAATATCAACGTTTTTATTTTTAGAGTACAAAGGTGCACTTCAAAGCGTAGATCATATAGACAATTTTCAACTGAAGTTTTTTATCATTTTGTGCCTTTTATTCTTTTCCTGTTAAGTCGAAAAGTAAGCTTTATGTGGACAATCTGTTTGTACCAATTAGCCACAGGCGTGGCATGAAAATAATTTGATATCTTAAATAGTAACGAGGACATACATACATATAGAGTGGGCCACTTAAAACAGGCACACTGTATATAAATTAAGTGTTTAATAGATATTGGAGAATTATTATTTACGCCTTCATTCTTAATGACATACCAAAACTAGCATTAAATATTAAATAGGTTTCAGTGCGTTCCAAGCTAAGTTAAAATTATTTACTCCTACATGTATCATATTTCCTCGTTCTCTATACTGCATGCATTACAAAGCCTTAAATTATGTTAATACTTTAGATACTTTAGTGTCCTAGATTTTTCCATGTTTTATATGGTTTAATAACAAATCAAAACGGGCTAATTAACCCAAATATTCAGATATTCACATCAATATTAGCAGAATAGAATTTAATCACTTATATAGTTTCTCATTTGAATTCTGTTATTTATTATGTAATAGTCAAGCATTAATGATAAAAAACATTCAAAAACATAATTAACTTGAGGATTTTGTTGACAAAAGGAGAAAGCATTTAATTTTTTTTTTCAGAGAGAAGCAAGTATATGAATGATTTTTCAGAACTAATTTATCCGAAAATACATATATATATATTAAGTAGAAGTTGCAGTTGAGATGATGATCACAAGCGTATTTCAATCAATGTAATGATGCATTTCTAAGCATAAAAAGTGTATCTAAACGCAAGAAATTAAGGAAATTTTTATGTTAGTGATAACTGAATTTGAAAAATATTTGCTGTTTCTTTAATATGTATTATATGTCTGAGTTGAGACTATAGCAAATTAAAATCATAAAAAATGTTACTATGTAAATAATCAATTTTAAAATTCGATTTTTATGTAAGCAAATCCACCTGATGAAAATACTGTGATATTAACTTGATATCACTTTGACGTTACTAATCTGCCCTGAACCGTACAACTTACGCTTTTATATTTAAGAGTGGGTATGCCTCGACAAGATGCTAAAATTTGCATCCGGGTAGCTGAAACGGAAACTCCAGTGGGCGGTCCTTTAAAAATGATAAGATGTTATTTTATGTCTTTATGTAGTAAATATAAATGAATGACCGTGATTCAACTTACGATATGCTCGTAAATAGTTCATGAGTTGTATACAGTGTGAACCTAAAGAAACGTATAAAATTCATATCTTTGGTATGTGCCATTTTTCAAAAAAATCCTCGAACAGGTCGATTTTAGTTTTGTAAACACTACATTTTGTCACTATACCAAAATTTATGACGTCATTGGTTTTTGAGTTATGACGCCATCAAACATTTTTTTTTAATGGAAACAGACATTTTTGTTTACTGGTTTTGGTGGTATATTCCTATAGCTTCCCGGTGATATAAAAAAATAATATTACCTGAGCCATTCTTTTGGAAAAATGACATTTTATGTAAAAATAGCTCACCTTTCCCAAATTCATGAGTAATGTTCCACTTTCTTATGGACTGATAAATCTTGTTGCCTACATTTTTGTTTTAACTAGCATGAAAACATTTGGCATTAAAAACAAAACAAAGAAATTAATAAAAAACAATCACCTTAACAACAGAGAGATACAGGCTTTTTGTGTAAAGTATTGATAACTTTTTTATTCCTGATACATGTTGAACCTCACTTTGGCGACATTTCTGAGACAGTGTAAAACTAGCGAATGCAATGTCACGTTTAAGTGAAAGAGAACGCATAAAAGTTTTGATGAGGGTTGTAATAGGCTGAGAACTCATCAGGAAACATGTGATGTTTTCAATGCCAAGTATCCTGAAAAGCAAATTTCTAGATCCTCTGTAAGTAGATTGGTGGCTAGATATGATGAATCTGGCAGTGTAGCCGACCTCCTTCGATCTGATCGCCGTAGCACAAGCAACGAAACCGAATTAAACATTCTTCTAGAAAGTAAGGAAAACCACAATCTTTCGACAAGGCAGCTGGCTTTAAATCATAACGTGAGTCAAACTTCTGTTGTACGTCCATTGAAAAAAGAAAAATACCATTCATACAAAGTGCAATTAATCCACGAATTGAATGAGGACGATCCAGATCGGCGCTTACAGTTTTGTGAACAGTTGATGACCTTGTGCGATGAAAACCAAAATTTTTTGAAAGAACGTTGTCTTTTCTGATGAAGCTACATTTTTTTTAAAGGGGACTGTACTTCGGCATAACTGTAGGTATTGGTCACGCGAAAATTCTTATTGGACTCAAGCCCATACACAGCGACGAGGCAAAGTAAATGTGTGGCAAGTATGATTGGTGATCGTTTATTGGGACCTTTTTTTTAAGAAAATCTTACGGTCTCAAGATATTTACAGTTTTGCGAGTTGAGTTAGTTCCAGCCTTAGCAGTTATGTTTCCGAACAATGAAGATGAAGATATTCCTGCTGAAAACGTCTGGTTTCAGCAAGACGGGGCCCACCTCATTTTGTGATAGCAGTGTGTCAGTTTTTAGGTGACAATTTTACTGGAAGGTGGATAGGTCGTCGAGGTCCGATTGAGTGGCCCTCGCGTTCACCAGATATAACCCCCTAGACTTTTATCTTTGGGGTTACTTAAAGTTAAGGGTGTATTTTAACAGACCGGATACCATAGAAGAATTGAAAGACAGAATTGGCTTGGAGATGAGACGAATTGCCCATGAGATGATTCAGCTTGCAAAGTGTCAACGGCCAATGCCAAATGATTGGAGGGTCGCAATTTGTGCAATGGAAATGATTTTTTACTCACAATTACTTATGTAAGGTATCAATCAATAAAAATATTGTTTCCTAAAGAATGGCTTAGGTAATGTGTTTTTTTTCATATCACCAGAAAGCTAAAGGAATATACCACCAAAAACAGTAAACAAAAATATCTGTTTCCGTTAAAAAAAATGTGATGACGTCATAACTCAAAAACCAATGACGTCATAAATTTTGATACAGTGACAAAATGTAGCATTTACAAAACTAAAATCGACCTGTTCTAGGATTTTTTGATAAATGACACATACTAAAGATATAAATTTTGTGCGTTTCTTTAGGTTCACACTGTATAAATTCTACCTGGGAAAGCCCAAAAGTTACGCCGACATATCTATCCTATCATTTTAACCTAAATGCGTTTTTAACATATTATTCCTCAATTAAATACAGTATTTATAATTTAAGGGGCTAGGAATTTCCCAAGAATTTTAATTTGTAATATGGAGCATACGAGTATATCTATAATTTTGCATGATGGAAAAATTATTCAATACTTAGTAATCTGCATTAATTAATAATAATCATCAATAAGGAAATAATAGTATTAAATAAGAGGAATGAAAGAGTTGATGAGGTCCGATAAAAATTATAAACAAAAATTAGTGGTATGTAAGATTGCAGCTACGGACACACGTTTCATAGCTATTGCTCCTCATCAGTGTAGCATAGCACAAAGAATGTTGTTATATGAAAAGCAAGACCAACAAAGGTAGGAAAGCACAATACACAGTAAGTACTCTATTTTGTACCTTCATACCTCATGTGCCATATATGAAGAGCAGTAATTCCGAAATACGTGTCCGCAGCTGCAGTCTTGTTTGTTATTGGGGGTATAGCACTAAGTCCTGTTTATAACTAAATAGAAAACTTGTTAACATTTTAATGTTATTTAGTTTTCGTATGTGTAAAGCTTTAGTTGTCACACCATTCAACAAATCAAAATTTAAACTCTTGGATCCTCAGGGGATTCCTCAGGACTTCTTGAATTTTTATTTTGTAGTCTCCCTCAAATAATGGTAGTATACCAATAAACAAAAATTATCAACCATTGTAAAATAAAAAATTTACACCACGCAAGTTGTTTTATGCAATAAGTGTTATGTATATAGTATTAGTGCATCTACAGACACTCGTTTTAGAGCTATTGCTCCTCATCAGCGTAGCATAGCATAAAGAATGTTGTTATATGAAAAGCAAGACCAACAAAGTTAGGAAAGCACAGTACAGAGTAGGTACTCTATTTTGTACCTTCATACCTCATGTGCCATATTATATGAAGAGCAGTAATTTCGAAATACCTGTCCGCAGCTGCAGTCTTCTTTGTTATTGGGGGTATAGCACTAATTCTTGTTTATAACTAAATATAAAACTTGTTAACATTTTAATGTTATTTAGTTTTCGTATGTGTAAAGCTTTAGTTGTCACACCATTCAACAAATCACAATTTAAACCCATGGATCCTCAGGGGATTCCTCAGGAATTTTTATTTTGTAGTCTCCCTCAAATAATGGTAGTTTACCAATAAACAAACATTTTTAACCATTGTTAAAATAAAAAATATACACCACGCAAGTTGTTTTATGCAATAAGTGTTATATATATAGTATTAGTTATTTATTGGTTTAATTTGTCTATACGCAATTTTTTTAAAAGCTGTTAATCCACGCAAGTTGTTTTATGCAATAAGTGTTATGTATATAGTATTAGTCATTTATTGGTCTAATTTGTCTATGCGCATTTTTTTTAAAGTTCTTAAACTTAGAAAAAAAGTTTCAAATAAAAAAGTTGTCTCCATATTTATTTCTTCTTAGCATGGACTTAAACGGTATGCCGTTCGTTAACTGACCCCTGCAAATGCTCACATTTTATCGACATTGTTTTTGAAAAAAAGTCGTATTTTTCACAATTATTAAAATTTGACCTTCATATTACCACAGTTCAATATGTAGTGATGACATAGTAAAATTGAGATCCATTAATGTTTTCGTTTTTTTGAATTATGGCAAGTTGAAGACAAAAATTGTTATTTTCTAATTTTAATTATTATTGTTATGCATCCAATAGACGCCGAGAATAAGAGAAATGGTCCGCAGAAAGTCAGTGATAAGTAATTATTTATAATCATTAAACTATCCAATGGATCATTTTGAAATTCAGTAGTTGTCAACACCGTCGGCACTCATTCTCCCAATTTTAGGCAGGCTGTCGGTAGCCATGGCACTCGCGGTAATATAATTGGAGCCCCGCAAGTGCGTCTGGTTGGAGTTACGCAGGCACCGCAGGCAAGGCAGTCTCTTCGGCAGTCTCGGCATTTCGTGTTCTTTCTACAAGTAGTTGACCTCTCAGGTACTGTTTTGATAGTATTATGGTATAAAATAAAAATTTCTTTACAGTCCTAAACAAAAGTTTGAAGGCGTAAATGTAGCAAGCAAATGTCAATTTTTCGAAGTCAGTAACAAGTAAGTATATCGAGAATAAATAAAGATCAAGGATACAGGCAACCTTTTATTTGAAACTTTACTTTCTAGGAGTAGTAGTCCTCGACAAAAATCACATATCAAGGGATTGACCAATGAACTAATGTTATATATATACTTAGCACATATCACATATTTGCACATATTAGATAAAATAACTTGCCTGGTGTACACTTTTAGTTTTACCAGTTATTATTCATATTTTCTTAAAAAATATATGGATGAGGGAGAACTTATAAATTTGCTTTTATAGTAGGTAAAAGTTTAATGGATGTTTTAAACTAAACCCCGCATCAAAATTTCATTAATAGCTTTAGACATAATAGGTTATTTCTCAGAAATATCGATATCTCTGGTTTTACTGGTGAGATTTTAAAAATCCAAAGCCACAATTATTTGTTTCAATGAAATTTAATAGTACATTTTTTAAAAACACAAATTCCAGAGCGACACTAAAAATTTGTAATATTTCCAAAGTGAAAAAAGAGGGTTATAATTTGTATTCAAAAATGTTCTCTCTACAATTTTTTAAAGCAGAGATAAAACCTGCAACTTGAGTCTTAGAACGTCTACATTGGTGCGCGATCTCAAAAAGAAAATATTTTCAATATCGGTCCACATCACCTTCTGGACAATACTTTTAGCTCTGATTTGTTAAATTTTCACGAAAGTTGCTTTTTTTTATATTTTTTCAAGAAAAAAATTATTACGAAAAATCCTGTTTTTTCAAAATTCCCTTGGCTGTAGATACTTATTCAGAATCATGGTATCTAGCGGCCTTTTACCTCAATTTGACGCAATTCGTTCTGTTTTCGTCTCTAACGCTTGGTCTATTAATGCAACAAACTGATGCGTGTGACTTGTTGAGAAAATGGGATAGATATGCGCTTTACTTTTGTGTTTCTAACTCCTTGAATTGCCAATCGCATTGCCCCTTATAATTCTATATTCATGTGTTTACGACAAGAAGATATCTTTAAAAATTAATATCAACTGTATTGCTCAATAAATATACAAATATACCAGCATATCATCATTTTAAAAAGAAAAAATGAAATACAATTAAACATTATTGTTAGTGCATGGGTGACTACATATAACTAGTTACAATATTGTGATAATTTCGGTACTTGTAGTATAATCAAAGAGTAGAGTACCTATTAAGTATAATAATAAATTAATGGAATTTTATATTTTATTGGGCTTCCCGTGTTATTAGAAATGATTTGGTTTAATTTCTTGTTTCACTCCCTCGTTATATTTTCTCATTTACAAAATAATCCCGGGTGAAGGGCGGAGCTTAAACTATAACAAATCCAGAGGGAGCTCGTATCAGTGTAATATTTGTTGCAAAATGTGCGTTTGCACGGTTCCGTGTTATACATGTTCTTGCAAAAAGCATCATGTGTTTTGGAAAAACAAAAATAGTACGATACACAGAAAACATGAATGAAGGTTTGTATTGAGTCCTTTTTCTCATATTTTGATTCTAAATATTTAAAAAAAAAATAACAAAATCTCGCAATTTACCGCTAATTATAACAAATCTTATTAATTAATACAAAATTTCTTCAAAATATTAAAACGATACAAATCTAGATTGATATGTTTTCTTCTATTTTTCGCTTGTACAAATTTCTTAATTGCAATGGTCTAATTATAATCTGTCGGGCACGGTGCGGCGTTTTAGACTAATTTATTTCTGATTTTTAGACAGCATGCCCACCTAATGATTATTTATTGATTAAAATGATGGGGCAGTGACTTTGTACCGGCTTAGCTCATTAATCTATTAATTACGTCATTTCTGTTTAACACATCAACACTTCCACTTCGTGACATATAATACTGTTGTACAGTTAATTTGCTCAATTGACCGCCGCCAAAGCTTTTAGTTTAGTTCAATTTAATAATTATTTTGTACCTTTTGGTAACTTTTATATTTCCTTCTTTTAGTGTGTTCTTTTAAATACCAAGTTTGTTTTAAAAATAGCTTTTATATGTAATTTTATTTTTACTTTTTAGACTTTACTTAACTTGCAGAGAGACAGACAAAACTTTTTCATTTGATACCGTCAACGGGGTTGTGAAGAAAAAGTAATCATATTGGGTTTAGAATGATGTCACATTTCATTTGATACATATATCAAGGGGAAGAAAAAGGAAAAAGGAAAAAGGAAAAAAGGAAGAAAAAAGAATACACGAGTGGAAAATTTTTTATTGCAAGATTTGTAGCAGATGCTGTTTGTAAAAGATTTTAATAAATAACAATATTTGAAATAAATATGAATAATTAAAGTAAGAATATTGTACAATACACTCGACCAATATACCCGATTCATGTTTTAACAGCCAATTTAGCAACTGCACTTTTATCATAATCAAATAATGCTGATTTGACCGGTGAAACTCGCGTTGAGCATAGTGCTGTAAGGTTAACTTATCGAAAAGTGTTATTTTGGGTATATATCTTCTTGCTAAGAAGTTTTTGTAAATGATAAACAGTATCCACTTGACCCCGATTATTCACTATATTAGATATCACTCTGAATATCTGAGCAAGATTTGAAATCGTTGACCTTTTTTAATAAAGCCATGTTGATGTAGTGAAATCAACGGTTTTACTTGTGGAAATAAGTACGCATGCACACACGTTCACGAAAGTTTTGTTAAGTTGTACAAGATAGTCATAATTAACGTTTAACATTCCTAACTTTTTGATATTATTACTATAAGACTATGTATATTATACAATCTTTAACAACACATATCAAACTAGCATTATACCAAAACCAGGCATCTACGTCAGTTTCCTTGCTACATTTATAAAATAAGTTTCGTTAAAGCTATTTTTGCTTATACATACAAGGAAAACTACTGTTGTAGAGAGAACTCTGCGTTTATTTGAGCCGTGAGACATCCTTATATAGATATAGGTTAATCCTTGCATCTTTTTCTGGAATTGGGGAATTACAATTGAACCTATTTTGTTTCTTGTGTAAAACCGAACACTTTATTATACAGGTTATTCTTACTAATTTGTTCTGAAATTTTGGAGTTACAATTGAACCTATTTTATTTCGCATGTAAAACCGAGGGTTTCAATATCTTCAATTTAAATTGACGATCCTATATTCCCTGCAATAATATCCTATTTGTTAAACGGTAAGTTTGATAGATATACTCATTTACTTATGACTCTTGTAATATTATTATATTTCATGAACTTATCGGACTATAGTTCAATAGCATCCTACCAGAAAAAACATGTAATTTTTCTACAATTCTTATTATCAGGGGAAAATTGCTTTGACGTTAATATTTTTGAATAGACTAATAATAACATTTTTACTAATACTTGGTTGGTATTCCGTATAAAAACTAATTATTAATTAATAAAGTAGTGGCTAGGGAATGCACTCACTCCATTAGCTCAGTGTTGCCGACATTTAATTTTTGTTATATACTGGTTATTTTGCGTTTTTTAGTCTCACATTTTTATCCTTGGAGGTAAGTTTACTATTTTATTTTTTGATTTTTCTCACTTAAAAATTAATTAATAATTATTTATTATTAAAGCTAGATATATTTTGTTTTTATTATTTTCGTTAATATTTTTTTGTAGTGTTTTCTATTAAGTAATATTTCCTTTTTATTTTCGCTGTTCTTTTCTTTGTTTTTTTTTTTAAGAAATAAACGAGGACACTGTTTTGACTAGGGGTCTGCCTAGTCTTACTCACAAACAAGAAGGACCTCGGAATGATTCGGGTTACATTAGGGAAAACAAGAGGATAACTTAAAACTATATTACAAGTAATTTACTATCTAGTCTGTGCTATATTACAATTTTATTCCTAGAATAAAAACTAATTGGAAAGAAAGTCAATGGAAATAAAACTATAATTAAATAAATCAAATTGATTTATTACTCCACGTATTTAAAGAAACACATTATATCAACATAATTTAATAAGAGTTTTAACAAAATTAGTTAGATTAGTTGATAAAATTTCACTGGAAAATGTTATCATTACTGTATTTGATTATAAACATAAGAGATAAAAAATATATGTCTCAAATGATGAGAATTCTTTTAATTAATTAAAACCCAACCTAGATTAATTAAATAGGAAGATAATACTTTCTATTAAACAAGAAGTTAAGCGTATGTTTAATGTAATTCACATAAATTACACCTGTAGGTCGCTTTCAATGTCCAGATAAAATAAAACGAGAACGGAACTTCTTTTTCTATATATAAATCGTGAAAGTTTTTCTTATTTTTTATAACAGAAAAGACGACAAAAGAAAGTGGATTAATAAACCGTGAGATTTTTTTATCTAATCTCTCATGAAATTAAACAGTGATGTTCATTTTTTAGAGCTAATAACAAACAGAAAATGAAGATGCACTTAAGTGGCGTAATAGAAACTGTTACTTTCATTGATATTTTGATTGGTCATGAGCCTAATAATATATAATACATTGATAACTACTATTGCATAATATGTTTTCTTTTAATGTTACGTCCTATTGCAGTCTTACACTTGTAGTTAAAATATGAAGTACAAAACACTTTTTTTAAGATAAAATTACTATATAAGAATTAGTATGTATACAGGTAATTTTCATCGTATGATTGAAAATTTAACATAATCATAAAAAAAAAAACAGGATTTATTCGACACTGCTGGTTAGTTGTATTTAACCTTTAATTTTTTGGATAGGGAAATCAATCAATCAATATATGGTTTTTAGAAATTAATACATAATTTATTTGCGAAAACGTTAATTTTGTCGGATATTTTTAATTTGAAATATGTTATCTTTGACAGGGTGTGAAAAGAAGAATGTTTTTTTTTACAAAATATTACAACTACCGAGATTCCACAAAACACTTTTGTATTTTTAATGCGCATTTTTTAATCGCTAGTTTATGGGAGTCGGAGTTGGAGTTTGTGGGAGGGCAGTTACAAGGCGTGACCGCAGCACCTAAGCCCAATTGGACCCCTTGTACATCCTCCAGAGGGATACAAGATTCCACCTAGACCTCCAATCATCCTAATCTTGTGAAGAAGGTGGTGATTCTGCCTAGGGGAATATCCCTCAAGTCGGCCAAAGTAGGCCAACGTTCGCCCAGAATGGATTCTCTGATAGAGGAGACTGCCGTGTACTCACAGAGTACATGTTGGACAGTCTCGTCTTCTTGTTCATAACCTCTGCATAGGGGTGTGTCGTTTAGCTTCATGTTATAAAGTTGCTTTCTCAGGTGGCAGTGACCAGTAAGAATTATTCTCACGAAGCGCAGGTTCTTCCTGGACATTGCAAGTTAGGTCATCGTTGTATCCTTGTACGGGGTATCTAATCAGAGGACGTTTTCTTTATTTCAACATTTTTTTCTGGTTGAAACCATCTGTGATGGATATGGTGGAATGACGTCATCAACTGATGAACACACCAGTTTAGCAATAAAAGAATAGTTTTGCTGGTTTTATCCTAACCTAACAGCTTGTTTACTTTAGCTGCTTTCGTTCAGCAGAGTGATTCGTAACCATAACGTACATGTTTCATGTGTTGTCTCTGCCCCTACCATGCAATTTTGTATGATCATATGATCATTGTTCATTGAAATACTATTCATTATGTTCACTGCAAACGAAAGCAGCTTTTGTATCATATGATTCAAAGAGTTTAATAACTAGAGAAGACAAGCTGGCGATTTGCCGGGAGTCGCGGTTTGGTTGCCTTGGAGACGGTAGGCTCTTCGTCCTTGTCGCACACCCGGCACACCTCGTACCCTCTCTTTCCACTATTTTACAAAGCAACACAGCTCTTTGATTTCCAACAAATAACATCAAATGTCGTCAATCGTCACCACCCCTCATGTACCATGCGACAAAAAGAGAACGAACCGTGTGAGAGGGATGAGAAGCCTACAGCCTCCCGCTGCTTATACATTACGCTTATGGAGCTTGTCTCCTCTATTTGTTAAACTCTTTGATATGATTACTGTTCATTGTTGTTTCATCCCACAGTTTTTTAAATCTTATGTGGGTGTTTTCTTTAATCATTGGCATTATTGCTGAGGTTGGTAGTATGTTAGAAGGGCCAGTATACTTAGACTCGCTACCTTCTCAGCCAAACAGTCAGCTTTCTTGTTGCCTCTGCACTGTGCATGCCCTTTGACCCAGCATGTAATGACACTGTTCGTGCTGGAGGCGTCCACAAGTGCTTGATGGCATTCCCACACTGACCCTGTTGCTATTTTGTGTCTCTCTAAGGCCAGTAGTGATTGTCTACTATCAGTGTAGATTTCGGTTATTTTTCCCGTTATTTGTCTACGGGAAATTTCTGCTATGGTTATTCCCGCCAGTTCTGTTTGTATTGTACTGGCTTGTTTGTGCATAGCCCATTTGATTTGAATTTGTAGATTCCTGGAGTATACCCCTCAACCTGTTCCTTCTTTCTTTTTCGATTCGTCTGTAAAAATATTAACTGTTCCTTCACTGACAGTCTCATTGCTACTGTTGGTGCTATGGTTATTTCCGCCAGTTCTGTTTGTATTATACTGGCTTCTTTGTCCATAGTTCATTTGATTTGAATTTGTAGATTCCTGGAGTATACCCCACAACCTGTTCCTTCTTTCTTTTTTGATCCGTCTGTGAAAATATTAACTGTTCCTTCACTGACAGTCTCATTGCTACTGTTGGTGTATATTGCATAAGGTCCATCAAAGATGAACTGTGGAGAAATACCACCTACACGTACCTGCAGAAGTGGCATCTGTTTGATTGCCTCATTTCACAGCTGGCACCTGGTCGCTCCATATCCCATGTTTGGCTGTATACCAACGAATTTGAGGCGTGCCATAATAGTTAGGGCCACCTCTTCTAGATATATGTATAGTGGTGGAAGGCACATCATCACTTCCATTACTCTTGTTGGTATCATTCTCATAGCTCCAATTGTATTTAGACAGGCTACTCGTTGTACCTGGCTGAGCTTATGTTTCTTTAGAGTCTACTGGCTTTTAGGCCACCAGACAATGGCTCCATAGGCTATCATCGGTCTTATAATAGCAGTGTAAATCCACACAACCACTCTGGGTTTCATTCCCCAGGTTTTCGCTATGGTTCTGCGGCACTGCTCAAAAGAGATGTAAGCCTTCTTTAGTATTCTGTCTAAATGAAGATTCCAAGTTAGTTTGGCATCAAAAGCTACTCCAGGTATTTTATTTCTGATGCGAAAATTAGTGTGATGTTTAGGTGAACGGGTACCGTCATTGGCCCCAATTTCCTTTTTCTTGTGAAGAGGACCAGCTCTATCTTCCTGAGGTTAAATAACAGAGAGTGTTCTCTACACCATCTTTCGATTATTCTCAGGGTCATGTGCATTCGATCACGGAGGACTCCTTCGGATTTACCACTAAGCAGTATCGTTAAATCGTCTGCGTATGCAATTGTGTGGAATTCCTTGGAGTTGAGGCGGCGCAGGAGGCTGTCAAGAACTAAGTTCCACAGAAGCAGTGATAAGACACCCTCTGTGGACAGCCTCTGGCAACCATTCGTCTAACAGCGATGTCTCCCTCACTGATCTGTACAGCCCTTTTTGAGAGCATGTTGGATATCCAGCCACTTACGATCAAAAATACTCAAAAATACCTTCTATGTCTATGAAGACAGACACTGATCATTTTCCAAAAAAGCTTTTAATCCGACCACTGACCGCATGAAGGGCGGTGTAGGTGGATCTGCCTGGGGTGTATGCACGCTGATTGGGATGTGTAGGATTAGCAGTGATTGGAACATCCCTCACATAGCTATCCATCGCCTTGAGAAGGAACGAGGTCAAGCTAATGGGTCGATATGCTTTGGGGGTAGTATAGTCCATCCTTCCTGCCTTTGTTATGAGCACTACTTTGACTTCTCACCACACCTTCGGAATATAAAGGTATGCTAGGCACATCCTGAATATTACTGTCAGGTGCGGCATTATTTCATCCAGATCCCATTGTAAAAGGGCTGGATGAATGCAGTCAGTATCTGGCAATTTGAAGGGAGAAGCCCAGTTTTGCCCATTTAATTCTGTTTTCACTCACTATTTGTTTGGTAGTTTGCCAATCCAGTTCGGTGGGTTGAGTGTCGGTTTCATTTGGCCATTCCTTCCGATCTGTCACTACAGATTCTGGGAAATGAGTTTCCATAAGCACCTCTAGACTTTCATGTAGGTCGTTGGTGCTGGTACCAGTATCGTTTTTCAGTAGACCTAGGTGATTGTCTTTGCCTTTGTCAAGTATTTTATGCAGCCTAGCAGCCTGCGAGTAATCCTCGACTTCTTCACAATAGGCTCTCCACGCTTTTCTTTGTCTCTGCCTGATTTGTTTTTTAAACTCTCTTTGATTGGTTTCTAAAATCGTTCTCCCTGAGTTAACGTCGATATTTATCTCTGTCAGTGTCTCTGGGGTTCCTAAGGAGTTTTCTTGGTGCTTTGGTTAATTTAATGCCGAATTCAATCCAGCGATGGTCTGACATTGAAGCAGCGTCACACATGCCAGTTTTGGATCGAATTGGATATACAGTTTGTAGTTTAGGTGATAGCTACTATGGTTTGAGTTCTATAGTTAATACATGTCGGTGTACAACCTTAGCTAATTATATTAAGGTTATTAACCCATTTAAATATATTTTTTATATATATATATTTTTTAAGGTTATTACCGGTTATTTAGTCATAAAGTGACTTACCCCTAGCATTGTTGTCCTTGTTGCCCCAGGTTACATAGTGAGCGTTGACATCCCATGATTAGTTCTCATTTCTAGGCGAGGCAATGAGTTACCAGGTTCTCCATTTCCCTTGTCGGCCGTGATGTTGCCTGATCCTGGGGGAGATACACCGATGCTATAACGTCTGTTGTTGATTTGCCTGCTACTGCATATTCCCCCCTCACGGCCGTGAGATCAGAGTTTGAAAGGTGTTGTAATGGCTGGATTTTGATGTGCCAAGGGATATAGATCGCTGTCCTCGGCGTCACTGTTGATGAACTGAAAGTAACTATATTTAGTCTTGTTAAACCAGACGTTTTTTAATTACCCAGGGTTCTTGGATTCGAACCAGTGTATCCTGCTCCACATCGAGTCGTCGGCACAATGTTGTCGTTGCCGCTCTGCTGTGTTGCAGGTTACACTGGACTACTTTTACCTTATTTAATAGTAGCTCCGTGAAGGGAAAGCGGAGTAAATAAATTTAGTTGGTTCTAACCTCCGTTTCCATCCTGTTGGTGGGCTGAGTGTCCTCTTCCTTGGCTGGTTTTACCCTGAGCGTAAGAGATTGAAAGATGTAATGCAGTCTCATTGATCTTGCTCTACTCCGAAGATGAGTAGGAGTCCCCGTGGGTTTGCTTTGGCCTCGTGGTGAAAAAGGCACTACCGGCGCACACTCACCATGGGGTTCTGACCCACCAGGAGACCAATCACCATTTCTTTCTCCTCGTGGTCGCTTTCGGCTTCCACCGAGATCCAGAGAGTGACTTTGGTCAACCTAGGCTGTTGGTCAAGACGCATTACGGCGAGTGCGGCACTTTCCCAGTGCCTCAGGTTAGCCACGGATTTCGTTAGCCATTCTAACGTGTGCTCGTCTTCGCAGACAATTCTGATAATTTCATCAGAATATGTCCACGAGCGAAACGCTGGTGGCTTTGTTGTTGTGCTTCCGGGAGTAAAGAAGATGCACTTATCCAGTTCTCCCTTCAGCATCTTTTTGTCAATTATAGCTACCTTAAGGTGGCTTAAGGCAGCTTCTCTGTATCTGATCGAGGGGGTAGAGGTGGACTCTGGTCTAGGGTTTTCCTGAATGGTTGTGGGTGCCTTCCAGAAGGTGCCATACCTTTGGAGGGCACAGCTTTGGTTGGAGGCTGTCTCGGAGCTGGGAGCGTCGACGACGACGAGGGGCACGTGGTTCCTCTTCGCGCGCTCTCCTCCTCCTTTTGGCCTCGGCCTCGCTGATCCTTTTTGAGATTCTTTCCATCCCTCAGAGGCGGATTCAGCTGTTAACTTGTTCTGTGGCGAGCGTTGTCGTTCTGCCGCAGACTGTGTGTGTTGTGGTGAGCCCGTGCGATCACCAAGGATACCAGATGGATATAGCCCTCAGAGACAGACAACGCTGTGAGAGGGTGGTGTAAACCTGATTGCCGAGCCCATCGACAGCCAGAAAAAAATTTTCTTTAGAATCTATATAAAACAGCATGGTAGAATACTTCCTATCGAAATTGGCATAGGGCGATCGTCAGAGGCGTGTAAATTGTCGCGTTATATAAATTGCGTGTTACATGAACTGTATTTAATTAGTATTTTAGAGCAAATTGTTATTAAGGTTTCTATTAAGCACACGAAAATTCACAGATGTACAAGGTATAAAATCTATTGTATCTTGAGCCGCTGAATCCGATTCCGCTGTCAGAATTACTCCATCACGTCAGAATTTTTCCCTAACCTTAAAAAATTACTAGAAATCAGTATAAATTTTAGTTAGGAATTGATTAGGAAAAATCCTGAAGTGATTGTGAAATGTTACGGGGGCATCAGATTCAGTGGCTCAAAATACAGGGGGTATCAAGGTCTTCCCAAATGTACATGTGTGTGTATCAGAGCGTACGGGCACACACACAAAAGAAAGGTCATCTTGACATGACGAAGCAATTCTGACTGCGTGTATCGGATTCAGCAGGTCGAAATACAGGGAGGGGCATGAGGCTCCGCTCAAAAATACATGACCATTTTTATGTGTGCCTGTATTATTGGCAGTAATAGGAACCTACAGCATTAAATAAGTTGTAAAATATTTTTATGTTTTTCATATTTTTTTTTCATATCTAATTCACATTTAGTATAACTGGGATGATACTGAATAAGAATGTAAAATCAAAAGTTCTATTAATAAATCACCAATATAGTTTTTGAAGAGCCGTCCCAAAATTTCCCCACAAGGGTGGCACGCCACTGAGCAACATCAAGGTTAATTATCTTCATTCCAGATATGCAAGGGTGTACTCATGAAAACTGAAACAGTGCATATATGCTCTATATTACTAGGAATTTAGGGGTAAAGTTTAACTACGGTTTTTACTTCCCTCGGAAAGCATTCTCTGAGATTTCGTTGGATTTTCACGTTTCAATCAATGTAGATTATAAAGATAAGGGTCTCTCAATTCCACCAGATTGTGTGTTTATCTGTCTGTAGGCCTGGAGTATGTGTATCGGTTGGCGATATGTCTATAAAATAATTTGGTGATGAAAAATAATATTTGGTAGTTAGTTGACGCTATTTTCAAGGAAGAAATGACATCTGCGTAGATTGTACGTGTTGATCACTCTAAAAATCTAAGAGGGGAGTCAAATTAGACGAAAAAGGACTCGAACTTCGGAAAAATAGATGATTTTTATTGAAACGTGTTCAGAAAGGTGAGGACAACAAAATATCATTTGCCTTTGACAATCAAAAGTTATAGCCACTTATACACAGTGCGCGCGCTCCCGCATATCTATTTCAATATGAGCGGACGGTCGACGTAGTGCCACTTGGATTGTTAGGTAACAAATTACTGCTCGCTCAACTTTGAATCAAAAACACATCATATATAAATAAGTGTTTACCGGTCCTGATTCCATTCCAGCTTTTTTATTAAAGGATTGCGCTATCATCTTTGCATATCCTCTAACTCTAATTTATAACTTAATCTTAAAGAACTGCCTATTTCCTGACCTATGGAAATATTCTAAAGTATGTCCCATCTTCAAAAAGGGAAACAAACTAGATATTGAGAACTTTAGACCAATCTCTGTAATTTGTAACTTCTGTAAAATAAATATTACTTCATGATAGAATATATCATTCAATTAACACCAAAATCTCTATTAATCAACATGGATTTATGAAAGGGCGTTCAACAACAAATTTTTTCTGTGTAACTCAATATATTTCTGAATCCTTAGATGAACGTGGGCAGGTAGATGTCATATATACCGATTTCTCTAAAGCGTTTGACAGACTTGATCACCAGTTGTTACTTAATAAATTAGAAAGAATCGGCTTCTCATATTCTTTGTTCCTTTTGTTTAAATCTTATTTAATGAATAGGAGTCAGTACGTTGCATTAAATGGGTTCTAATCGATCGAATTTGCTGCCACATCTGGAGTTCCCCAGGGATCTATTCTGGGGCCCTTGTTTTTTAACATATTTATTAACGACATAGTGAACGAAATTAATTTGCCTCACCTTCTATATGCCGACGATCTAAAAATGTTCACAGTAATTGATGAAATCGATGACTGTTTTCAACTTTAGACTTCTCTTGATAAAATAAACACCTGGTGTATAGTAAATAAATTATTCATGAATCCTAGTAAATGTAACGTAATGTCCTTTTCTTTAAAAATCACCTTTTATTTTTGATTACAGGTTAGATAATGTCATACTTCAAAGACCTATAACATTTCGCGACCTCGGCGTAACTTTTGATAGTAAATTATCCTTCACTGATCATATCGATACCATTGTGTCTGAAGCCTCCAAAGCCCTTGGATTCATCGTACGTACTAGTAGAGAGTTCACTAATACTGATACTCTGAAAATTCTTTATTAATCCTTCGTCAGATCGAAACTTGAGTACGCATCGCTAATTTGGAGTTCCAGTTATGATGTTCACTAGAATAACTTGGAGGCAGTTCAACGTAGATTTCTTAAATTACTGTGGTTCAAATCCGACGGTATCTATCCAGTGATTGGTTTTCCGCAAAGTAACTTGCTTGAAAGATATTCTATGACTACTCTTGAGGATAGGCGTACGTACTTTTCGCAAGTATTTTTGTTTAAATTACTACACAATGATTTTGACGCACCCGAAATAATTAGTAAGGTTAATTTTCACGTTCCTAGATTAACCTCTCGTAATCACCAAGTTTGCTATTTACCTACGCCGCGTACCAACGTACTAAATAATTCACCTTTATATACGATTTGCAGTACTTCTAACAAATTATGTACCGACTTCGATATTTTTAATTGCAGCCTTAGTGACATAAAACAAAATGTTCTGAATTAAATAACCAGTGAGTGTCTTTGTTTTTCTTAATTTACTTTGAATCACATATGTGTATATATGTTTATATAGTTTTTATAATTAAACATTTCCCGTGTTGTTTTTTCTCTCTCTTCGTATCATTAGTTATTCATAGTTCGTATATTTAAGTAAATTTTTTCTTCATTTTACTTTCTTTTTATGTTGTTGTATATTATGTAATTAATGCTTTGTATGCCTTTATTCCTGTTCTGTAATTGAGTATGTTACCTGCTGAACAGTGTATATAAATAAATAAATAAATAAATAAATAAATAAATAAATAAATGAATGAATGAATGAATGAATGAATGAATGAATGAATGAATGAATGAATGAATGAATGAATGAATGAATGAATGAATGAATGAATGAATGAATGAATGAATGAATGAATGAATGAATGAATGAATGAATGAATGAATGAATGAATAAATAAATAAATAAATAAATAAATAAATAAATAAATAAATAAATAAATAAAGTGTATGTTTTTTCGTAAAATTTTCTGTTCTTTCCAATGGGCTGGCAGTTTGTTCATACAAATTGAATTCAAAAAATTATTCATAGAATATCGTAATTTGCACCTAAATTGTGTAATAAAAAATTTGCCGCACAATTCCTCGCAGTGGCGTTTTGATATTTTGTTCTCCATACCTTTCTGAACACGTTTCAACAAAAACCATCGATCGAGAAATTTTTCGGAACTGAAGATCTAATTTGAGAACTGCTGGAATATTGAAGTAGGTTTAGATCTAGATCTGATCTGAAGAAAACTATAACTCTTCCTTGTGCAATATTTTAGTTACACTGGGTATTTCGTTATGTACACACGTCCATTGTTTTTGTTATTTTTGAATTCGCGTCATTGTGTATTTATAGTTAAGATTTATTTTATTGACTTACCGTTCAAGTTGTCAAATTCTTGATTACGTACAGACACAACTTACTTGTTTGTTCTTTCTGTATTCCTTTTTGGCTTTCATACCAAGTTTTTATTTTATTTTTCTTTATTGACAACGTTAGTTGATAGTTTAGTGTTTAGTGTTGAACGAAGTGCGTATGTCCTTAATTCGATGTACCGAACTGTGTATTGATGCAGATGCAGAAATTTTGAATCATTTATGTAGGCAGTAAGCTTTTAACCCAGGACACTCATTTATGTTACAAATGTTAATAAACCACATTTAAATTTTCTAAATTATAAACAATCCAATATTTTGTTCCAAATTAAAAAACACACATGTAAAGAAATGCTCTGTTTAAACCTCTATGGCCATTATTTGCTTGCAATTGTGCACGAAGAGAGAACGAATTATATACCTCTTTATACTTGTCTCAGTTCGGTTGAGGCAGTCCATCAAAGGCGGTCGATGATCCTTTGACACCGCGTGTGCCGGCGAGCACTTTTTTATGGCAATTTAAAAGTTGTATAATTTGGAACTAGAAGTCCATTGCTAAGAAAAGCAATGTGGTTCTCAATAGTTGGCTATTATAATATCAAATAAATAGACCCAGATCAGTTTTTTAAAGTGCCCCTAGAGGGAATAGTCATAAATGTTTTTTGTTTGTCTAGTCGGTCCCCATTACCAGTTTTATGTAATGACATGAAACTGATTACACCCTGTATAAGTATACCATGAGTATTTTATTTTTCGACTTGAAAAAAGTGCACACACCCTATTAGCGGCTTATGTAACGGAAAATAATACTTGCCACCGAAGGTTTCTGGACTGCTCTAGATGGCTCTAGAGGCATTTTAAGAGTATATAAGTTAATGTAAACAGGGGAAAGGGAAGTCTTTAATGAGTTGAGGGTTAGAAAATCCGAAGTAAATATAAAGTGGAAATTTCAAGTAATAAAACATCGCTAAAGGTTATTTTAGTCAGTAAAAGTGTATTTTAGGTAAATAAAGTATTGTTAAGTTTCCAGTAAGTTATTAAATAAAGTGTGTTAGTGTTTATCTCTTTTTAGAACCAATGGATTTTAAGGGGTATTCCTAAGGGTGGAAATGCGTGAGGATACATACGTGTACCAAATTTGAAGTCAATACCTTTATTTATTTTGTTGACACCTGTATCAATTTTATTTAATTAAAACCGTCAATATTAATGAAGTGGTGGTGGTGAAGGGGAGGGTGAAAAATGTTATGAAAAAAGTTGAGGCATTCGTTTCCAGTATATTGTAGATTGTAGATTGTTTGAGGGGTCGCTCGGCTCTAATCAGCCCGTCTTCACACCGACCTAAACAATCTTTGGGAATTACCTTAAAATTAGTTGTTGCCCAGGACTCCCAAGCTATTTGCTTGTGATTCTCCTGAGTACTAATTTCGCTATGTCTTCAGGCGTTAATTCCACCTTTACTAGGTACTTTAGCATCTTGCAATCACAAAGAATATGTTCCCCAGTTTCCATTGCAGTATCATAGTATCTGCACGTTATCTTGTTCATATTGTCATCCGCCTTAAGTCGGACTTTTTGAGTTAGAGAAGTCTTGAGGCATTCCTTGTCGAATAAATTATAAACTTTTGCGCTTCTCTTTAGCAGTGAGCATTCCTCCAATAGGACTGTTTTTGTTCCTTTTCCCATTTTAGGATCTCCTAAATTATGTACTCCTTAGATAGGCCACAAAATGGTTCGGGCTCAAAAAATGGGACTTCAGCACCTTTTTCTGCAAGGGCGTCGGCTAGTTTATTACCTTCTATTCCCTCGTGCCCAGGTAACCTTATTGTTTTTTGCCAGTTGCTTCAGGAATTGTTTGCATTCCCAGGGAATTTTAGACTCAAATGTATAGGACCTGAGTACTTTTAACGCTGCCTGGCTATCTGAAAGTATATAGATCTTTACCATTCGAATGCCTTTTGTTTATGCATTCCTGGGCACATAGATCTGTAGCATAGATTTCTGCTTGGAAGATGGGTCTTGCCTAGGGCTCTCGATAGGCTGCAATTAGGTTCAGCTACGTCTACGCCTACCCCTTCAGCCATCTTCGATCCATCTGTGTACCAGATGCAGGGCTTCGACTGCTCGTCTAACGGCTCCCAATCAGCACACCAATCGGACAGTTAAAGTCTCGCTTAATGGGCATTAAGTCAGTGGGTTTGGTCTTGGATTTCAATTGGATTAACTCCAGGATCCTTAGTGGCAAACCAGATCGCCTGGTTTGAGAGAGAGTACCTACTACAGCCTTTAGCACTAAGTGCAGCCTTCTTCCTTACATGCAGACATAGAGCTTCTGTAACTTTCCTTGTGTTAATTTTTCTTCAATTTTTGGCCACCACACACATGATGCATAGGTTACCATGGGTCTCACAACGGAAAGATAAGACCAGGAGATCATTTTCTATTTTAGACCCCAAGTCTTACTAAGAAGCCTGGGGCATGTCCAAATAGCCACAGTGGCTTTGGTAAGTATCTTTCTAAATGTGAGTTCCTGATAAGTTTTGATCCAGAATTGCTCCTAGATATTTAACTTCACTGAAAAAGTTCAGCACTGTTCCATTGAACATAGGAGCTATTAAACTTAATTTTTTCCATTTGGTATACGAAGCAGTAACTGTTTTTCTTGGATTGACACCGAGGCCTTCCCGCGAGTACCATTTGGATATTATGTTTAGGGCGATTGTCATGAGATTGGAGATCATAACCTCATGTCTACCTCTCACAATACTAACCAGGTCATCAGCATAACCCTGAACGTTGAAACCAGAATTACTCAGCCTATGGAGAAGGTCATCCACCACATTTGACCACAGGAAGGGCGACAGATCTTCGCCTTGTGGACGATCCTTTACTGCAATCTCAGTAGCGGTGGACTTCCCATAATTCATAGTAATTATTCGCCTTAACATGGATTGTATCCATTTAATGCTTGGGGACTGTATTTCCCTTTTCTCTGCGACTCTTTGTATGGATTCATACGAGGTGTTATCAAATGCACCCTCTATATCTATGAATGCACATATAGCCACTTCTCTTGCAGTAAATGTCTTTTCAATGCCTTTAACCAAGCTATGTAGACAATTTATTGTTGATTTGCCAGATTGATGAGCAAATTGTTTTGGATGAAGCGGAACCCGTGTAAGGGCTTCACTTCTAATAGGCTCATCTAGTATTATCTCCATTCTTTTCAGGAGGAAGGAGGTTAAACTAACGGGGCGATATGATTTAGGGTCCTCCGATGGGCATCTGCTTATCTTTGGAATAAGCGCAACATTAATTTCCCTCCAAGATTGCGGAATTTACGCTTCAAATATGATTTTCAAGCATAGGATCAGTTCCTCAATGCTATGTTCAAGCAGGATCATCCCTGGCCACTGCCCGGTGACTTAAAGGGCTTGAAACTGGACACCGCCCATTTAATTTTGTTAACGGTGAAAATTTTGTTTCTAGCATTTTCATTTCTCTGGTGGGGCTGACTCAATAGTCAATTATAGATGGATCCGCAAGGGTTACGTCTAATACTTCTCTTCTAACCGCATTTTAGAGGTGGGCTCATTACCTGTATTGATAATGTCGATATTGCTAGCAGATAAATATTCACCTCTAGTATTTGTGTCCGCGCTGCCCCACATGAGATGGTGCGCATTAGCATCGCTGCCAATAATGTAACGTTTGTTTTCCCCTTTGCATCAGTTAATAATGCTCTTTATTTCCTCTGGAGGTGGGCTTCAGTCTTCGCCGGAAAAGCACGCAAAGGCAACTATGACCTGCCTTTTGCCTCTTTCGATAGGTACGTCCACAACAACGGCAAGTCCCTAGTTATGAACTGTGAAAGGAGAAGAAAATTAGTACTTTTGTCGGGCAGTAAGGCTGCTCTAGATTTTCATGCAAAGTAGAATAAATTAAATTACATGATTGTGTGGGGAGTCCCTTGATGCGTCCCCTATATCAAGGCTCTTGAATTAGCCCTACGTTTATCTTTTCCTTCAAAGACCTCCTACTAAACACGCTTGATGATGTTTTTGCATGGTGGAGATTTACTTGGTAATGAGAATGAGAAATTTAAGGTTTGGGGTCATCTTGGCGACTTGGGGCATTTTTGTGGCCCTTCTTGCCTGACCCCTTACCGATATTATTGGGCAATAATTTGCCTTTCGGAAAGGCCTCATGTGTGCCTTTGCCCTCCGGCTTTTTAGTTGACAAGCTAACATCTTCCTTAGGATCTACCTGTTTTACAGGCATTTCACCTTGGGAAGTGCCAGCTTCGTCTTGGGCTTTTTTAGGATTTTAGTTCTCAGCTGTAGCTGACCGAACTTGTAAGTAATCCTATAGCCCTTGTCGACTGACTGCAAGTCTGCCGAGATAGTTATTTCCACTGTGGGGTCCTTGATTTCCTTCGAAAGACTCTCCAGTTGGTTGCATTGAGGCCTTCATTCTGTGCCTCAAAGAGTTTCAGAATTTTCTCCTTTGAATAATACTGATTACTGGGTGGTAGGTGTGCCCCTAGAATCTCTGTATGAGGCATTTGTGTCTCTTGAGCGACTCGTAGTGACGCGCCTTCCCATGGCTTTACCCGTGTAAATACGCCTTTTAGCTACTGTATTGTGGCTGTATCAGTGCAAATCTGAGCCAGTCAATCTTATCTAAAATTGGAGCTGTAGAAGTGAGGCTTCACAGCAGTCTCTTTCTTCAGCTACAATATTTTGTCCAGGAGTAATTCCTGGATAGCTTTCATTTGCTCCACGGTTAGTAGCTCTTTTGGGAGTGGAAAGAACTCCCACTCTAATTCCTCCAGGAGGGCCTTGCGGCTGGCATTGAAGGCTTTGGTGTAGCCCCTTCTTGCCTTTTGGCCTGCTTCTGCGGATCGGTTTTTGAGGTGCTATCCTCTGAACGGACCCCCTTCGGCCATTTTTCAGAAATTTAAACCTTTTTTTAGCAGCTCCACTCGATTTCACCTTCTGTTCCTTAAGCTCTAGGGCCCTGAGGGTTTCATCGATTTCTTCATCGCTTCTCTTAAGGAGGGAGTTTTCCTCGGATAAGCCTGAATTTATTAAGTTATCCTATTTCATATAGGCTCGTCAGCCTCTGTTGGTACGGTTGGGGGTGTACTGGCCCCTGTGTTTTTAAGGCGGACTCCATAATAGTCCCACGAATAGCGGAGAGTATATACACCAAATCCCAAGTTTCTAGATTCTTACCTGCTTGCACTTCTTATTTTTCCCTATTTACCCTCTCCACTCTTCACCGGACTAAACTCAAAATATAATCCAGTTCCATCCACTATGTGGATGTTGAAATAATAAATTGAGACCTCGTCCCCAAGTTCCAAATGTCTATACTCTTACTAGTTCACTTGTGACATCATTAGTTAAATTAAACTCAACCTGGTATAACTTTTATTAATTAATAATTTTCATTACGCGTTATAACTTAGGGCCGGCACATAACTACAAAATGGACAGCAATAATCTTAACCTAATTAAAATACATATTCTTAAAATAATAAAATAGGTTCCTTGAACTTGAGGGGACACACGCGTGTATTATTGGGGTAAAAAATTATATCATTACACACTTATTCATCCGTATTTCATCCCTACCTAACAATCTAGTTCCAGATCTCGTTATAATATATACGTGTACCAAATTTCAAGTTAATGTCTTTGTTTTATTTTGTTATTCCCTTTAGTAATGGAGGAGTGGTGGTGGTGAGGGTGCAAAATATAATAAAAAAATGTTGGCCTTTGCTTCTAGTATATACACCAAATCCCAAGTTTTTGGACTCTTACTAGTTTGCACTACTTATTTACCGCTGTTTCACCCCTAACTCTTCAACAGACTCATCTCAAAATATATTCTAGTTCGATATGTTATTATCGTACATACCAAATTTCAAGTCACTATCCCAATTTTGTTTTATTAACCTCTTTTATAAACGATTCGGGGTAGCGAAATGGTATAGAAAAATTTGAGAACTTGGCCTTCCGTATATAAACAGTTTACCAGGAATGAAAGACGTTTTTATAGACAAGGGCGACGTAGAACGCTTCTGGTCTAACATCTGGGCGAATCAAACCGTGAACCAGCAAGACGCACACTGGATACATTAAGAGTCTCAGAATAATTATCATGTACAGAAGGAGCCTACTGATTTTACTAAGAAGGATCTCAAAAGAATCAATTTAGGCCTTTGCTTCTAGTATATACACCAAATCCCAAGTTTCTGGATTCTTACTAGCTTGCATTGCTTATTTACTGCTGTTTCACTCCTAACGCTTCAACATAATCATCTCAAAATAAAATCTAGTTCGATATGTCATTATCGTATATACCAAATTTCAAGTGACTATCTCAATTTTGTTTTATTAACTTCTTTTATAAACGATTCGGGGTAGCGAAATGGTATAGAAAAATTTGAGAACTTGGCATTCAGTATATACACAGTTTACCAGGAACGAGAGACGTTTTTATAGACAAGGGCGACGTAGAACGCTTCTGGTCTAACATCTGGGCTAATCAAACCGTGCACTGGCAAGACGCACACTGGATACAACAAGAATCCCAAAATAATTACCATGTACAGATGGAGCCCACTTATTTTACTGAGAAGGATCTCAAAAGAATCAATTCGAAGCTGGCTAACTGGAAAGTGGCAGGTTTAGATGAATTTCACAATTTCTGGTACAATCGTTTCTTGAGTACCCATGTCCACCTGGCGTCACAATTTACCACCATCATAAATGACCCTAGTAAAATTCCAAGGTTCCGCACAAAAGCAGTTATTTATCTAAGTCTAAAAAGACGAAGGATCCTGCGCAATACCGCCCAATTACCTGCCTTCCAACATTGTATAAAATACTCTCCACCATAATATGTGATGAAATATATACTTATCTGGAACACAATAATGTCTTAACTGAAGAGCAGAAATGATGCAGGAAAAGAGCAATTGGTTGCAAAGATCAGATAACGATAGACTCTGTAGTCCTGGAACAAGTAAGGGAAAAGAACAGAAACATCAGTTTGGCATACATAGATTATCAGAAAGTATTTGGCGCTATTCCTCATAGTTGGCTCATTAAAGTTCTTCTTCTATCAGAACACCGGATACCCTTATTGAAACTAAACGCATTGATATATAGCGAGGCATCTCCCAGGGCGACTCGCTATCTGCTCTATGGTTCTGTCTAGCGTCAAACGCAATATCACGAATCATTAATGAAACAGGATATGGATTTTCAATAAATCAGGTAGAGAAACAGAAGTAATCAGGCACCTGGATGACCTAAAAATATGCTGCAAACAAAAAGCAGCTGAAGTCTGTATTGAAACTGACTTATAAACTCAGTTCAAATATTGGTATGACCATTGGTATCAGGAAATGCTAGACCGTCATTACAGAAAGAAGAAAACTGAAAGAAATACCACCTGTACAGTTAGATGACTCTACTATCATCGAGGCTATGTAAAGTGGTCAGACACAGATCTGGAAGCAATCAACCGACATATCAGAACAGAGCTCACAAAAGTGCACCATCCAAGGTCATCGATGGAAAGGGTCACGCTGCCTAGGGACAACGGAGATAGAGGAATCACAGACATGGTAATTGCGTGCAACCAGCAGATTGACAGCCTTAGGGAGTACTCACCGATCTATATAGGATGATAGTACAGGCCGACTTAGGCTACACTCCACTCAATTTAGATGATTTACTAACCGCACAAGTTGTGGGGGAGTGGATGTAAGTATCGCCGGCGCGACTACCGTGTGGTGTCAGTCGGAAAGCAGAAAAGCCCTGTCCGGCAACGGGTAAACCGGAAAATAATAATAATAATAATAATAATAATAATAATAATAATAATAATAATAATAATAATAATAATAATAATAATAATAAAATCTGACATTCCTCCATAATAAGCTCACACATGATCTCCAGCAATACTTCTTAAGTAAGAAAGATTCAGCCCCTCTCTACACTGCGGTATGTGCAGCTGATCAAAACTACACCCCTCTGTGCCTAAGCGAAGCTACCCCCTCTGAACTCACAAGTAAAGCGACCCACATAAGATCCCTACATGAGCAGTGGATACAAAAACAGCTCCACGGCAGGCATCCTAGTGACCTCGGCTTGGATTATGTCGACAAGACTGCGTCGAACTACTGGCTGAGCCACGGAGACCTGTTTCCGGAAACTGAAGGATTCATGATGGCCATCCAAGATCAAGTTATTGCCACGAAAAATTACATGAGATACATTGTTAGGGATCAAGATACAACAGATGATCGGTGCCGAAAATGCAGAAGTTCCCCAGAAACGATTCAGCACATCACTGCAGGCTGTACGCTACTATCATCGTCCGAGTACCTGCACCGCCATAATTGTGTTGCGAAAATTATTCACCAGCAATTGGCAACAAGAATCGGACTGAATCCGCAACGCGTGCCATATTACCGATATAGCCCGCAAAGTGTACTTGAAAGCGAAGACCATCGATTGTACTGGGATAGAACTGTGCTCACGGATAGAACTGTTACCGCAAATCGACCTGATATTATTTGGGTCGATAAAAATAAGAAAAAGACCATTATCATAGATGTTGCGGTACCTAACACTAATAATCTCCGTGACACTTACGCAGCAAAAGTTACAAAGTACATGGATCTTGCCACTGAAATCCAGCAACAGTGGCAGCAAGATAACGTCCGAGTGGTGCCCATAATCATCTCGTCCACTGGAGTTATTCCAAGTAATTTAAAAGACAGCTTGACCGCATTAAATATAAATCCTAGTGTCGTGAGGGATATTCAAAAATCAGTGATCTTGAACACCTGTAGCATCGTCCGCAAGTTTCTCGCTTAGAAATGACTGACTTATTGCACATCTTGCCGTCAGGCCGATGTGCATGAGATAAAGTACCGCTCAGTGCGAGAGAAAGGAATAATAATAATAATAATAATAATAATAATAATAATAATAATAATAATAATAATAATAATAATAATAATAATAATAATAATAATAATAATAATAATAATAATAATAATAATAATAATAATAATAATAATAATAATAATAATAATAATAATAATAATAATAATAATAATAATAATAATAATAATAATAATAAGACGCTTTACGACGCTGGAAGACGCTTTACGACCAGAAACGTCCGCTAAATCAAGATACTCCAGCCCTGGCACACTTCGAAGCTTTTTGCCAAGAGCTTCAACAACCTCAAGCAGTGTGCCAACCGATAACGACGGAAGAGGTTCGAAGAGCTCTTGAAGGCTCCAAGAACTTTGCTGCTCCTGGTCCTGATGGGATCAACAACCTTTGGTGGAAAAAACTGTCAGGCACCCACCGCCATTTGGCCAGAATTTTTACCTCTTGGCTAAATGGAGAGCAGCAAATTCCTTCCTGGATTGTCGAGGGGCGAACCGTGCTGCTCCCTAAAAACGGAGATTTGTCCGAACCAAAGAACTACAGACCGATAACCTGTTTAAACGCATGCTACAAGATATTCACACGTATTTTGTACATGCGCATACTCCAAGCAATTGGCCCGGTATACGAACGGATATACGAGCAACGTGGGTCTAAGAGGGGTGTCGCTGGCTGCAAGGAGAACCTGCTTATTGACAGATGTGTCACGCAGGACTCCGTGCAGTATAAGCGGAACCTTTCTATGGCCTGGATCGACTACCGCAAGGCATTCGATATGACATCTCATGAGCTAATTGTTCACTTGCTCAAATGTCTTGCGGTGCCCGGTCCCGTAGTGAGGTGCATAGAACGACTCATGCCGCTCTGGAGGACTCGCTTTACTATAACATCAGGTAATGTCAGAGTCCAGACGGAGCCGGTTGTATTTCAAAGGGGTGTATTTCAGGGCGACTCCCTTAGCCCCCTTCTATTTTGCATCTCACTACTGCCGTTGTCCGTTGAACTTCGCAGAACCCGTGGTTACAATTGCGGTACCCCCGGAGATAGGAGGCATAAGGTCACTCATCTGTTTTACATGGATGACCTTAAACTTTATGCCTCTAGCGAGAGGGACTTACATCAGTCTCTCAGGGTGGTACAGGGGTACAGTCAGGCTGTTGGGATGGAGTTCGGCTTGGACAAATGTGCACTGGTTCATCTCAAGAGAGGACGATGCGGTAACTACGGAGAGGATGCGCAGCTTGTTGACGGAAGCATCTTGCACCATCTAGATGTCGGAGAGTCGTACACGTACTTGGGTGTTGAGCAACGCTCCACCCAAGAAGTGTCAACTGTGAAAAACGCTCTCCGCGGCAAGTACCAGCACCTTCTCCGGCAGATCTGGTACTCAGAACTATCGGGGAAGAATAAGGTGTCTGCAACAAATATGCTTGCCGTTCCGATCATTCTCTACTCCTTTGGGGTTGTTACATCACTACTTGGCCCTAGAAAAATTAACAATGATATCACCGGTTAAGGTGATAACCAAAGGCAATTCAACCAACACACAAATAGTGACGGCGAACGGCTAGCTGATCTGATGCGTGGCTGGGATTTCGTGGGTTCAATTAATATATATTTTTTTAAATCAGCCAGAGGGCGAACCAATATTTTTGTGATATTTTGCCTAGCTAGTTTGTTCCAACACTCAGAGGTAGCTTAAAATGATGTAAAAATTATGAGCGCCATCCACGGAAAATTTAAGAGTTACTGCTACCCCTGTGATGGTGAAACCAACCGCCGTGGAAAGATTTGATCTTATGGCGGACAGACAAACAGAAAAAATGAAAAATTAAATTTTACGATAAAAGATACTTATTTATTAATTACTTCAGAAAAATCATCAATGTAAAAACAAATCAGCGATTTTAATCAATTTAAAAATTATAAAATAATGTTATCAATTATGAAATAGAAATATTAAGTAATATTATCACAATTTCCAACAGAAAATATTTATAGCTTAATTAATTTATCATTAAAAGAAAAGAAATATATTGTGCAATGAAAGTTATACAGTAAATATTATACAACAAAAAAAAAAAAATATCAATGAAATTCTCAGAATCTCACCAATCCTCCTGATGATGGATAGATAGTGGATGAGGATTCCTGGTGAGTTCTGGTAGTCTTTCCTAACAGCCTCTCCGAACACAGACTGCTCCTCGACGTGGTTTGACGTCTTGCTAACCTGTATAACGCTAGGGTTTTGCTGTTGGTTGGGATTGACTGGACTAAACTGGACTTGACTAAACGGAATTTCAATCGACTGCTGAACTTTACTAAACTGTGTTTGACTGGACTATCCGTCTTATGAAATCTAGCAGACATTTAACCATCAAACGAAAATGATTTTCCATGTGTAAATGATGTAGACTATTTGTACTAATTATGCAAATTATTTCGGTAAATGATTTAAATAATTTGTATTAACTATCTAGGTAATCAGTTATTTGTTAATTATCTATGTAATCAGTTGTTAAAATAATCAGTTATATAATCAACTGTTTACTATATAATCAGCTATATAATCATCTATTTGGCATCTATATAATCATCTATATAATCAGTTATATGATATAATCATTTATATAATCAGTTATATAATCAGCTATTTGGCAGCAAAACTCTACGTTTGGGAAGAAAAAAAAATATTATCAGCACATGTTTCAGAATTATGGTTGTTTAGTTAGCAGAAATGAAAAATATGGCTAAAGGCCGTTAAACACTAATGAGAGGAATCAAATAAATAAATGTAATTACCTTTTATTAGATAGATCACTAAGAAAAAGTTTGATAACGGCAGAAGTGTCACAACTCGCGACTGAATGATTATCAAAAAACTTAAAAGTCAAAGTAATTGCTGCTGCAGAATTGGCTACAGAAATGGCCATTCTCCTACCAGCTAGCTAATAAAAGAGATATCCCCTCTCAAGTCTCAATTAACATATTACCATACTATAAACTAAAAATTACTAAGAATGGGTTCGCGTTGTTATATGCAACCCATAATACTTCCTGCAGTATATTTGGTTTAACCAATAATTAAGAAATTTGTGCTGTGAAATAGATATATTTATTATGCGATCGAAGCCTCTGTGTTCTACGAGAGCTGTTAGCAAAAACTGGAATACAAAAAGAGTTAAATGGATGAAACATGAAAATATAATAAATGTGTACATTCCTAAATTTAAACAGATTACCTATGATAATTTAATGTCTGAGGTTTTAGTTACTAGAGTATGGTAAATACCTGTACATATTTCTCAAAAATTCATTCTGTTTAATAGAATTTAATAAAATTACTTAAAGTTGCCAGATGTACGCAACACACCCTTCTCCTCCGGAAGAAATATTTTAGCTTACTGAAATATTTCTTTATCAGCTGTGGTCCAAAAAAAAATTTTAGTAGCAAAAATGTCTAACTGAATTGTACTAACATCAGACTGTACTAAAATAAACTGTACTAAAAGTAAACTGTACTAAACTAAAATTGAAAACGTTATGAATGCGTGAAATTTATTTCCTCGTAGTGCTAAAGTGAAATGGTAAACACCCCGTATACGTGGCCAAAAAAAATAAATAATTTAAAAAAAATTATTTACTATATGTCCCAACTTAATGGTGACAAACTCACAAAGTCCAACTTCTAAAAAGAGAATATTGGAAACTAACCTGTATGCCCATAGACTAGAGCCATACATTATACAACCACGTGTAAAAAAATATTTACAACTACGAGTTAAATGTTTGTTAAATTTCACAACGAATTAAAGTGTTCAACTACGAGATAAAAATTACAACAACGCATTCAAAAGTATTTTGGACTAAGCGCCCAGACTATTAACCAATTGATGAAAAGTGAAAACTAAAACTGAAAATTTGCTGAAATTTCTTTAAAGTATTAATAAATATGTAGTCAATTTAAAATCTATCAACATCGTCAAACCCGAAATTTCGCAAATAAAATTTAAAATAAAATATTTACAAAAGTGTTATTGGATATGCATCGATCCAAACACACCAAGTTGCGAAACCGAACTAAACTAAAAAGGCAGGACTGTGTCTGTCTGTGTGTGTCCTCACGCGAAATTAATCGGTAGTGTGCGGTCACCTAAACCCAAAAGTTTGACGATTTTTTTTTAAAGCAGATATTTGGTGTTGAGTATCGCTTTGTAATGCGGCCAAGTTGGAAGTTACGTATTTTAAGTGGCCCTATTTAAAGAACCTCCACCCTACCACCCTATATAATCTCAGCGACAAAATAAAAAAAACAATTAAAAATTCTTGCATTTGTCAAGAAGTATCACAGTAGATGCATGAGGTATGAAAAAAAATTATGTCGCTAAGTTTTCGTGCGATGTTATGCATTTTTGAGTACTTGTCTCAAAAACTGAATAAACAGAACTAAACCTAAAAGTTACTAAAATTAAATGATCGGCCAATCAAACTAAATCTATTTAAACCTAACTAACTAACACTAAGTAACAGTACTAGTAAAATTACTTTTATCCTAACTGACTGTTATGATGGCATCTAAATATTTTCTGAATACTGCGACGCTCTACCGCAACTTATCTCACTATACTATACCTAACTATACCTAACTAAACCAAAGTTAAACCTACAAATGGTTCTAGAATCATTAAAGATCCGCGGTTGAGAGGTTTGGTTGCAAATCAACCCTCTCGTTAACACAAAAAGCATTAAATTAGTACAAAAGCACTATAACCCAATTGAAAATGCGGTTTGAAAAATTTTCATTAATTTTTTAATGTTGAAACCGCAAACTAAACCTGACTGAAAGTCATTGTCCTACTTGACCTGACCTGACTAAAAATCAAAACGTCGTTCGAACTAAGCGTCGAGACGGCGCTCATACTGAACTGAACTAACGAGATTGTGCTCGTTTTAAATTAAATTTATTTTAATGTCTTGTAAAATAAACTTATTTTATTCCATTTCCTTTCAAAAGAAATTTTAGAATATGTTAGGCGTCCCTAACCAAACCTGACTGAAATTTTGTTTACCTACTCTCACGTATGATTAAACAACTCAAATCTAACTGAACCTAACTGTCGAGACTGAGCTCGAACTAAACTAAATTTAAACTGTGCCAGATTAAATTTATTATATTCCATTTTCTGAAATAGAAAAGTTTGAAATATTTTATGCTTGGCGTCCCAACGCATACCTGACCTGACTAAACTAAAATTTTGTCTGATTATACTCTGTGGCATAATCGGACTTACGGGCAAACTTTACTAGACCTGACTAAACTGTAATGTTTGGGCAAACTAAACTAACTGAACTTAAATAAACTTAATAAAGGACTAGGTTGTACTAAACTTACTGAACTAAAAATTAATCTTTAAGGACGTGCACTGCATACAAAATTTTTACAAAGCACTAAAAGCATGTCAGAGCTTATGGTTCTAGACCTCGTGCAAGCTGGCGTTCGATCCCAAATAAGGCTTGAGCTTCGATACATGCCAAGTACCAGCTGGAGTTCCGTCTAGATGGTTCAGCTCATATGCAACTTTAGATAATACTTTCTTGACAATGCACGGTACATAGCGATTAGCTAATTTAGCAGAAAAGAATTCTGCGGCGTTACTCAACACAAAATTTCTGAGCCAGACTTTTTCTCCAACTTTGAAAACTTTGTCTCGTTTTCTCAAATTATAATATTTGGCACCCTTTTGATACGCAACATTTAACTTAACTTGAACATCCCTATATAACTGAGGAAGTTTATCCATTTCATTGGCATATGATCTTCTACTTTCCCCAAGGTCACTCACATCTGAAACGTCGACTTCGTCATAATAATCACCCGTCACAGGCAGCTTTCGCCCAAAATTCAGGAATGCCGGGGTGAATCCAGTCACCTCGTGTACGGCTGAATTAATCGCAGACTGAATATTTAAAATATTTTCGTCCCATTTCTTATGTGAACCCTTGAGAAAACTTCTGATCATAGTGCCAATTGTACGATTTACCCTTTCTACATGGTTTATTTGGGGATGATAAAAACAACTATACCACAACTTAGAAATTTTGAATTTCTTAACAAAGTTATTAAACATATTGCTAGTATGTGCTGTAGCATTATCTAGCAATAAAACTTGGGGTGTGCCATAGGTTAAAAATACTTGTTCGAGAAAAGTTGTGATAGCTTTTGAAGTGGCTTCACGCGCGGGTTTCATTAGCACAAATTTAGAGAAATAGTCTACGGCTACTAACAAAAACCTATTGCCCTTCGTACTTCTGGGAAAAGGTCCCATTGTATCGTATGCTACAAACTGAAAAGGAAAAGAGGCTTTCTTTTCTGCGCCCATTTGCCCAAACCTCTGCGTGTTCAGAGACTTTTCTCTGCCGCAGATTTCACATTTTCGAATGTACGTTAGTATGTCCTTTCGCATTTTAGGCCAATAAAAGTTTTCTGCTACTTTGTGTAGCGTTTTATAATAACCTAAATGCCCAGAATTTTCATTCTCGTGGCAGTCAACCATAACTTTTTGCCTTTCTGCTAGAGGAACTACTAATTTCCATTCTGAAATGTTTGTACGCAAAATTATTTTACTCTTGGTATGTTTGAAAAGATACCCGTCTTTGACCATCCACTGAGGAAACTTATGTGGATTTTTCATAATTCTCTCTCTAAGTTTTAGATACCAAGGTTCGAGATTATTTAAAGAAATACCCAAAGTATCAATTTCTGCTACTGGTGACACAACTGACTTACTAGACTTTAAAAAGTGTTTGACTGTTACTTTCCAATTATTCCAATCGGATAAATCCGTTTTTGGCTTGACCCTATTGAGAGAATTACGACTACTAGACTTAGAAATATTCTTTATTTGACTTAATCGTGAATTATAAAATATTCGGCCATTCTGAGGAGTTGTCTGACGTCGGCCTAAGTCGACAGACCTCCTTACTGGTTTTTTGGAACCAACCTAACCTCATTACAGATGGTACATGTTCTAACTGTACAGTCTGGTTTACCACACTTAAAACAAAACCTTTTTCTTGGTTCTTTGCACTGTATAAATTCGTGACCAACTTTCTTACAGTTGAAACACGTGCTTATACTTGAAACTTTATTTTCTGGGATTGTAGTTGTTGTCGGCACAACTTTATTAACTGAAGCTAAGTTTTTATTAGAAAAAGTCTTACATTTTTTTCTGAATATTTTATGTTGCCTTTTTGAAGATGACGGTTCTGAACTTTCTACATAAGCTAAATCGGATTCAAGGGCATTAGTTGCACTTGGAGGCGAATATTTATTCTTGGCCTGCAAGGCATCATCGATTTTCCTGCAATATGTCACTAGTTCACAAGTGTCCCTAACATCAACTAAAGCCAATCGCTCAACATAAATTGGTAAAATATTTTTTCTAATTATTCTTAACTGTTCAGCTTCGCTGACAGGTGATACTAATCTATTAAATAAATTCTGTATGGTGGCAACATATATAGTTATTTTCTCACTACGCCCCTGCTTACGTGATTTAATTTCATCTAATAAAGTTTCATTATACTCTAATGGTAAGAAAGTATTGTGCATTTCATTAACTAACTGGTCCCAAGAGGTGACCTTATCTCTAACAGATCTGTACCAAATTAAAGCATGACCTTCAAATAAGTCTATTGCAGACTCACATAGTTCTTTCAAAGTGACGTTGCGAGCTTTTGACAACTCCACAACTCTTTCTAAAAAAGCTTTTACGCTTGTATGGCCATCATATTTTATATTCCACTTATATACTGGTATTGACTTTTTATTGCCAGAGGTTGAGGGTAAGACTATGTCGCTATTTTCTAACTCTACCGTTTTGATAACATTATTTGCTAGTTTAGCTTCTAGCTCTAGACATGTGGCTTGAGCATCTTGTTTAAACTCGGTATACAAGGTTTTAACTTCAAGTGGTTCCTCTGGAACTTTAAATCTATCCACTCTATACGTTAATGAAGCTAAACGCGAAGAAATAATTAAGTACATGGTATCAATTACAGTTGCTGAAAAATCTAGAATTAATGATTCGAGTTCGATAAGTGTTGTCTCAATCACATTTTTCTCAGTGTCCAATTCAAAGTTTGGATCTTTTAATTTCTTAATCTCCCCATTTGACTTTTCTAAAAATCTTTTCAAAACGATTTTCTTGTCTTGCAATTTTCTACGAGTACTTATTACACCCCTGATTCTAAGTTCATAATCTAACTCAGCCTCTGTCAGATAAGAAGGGTTTATAACAAGCGGTGAGTCCATCTTGTCCACTAAAGATACTTAAACTGACTCAAAAACAAATTAAAAATCAATACCTGTATATGTCTCTACAAGAAAAACGAACTGTAAGTGGTATTAAAATAATACCTAACTGAAATTGAATTATCAAGTAAAGAATACTCTATAAAATAACGTAAAAAGTCTAAACTGAAATAAAGATTGTACTAGCGTACAATCGCTGACTCACTAAACTAAATAAATTTGTGTTAATTTCAATGTAGCAAATTTATTAAAATACGCAAAGTTTTTACTTGCTATTTTAAAATATAATTGCTTTGATTTAAAATCAAATTTGCAATACCTGACTCAACTGAACCTAATATTAAAATAAACGGAATTAATAATTCGCTATTTTAATTTTTTAATCACCTTGATATTTTTAATCAAATAGGTAATTTTAAACCCAAATGTACTAAACTTAATCTTTATCACTGGATACTAAATTCCTTAAAAGTGATAAGATTTTTTTATGGTTAAATAAAAACAAAGAAAACATTGCCTGTTTTATACTGCTAGAAGAATTCATATAGTCCTCTAAATTAGATATAAAATTTCGAATTTTATACTTAGTTTCTGTACGTAGCATTTACCATATTTTAGATAAAATAAATTATCATAAAATAACTTCCAGACATAAAATTATTGCACAAATAATATTTTCAAACTCAAAACCTAAATTTCTGTCTCTCATAAGATCAAACTAGCTTATGCTTGATACCACAAAAACTCTAAAATTCACCTCTACTCATTTAAAAATCTGAAACTTACATAACTTGACTAAAAAAAATGAAACTTACTGAACCTTATTCGGGCCTCACGTTACTGGGCACCATTGTTACATCACTACTTGGCCCTAGAAAAATTAACAATGATATCACCGGTTAAGGTGATAACCAAAGGCAATTCAACCAACACACAAATAGTGACGGCGAACGGCTAGCTGATCTGATGCGTGGCTGGGATTTCGTGGGTTCAATTAATATATATTTTTTTAAATCAGCCAGAGGGCGAACCAATATTTTTGTGATATTTTGCCTAGCTAGTTTGTTCCAACACTCAGAGGTAGCTTAAAATGATGTAAAAATTATGAGCGCCATCCACGGAAAATTTAAGAGTTACTGCTACCCCTGTGATGGTGAAACCAACCGCCGTGGAAAGATTTGATCTTATGGCGGACAGACAAACAGAAAAAATGAAAAATTAAATTTTACGATAAAAGATACTTATTTATTAATTACTTCAGAAAAATCATCAATGTAAAAACAAATCAGCGATTTTAATCAATTTAAAAATTATAAAATAATGTTATCAATTATGAAATAGAAATATTAAGTAATATTATCACAATTTCCAACAGAAAATATTTATAGCTTAATTAATTTATCATTAAAAGAAAAGAAATATATTGTGCAATGAAAGTTATACAGTAAATATTATACAACAAAAAAAAAAAAATATCAATGAAATTCTCAGAATCTCACCAATCCTCCTGATGATGGATAGATAGTGGATGAGGATTCCTGGTGAGTTCTGGTAGTCTTTCCTAACAGCCTCTCCGAACACAGACTGCTCCTCGACGTGGTTTGACGTCTTGCTAACCTGTATAACGCTAGGGTTTTGCTGTTGGTTGGGATTGACTGGACTAAACTGGACTTGACTAAACGGAATTTCAATCGACTGCTGAACTTTACTAAACTGTGTTTGACTGGACTATCCGTCTTATGAAATCTAGCAGACATTTAACCATCAAACGAAAATGATTTTCCATGTGTAAATGATGTAGACTATTTGTACTAATTATGCAAATTATTTCGGTAAATGATTTAAATAATTTGTATTAACTATCTAGGTAATCAGTTATTTGTTAATTATCTATGTAATCAGTTGTTAAAATAATCAGTTATATAATCAACTGTTTACTATATAATCAGCTATATAATCATCTATTTGGCATCTATATAATCATCTATATAATCAGTTATATGATATAATCATTTATATAATCAGTTATATAATCAGCTATTTGGCAGCAAAACTCTACGTTTGGGAAGAAAAAAAAATATTATCAGCACATGTTTCAGAATTATGGTTGTTTAGTTAGCAGAAATGAAAAATATGGCTAAAGGCCGTTAAACACTAATGAGAGGAATCAAATAAATAAATGTAATTACCTTTTATTAGATAGATCACTAAGAAAAAGTTTGATAACGGCAGAAGTGTCACAACTCGCGACTGAATGATTATCAAAAAACTTAAAAGTCAAAGTAATTGCTGCTGCAGAATTGGCTACAGAAATGGCCATTCTCCTACCAGCTAGCTAATAAAAGAGATATCCCCTCTCAAGTCTCAATTAACATATTACCATACTATAAACTAAAAATTACTAAGAATGGGTTCGCGTTGTTATATGCAACCCATAATACTTCCTGCAGTATATTTGGTTTAACCAATAATTAAGAAATTTGTGCTGTGAAATAGATATATTTATTATGCGATCGAAGCCTCTGTGTTCTACGAGAGCTGTTAGCAAAAACTGGAATACAAAAAGAGTTAAATGGATGAAACATGAAAATATAATAAATGTGTACATTCCTAAATTTAAACAGATTACCTATGATAATTTAATGTCTGAGGTTTTAGTTACTAGAGTATGGTAAATACCTGTACATATTTCTCAAAAATTCATTCTGTTTAATAGAATTTAATAAAATTACTTAAAGTTGCCAGATGTACGCAACAGGGTAGTGAAGTGGACGCAAAGTGAGCTGCACCAACTCGACGTAGGAACCCGAAAGATGATGCATATTAACCGAAGTTTGCATCCAAAATCGTCCGTTCCACGGTTGTATCTCTCACGACAGCAGGGAGGCCGTGGTCTCTTGAGTTTGGAGTATCTTCATAACAGGTGTGCTCTGGATGGAGCCTGTAAAATTATCAAGAGTTCGGATCCCCTCCTCTGCATGGTTCGCGACCATGAACATGCAGGGGTAGGAGCATTTTTACTGAAGGCAGCACAGAGAGCAGCCGATGAGCTTGGTCTCGACTTCGACACTGGGCGGGTAAACCCAAGCTCTGTTACCGAGCTGGAACCCGCTCAGTTAAAAGCCCACATAAAAGCAGCAGAGCAACGCAAACTTCTGCAGCTGCACAAGGATAAGCCCTTACATGGAGTCTTCTACAAGAACATGGAAGACAGGGGCTTATCTGAGAAGCTGACCTTTGCTTTCCTAAGGGCAGCTGGGCTGAAGTCTGAGACCGAAGGGTTCATCATGGCTTGTCAAGACGGTGTCTTTAATACACTTGTCTATCGAAGTCATGTCTTGGGTATGGAGGTCCCAGATATTAACTGCAGGGCCTGCCGAAGGGCGCCGGAGACGCTAATGCACCTATTGTCGGCTTGTCCGGTATATGCAGTCTCGGCCTATATTCACAGACATGATGGAGCACTACGAGTGCTGTACTATCATCTACGGCACTCGTATGGGATAGACGAGACACCAGTGCTGCCATATGCTCCGGGGGATATTGAGTCCGTTGTGGGGAATGAGCAGTGCCTAATTTACTGGAACTACTCATTTCCTACCGTCAGGCAAATACAAGCTAATAAGCCTGATGTAGTGCTCCTCGACCGCCAACTCAAGACAATGTTTGTTATTGAATTCTCCGCCCCAGCGGAGACAAACATTGTTTTGAAAGAGGAGGAAAAACGGACTAAATATCGAGATCTTCTCTTCGAACTCCGCAGACTTTATCCAGATCACACAGTTAAACTAGTGGTACTAATAATAGGATCCCTCGGTGGTGTGAGGCACACACTGCTTTCGGCATTGAGAACAATACCGGCCTGCCGAAACTCGGCAGAAATCTTAGCCGGAAGCATGCAGAAGGCCGTTATCCTTGGTTCGTTACGTCTACTCAGGGCACATGATTCGCGGACCCAGTGATCACTGACTCTACGGCGTAGAGAGTGGTCTCTGGTACTGCCAGCGTACCCTCTCTGGTAGCATCGGAGACAGAGAGAAGGGCGACTGGTTTTTAAGTAAAAAAAAAAAAAAAAAAAAAAAAAAATAATAATAATAATAATAATAATAATAATAATAATAATAATTGTAGGAGCACTAGGGACAATCCAGAAGGGCCACTGCAAACATCTAGAACACCTCCCGTGCAGAGTAAGCCCGTGTCAGATTCAAAAAATAGCACTCCTTGGAACAGCCCACATACTCCGGAAGGTTTTATCTTTGTAAAACCAACATTCCTGAGATCTCAGGTAGAGATCTGGAATGAAGGTAAAGTGTCCTCCCCAACCTCAAGCTCAGGGAGTGAAATGAAGAAATAATAATAATAATAATAATAATAACGTAGGAAGGGAGAAGCCTTAGGAATCGTGTTGATTCCCGGCAGCAAACCGACATGTAGTCGAGAAAACAATAATAATAATAATAACGTCGGCATAAGTAACTGGTAGTGGAAAGAATTTCCTTCCACCGACCACCGTCTGGCTCTAGTTTTCAACTCTTTTTTGATGAGCGGCACCAGATTCCGGACTGGTTTGTCAAGGGATGTACCGTGCTAAACCCAAAGAAGGGACGATTGTCTGATCCAAGGAATTATAGGCCAATCACCTGTATGAACTCCTGCTACGAGATATTTCCACCTATCTTGTATGTTTAGGACACTACGGAAGGTTAATCCGGTCTTCCAGCAGATTTAAGAGCAGCGTGGCGCCAAGGAGGGCATGGCAGGTTGAAAAGGTAGCCCGCTGATAGTCCGATGCATTACGCAGGATTCTGTGCAATACAAGCGGAATCTCTTTATGGTCTGGATTAACTATTGTAAGGCACTTGACACAACGTCGCACGAAATATTCTTGCATTTACTCAAATGTCTTGCGGTATTTGAACCACTAGTGAGATGCATACAACTGCTGTTGCCACTTTGGAGGACTCACTTCACCATAAAATCCAGTACAGAGCGAGTTACCACAGAGCAGGTAGTATTTAGGAGTTTTCCAGTGAGGGAGACTCTCGAAGTCCGCCTCTTTTTTGCATCTCACTGCTTCCATTATCTGTTGAACTCCGCCAAACTCGCGGTTACTATTGTGGACCACCCAGCAACCGGAGGCTTGAGGTCACCCATCTAATTTATATGGATGACTACAAACTGTGTGCCTCCGGAGAGCGTGAATTTCAGAATACTCTAAGAGTTGTCGAGGAGTACACGCAGGCCATTGGCATGGAGTTTGGGTCGAACAAGTACGAGGTGATCCATCTCAAGAAAGGGCGATTGCTGAAGATGCGCAGCTCGCAGACAGAAGCATCCCAGGACATCTGGATGCCGAAGAGACTTACACATACCTGTGTATGCAACCACATTACATTCAGGATGTGCAGCAAGTGAGAAAATCTCTCAGCGACAAGTACAGATGCCTACTCCGAAGGATATAGTCGTCCAAACTTTCAGGGAGAAACGAGGAGTCTGCGACTAATATAATTGCCGTTTCTGTTCTGTTCTACTCTTTTGGGATAGTCAAATGGACTGTGGATGAGCTGCGCCAGTTAGACAGAGGTACCCGCAAGATGATGAATATCCATAGGAGCATTCATCTTAGATCACCCGTTCCTCGTGTATACCTCCCACGTAATCAGGGGAGCCGAGGACTCTTGGGGCTGGAGTGCATGCATGGCAGAGTAATACTGAGCATGGCATTACGTACTTGGGAGCTCAAACCCGCTTCTGCAATTAGTGAAAGAGCACGAAAATACGGGGGTGGGTGCAGGATTGTTTAAGGCGGCAAATAGAGCCGCAGATGAATTTGGTCTCATATTCGACAACAGACGCGGAGGCCGGAGTTGTGCTGACCTAGAGTCAGTCACTGAACTTCAGCTACCTCGCCGAAATGCCTAAATAAAAGCTACTGAACGGGAACGACTGTTTAGGCAGCATGTCTATGAACCCATGTAAGGGGTGTTCTATAAGAACCCAGACACATTGGGTTAATCGACAGGGCTGATATTCGCCCCCTTCAGGTCAGCTGGGCTGTCAAGATGGGGTCATTAGCATGTTGGTTTACCGAAACCACGTAATGGGTGTAGAGGTTCCCGATATTTCCTGAAGGATCTGCAGTCAGGCGCTGGATTCGCTCAGGCATAAACTTTCTGCATACGCAGTATATGTGATTTCGGCCTACATTCATCGCCATAACACGGCATTACGGGTGCTATACTACCATCTACGGCACTCGTACGGAATAGACCAGATAACAGTGCTGCCTTATGTCCCCAGAGATATCAAGTCCGTTGTCGAAAACGAGAGTTGCCGAATTTATTGGAACTACTCATTTTCGACAGTTGGGCTAATTCAAGCCAATAAGCCTGACATAGTCCTCTTCGACCATCAAAACAAAGTGATGTTTGTGCTCGAGTTGTCAGAACCTGCTGAGCCAAACATTACTTCAGAAGAGGAGGAAAAGCGGACAAAATACCGTGACCTCCGGTACGAGCCCCAAGTGCTATACACAGGCTACTCGGTTAAGATCATCGTCCTAATAATTGGTGTACTCGGAGATGTGAAGCCAACGATGCTCTCGGAACTGAAGATCATGCCGGCCTGTCTGCTGTTTGGTTTGCAGGCCAAATGCAGAAGGCAGTCATCTTGGGGTCCCTTCGCCTACTTAAAGCACACCATTCTGGAATCAATAGTAACTTAGACCGCAGGATATGGGGAGTTGTTCTGGATATTTTGCTGGTGGTCTTTCCGTGTGGCGTCTGAGGCCACGGAAAGACTTTCCAGCGTCAAGAAACGGAGTATCTAGATAGGCAGAGGTAACACTGCCTGAAAGAAATCGGACGTGGATCTCAGGGCTAACCACCTTGTGGCCTTCCAACGGGCAGAGAAAGGGCACCTCGCAACCGACCCCATATGACTGGGGGTCAGAGTCAAGTTGTAAGGGCCATACCGGACGGTCTCAATGGTAACAACCCACGCAATGAACATGGACGCTTTAAATGGACGAGAGAATTTCGGGATGAAGCGCTCAGGGGGTACATTGCGCGATTGCGCGAAGTCAAGTGTGAGCTGCACCATGAGCATCGCCCCTTCTCTGAGCAAGAGCTCAGAGATCAGGTATTCTTCCTGCGCAGATCAGGACATGTAAGGGAACCCCGTCAGCAGGAAGAATTGCCAACCGCACTTCCACCGCGGCAAATAGCGGCTGACGGGGATCAATCCAGAAGATACACTGATGTTAACTAAGGACGAGGGTTAGCTTTAACAGCAGGGATACCCTAAAGTCAAAAGACATGGCACGGATGGACGCTGACATCGATGCGGAGCTACCAGGAGACGTTAACATTTGGCAGATCAACACTGCCGTGTACAACGCTGTTAGCCAACTCGTTCCCCGCAAAAGGGCAACGAGAGCCCCAAGCGATATTGATAAGGCTAAGCGGCATGTACAAAATATCGAATGCAAAATTTAGTTGGCTAGACAACACGTTTCTCGAATCCAGAGTGTGGTGGAACACGTCACAGCTGGCAGGCATTCACGCCTAAAGTCCGACGAACATCGGCAGGTCTAAGACGCCAGCACAACACGCTAAATCTAACAGTGATGCTTACCATTAAGCAACACTGTTTAGATTTGAGCGCTCATGACTGTCAAGAAAACTATAATAAAGCGGGTAAGGAGTATGGAGCAAAATACATTGTTCCGTACGAATCTTTTCATGAGCCCCAACCTTTGAAAAGCCAGAAGAGGTGCGCACGGCCATCTGTTCGGAGGAAGTTCAATAAGTTCTTCTTGGTACTAAGAACTTCGCTGCTCCGGGTCCAAAACAGCATAAAAGATTTCCTTCAACCTACCGTTGTCTGGCTCAAGTTTTTAACTCGTGGTTCAACGAGGGACAGCAGACTCCATACCGGTTGGTCGAGGGACGTACGGTGCTACTCCCCAAGAAGGGAGATTTGCCTGATCCAAGGAATTATAGGCCAATCACCTGTCTGAACTCCTGCTATAAAATTTTTACACTTATCTTGTATTGAAACATATTCTTTATAGGATTTTGCAAACAGCAGAAAAATAACTATCTGTAACTAAAAGAAAAACTTTGTAAAAATATTAATGAAATCTTTGTATTCTTTCGATAACCTAAATTCTGGGTATGTTAGCAAATTAAAATCCTAATATGAATTTCTCTAATTTCTTATTTTTAACAATTCTCATTCTAACACTAGCATCCACACAGTCCCCTACGGCCATGTAGATTAAACTAGTATCTACATAACCCCCTACGATCATGAAGATTCAGTTAAAAATGAGAACAAAGGCTAGGACACTACTGCAAGTTAATCCGGTCTTTCAGCAGATTTACGAGCAGTGTGGCACCAAGAAGGCAGGTTGCAAGGGCAGCCTGCTGATATACCGCTGTATTACGCAGTACAGTGCAGTACAAGCGGAACCTATCAATGGCCTGGATTGACTATCGTAAGGCATTTGACACTACGTCGCACGAACTACTGGTGCATTTGCTCAAGAATCTTGCTGTAGCAGAGCAGAGATGCAGAAAACATCTACTGTCTCTCTGGAGGACTTGCTTCGCCATAACATCAGATACGTAGAGGGTGGTATTCAGAAGGGGAGTTTCCCAAGGGAGCTCTTTGTCTGTCCTCTTTTGCATCTCACTGCTGCCGTTATCTATTGAACTCCGCCAAACTCGCGGGTACTATTGTAGAGCACCTAGTAACCCGAGGCATAGGGTCACTAATCTATTTTATATGGATGATCTCAAATTGCATCCCTCCGGAAATCATGAACTTCATAACGATCTAAGGGTGGTCGAGAAGTACACGCGGGTCATTGCCATGGAGTTCGGGTTGGACAAGTGCGTGGTCATTCATCTCAAGAGATGATGCAAGATATCTGGATGACGGAGAGACCTACACATACCTGGGTGTGCGACAACATCACATTCAAGATACTCAGCAAGGTAAAGAATTTTTCCACGGCAAGTAAAGACGCCTATTCCGAAAGAGTTGGTCATCCGATCTTTCGGGGAAGAACAAGGTGTCTGATACTAATATACTTGCCGTTACTGTCCCACTCTATCCCTTTGGGGTAGTCAAAGGGACTGTAGAAGGGCTGTGCCGATTAGATAGAGGTACCCACGATGATGAATATCAATAGGAGTATTCATTCTAGATGGTCCGTTCCTCGTGTACACCTCTCACGACAACAGGGGCCGAAGACTCTGGAGTGTCTGCATGGCAGAGTAACACTGAGTATGGCATGCAACATGCTAAGGAGCTCAGACCCGCTTTTACAGTTAGCGAAAGATCACGAAAATGCAAGGGTCCATGCAGGACTGTTCAAGGCAGCAAAAAGAGCCGCAGAAGAACTTGGTCTCGTATTCGACGACAGACGAGGAAGTCGGCGCAGTACTGATCCAGAGTTGGTTACTGAACTGCAGCCACAACGCCCGAAGGCTCAAATAAAATCTGCCGAACAGGAACGCCTGTATGGGCAGCATGTCGATAAACCAATGCACGGGGTATTCTATAAGAACCTACAAACACTAGTTCCTGATATTAACTGCAGGACTGCCGTGAGGCGCTGAAATCGTTCATGCATTTACTGTCTGCATGTCCGGTATATGCGATTTCGGCCTACATCCATCGCAATAACGCGGCGTTACGGGCGCTGTGTTACTATCTACGGTACTCGTACGGAATAGACCAGACACCAGTCCTGCCTTGCTTCCCCGGATACATCGAGTCCGTTGTCGAGAACGATAGGTGCCGAATTTATTGGAAATTGTCGTTTCCGACAATCAGGCTAATTCAAGCCAACAAGCCTGACATAGTCCACCTTAACCACCAAAACAAGGTGATGTTTGTGATCGAGTTCTCAGCACCTGCTGAGCCAAACATCGCTTTGAAGGTGGAGAAAAAGCGGAGCCAATACCGTGATCTTCGGTACGAGCTCTAAGTGCTGTACCAGGGCTACTCTGTCAAGATGGTGGTCCTAAATATCGGTGTACTCGGAGTTATGAAACCCACGCTGCTCTTGGAACTGAAGACCATGCCAGCCTGTCAGATATCAGCCGAATTTCTGGCAGGCCAAATGCAGAAGGCGGTAATCTTGCTGTCCTATCACCTACTTAGGACTTACGAATCTGGTATGTACAGTCACTAACCCAACAGGTCATGGGGAGTGACTGCAATTATCGCTGGCGCGGCGGCCGTGTGGTATAGATCGGGAAGCACGGAAGCCCTGTCCGGCAATGGCGAGAAAATAATACTTATTATTATTATAACAGGCAGAGAAAGGGCTCCTCACAACCGACTCCATCAGGATGGGGATCAGACAAGTTGGAGGGGCCATAACGGACGGTCTCAATTCCAACAACCCACTCAACAAACACGGATGCTTTAAGTGGACGACGGAACATCGGGATGACTTGGTGGCCTGCAATTAGAACAACGAACCAGGTCACAGGGGGTATACGGTGCGATTGCAGAAGATCCGTTGTGAGATGCTCCGAAAGCATCGCGCTTCTCTGAGTAACAGCTCAAAAATCAGGTATCCTTCCTGCGCGGTTCAGGATACGTAAGGGCACCACGTCAGGAAGAAGTGCCAACGGCACTTCCACCGCGGCAAATAGCTGCTAACATGGAACAACAAAGAGTGTATACTGGTGTAGACTTAGGGCGAGAGTTAGACATAACAGCAGGGCTACCCTAAAGTAACAAGACCTGACACGAATTGACGCTGTCATCGATGAGGAACTTAAAGAAGACGCCGACATATGGCAGATAAACACGGCCGTGTACAACGCTGCGAGCCAACTCGTTCCCGCGAAAGGGCAACGAGAGCTCCAATTGGCATCAAAAGGCTAAGCGGCGCGCGGCGTGTATAAAGGACCTAAAGCAAAATACAGTTGGCCAGACAACACGCTTCTCGAATCCAGTGTGTGGTGGACCATATCGCAACTGGCAAGGTGTTCACGCCCAAAGTCCGGCGAACAGCGTAAGACGCCATCACCACATACTAAATCTAACATTGATGCTCACAATTAAGCAACACTGTTTAGATCGGATTCGAGCGTTCATGTCTATCGAGATAAAGCTAATAAGGCAGGTACGTAGTATGGGGAAGAATACACTGCTCCGTACGAATCCTTCTTACCAGGTCGAAAGATTCTGGAAGAGAATCTACGAAAAGACACGCCCGTTCGATAGCAACACCCCAGCAATTGCACACTTCGAGGCTCTCTGCCACAGAACCTTTGAAATGCCAGAAGAGGTGTGTCCGGCAATTAGTTCGGAGGAAGTTCAACAAGCTCTTGTTGGCACTAAGAACTTCGGTGCTCCGAGTCAAGACGACATAAATAACTGCTGGTGGAAATAATTTCCTTGCACCCACAGTCGCGCGTCGTCTGGCTCGAGTTTTCAACTCGTGGTTGAACAAGGGGCAGTAGATTCCGGATTGGTTTGTCGTGCGACGTACAGTGCTAATCTCCAAAGAAGGATGACTTGTCCAATCCAAGATATTATAAGCCAATCACCTGTCTGAATTCCTTCTACAAGATATTTACACGTATCTTGTATGCTAGGACACTACAACAGATTAACGAGCAGCGTGGTGCCAAGAAGGGCATGGCTGGATTGACTATCGTAAGGCACTTGACACAACATCTCACGAACTATTGTTGCATTTGTTCAAATCTCTTGCGATAGCAGTACCATTGGTGAGATGCATAGAAAAACTGCTGCCACTCTGGAGGACCCTCTTCACCATGACATCCGGTGCATAGCGAGTTACGACAGAGCAGGTGGCAATCAGGGGAGGGGCCTTCCAGAGAGATTTTCTGAGTCCCCTCCTTGTCTGCATCTCAGGGCTGTCGTTGTCTGTTGAACTACACCAAACTCGCGGGTACTATTGTGGACCACCCAGCAACTGGAGGCATAAGTTTACACATCTATTTTATATGGATGAACTCAAACTGTATGTCTCCGGAGAGCATGAACTTCAGAATGCTTTAAGGGTGGTCGAGGAGTACACGCGGACCATAGGCATGGAATTCGGGTTTGACAAGTGCACGGTCGTCCATCTCAAGAGAGGACGATGCAGGACCTTTGCTGAAGACGCGCAGCTCGCAGACGGAAGCATCCTAAGACATCTGGATGCCGGCGAGACCTACACATACCTGGGGGGGGTGGGGGCGAGGGCTCCTGGGACTACACATATCTGTGTGTGCAACAACATCACATCTACGATCTGCAGCAAGTGAAAGAATCTCTCCGCGGCAAGTACAGATGCCAACTTCGAAATATTGGTTCATCCGAACTTCCGGGGAAAACCCAAGATGCCTGCCACTAATATGCTTGTCGTTGATGTTCTGCTGTATTCTTTCAGAGTAGTCAAATGGACAGTAGATGAGCTGCGCCAATTGGACAGAGGTACCCACAAGACGATGAATATCAATAGGAGCATTCATCCTAGATCGTCCGTCCCTCGTGTACCTCCCACAAAATCGGGGAGGCCGAGGGCTCTTGGCGCTGAAGTATATACATGGCAGAGTAGCACTGGGCATGGTATGTAATGTTCTTAGGAGGTCAGACCCGCTCCTGCAAGTAGTGACAGATCACGAAAATGCAGTGGTTGGTGCATCATTGTTGAAGGCAGCAAGAAGGGCAGTAGATGAACTTGGTCTCGTATTCGACGACAGGCAGGGTGGCCGGTGCGGTGCTGGCCCAGAGTCAGTCACTGAACTTCAGCCACCTCGCCGAAGGCCCAGATAAAAGCTACCGACCGGGAACGTCTGTTTAGGCAGCATGTCGATAAATCCATGCACGGGGTGTTCTACAAGAACACTGGGTTTATCGACAAGGCTGATATTTGCCTCTTTGGGGTCAGCTGAGCTAAATTCGGAGACCGAGGGATTCATTGTGGTTTGCCAAGACGGTATAATTAACACTTTGGTTTACTGATGGGTGTCTTAATACTAACTGCAGGACCTGCCGTCAGGCGCTGGAATGGCACATGGATTTACTTTCTACGTCCCCGGTGTATGCGATTTCGGCCTACATTCACGGCCATAACGAGGCGTTACGGGTGCTGTACTATCATCTACTACACTCTTACGGAGTAGGCCAGATACCAGTACTGCCTTACGTCCCTAGGGGCATCCAGTCCGTTGTCGAGAAAGAGAGGTATACAATTTATTGGAACTTCTCTTTCCCAAAAGTCAGGATGATTCAAGCTAACAAGCCTAATATAGTGCTTTTCTACCATCAAAACAAGGTGATATTTGTGATCGAGTTCTCGGCACCTGCTGAGCCAAACATCATTTTGAAAGAGGAAGAATAACGAACCAAATACCGCGATCTCCATTACGAGCTTCAAGTGCTGCACCCAGGCTACTAGGTCAAGATGGTCGTCCTAATAATCGGTGTACTCGGAGGTATGAAGCCTACGCTGCTCTCAAAACTGAAGACAATAGCGCCCTGTCAGAAATCAGCAGAATGGCTGGCAGGCCAAATGCAGAAGGCGGTTAACTTGAGGTCTCTTAGGGCACACGAGTCTGGATCTACCACAAAGAGAAAGACCCCTCACAATCGACCTCACCCGGGCGGAGGTCAGAGACAAGTTGAAGGGGCCTCATAGGTTGGTCTCAATGATGACAACCTAGGCAACGTACATGGATGCTTTAAGTCGACGAGGGAACTTCGGGATGTCTTGCTAACCTGCTATGAGAGCAGCGAAACTTCGCGCGGGGGGTTGATGGCGCGATTGCACGAAATCGGATGTGAATTTCACCCAGAGCATCTCGCCTTCTCTGAACAACAGCCCAGAGTTCAAGTATCATTCCTGCGCTGGCCAGGCTACGTAAGGGCGTCCCGTCGGCAAGGTGATGTGCCAGTAGCACTTCCAGCGCGGCAAACCGCAGCCGACGGGGAACATCCCATAGAGTAGGCTGATGTTGCCAAGAACGAGGGTTAGCCTTAACTGCAGTGCTACCCTAAAGCCACAAGACCTTGCACGGATGGACGCTGTTATCGATGAGGAACTTCCAGAAGGCGCCGACATTTAGCAGATCGACACTGCCGTGTTCAACGCTGCTAGCCAACTCGTTCCCCGCGAAAGGACAACCAGAGCCCCAAGTGGTATCGATAAGGCTAAACGGCGTGTACAAAAGATGGAAGGCAAAATACAGTTCGCCAGACAACAGGCTTCTCGAATCCAGTGTGTGGTGGAACACGTCGCAGCTGGCAAGGTATTCACGACTAGAGTCCGCCGAACATTCGATAGACTAAGACGCGAGCATGACACACACTAAGTCTAACAGTAATGCTGACAATTAAGCAGCACTGTCTAGATCGGATTCGAGCGCTCCTGGCTATAAAGGACAAGCTAATAAGGCGGGTACGGAGTATGGAGCAAAATACATTATTCCGTACGAATCCTTCCCGCTTGTTTCTAGAGCCACAGCGCGTTGTTAACTATCAATCAGCTGTAGCCGATGTCGAAAGCTTCTAGAAAGGAATATGCGAAACGACACGTCCGTTCGATAGCAACACCCCAGCAATAGCACACTTTGAGACTCTTTGCCACAGAACCTTTGAAGAGCCAGAAGAGAAGGTTTAACAAGTTCTTGTTGGAACCAAGAATTTTGTTGCTCTGGGTCCAGACGACATAAACAACTGGTGGTGGAAAAGTTACCTTTCATCCACCGTCGTCTAGCTCGAGTTTTCAATTCGTGGTTGAACAAGGGGCAGCAGATTCCGGACTGGTTTGTTGAGGGACGTACCGTGCTAATTCTCAAAAAAGGTGATTTGTCCAATCCAAGGAATTATAGACCGATCAGCTGTCTGAACTCTTGCCACAAGATATTTACATGTATCTTGTATGTTAGGACACTACGGCAGGTTGACTCGGTCTTCCAGCAGATTTACGAGCAGCTTGGTACCAAGATGGGCATGGCGGTATACAAAGATAGTCTGCTGGTAGACCTTTGTATTACGCAAGACTCTATGCAATACAGGCGGAATCTGTCGATGTCCTGGATTGACTATCGGAAGGCATTTGCAGGTGGCATTCCGAAGAGGAGTTTTCCGAGGAGATTCTCTGTCCTCTCCTCTTTCACATCTCACTGCTGCCATTATCTGTTGAGCTCCGCCAAACTCGCGGGTATTATTGTGCACCCAGCAACCGAAGACATAAGGTCACTCATCTATTTTATATGGATGACCTCAAACTGTATGCCTCCGGAGAGCGTGAACTTCAAAATGTTGTTAGGGTGGGGACTTTGGGACTTTGGACTTTGCCGAAGACGCGCAACTCGCAGCATCCTCGGAAGCATCCTGAGACATCTGGATGCCGGGGTGTCCTACACATACCTGGGTGTGCAACATCACATCCAGGATTTGCAGCAAGTTAAAGAATCTCTCCACGGTAAGTAGAGACGTCTACTCCGAAAGATTTGGCAAACTGAACTTTCGGGGAAGAAAAAGGTGTCTGCGACTAATATGCTTGCCGTTCCTGCCCTGCTCTACTCCTTTGGCGTAGTCAAATGGACTGTAGATGAACTGGGCCGTTTAGATAGAAGTACCCGCAAGATGATGTATATCAATAGGAGTATTCATCCTAGATCGTCCGTTCCTCGTGTGTACCTCCAGCCTCAACGGCGGGTCGAGGACTCTTGGGTCTGGACTGTCTGTATGGCAGAGTAGCACTGAGGATAGCATGCAACATCCTAAGGAGCTCAGACCTGCTTCTACAATTAGTGGGAGATCACGAAAATGAAGGGGTAGGTGCAGGACTGTTGAGGGCGGCAAAAAGAGCCGGAGAAGAACTTGGTCTCGTATTCGACGACAGGCGAGGAGGCCGGCGCGATGCTGACCCAGAGTCAGTGACTGAACTGCAGCCACCTCGCCTGAAGACCCAAATAAAAGCTGCCGAGCAGGAACGTCTGTTTAGGCAGCATGTCGATAAACCTATTCACAGTGTGCTCTATAAAAACCTAGAAAGACTTAGTTTATCGACTAAGTTGACATTCGCCTTTTTAAGGGCCAACTGGGCTAAAGTCGGAGAACAAGGGATTCATTGTGGCCTGCTAGGATGGTGTTATCAACACTTTTGGTAATCAACGCGGTTTCCCGAAACCACGTAATGGGTGTAGAGGTTCCTGATATTAACTGCAGGACTTGCCGTCAGGCGCCGGAATCGCTCATGCATTTACTATCTACATGCCCGGTATATGCGATTTCGGCCTACATACATCGCCGTAATGCGGCGTTACGGGTGCTGTATTACTATCAAGAGGTGTCGAATTTATTGGAACCTCGTTTTCGACAATCAGGCTAATTCAAGCTAACAAGCTTGATATAGTCCTCTTCGACCACCAAAACAAGGTGATATTTGTCATCCAGTTCTCAGCTCCTGCTGAGCCATACATCGCTTTGATAAAGGAGGAAAAATGGACCAAATATCGTGGTCTCCAGTACGAGCTCCAAGTGCTGCACCTAGGCTACTAGGTCAAGATGGTCGTCTTAATAATCGTTTCACTCGAAGGTATGAAGCGTACGCTGCTCTCGGAACTGAAAACCATACCAGCCTGTCAGAAATCAGCTGAATGGCTGGCAGACCATATGCAGAAGGTGTTCATCTTGGGTCCCTTCGCCTAATTAGGGCACACGAATCTGGAATTTACAGTCACTAACCCGACAGGTCGTGGGGAGCGGCTGTAATTATCGCCGATGCGGCTACCGTATGGTACTGGTCGGAAATCACGGAAGGCCTCTCTTGCATCAGTGAGATCGAAATAATAATAATAATTATAACAATAATAAAAAGTCTTTGAAGGCGAAGCTTAGCCATAGGCAACTCAATTTTAATTCAATGTAATCATCTCGAAATATAATCTAATTACAGATGTCATTATAATACATACTTGTACCAAATTTCAAGTAAAAATCTCAATTTTATTTTATCAATCATTTCAATAATGGAGTGGAGGTGGGGTGGTGACGTGAACTTATTTTCACTTATTTACTCCTAATTATGCCCCAACCCTTCAACGGAATCATCTCAATATATAATGTAGGTCCAGATGGCGCTATAATTTATACGTGTATTAAATTCCAAGCGCATTTCTCAATTTTATTTTATCAACTCTTTTATAATGGTGGTTGTAGAAAATACTATAAAAAATGTGAGGCCTTGGCTTCTGGTATATACACCAAATTTTAGTTTCGGTACTTTTATCGACTTGTTTTACTCACTCCTCCCTATTTACCTCTACATATCCGCCACCCCTTCAATGGAATCATCTCAAAATATAATCCAGTTCAATATATCATTTTAATACATACCTGTACCAAATTTCAAGTGATATCTTAATTATCATGTTTTATAATGGCCTTATTTATATTATTTAATCTTATCAACCTCTTTAGTAATGGAGTGGGTGTTGCGGAGGGCTTGAAAAATGTGGTAAGAATGTCGGAAGCCTTCGCTTCTACTCTATACAACAAGTCCCAAATTTGTGTACTCTTACCAGCTTACCTTACTTATTTTCCCCGACTTACTCCTCAACCCTTCATTGGATATGTTAAAAAACAATCCAGTTCCAGATCTCGTTATAATACAGGCGTCTATGGAACTTCAAATATAGAGACAGACAGACATACAGAACGACTAACAGACTGACCGACAGACCGACAGGCAGAACAATTTTTTACGCTCAAATTTAAAATCTCGATGTTTCATAACATTTTAAACCTATTTCAACAAAGGAAATTTTTATAAAAAATTTACGATTACTATATTTCCACTCTGTTAGCGTGGAAGTAATTATTGAAGAATCGGGATATAACTTCTTATAATACCGGGCATTGTAGTTTATAATGTGTAGATATACTATAACTATTAACAAATTTGTTAATATTTAGTCACTTAAAAAAAATTTGTAATGTGACACCTTACAGAGGCGACGCGATGCCCCCTTGATCGAGGCGGCCGCGACTTCTTAAAAGGCTCTAAATATGTTATATGCAATATTAAATATCAACTAAAAATAATTAAAATAGAGTTCCGGGAATCGGAACTTTACGGAAATTTCGTGCTTTTTAAGCATCTTTTTGAAATTTTTTCCATATATGAAAATCCTCGAGATATTGGCAAAAGACTAGTACTCTCACTTTTGTTAACTTAATTTGTTTATACGTTTTATGATTTTTGTGGACCCGTTTGTTATTTGTTGTACCCTCCAGGAACTGTCATTCCGAATTGAACGAGCCGAGCGTCTCGCATTCTTTTTTTTTTTTTGTTTATTTTGACTCCTCGGATAGATACGATTTTAGGTTTTATTTCAAGAAATAATTTGATCTGTGAGGTAACTTAATGGTAAAATAAATTTAGCAAATCATGTTAGAAAGTAAAACTTTAACAATACTGTAAGTTCTGTTAAATATTTCTAACAGATATGTTTGTGATCCTAAAAATATTGATGTTTTCTTTATTTTATGTTCCAAATTTTTTTAATATAGAGCAGGCACAGATCCTTTTGGAAGCTTGTGAAAGTAATATAATCAATTACATTTTAATTATCAATAACATTTTCCAAACAATAATATAATTATTTATTTATCCACATTTTCAAATGCTACGATTGATTGCCTGTCCATGATTGCCATTGGTTTCACTTTTAGTTTTATTATAGAAGAACTGTTTGTATCCTTAGCAAATATTGTAGTTTATTGATTGAACTAAATATATCCTGAAAAACAAATAAATCATCTACTGCAATAGACAATTAAAATGCATTTTATCGTTTATTTTATATAAATTAAAATACTTACATGAATAAAACTACACACTATATAACATGCTTAAATTGAAAAAATACAACAGACCTCAACCCACATAATTTAATTTAGACACATAATATTCTAAAAAGTATCATTCACCATATTTAACATTTTTAATATTATAAAGAAATTTTCACTGTCGGTGAATACTTGATAATATATCCTTCTTTCACGATTACAGAAGACCAAATAAACAACAATCGCGTACCTTCCTCGTTGATTTCAGCTCAAGAGATATACTATAACCCTAATTCTTAGACTAAACTGGTCCATATGACATACTTGCAATACGACTTCTGATGATCATATAAAAACTTCCTCTTCCCAAGGTTCTTCATTCGATTTGCAACTTTGGTCATGAGCCATCTTTTAGTACAAAAATTTTAAAAAATATTGTTTATAAAATTCATTCTTATTTTACCAGTGAACATGAACTCTAAAGTGTTTTGTGTGATGTTTGCTGTTTCGTTCGTTGCTATAGCAACTGCAGGACCTGTAATAGATGATAATAACAATAAAGGGCATATCAATTCGGTAAGATTTATGTTACAATTAATTTTAAGGTTGCTTTTGGAGTTTCTTTTACCATTAAAATTGAATATTTATATATCAAAGAAAATGTTATATATATTCTGCTTAGTGTTTCATTTTGGTTTACTGTTTTGTTTAAGTATTGAAGTGCTTTTCTACCTAAAATACGGGTTGAACATAAAATTACAAGTGGTTAATAATTTTGGGTAGTTAATTAATTGATTATTAAACATTTATCGCATTTGATAAATTATATAGAGTTTTACAGAAATAATTTCTTCTTAATTATTTTTGTTTCAAAAACTTGCATTTGAATTGTTAAATACATTATAGAATGATAGTTATATTTATGTAATAACATCATACTAACACAAAAAATGAGGAGCGTAAGTTGCAGCTGCAACCTGAATCTATAGTGACCACATTAGTATAAAAAAATCTTTGCATTGATATTGGAATTTATGTATACATAGACGATATATCTTATTAATATTTATTTCTTCTTTAGTAGTTTTCAACTACGAGCAAGCAAGTATGGGACATTACTTGTCACAGAAAATTAATAACAAAATATTTGCAACTACACATTTTCGAGAAATTATAACAACTTTTCAATACACCTTTTGTATATCTTAAAACTAAAATTTCAAATATTTATAATTCGACATTAATAATAATAAGCAATATTTAAAATTTTTCAACAAGTATCTTTACAACACTGACTCTGCTCTCTGATTTCAATCTTCAACCGTGAATAAATAAATAAATAAATAAAATTTAATTTAATTACACTTCCATATATTAATAGTTAATTGGTAGGGTTAATGTTCATTTCATTATTATTTACTGGTTTATGTGGAAAACAATTTTTTAAAATTTGTGTGTCACAGTTCTATCATTTTTCTATACTTTATATTAATGAAAATCAATCCTTTTTGGATAGTGAATACTGTTCTCGAATTAACCAAATGTAATGGATTATAGCATATGATTTAAAAAATGAATTATTGAGAATAGAGATGGAAATAATGTTTGTAAATAATCAATTATTTAGTGTACCTCTGTTTAAATATACAGCGTGCCCGCAGATTGAGTTCGGAATAGGGTAGCATTTTTTATTTGTAACTTTACGAGGAAATATAGGTCAAAACGCTTGTTTTGTAAAAAAAAGTCCAGAAATTACATTATATTCCAATATTTATGAGAAACTACAAAGAGTGAAGTACCTTTGTTTGTAAAAATCTTGGGAACTGGTATAAAAAGAATGTTAAGAATTAAAAGTTAGTCAATTATGAAATATTGACTTTCTACAGTTTTTCCTAACTTTAATTTTTAAATTATCTAAATTTTTTTGAAATGCTATTGCGTAGATCTTTTGATATTACATTCTATAAGCAAAGATCCTCATTAGTTAAACGGAGGCTACCAGGTAGTCGAGGAATTGGACCATGGAACTTTCAAAATTAACTATAACTTATGTCAGTTATTTTTAACACCATTTCCCAATAAAGGAGAATAAATATACAAAGATTCCTTTCTATATCCTCACATAGAAACTACCGCTAGTGCGCTAGTAATTATTGAGGAGCACATCTTAATATTGATATATTGTTGCAATGTATATTGGACGTTATTTTAAAACAAGGTATACAAAATAAATCGATTGCAAGATGCCTCAGCAGATAAAATTATCCTGTGTCACGTATATTATACCATCCGTATACTGCAGTTTCCGACTTTTTGACTTTCGTCAGTACTAAGTAAAGTACGACAATCAATATAAGTATTTTGCATTGAGCATTTTAAAATGAAATGCATTGTTCAATATCCAGGGTGTGCTATATCTTTGGGACATACTACTCGATGAGCTCTATTTGATCAATCTAAAAAAATAATTTCCATGATCCATTAAAAGTCAAAATTTTGAGATCGACTGTTAAGCATTTTTTCTCGGAAAAGTGGATAGCGTAGTCGACTCGCAGTTATCGCAAACAGTCTTATGCAATATTTTAGCTCAATACCTCAAATTTGTCACCCAATCGTCAAATTTTAAAATTTTGCATTTTTCGACTGGACCTGTATAAAGTCCGTAAAGAACTAATTAATTTAATAACATGAACAACATCGAATAATTACAACAAAAGTCAACACTACTTGAAAAATGAATAAATAACATTAGCAAACGATTGGAGAAAATCGTAAGATGGATGGAATAAATAAAAATGTAACAAAGCGTTTCAAGCTTTTGTGATTCTAATATAACCCACTTCATATCTTACGCATTTTTTATAAAGTCCGTTTTAACATTTGATGGGTTCTCATTAATTGTTGTGTTCCTTGCACCCTCGTTTAATCCCCCCTCCGATAAACTTTCTCTTCTAAATTTCCCCACAGACAAATCTAAAGCTGTTAGATCTGATGAACATGACAACCAATGAATAAGAGAGATATCCCGTCCAGTATATGTTAGGAAAATTTTCATTAAGCCGTCTACATATAACAACCGAATAATGCATACAACTACCATCTAGTTGAAAAATAACTTGCCTGTTTCCTTCCTCATTTAGTACTTCTATAGAATCTCACAAATACGTGTTCAAGAAATTACGAAATCTTTCACCGTTTAATGAGTGTGCATACTTTTTAGTGTAAAGGAAAGTACTTTGTTTTTCTGCGTATTTTCGATATGCTTACATGTAAATCCGGTGTAGCCTGCCTCAAGCTAGTTGTACGTTTCTTTGACGTGATTCTTTTATTACAGAAACTTTCCCTGTGCCATTGAATATTGCATTTATCCTGAAGACCGTCATATGACGTATTGGTTCACGATTCAGATTTCTTCTTCAGCAGCTTCCATCATTAATCGATCATTATCACGAACTAAATGAATCGTCTGTATTCTCTCAGCTAAGTTCAAATCTGTCCTGTGCAATAAACGATATCTGTCAACAATCCTGATTTGACAATAAGACAAAAAAAAAAGAAAATAAGATAAATTTTTTACAAAGCCTGCTATGTAGAAAATTCGCATTTTGGGTAATTGGTATCGAGACACGAAATTGTGTAGAATTAAGTGAAATTATTCATTTATTTGTAAATGTGGTTAGCCAATGATAAAAATCTTTAAATTATTTAATCTAGAAACCCTTAGATCGTGAAACATCTGATGAACTTGAGAATAAATTGAGAACGATTTCCAATCATATTGATTTAGGAAATATTTAAAAGCGTTTATCCCTCGCTCTCGTGGCCTGGTTATTGAGAATATCAGTCGGGAAATGTGACTGGATAAGATAGTAATGAAAATCATTCATCAAACGTATCTGTGTAAGACCTTGTACATTCTTCAGTAGTTGTTGTTAATTAACAAGTATATCATAATTATTCTCATTCTCTCTTACAATGAGAGAATGAGAATAATTTAAAATAAGGAAAAATTCCAAAGAAACGAAATGCTACTTTATAATTTTTGAGTTATGTAGAGACATGTTGTAATATTCAATTAATACTTAGGTATCTAACGTTCATTCAAGTTTATGTGGAATGAGTACTTTACCAGTTTAGTAAACTTAACAGGCTATTATACAGGTCCAGTCAAAAAGTGAAGAATTTTAAAATTTGGTGGTTAAGTAACAAACACATTATATGAGCTTTCGAGCTATTCCTCATAAGGCTATTTAAGATAACTGCGAATCGACTGTACTAACCAGATTTCCGATAAAAAATACCTAACAGTATATCTCGAACTTTTGACACATTTAGGGTATGAAAATATATATATATTTTTAAATGGTCAAATAGAGAATGTCTCAAAATAAAAATCGGACAACGCGCCCCACAATAGGTGTTGCGGTATTAAATAGTACACATTGCAACAATGTTCGTTATTTAAATGTAATCTGAAATAACTACTAGCGGCTAGAGGGAGGATTTATATGATATTCATATTTTAAAATCAATCATAGGTCATCTGGCCACTAGTTTACATGGTATTAATCAAACCCTTTCTTCTGCTTAAGGTGTAGTTTTAGGGGGTGATTTTCAGTATTTTCTTCATAACTATTGAATTTTTTCTTTAAATTGTAAAAATTATTATAAAAAACTAATTTACAGATGATTAGAAACAGAAAATGTATTCTTATTGCAAACCAAGCTGTTCTCGAGTAATTTGTGTTTAGAAAACAACGTTCATCTGCATTTTATTAATAAGTTTTTTTTACACATAAGGAATACTTTGAAATATTATTGAACGTAGAATATAGCTATAGTCTGTACGATGAATGTTTGCGCGAGTATGAAATTAGGTAGGACATATGTGCGGTTGCTGAACGCATTGAGACGACCAAATATTTAGTTACGTATGTCTTCTAACCGCTCGAGCATGCCAAGAAAGCCGAACGATAAGTTCAAGCGAAATTAAAAAGAGACGTCGATATGAACAGTTGTCGTAGTGATGTGCTGTCAACGGCTATAATATCTGTCATTTTAGATCAGTGGCGTTCTTGCGTTTTGATAAAAATGCATTATTAAGCTTCATTGTTATAACCATAATTAGTGGTAAATAATATATCTGTTATTATTCTACAAAATTAATTGTCATTTCATGAGTATTTACGAAAAAAATATGGCTTCTAATTTGTCGGATGATGACTGAGAGTAAAAACAAATTTTTCATTTTTTTGATGCACGTCACTGCTGAAGAGAAGCAGTGACCTTCAACAGATTACTTCATACGGTTCCTGTTTATGACGCACACGCAAAGATTCATCGTACAAACTATAACTATCAGTTATAAAAATTGTTCGTAATACCCTCCAATCTCCTTTATGCACAATTTTTTTAAGGAACGGGGACCACCCTGTAAAATTTCTTCATCATTTTGTATCATTATAAACTCTTGATCGATTCTTTCTCTCAACTCTTCAATCGTGTCAAATGGACTATTATAAATTCGTGATTTTAGATAACTCCACACAGAAAACAAGGAGAGGTAGGTCAGGAGACCAAGCAGGCCACTTAATCGGTGCATCTGCACACTGTCTAATCCATTTATAGGATAGTGGTTGTATAATCATGTTCTACAAGCTCTGACATAAAGCAGTGTTGCACCGTCATGCAAAAAAACATATTTCTCCTCTTTTGAATTTAAATATTACCTTATATTTCATCCAAGGTGCTTCGAAAAAAACATAATATATATCGTCATTTAAATTTCCAGGAAATATATCGCATCCAACAAACTGATTCCCTAGAATTGCTGCCTATACAATTATTTTGAAAGTATGTTGCAAATGGGTTTATATTGTTACATTATGATTTTCCTCAGCTAAAAAGGCATATTCCGAGAATAAAACATGCCTTGATGAGTGAATGTAAACTCGTCAGTAAAAAGTAATTTACTTTAAAAAAAATGGAGCATTTTGCGTTCATTCAAGCAACAATTCACACAAATCAACTCTTATTGGCATATCCTCAGGTACTAATTCTTAAAGCTTTTCGGTAATGTAACGGGTGCAATTGTTGTTTAAGTAGTACTATTTCAGCGTTTTAGCGAGACATATTAATTTTCAAGCCTAACCTTCTAGTATTTACCGTAGGATCTTCCATTCCAATAATTAATAGTTCTCCCTCAACGTCAACAGTTCTTTATAACTTCCTGTTTCTCTAAGTTGACGTTCCGTACTTAAACAATTTTGGCAGCGGGAATATTTTACAACTGCAGCAACATTGATTGATTGATTAACTGATTGATTTGCCAGCATAAGATGAGCATTGTTTGCCGATTCCGGGCATCCAATCTGAAGATTCTTTCCAACACGCAGGTCGATCGCCCGTTGAACGGCCAAATGGAGCCGCGCAGTTATCTATTACATATTCATGCCGGCTGCATACGCTGGATTGGACATGGCATATGCTTGTTGCCGGCTGCGAGAGCCACATGATGCATGGAGTAGGAATATAGGCTGGGAAATGTAGGTGTTTGTGAGATGCTTTCTTTAAATTTCCATGCTTCTCTTAAGTTTCCATCTGTCATCGTCGGATGGGAAGTGTTGGCGTTTGCGACATTCTTCTTTTCAGTGTCCATGCTTCTTATAAGTTTCCATCTATCATCACCTCTTTATTTTTTCTTCTTCTAAATTTTCTGTTTCTTCTGTTTCTGAACCTAGCAGTATGTATCTCCTTCGGCCCACTTGCGTCCATATATGGTTTCATGTTTCCCAGAAATCTGTGTTTTAGTTTTAACATCCTAAATCAGTGCGTCCCCTTCGTTTGTCTGCCAGGACATACATATAATAGCTCGCCGTAAGGAGCTTTTATTTATTAGCCTTTCCACAGGTAAATATCCATTTACGGTGGAAGTGCAGGGGAGGCCCTATCTTGCGGTAAAAAGACTGCTTTTTTAGCGTGTCATGAAAAAGAGGTCCGAGGGAATATTTTATACACCCTATATATTGGTTTGTTTTTGAAGCAATCAGTTTTAATTTCCGTTTTTGAATTCCGGCTAATTTTTCTATTTCATTACCTTTCCAATCTTAATTTTAATTTGTTTTCAATTTTAACAAAGAAATAAACTAATACCCTAATAAACTAATACTACATTAAACAAATTAAAGAAAACTTATTTCTTTCCATTAACAGCTGGCTGTCTGCCTTTTAAATGTAAACATAAATAAATTTATATATTTTTTTAAATTTTAACGTCTTATTTATTTTAACGGCCTGGCGAAGTTTAGCTAATTTTATTCCACCACTTGAGCAGGACGACGGAATGAGACACGGTCATCCATCTAAGTGACGGACTCTTCCGGCGTTACTTAACTTCGCCGATCGAATTCTCGCCACTGAAACCGACACCGTACTTCGCCTCACTTATGTTGCTATCCTCTAATTCAAAAGTGACCCACGCTCCAGACATAAATTTGCCTCGTGCCTCAGCTAAGCACTGAACATTAAACACTTGTTTATTTTATTTCTGGTATTATTAACGTACAATTTACCACAATTTTTCAATTAGTAATTCGGTGTGCTTTGTTCTTCTATTATTACACTTCACCTTACGCAGAACTTTTTAATCTACCGATGGCTTAAATTTTATCGAATTTAATGGAGTCTTTCAACACCTATTTAATTATATGACAATTATTAGCATTTATTTTGTGAAAAATCATACCTACAATTCACGGTAGTGTATTATTGATTCATAATTCACTGCATCCGGCCAATCACAAACACAAATTCTAAAATCACTCTTTGGCTAATTCGATGATAATTTAAATCGACCGCAATCAACTCTTGCTGCTGCGGCTGACAATGTGTACCAGAATATTGTTTGTTTGCGTTTTTCACTTCTTACGAGTAGGTATCAATTAATGCTATCAAATCTCACTCTAATCTATTTGCTTAATAGGTATAAAAAAAGCATAGTATTACATTCGCGATTATTACCATTATTCATTCCGATAATTTGAACCACTCGTCCATCGACGCGTGAGCTCAAACATAATCTTCGTGAATTGCTATCATAAAAGCTCATATGCTATTTTACCGGTTCTTTTTGGGTTTCTTTGAGAACGCCACAGTACACATCTTGCCCAGTATGAAACTAGCTCTCTAACTGCAGCAACATTACCAAAATATTCTTCCAAAGTCAAAACTACGTCTGTTAATTCAGTGAACGTGAATCACCCATACATAAGTAATATTAACCATTAAACTGGAATTAGTTCAAAGAAAAGAATCAAAGTCAAATAAATAACAGAAATGTTAAAGTAATATTTCAAACTCACTCACGCACTATCTATGTGTAAAAGAATTTACTAATAAAATGTAAATTCACGTTGTTTTTTAAACACAAATTACTCGAGAACGACTTGGTTTCTCGAAATGCAATAAGAATAACTTTTTTATTTCTAATGATCTGAAATTTAGTTTTGTACAATATTTTTTAGAAAATTACAAAAAATTGGAAAGTTATGAGAAAAATACTGACAATCACCTCCTAACACTACACCTTAAACAGAAGAGAGGGTTTGACTGATACCATGTAAGCTAGTACCCAGATGGCCTATGGCTAAGTTTAAAATATGAATTTGATGTTTTGAGGGTGTCGGAAGTTTATATAGAAATGCAAGTCCGGGCACTAAATGTAAAAATCACATTTCACCACAAGTCGCAATGGCCAGTCATTATTGACCTACCTTGCATTGATGAGAGCCTGCACGTGGTCCGGAACAACACGTTCCTTTAATTAGATATATCTTTCGGCTGGTGTTTGCTACAATCGAAACTATTATACTTTGTGGTAAAATGTAATTTTTGCACTTAGCGCCCGGACTTACATTTATTTGATTTGCAAGCCGCTTACTGTACTTATAAGACTAAGGTCATGGGGAAACTTGACACAAATATTTCGTTTAGTAAATATTCTGCCCTTTAGAAGCATGCTTTTGAACTAATGCGTCCATGCTAGGCTATGTTTTAGATTAATGCGAACATTGACCGTCAGATGGAGCCTGCCTCAATTATTTCATTTCGTGGTCTTATGACTTCGAAATGTTGATGGGGATGAAGCTCTCAGGCCAGTCGTTGTGAATCCACCTTGCACTGATGAGAGCCAGCAGCTCGAAACTGCTGTCTGCAAGTGATCCGGAACGACTGGCGCAAAAATTCCTTTAATTAGGCATAAGTCTTTCGGCTGGTGTTTGTTGCAATCGAGACTATTGCGCCTTGTGGTAAAATGTGATTTTTATACTTAGCGCCCGGACTTGCATTTCTAAGATTTGCAAACTGGTTACTGTCCTCATGAGATTAAGGTTTCATAGAAGAAACTTGACAGAAATATTTCGTTTAGTAAATATTCTACTCACTAGAAGCATACATTTGAAATATATATCCTTTCCAAAGGATAATATATCCACTACACAACTCCTGCCCAAAGTCGCATATCTACTACATATACGCTAATATACAAGCTGTTAGAAGGTGGAGCGAGAACGCTGTATTTCCTTGGAGTTCCATCCCCTCTTCGAATTGCTGGACTTTTCGAATTGAAATACGGGCATAGCTAAGATTTATCTACGCTCGCTCCTTACTCTGTGTAGTTTTCACAATTTTGCAAGTATTTAGAACCCTGTAGATAAATATTGGAAAATAGTATAATCTCGGACTTTTCAAGTAAAGTAGGCCTTGTTACAAAGAAGAACTTTTCCTCGTAAACATAGACATAAAAGTTTTCGCTCTTCCGAACTCAAGTCTCGGACACACTGCATAGTAGCTCTGCCACAAACTGTGAAAATTAATTTTTAATATTAATTGGCAGTCCCGATAAACATCTACCTATGGGCTTAAAAAATATAAAGAAATCTAGATGTTCAACATTATTTTTCCTTTCATTTTTTCTGCAGTCTTAAGCTTATTTTCTAAAATTGTAAGTAAAATCGATAGCCTCTTGCTCAAGTACTCGGGTTCGAAAATAATTATTTGCTTCTACGTATTTTTACACACAGTAATAGCAATTAGTAAATTAGTAACTGACAAAAATTAAATAACGTTACTGACGCGCTTTGGTTATTATTTCTTATTTCAATTTCAACAGTAGAGCTATTTCAGAATCTTATGAACCGCGAAATGCTCAAAAGGCAAAGTTTGTTCTAGGTTTATAAGTGTATTTTGAAAAAACAGACAGCTACCTTGCTGTATATATAACCAAGAGCTCGGGATAAATTGTAAATAATAAATCTAATATTTTTAAGAAGTGTAACTGAGTCCACGAAAGGGATTATGTCTCTGCGCATATGAAGGTCATAGCTCATGAGATTTTGAAACATCTCTACAACTTTAATGAATTATCTGTCTTGGACATATATTACAACATAATTTCATAAAGTACCTAGTTAATTCTTGCAAATATTTTTAGATTCAGTCTGATGAGCCCACAATTGAGGAGTCATTATTAAAAAAATTGAATACAAAATGTTCTAATCGTGATATAAGTTCATGTATGATGCTTAAATTGGTAACGTATTTCAACCGCTTGATGAAAAAATCCAACATAGATATAGGGGATGTAGAAATTATGCAAACATCCTCTGAAGTTATTAAAGTTGACAGTACCAGAAGCTTTACCGATATTGGAAATATGTCCGAGGAAGAACAACTTAGCCAAGTTCTTGCAGATAAACTCTACAACTTCGTACGCACTAGGTCACTGAAATGGAAGGTAGGTTTTCAGTGAGGCTTATAATTAAAAATTGTAAGACAATTGATACACTGTCTGTTAAGTTGTAAAAAATATCACAATTTATTTTATTGCAAACTTGACTCTCATAACACAATTTTTATCAACACTTTTTGAAATAAATATTCTTTCATAGATTAAAATAGTGATCTGTAGACTGGACTCTACTCTAAAATACACTGACCTTCTGAACAATAAAATTAAAGTACCTACATTGTTGCACCCAACTACCAAAATATCAACTAATTTTTCCAATATTGAAGTAAATTTACGTACATCTAATTATTATTAATAATTAAATTACTTTATTAATTCATAATTTAGTTAGTTTGCTGTCAGTTGCTAAATCGTTAATTAATAAATACGTCCAAAGACAAAAGTATTAAATTAGATCCTTGTGATACATCAATAATATCACACTAGTAAAACGCAAAAAGTAGGTTTTTTAAATTAAAGTAATTAATAACTTTTTTATTGATCGAGTTTGTTCAAACGATAAGGTTCTTCCTCTAGCTAACACTAACTTACTGTCCAAATTTCAATATAATCGGACTTCTAATTCTGAAGTTATCATGCTTACAAGAAGCGTAACAGACGAACAGGCAGACAGACAGACAGACGGACATTTTGGAAGTTGTTCAGAATTCGATCATCAACACAATGATTTGAACATTTTTCCCTATGAACTATATTATGGGTTTTACAAATATGCCGATTAAATGCAACACACTCTTGGTTTTGTTTTGGGAAGAGTATAATGACAGTAAGGCTGATCCAGAATCTTATCTTTTCATTTTTTACTAAATAAGGAATTAAACATATTATATTCATATTCGTACCTTGACTTATTCCCAATGAACCACTGAATAAAGGGGCATGTGCTTTATCCACGGATATAAGGATATCTCGTTAATATTGCATATATTGATACATCGTTAATAAATTAGTCACTACTTGGAACTGAAAGGGGCCACAAATTATGTATACTTTAAGTACTGAATATACGAAATTTCCCAAGTGGGATTCGATGCAAGTTATTACTAAGTAAAGTTCACTCTGTAGCATTCGTTATGGCTCGTTAATCCCGATAAAAATACTGGATGGCCTTTTTCTGTTATTTTATTTTACGTTGAACTTAGCCCACTGTGTGTTGAATTAACAAAATGTTTTGTTAAATAAGTAAGACACGATGATAAGTGATTTGTTTATTCAGTAGTTTGTTGGTTATTTCGTTCTAATGTTTGTCTATAGATGGTTGTTTTTTTATGATATCATTGTTTTTGTTGTTATTGCTATGATTGGAAGGAAAAGACGGATGCATTTTTCAATTGTAATGATTATTGGGGATGCCGCTAGTTCATATTGTAAGAAAATAAGTATCATTAAACAGCATTGTTTTATGTTGAAATCGTTTGTGTTATTCAAACTGTGGTAAAATTTAAGGAATATTTGAACTTAGAGACTTCATTATTTTTGTTTTTCTAAAACGAATACACAAGCGCCATTGACCGATCAAGAAACGCACAATAAGAATATTAGAAAAACAAATGTATGCGAATTAAGCTTATAATAACTTCTAAAAATTATATGAAATACATACAAGTAGAAAATAAATCAAAACATTACAAAACTTTTCACAAAGTTATGTCCATTCGGTTGGCTAGAAACATTGCAACTAGTAAATGCGAGGCATTCGTTTCATCACGAAGTAGTAAGATATTACGCCCTTAACTTTGAAACATGTTTTTAGTCAGCTGCAGCATGATGTTCTGCTTTTCACTGGTTTGGCTCGCTTTAGAACCATTGTAGCGCATTTGCCTAAACCAAATTCCATTCTGTCATTGTTAAACGATTTGAGATATCTAGCTCTTGCTTTCATTGAGCTTCATAGCAGATAATTTCAAGGCGTGCATATAGAGAATAGAGTAGGAGGTTTACTCTGTGATTGCCGTTGATTTTGAAGCCAAATATCTGCTTGTTCAGTTGATTAGTCAGTGTGGGGAACGCCAGATAGAACAATAAAAGCGAAAGATGGTCTCCCTAAACAATTCCTCTTTCAATGTGCGTATTCCCTGCTCTTGTATGACCTTTCGTGTGGTAGAGCCACATCTCTGTTTCCCATCCCTTCATTGTTGTTTCCACGAAGTTTGTTATTATCGGGCATATATGATAAGATTTTGAGGGATTCGGAGATCTGTGTGCGGGACGCTGACAAACGCCTTTTTAGTCCATTCATGTCATTCTTAGATTTCTGTGTCGCTTTTTGCAATCGCTATGATGGTCTTAATCACTAGTTGCTGATCCTTACAGTCTCTGGAAGTCTTTCTGCAACTTTTCTGTTTCTCTGTGAGTATCGGATGATTTCAAAAACCAGAAACGGGACGTGCTATTTATGCAGTAAAATTTTTCAATGTGTTACCGAATGCTATACAATCACTTGATTGTACTCGCTTCAAATACGTAGTTAAACGATTCCTCCTTGATAATGCATTCTACGATTTTGACGAATTCCTGTTGACTGATTTTTCCCGTTTAATTTTATAAACTTACTCTTGTATAATCATGATTATTTATTCTTTATTCTATGTGCTATATTGTTATTGTTATTTACTCTATGTGTTATCTATTTGTTTCATTTATTGTGTAATTTTTTATCTAAGACAACCACTATTTTGTTGGTTTCTTGCTACATTTTTATTTTTATTTGACGTGTCAAAGCATAATTTGTATTTATATGACCAATGAAAGATCTATCTATCTATCTCAGCAGACGGTTGTAGATTCTATTTGCTAATGCGCTAGTGATGGCTGTACATCGTCGGTAGACAGATTATATTGGCAGGTAGTTTTTAGAATCCTTCTGGTTCTAGCCTGTATCGAGTAGGAAAGCGTTTCCTATGGTTAACCATTTGGGGGTTCCCTCAGGATGTCGTATGACTTTATTGATAGCCGTTGTTAAGCTTTCATTGGGAGCTCTATCTAGTCCACGTGTCTTTCGATTTTGTGTTTGCTGAATTATTGCCACAACTTCATCTACTCTTAGATCTGATCATACTTCGCAAGTTAACTTGCTCGGTATTCTTGGGCTCTTGCTCTATCCATGGAGCATTCTCATTGTAAATCACCTCGTTGTGTAAAATTCTTCGCCAAAACTCCTCGACTTGTTGCTATGATGGCGAGGTCTACATTTCGGTTTGCTGAACGTTCATTTGTCGATAGTAGAGCTTATTAAGTTGATACTGATTGATATCCTCAATCTCTGCACTTTAGCTTGCAAGTTCATCTTCAGGTTTTGCTCCAACATGTTCACTTCATTGGACTTGTTTTTTTGTACTACGTTTCCGGCCTTTTTTTAGAAACTCTTGCGTTTTTATTTTCCTCTAGAGTTGCTATTTGATTCCTGTGTGATTCTATGATGAAGGGGGTGTAAATTGGGGAAAATAAGTAGAGCAAACTAGTAAGAGTCCAGAAACTTCATTTTTGACGTATAGACTAGAAATCAATGTTTAAATTTTCCTCAAATATTATCAAAATTTTATGACCAATTATTTCCACATGCTAGAGTGCAAATATAGTCAAGACGTTTTCTTTCAAAAAGGCTTCGTTGGAAAATCTGGATGTGGAATTAGGGATTGCTTAGGCAGCGGTTTTTATCCCTATGTTCACACAAAATTGTGACTACAGTTTCGGCATTATCAAACAATAATTCAAAATAGATATTTTTCTTAGATTATTTTACGTAATATACCATTACTATGGGTTTAATCAAATAGGCATAGTATATAATCGGATTAAAATTTGTCTACAGAAGTCCGTTTCAAAACAGGCTGAAGTTAATTGTCGAATAAAAAATGTTGCTATGTATATTATAAATTTGGAGCAAACTGTTACTAGGCTTTTTGATTAAGCACACAAAAATGCGAAGTAGTTGAAGATATCGGAACTGCAGTCTCCTAGATTCGAACGAACTCACGGAAATTAGATAATATATTAGTTCCACTTTTTTACTTTAAAATAGTATTTTAAAAGGAATTTTAACTAAATGCTAATTAAATAGGTATTTGCAATCGACCATGTCTGACTGCAATGTCTGCTCCTTTTTCAACAAACTTATATTTCCATTTGATTAGTATTGCTATTGTAAGCGATACTTATAACATAATTTAAACTAAACTTGAACTGTTCAGCTCAAACAACGAGTAGGAGCAGTAGGCGCCTATCAAAAATAACCTGAAGATGAAGATGCCAGGTGTGATTCTGTCGAAACATCGTATAAACAACATTACAACATTAGCTCCTTTAGGGGCTTACCAATTACACGGGACGACATCCGAAAATTCAGCATTCCATCCACGAAAACCGGAAAACCAACGAGCATTTTGTTTGACCTTTGCCGATAATTTTAATATTAAAAAAAATAAAACAAAATTAATGTCGACAGTTACAGAACTTATTTTATTTGAATTATCAAATTTTCAAACATTTTTATTTTATTTTACACTTCACCTTAAATAATGAAATTAAAATCTAATTCAATCTAAGTATATGTATGTTAGGGCCGAAAAAATTGCTTTTTTTCAAACACTTCACCGGCATGTGAAACAATACATATTTTGTTTTGTTATAATTCTCAAGCTAATTTTAGGGGTTCCTTGAGTCGTCTTAATAAATTAAGAAAAACATCGCGTAGTCGATAGGCTCCTGTAGTAGCCAAGGTTGTCTAAACGACGTTTCAGCAGAATCTCATCTACCATCATCAGGTTCTCGCTGTAAGCTGCCTACTACTGTTCATCATTGCTCGAACTATCCAGTTCGACCAACGAAGTAGTAGGCAGTTTTCAGCGAGAACCTGATGATGGCAGATGAGATTCTGCCGAAACGTTATACTGTACACTACTCTACTACAATTTACTCTCTGTTTACTTAACAACAAATTTAATTAAAGTAGATTCGGGAATAAACTGTTGAAACTAGATAAATTTTAAATCAGGATTAATGAGTTATTTAGCTCATTTTTATTTTTCTTAAAAAAGATTTCTTTAGTACAACATTTAGTCACAAAAAAGCAGTTATAACTTTAGTAAAAATAAGTATTTTTTATAGATTTGTTTAATTAAATTCAATTAAGTTAAAAATGTATTAGGTTAAAAAAAAATCAAAAAGATGAAAATGTTACCAGATTCTTGAAAACTATACACGTATATAAAATAGAAGTTTTCTTTTTAATACGTTTTCTGAGTGTTGAAAAATAACGCCAGTTTATAATACTTCAATAAGAGAGTAAAATACGATAATAAAAACGTTATTACTTCTGTGCACGCTATTTGATATTATTTTTTAAGCAGAGACTGTGAACAAAATAAAACAGACTTAAATTGGTTAATAACATTTTTTTCCAGATGATGCAGCATTTATTGATGACTCTATAATGCAACGTGTTTCCATCTTACGTAATCCAAATATCCTGACTCTCTTATAAAAGATATCGAAAATTATCAAAAATGGGATGGTAGACGGCACAAAGGGTTATAATTTTTTAAATAGTTTAAAATGTACAGGGTGTCATAATAAGCTTATTTTAATTGATATATAGATTCTTCTTTTAATGATGATTCAGGAGATGTGTCGTTTAATGGTTCGATTATGAATGTTTTCCATAATATGGTGAGTTTGTAGTAAGAAAATGTCAATTTTGTGAGCTCACTGTGACGTAAGTATATGTCAGAAATTGTACAGAAACTTTTAGTTTTACAGTACTGATGCTAGATATGAAGAAATCGGCTATTTTATACAGGGTCAACGTCAGAGAGGAAATAAATCTACTTTTTCTCAGCTTCTTCAGTGTAGAAATGAACAAGTAATGAAATCCAATGAATTTCTAACTGACATTAAAATCGGTTTTAGAAAATAAGGCTTAATTAATCGAACGGCGGTGACATTTTTTTTTCACAACTTTCAGTGACCGTCTTTATAAAGGCGATTCGTTTATTTTTCAAGAAAATTAACTTTTTGCTAAATCCCAAATATATTGGCACTCATGACATATGGAATCATAAATAGACCCATGCTAACTTATATCAATGGAAAGCTCTTCCAAAGGACTATCCTTTGGTATACAGTTCTATTTAAAAAAAAAAAAACGAGAAAAGCAAATCTTGCGTTTCTTGACTAACCCTACATAAAATAGGCGATTTATCACGATTTGACAACAGTATAGTAAACTAGAGCTCTTCTGACCATGTTTACCATGGAGTAACTCTCAGGATCGTTACGTCACAGTGAGCTCACAAAATTGTCTTGTTTCTGGTACAAACTCACCCATATCATCATACCAACGCATTACAGACTCATCAAATGGCATATTCGTTCAATTGTTTTTAAAAGGAGAATCCAAGTATGCATTAATATATAAAGTGTTCTATTCAGAAAACTTATACTTATAATGTCATTCCTAAATTAAATATTTTGTATATTTCTAAGTATTCTTACTTAAACTCTACCCATTTATGCTCTGCATCATATTATTTTTGAAAATTTTCAATATTTTCTGTAAGAGAGCCAGGGTATTTGCATTACGCATGGCTTGAGACACGTCATATATAATGTCACCAATAAAGTTCATATGGGAACATTTTTATTAATCAATTTAAGTTAATTTTGATTTCGTCGATGGTTTCTACGTAAAAGTTATTTATTTATCATATTTACTTTTCTTAGATTTGGTAAAACATTTATATTTTTGCAAATATTTAGCACATTCATGTTTTTGGTGAAGAAAATGTATTTAAAACAACATTTAGTCACAACACGCATTTAGGCGATGACTTTAGGAAAAATAAGTGATCTGCAGAAAATCATTAGTTTGTTTAAATTTGGTTTAGTTTAAACTGTATTACGTTAATAAAGTTTAAAGAAAATAAAAGTTTTACTACTGCTATTAAAATTGAAAAATAAACAAATTTTCTCTTTATATATCACAGGAATACTTTCAGTATTTTATTTTAATTAAATCTTTAGTATTGTAATAATATTCTTAAAACTAGAACAAGTTCGTGGCACCTGTGTCCCTTGACCTAGAGATGTACATTCCGTTAGTGGGAAAATATCTAGGTATTCTCTATTCTCTTCACAATTTCTAATTATACATGATAATATTATTCAACGCATAAAAGGAAAGAAAAAGAAAGCTTTTCGTTCCTAATAATAACATATGTTAGCGATTCATATAGTCTCTGGCTTTCATATTTGTCGATTAATTATAAAAAACCTCTGCCTAAGGAATCATTACTTCCACATTTAGATTTCCCTTCCAATTCTCTTTAAATGAGAACATCTTGATACTATACTTGCACTTTAGCATATGGAAATAATAATTGTCCATAGAATTATAACAATATAACATTTGAAATCGTCTGCCTCGAGGTGGTAATGGGGATGGTTGATGCCCAAACATTCATTGAGAACTTTTGTCCTCATATACATAATAAAACAAAATTATATGACAACTAACTAATGGATAACTTCTTCAGTAATAGAGTGGGTATGTTGAAGATGGTAGAGATATTGTCACATACAACAAATCCCAAGTTTTTGAAATCTTAATAACTTGCCTCACTTATTTACCCCTATTTACCTAGCGTACCACACAACCCTTCAACGGAATTCGCTCAAAATATAATCTAGTTCTCGTTATAATATATACGTGTACCAAATTTCAAGTCAACATTTTCATTTAATTTGTTAACCCCTTTAATAATTGAGTGGAGGTGGTGGTGACAGATGTCATAAAACTTTGAGACCTTGGCTTCTATCATATACGCCAAATCCCAAGTTTCTGGACTCTTAATAGTATGCTTCACGTATTTTCCCGTATTTACCCATATTTACACCCAACCATTCAACAGAATTATCTTCAAACACTATCTAATTACATATGGTTTTATGATACATGCGCGCATCAAATGTCGAGTAAATATTTCAATTTTGTTTTAATAATGGAATGGGAGGAGGTGGTGGGCGTGGCAGACGTTATAAAAAATTGAGGCCTTGGCTTCTATTGTATACAACAAAACACAAGTTTCTGTATTCTTACTAGTACTTTCCCCATTTCCCTATTATCATATTTATCCCTTTTTACCCGCAACCTTTCATCCTAAAATATCATCTAGTTCCATGTCATTATAATACATACATGTACCAAATTTCAAGATATCTTAATTTTATTTTCTTAACTACTTTAATACTGGAGTGAGGGTGGCAGATGTCAAAGAATTTGATGCCTTGGTTTCTAGTATATACACTAAGTCTAAAGATTCTGGACCATTACTAGCTTGCTTTACTTAATTTTCCCCTTTACGCGTCCGAATTTGCTGCATTTTCGTATCGAAATACGAGTATATGCAGGCATCTCTACGGTCGCTCCTTGAAATAAATAATTAAATGTTTGCTTGTTTATCTATTATTCTGCTTTTTTTGTAGACATTCACCTTCAAAAAGTACAATTTCCAGTTATTAGTTTCAAAGTGAACAACCTCTAAACTATTTTACCCAGTAGAGACTAAACCTGCAATTTCTCTTTGAATTTTCGAATCGACAGACATCCGACGTAACTGTATTAAGTTTCTAATTTATTGAAAATAATGTTTTTCTCAATATTCTGATTACTAATCGTTCTTTCGATTCTCTTAAAAAGAGCATAGAAGGACATTATACGTTTTGATTCTAGACCCCTCACTTATAGTGCACTTAAACATCCACAAAGTCTTGTAAAAATAACCAAAATATAGGGGTCCGACATTTCCTCCCCCATTACCACCTTCGTAATCGTGGAACCTCCGGACCACTTCCTTGTAACACAGAAGGGTCCAACCTACACCAAAAAATACTACGATCGTCCTATCTTTGCGCCCAGCGGTCACGACCAAACATTTGTTACACTTTAAACGTTTATGCCGCCCTATATACAGGATTCATATAGCATATACCACATATAGCTTCTACGGCTGCCCTATTAAATTCCACATATTTTCCTAACATAACTAGCGTTACACTACAGATTCCTTAAACATTTCCAATGTTGAAAATTTTGATTTCTTTTACGATTACTGTAGTTGCAGTCCACGTGGATGTGGAAGTAATTACATTTTTAATAAATGTAGCCATTTCTTAATCCGCATTCTCATTCAAATTCATTGATGATGCGGAGCCATACCTAATAGTGTTATGGGTAAGCCTATAAATATTTTATTTAAGGATTATTTAATGGAAGTTAAATACAGAATCTATGCGTAAATATACAGCCACACTAAAAAATGTCCTATACCACGAACCAAAATATACTGATTTGATGCATTTTTCGACGCTGAATCCGAATACCTAGATCAAAAAGGATCTATTGTGCAATTTTTTTTCTTTTTAGTCAAAGCACCCCTGGAAGAGGTGTAAAATAATAGAAATAATGTAATAACTCTTAATGAGGTATGAAAAATGGTAGATGCTTTGTAGTCTAGAGTAAGCTATTTCTATAAATTAAACCAAAATCCGCCTAAAACTCAAAAGACGCAGGTGGCATTGAATAACATGTAGAATAGCCAAATTTTTGTATTGAAGGTGATTTAAATACCTGGCTCTGAAGCGATAATGGGCCATTACTCTCAAATGGATGAGATGAGAATCTCATGTTTTAAAACGGGGAAAAATTCTGAGTTTTGTAGTTTTAGGGAGGGTGGACAAATAAGGAGTGAATTCGTTCCAACCACAGGTACAGGACTTCAAAATATCCTCAGAGGGTGATAAGAACTATCAATATACTCAAATGATGCGTATGGGGGCTACTGAAATCTGGAAACAGTCAAATACTTGTAGCTCATTGTGCCAAATATATAAATCTGGTACGACCACGATCCAGTCTTCTTAATAAGGTTAAAAATGACCCCCGTATATGGGGAGCGTAAAAACTACACCCACAAGACGGGTTTAATTAGTTCTAATATCCTGGAACAGAAATTCAGGCATTTGTAGTTTAGGCAGGGTAGACAAGTATGGACTACGTACGTTCCTTCATTAAGCATTAACCAGTCGTGTTTTATTTATTATACCATACCTGCATACGCAACTGTTTATCTTAACATTTATCAACTTGTCTATCTTTTGATCTGTATATTCTTTTTCCAATTAGTATCATACTTTTTGTTTTGTGTGACTGTGTTATTGACAGATGACGATGTCTTGAAAATGTTACTCTGATATAGTGAATGAGATGTCAATTCGGCAAAATTAAATTCACCTTAAGAAAGTTACATCAAGAATACAGATACATTTATTTACAAATTTTCACTTGTAATCTCCCAAGTGCTTGAATTATTGCCGGAAATTCTTGGAGTACATGAATTTTCTTAAAAATGGAATACCTATATACTTATAATAGATAAATATTATCTTTTCCACCCATTTTAGTTTCAAAAAATTACTAAAAAATACATTGGGTTGATTCTACGGTTGGTTCCTTGTGAAACATTCTTCAATAATTTAAACATACAGGAAAAATTATGCTTTTTAATGTTTCAAAAAGTTTTATTAAAACTCTACACGTATTTCGGCTTATTAGGCCTTTATGAAGAGTACAAGATAATACTAAATTTAAAATGTGTTCCTTACTTATTTATACCTAATGGAAGGTATAAATTATTCAAAGCTTTTAATCTATTTATTACATGCAACTAGTTATATGATTCCTATCCTATGTAAATATACTACAAATAAGTTCTTAATGTTAAATTATTTTTTCTAGAATATTATGACCCATAAATAATGTTTGATCATTAGTTACATTTTTATGCTTTTTGACAGCTTTCATGATCTCAAATTGTTCTAGTAAATCTAACTTCTTTCCTTTATTTTCTGTATGGAGTAATTCGACTTCATTAAAATTAACAAAATGATTATTTTCTATGCAGTGTGTTGACATACCGGTGCTATGTATATCATTCATTATTGATTTTTTGTGTTCAGCGAGACGATTTTTTAATTTACGACCAGTTTGACCGATATATATATATAGCATCGCAGTCATTACATTTTAATTGATATACACCTGTTTTTTCTAATAAATCTCTTTTGTCTTTATTATTAACTAACATTTTCCCTAGATTATTTTTATTAACAGAAATAGTTTTACATCCTAGTTTTTTCAGTTTATGACTAATTTTATCACTAATCTTAGGCCTATAATTAATACATTTATATACAGGGTGTCCCAGATTTAAAGTGACATAGACCGATGAGAGATAGAGCACACTTTTCTGAGTTCAAAACACCCCCACACTTACCCTTGAAAGTGAATGGTTTTCAAGATACAGGGTATTTTATGATTCTTGACTGAAACTAAAATTCACCATATATTTGAAATGGGTGAACGTATTTGGATTAAAGTTGGTACACATATAGTGCACTCTTAGTCCAATTAATAGCATAATTTAGTTTGTAAAAATTCCAGGACAGGACTCAATTTTTATTATTTTGCATTTAGGGTCAATTACATCACCCTGTATATCAGTTTTTTGTATATGGCAGATAACTATTGAAATGTCTATGGATTATTGTGCAAAACACTGTCATAATATTCGATGGCACGTTTATGGTTACTTCCTAGCAAATTTTCGAAAATAATGGTGAATGGTATTTAAATTCTATAAAATACGCAAACAACCAGTTAACGTCGCTATTTTATTAATTTTACTTAAACACTTGTTTAATAATTATTTAATGTATTATTGTTACTTAAAAAGAAAAACGAAAAACAGAAAAAAGGAAAAATAAAGAAAAACAGTTTGCTTAATCATAATTTACAGCACAAATTTTAAAAAGACACTAATTATTTTATACACTGCTACAATTAATTAAAACTATAATAAATTTTTGAAATGAACACCCCCAGCATTAATACATTTTTGTGAACGTTTAAAAAGCGTTTTCACCGATTTATCGATCATAGCCGGATTGTGTCTAATATTGTCACATACATTAAAAAATTTTTGTTGTAATTGTTCACGGGTATTATTTTCACTATACACCTGTGACTTTAGGTGGCCCCATAAAAAATAATCCATGGGGGTGAGATCAGGAGATCTTGGTGGCCAGTTAACTGCACCCCCTCTACCAATCCATCTGTTGGTGTAACGTTGATTAAGATACTCCCTCACCGGTACAGAAAAATGGGGTCCAGCACCATCGTGTTGAAACCACATGCCTCTGACATTGATGTTTTCTAATAAATTTGGTAACACATCTATTAAGAAATTTAAATAAACTTCACCCGTTAGCCTCCCTTCAAAAATGTATGGTCCTATTAGATGACTATTGTATATTCCACACCAGACATTTATATTGAATCTGTGTTGGGAATTTTTCTGAAGCGTAGCATGTGGATTTTCAGTTGCCCAAAGGTGTTGATTTCTGGTGTTGTTTATTCCATCACGCGTGAATTGAGCTTCGTCCGTGAACAGAATTCTAGAAATTGTTCGTCGGTGCGCAACTACCCACCTACAAAATGTTAAACGTGGAACGCTGTCACCGTCTTCAAGTCGTTGAACTACTTGAACATGAAAAGGATATAAATTTTCTTTTTTTAAAGTTCGCCATACTCTTGTTCTGGGGATTTCTAATTGATGACTGATTTTCCTGACGCTTACAGTTGGATTCATATGAACAATCTGTAATACTTCCTCTCGCTGTTGAAAATCTCTGAGAACATGTTCATGTTTTGCCTGTGAGGGAAATTGCCCGTGTTCCTTACTAAATTGATACACCTCTGAAAATGTTGTATGATTTGGTGTACGACGATTTCTAAAACGTCTTTCATATTCTCTCTCTGCAGCTCTTCCATTTCCGTCGCAAAAACCATACACATGAATCATATCTGCATATTCTTCATTTGTAAATTGGAATGGCATCTTAAAATTATTATAGTAGATTTGTTAATATAAAACCTTATTTTAATGACTCAAACGACTTCTTTGAATAGACTTAATTTCTAAAAGTGACTTACATTACTATGTATTAAACTATAAATGTCAGAATTGACACACGCCTACTTTTATTTTTAAGCAGACTGTTTTTCTATGGAATATTGCATATGGCCGTATGAATTTTAAGTGCAATTAGAATCAAATTTAAGTATCAATAATACATTAAATAAATATTAAACAAGTGTTTAAGTAAAATTAATAAAATAGCGACGTTAACTGGTTGTTTGCGTATTTTGTAGAATTTAAATATCATTCACCATTATCTTCGAAAATTTGCTAGGAAGTAACCATAAACGTGCCATCGAATATTATGACAGTATTTTGCACAATAATCCATAGACATTTCAATAGTTATCCGCCATTTACAAAAAACTGATATACAGGGTGATGTAATTGACCCTAAAATGCAAAATAATAAAAATTGAGTCCTGTCCTGGAATTTTTACAAACTAAATTATGCTGTTAATTGGACTAAGAGTGCACTATATGTGTACCAACTTTAATCCAAATACGTCCACCCATTCCAAATATATGGTGAATTTTAGTTTCAGTCAAGAATCATAAAATACCCTGTATCTCGAAAACCATTCACTTTCAAGGGTTAGTGTGGGGGTGTTTTGAACTCAGAAAAGTGTGCTCTATCTCTCATCGGTCTATGTCACTTTAAATCTGGGACACCCTGTATGTCAGTTCTTTGTGGAGTATCAGCATAAAATTCTTTAAGTAACTTTTTCTTTTGTTTATGTTTTATTAATTTATCTATGAGGTTTTCACTATAACCGTTGTTTCTAGCTATTTCTTTAATGGTGTTCACTTCTTTTATAAAATTATTCTTATTTAAAGGGAAGGTTAGCAGACGGTGGATAAATGAATGGAAAGATGCCATTTTTATTTGTGATGATTGCTTAGAGTTCTTGTGAATGACTGTGTCTGTGCAAGTTGGTTTACGGTAAATGTCAAACTCTAAGCTGTTGTTTCTATTTTTTAAGTTAACATCCAAGAAGTTTAAACCTTCCTCGTTTTCTATTTCTAGAGTGAATTGAATTTTATCGTGAAATGAATTCAGAAGATTTAAGAATTTATTAAGTTGTCTTTCTGTACCTTGCCAAATACAAAACACGTCATCCACATATCTAGTCTGGACTAGACACGGTTATGTCAGAAGAAAGATACGTCTTACACAAAAATTAAGCCAAAACAATCAAATTACGACATGCACTTTAGATACGGGCGCATAGGTATACGAAAAGTATGTAATTTACAAAGAGAATTGTTATACACAAAATGATTTGCAATTAACTAAAGAAATTATTTTAACTTGTCATGAATGCACATTAGCAAAACATAAAAACCACACAAATTATAACACAGCACGTAGTACAATCATACATGAAAAGTTGTAATTTATTATGTAAGTAATTTCATAATAATCCTATTTTATTTATCTTTGATTTATCTTCAAAATTTATTTAAGCTTATCCTACAACAAGGTGTAATACAAAAACAACTATATCATTATTAGAAAGGCATGCAGAAAACTTAGCAACTACACCTCTATCCATTTCATAAAAATGCACTGATATTTGAGTTGAGAATCATATTTCGACTGTTGGATATTATATCATTGTGAAATATATCAAGTACCCAGGAGACCAGGACACTTCCATATTTTCGTTATTTTTCAAAATAAAAATTTTAAATTAGTGTACAGTATATGTGACACAAAAATACATTATTGGACATAATCAAACCTAAAAAGGCACTTCCAGTTTAACCAGAAAATGAAATGTTATGTAATTACTTAGCGGTCATGAAAATCAGGTTCAAGTTTATAATGCCTACCTAGTAAATACCCATCATATGTGTATTTAATCGAAAGGTAATTTATACAGTTTTTCCAACCAACACAATTTGATTAATTTACGGATATTTTTAAAAATGAGTATTTTATAACAATTAAACGGCCCAAAATTTACTTTGACACCCTGTACATTTTTTACGTTCTTTCAGTAAAGCTTTAAATTAGCTTTTCAATGCAACTCTTGGAAATATCACAATGAGGATTTATCTTTTTTATGGTCTTATTTATATTAACGTACTGGCGAAGTTTAGCTATTGCTATTCCACCACCCAACCAGGACACTTAACATAGACATCAACACAGCAACAATTCCCTGTGATATTTCTATCTACCGCAGTTGAGACTCTAACTCAGGATAGATAACAGTGAACATGTTGTGCCACTCAACAGCAGTTTAACTCACTGCTACAATCTCGGTAACATATGAAAAATACCACTAAACATCCATACCCTGGCCAGGATTCGAATCCGGGACTCTGTGGTCATAAGCCAAACACTGCGCCACTGAGTCAATTTTTATCACTAATTGATACAGAGCATAATGTTTTGAGAAGATCATTTCCTATCGATTTTGATTTTGAGAAAATTATTTTAAAGTTAAGATTAAAAAATATATCAAATGCAATTTGAAACCAAAAGTTAGTACTACTTTCTGTTAGACCGCAAGTGTATTTTTGGAACCGGTTATGTCAAAAAATGTATCCTTTAGGCTAATTTCTAATTTTTATCTTAAGAAATGAAGATAAAATTGGAGGTGTACCTGTATATTAGTAAAATATAATTAAATTATAGAAAATGATATTATACCAGATTCTGTTCAGTTACAGAACTTTTATTTTCATTTATTTAAATAATAACTGTTTTAGTTAGCAGTAGGGTTTTCTTCATCTAGCTAACATCAACTTACAGTCGAAAACACAATCAGATTATCCGTCTTAAGTTTTCATACTTACAAGGAACATGACAGACAGACCGGCGCGCGACGGATAGAACACAGACGGATATTTTGAACGGTCCTCAGAATTTGATCACTACCACAATGATGTGGATTTTTTTCTCTATGGACAATATTTACGGTTTTAGAAATGTACCAATAGTGGAGTAAAAAATGACATTGATATGCACAGTTTTGTAACAGCAAAATTATGATTGCATACCTTCAGGGTTATCACCAGGAGTATATATTTGAGTTTTGAAAGCCTACTGAGTTTTTTAATAAACAATTTAGTTTTTTGAACAGCTTTTATTTAGGTAAAAAGGTGAATATCTCCCGTTCTAGAGGTCCGATCGGGACAAACAGAAAACCAAAATTTTCGTAATTAAAATTACAACAAATCTGATTTGGTTTTGGATCATTTGGGTACGTACATAACATACGTATTTGAATAAACTGTCTATAAAGCGTTTTTCTTTCATTTTAACGCCCAGGAACGTTAAGACTTCCGATCATCCTTAAACTTTCAGAAAATATACCTGTTGTTGAAGACAAAATATCTTATAATTTTAGTTCCCAAATGTTGAACCCTGTGGACACAAATGAGTCTATTATCTGTAATTTGAGTTGTCCGTCATTGTGTGCCATTAAGTCTAAATTGTATCATCGGTCTTCAACATGTAGATCTCGATGACAGCTTTCTGATGACATTAAAAAAGTTTTTTTTCTAATTCTTTTTTATTTATTTATAAACCAAATAACACCAAATGGATTTTTTCGGTCATTTTGAAAAAAAATTATCAAAAAAGAAAAAGAATGGCGCGAACTTTAATTTTAAAAGTTAAGTTTCGTCTATCTGAAAATGGCTTTAGGCATCTTATCCTATGTTTCTTGACAAGCTGATACCGATTCTGACATTAAAATAAAAATTATCGCATCTGGTTTATGGCCAAAAAATGTCAAAATAGTCGTGGTCGCCAAAAACTGACGGAATACATTTCTTTTAATATCAGAATCGGATTCAGCATACCTATCAAAAAGCTTCGGTAAGATGCTTCTGATCAAAAGCGCAACACCTTTTTTGTGTTGACCCGCGTTACAGTTGTCAAGGCAGTGTTAAGAAATAATTATATTTGATAGCTTTAGTAACATTATAGTTAGTCTGTGTAGTTTTCTAAATTGAGTTATGGAGTACCTATAATTAATAATTAAAAAGATGCACTATTTGGGTTTTGAGGCCCCTCTGCAAGCGGAACCAGACACTTTTCCTTAAAAAAAAGAAAAGTTTTAATTAGTGATGTAGGATGACAACAATTATAAACGAGCAGAATTTACGGTCGGCCATGCCGTCAAAACTATTTATTTATTAATATTTTGCTCGAATTTTGCTCAATTCGCTTTTACGCGGGCACAGTCAGGACCACTTGGTCTTTTCGGCTTAACTTTGTTGGATATTTCCAAGGTTCGACACTTTGTTTAATAGGTTTCAGTTTTCAGTTATTGTGTGTCCATTGCTCTTGCCAGTAGTCTATAACTTTATATTTCATGTATGCGATTGCGTCATCTGGTTGAACAATATTAAAATCTATATCCGACTCTTTATTTGCAGCTTATATTGCAAATAGATCGGCAGCTTCATTTCCAGATGTTCTAATAAGGCATGGCATCCAGATAAATAATACGGATTTATTTAATTCCACTAAGTTGTAGACGGTAGCGTGCACAAGCTGTACCAATGGGTTATTTAAGCTTTGGATACAGCTAACCGAATTCGTACAGATATTTATATTTCGGTGTTTGAAAATGACAGTGAATTTTATGGCGTGAAGTATTGTATATTGTTGATGTATACTGGTGTATACTAATGCAGAGTTGAACAATTTCCTCGAATGGGACTCATTTAATATTATAATTGCACTATCTCTTTTTAATCATATGTATAAATATAAATATAATCTGAATATCGTACAATAATTTAAAAAAAATCTTTTGGAGAATGGTAGGAAGGGTTCCTATTTTTTGTGACTAAATCCAGTCTAGTAATAATATTTGGTATTATTCAGGACGGAACTTCAGCGAAGGAGGTAGGTAAGATTGCTGACTATTCTGATTGCAAAATCTCACTGACTTCCGCGGCGCGAGTTTTGCTATGTCGTCATTCATATGGGTTATTTCGTTGGTGGTCTAGGTATTTATTTTGATTGATATTGCTGGGGATTGTTAAGACCCTAGTAGAATAAGTTAATAATAACTGAAATCTTCTAATATTCAGTGGAGAAATTTCTGATCCACAGCATAGGCTTAGAGTGGGACTTGTTCTAAACGTTCCAGTAGCGAATCTTATCCTTGCATGATGAATTGGACATCTGGCTGATGAATACAAAATAGATGAGTAATTGATTTCCAATAATACCAGGGCCTTATATATGCTAAGTAAAATTTCTCTATCGGCTCCTCGCTTTGAATAGATCAGGCATTTAATCACATTTAGGATTTTCTTGCACCGTACTAACAAGCCATCAACGTGCACTTTTCAAGTTAATTTCTTGTCAAAGAGAACACCCAATAGCTTAATGTGGTCCAGATTTTGATATTTTTTTAATAAGTTGGATTCTCCGTGGGGGTTTTCGCAAGCGACAAAAATGTATGTAAGTTTTCGATTTAGGTATGTATGGAGTTCCCTGCCATGTTGATGGTAGAGACATTTACCAACAGGTCTTATGACGTTAAAAATTGAATATCGTACAATGATCAATTACCTGAAGCTAATTGTCCAACCTTGGGGAACACCATGATCTGGTGGGAGCGAAGATGGTAAAGTATTGCCTATCTTGATCTTGAAAGAGGGAACATTTAAGAAGGTACTAATGAAAATAGGAAGATTGCCCCGTAGTCATTATTCATGAAGTTTTTCTAAGATGCCATGTCATATTGAGAGCCTTTTCTATATCAAAATATATGATATAGCTACTAAATATTACCATTGTCGATATGCTTCTTGAATTGCATCTTCTACACATTGTGCCTCGGCTAGGAAATTGCTAATTTCTAGAAACCATATGAGACGATTATTGACATATTTTAAGGATCATAGTAATGGGTAGTTCCCATATTCCCAGACAGAACCGAAAATATTTAATAATACTTCTTTAGCGCTAAATGGTAGCTGACGTAACATCTCATAACCAATTTCGTATGAGTCTGAATAGGCGTTACTTGCAGCATTCAATGTATTTTCTAGCTCTCGCATGGTGAAGGGATAGTTATATGGTATATTAAAAGCAGTTGAGAAATCCAAAGGATTCTCGGAATTCAATTTTACTTCCACATCCACGTAGTGGATTGGAAGTATAGTAATCGCAAAAAAATTTTCAAAAATTTTTATTCGTGAAATAGGTTTAGAATGTCATGAAACGTCGAGATTTTAAATTTGAGCGAAAAAAAAATTTCTGTCTGTCTGTCTGTCTGTCTGTCTGTCTGTCTGTCGGTCTGTCTGTCTGTCTGTCTGTAACTTTTTTTGTCCGCACGCTTTCTCCGGAACGGTTTAAGATATTGACTTGAAATTTTGTACACGTATATATTATAACGAGATCTGGAACTGGATTGTTTTTTGAGGATATCCGGTGAAGGGTTGAGGGTTAAATAGGGGTAAATAGGGAAAAATAAGTAAAGCAAGCTTGTAAGAGTGCAGAAACTTGAAATTTGGTGTATGTACTAGAAGTTAAGGCCTCATATTTTTTTGTAATATTTTTCAACCCCCCCACCACCCCTACCCCATTAATGGGGTTGATAATATAAAGTTGAGATATTCATTTGAAATTTCGTACACGTATGTATTATAACGACGCGACGTCTGGAATTAGATTATATTTTGAGATGATTCCGTTGAAGGGTTGGGGGTTAATTTGGGGTAAATAGGGGAATATAAGTAAAACAAGTTGGTAAGAGTACAGAAACTTGAAATTCGGTGTATGTACTAGAAGCCAAGGCGTCAGATTTTTTTTATAATATTTTTCAACCCCCACCACCCCTACTCCAATATGAAAACGGTTGATAAAATAAAATTGAGACATTCATTTGAAATTTGGTACAGGTATGTATTATAACGACGTCTGGAAGCAGATTATAATTTAAGATGATTCCGTTGAAGGGTTGGGGGTTAAATAGGGGTAAATAGGGGAAAAGAAGTAAAGCAAGCTGGTAATACTACAGAAACTTAAAAATTCGGTGAATGTACTAGAAGCCAAAGCGTCAGATTTTTTTATAATATTTTTCAACCCCCACCACCCGTACTCCAATATGAAAAGGGTTGATAAAATAAAATTGAGATATTCATTTGAAATTTGGTACACGTATGTATTATAATGACATCTGGAACTAGATTATATTTTGAGATGATTCCGTTGAAGGGTTGGGGGTTAAATAGGGGTAAATGGGGGAAAATACAGTAAAGCAAGCTGGTAAGACTACAGAAACTTGAAATTCGGTGTATGTACTAGAAGCCAAGGTCTCAGATTATTTATAATATTTTTCAACCCCCACCATCATACTTCATTATTAAAAGGGTTGATAAAATAAAATTGAGACATTCATTTGAAATTTGGTACACGTATGAATTATAACGCCATCTGGAACTAGATTATACTCTGAGATGATTCCGTTGCAGTGTTGGGGTTATTTAGGGGTAGATAGGGGGAAATAAGTAAAGCAAGCTGGTATGAGTACAGAAACTTGAAATTCGGTGTATGTACTAGAAGCCAAGGCCTCAGATTTTTTAATAATATATTTCAGCCCCCTACCACCCCTACTCCATTATTCAAGGGGTTGATAAAATGAAATTGAGATATTCACATGAAATTTAGTACGCATATGTATTATAACGACATCTGGAACTAGATTATATTTTGAGATGATTCCGTTGAAGGGTTGGGGGTTAAATAGGAGTAAATAGGGGAAAATAAGTAAAGCAAGTTGGTAAAAGTACAGAAATTTGGTATTTGGTATATATACTAGAAACGAAGGCCACAGGTTTTTTTATTAGTATTTTCAATCTCCCCACCACCCCCACTCCCTTATTAAAAGAGTTGATAAAATTAAATTTAAATTTTCACTTGAAATTTGGTACATTTATGCATTATAACCATATCTAAAACTGGATTATATTTTGAGATGATTCCGTTGAAGGGTTGGGGGTTATTTAGGGGTAGATTGGGGGAAATAAGTAAAGCAAGCTGGTATGAGTACAGAAACTTGAAATTCGGTGTATGTACTAGAAGCCAAGGCCTCAGCTTTTTAATAATATATTTCAGCCCCCCACCACCCCTACACCATTATTCAAGGGGTTGGTAAAATAAAATTGAGATATTCACATGAAATTTAGTACGCATATGTATTATAACGACATCTGGAACTAGATTATATTTTGAGATGATTTCGTTGATGGGTTGGGGGTTAAATAGGGGTATATAAGGGAAAATAAGTAAAGCAAGCTGGTAAAAGTACAGAAATTTGGGATTTGGTGTATATACTAGAAGCGAAGGTATCAGGTTTTTTTATTAGTATTTTCCATCCCCCCACCACCCCCACTCCCTTATTAAAAGAGTTGATAAAATTAATTTTTAATTTTCACTTGAAATTTGGTACATTTATGTATTATAACTATATCTAAAACTAGATTATATTTTGACATGATTGCGTTGAAGGAGTGGGGGTAAGTAGAGGTAAATAAAGAAAAATAAGTAAAGCAAGTTGGTAAGAGTACTGCAACTTGAAATTCGGTGTATGTCCTAGAAGCTAAGGCCTCAGATTTTTTAATAATACTTTTTAACCCTTCCACTACCCTTACCACATTATTAGAGGGGTTGATAAAATAAAATTGAGATATTCACTTGTAATTTGGTAGACGTATGTATTATAACGACATCTGGAACTAGATTATATTTTGGGATGATTCCGTAGAAGGGTTGGGGTTAACAGGAGGACTAGGGAAAAATAAGTGAATCAAACTGGTAAGAGTACAGAAACATGGGATTCAGTGTATATAATAGAAACCTAGGCCTCAGATTTCTTTCTAATATTTTTCAAACTCCACCACCTCCGCTTCATTATTAATGGGATTGATAACATCAAATTGAGATATTCGCTTGAAAGTTAGTACACGTATGTATTGTAGTGACATCTGATTGAGATAACTGCATTGAAGGGGTGGGAGGTGGTAGGTTGTGAATAGTGGAAAATAAGTAGAGTAAACTAGAAACTTCATTTTTAACGATGATAGAAACCAACTCCTCAAACTTTTCTATGACATCTGCCCAAATATTAAAATTCTATGACCAATAATTTCCACATACTAGAGTGCAAATATAGTCAAGATGTTTCCTTTAAAGTGACTTGGATGAAGAATCTGGATGTGGAAGTAGTGATTCCTTAGGCAGCGGTTTTTTTGTAAGGAATTCTTCGCTATAGTTAGCATTATTACTACTGATTGAAGAGAACTGATTGGCGAGAGTATTAGCCATTTTGTGAGGATCAAACAGTTGGTGCGTGTTAATTTCCAATAATGGTGATGCATATGGGAATTTTTTTTCCAGAAATATACCTAAGTTTATGCCAAACCTGATATGAAGAAGCGGAATATAATATTGTGGAGACCAAAGTTTACCAGGATTTATTTCTGTTTATTGTGATGGATCCTCTAGCTCCAGCACGCATTCTTATCCAATTAATAAAATTGTCTAGACTTGGATATTGTCTAAAGATTCTGCATGCAGCATGTTTCGCCTTTATTGCGGCTTTAACTTCATTGTCACCATGGTAGTGGTGATTTGATCAAAGCAACCCTTATTTTGGGCATGGATTCAGTTGCTGCTATATGTATTATGTCACTGAGGCTTTCGATGGTATAATCCTAGCCGATGTTGCAGTCACGATCTACAATGGGCCTTTCCCGCATGACTGAATTTTACTACTTCACTATAATCAAGCCATATAATAAACTGCAATATAATTTTATTTTAATTTAGTTTCTTCCAATTTTTTACGTTCTACCAAATATTTACATTACAAAATCAGTTTTATTTCAGGTAATTTGAAACGTAAGTTTTAAGGCGCCATGCGTGACGTCACACTGATTAGACCAATAAAAGTCGTATTCTTAATGAGGATCCTCTATTGCCAGATGTATGTCTTTTTACATGAACATCGTATTTCCGTTATCAATTGTCTACTTTGAATAGCGCATTTTTTCGTTACAACGTATTCTTCGTTTCTCTGACACTAAATAAAAGCAAAAATTGTATCAACTTTTGACTGTATGAGTTTCTAAAATCTATATATCAGATTTATATTCTCTATTTTTGTTCATTTGGTTCACATATGGTATAATGCCAGTTTCATTTGGCAGCGCTGTACTGAAATGTTCAAACTTTATTCGATAACCTCACTTTCTATTGTTTACGTTCGATACGAAAATTAATTTTGCTCTCTTCTAATTATAAAATGCCGCTTAAAAAGGTTTGTTTTGTACCAGTGTGTCCAAATAATAGTGAAAAAAGTACGAAGTTATTTTTGCGAGTTCCAACAAATTTGGAAATTCGAAAATGATGGTGAAAAGTTGCAAAAGTTCCAGGTATTGTTTATACTGCTCCTGGATTTTTCTATTGCGAAGATCATTTTAACGTATGTATATATTGTTCTTTCTTTTAGTGGACCTTTTACAAATCTGTCTTCACATTTACTCATATTTTTAAAATAAATTAATACTATAACACCAAACAAGAAGTAAACACGCTGGGCTGCACTCTCGTGATTTATGACAGATACTTCTTGGTACTGTCAATGGGCGTCATAAACGCACGTTCTCAATTAAGCGTTACCACTTTGCAATATGAGATTCTATTGGTAGTTCCTCATAAATGTACTTCAGGCACCAATAGAATTGCAGGTTGTGGAAAGCAAGGCAGAGAAGTGAGGTTCTTTTTGAATGCACCTTCATAGCTAATTCTGACAGCCGTTTAATCTCATACTGATTGGTGCAGTTTATGATGACGTCACATTGGCGCCCGAAAGCTATCGTTTCAAACTGCTGTTCATTTACGGAACATTTGTATTTTTTTTGTGGTATTTTATGCGCTCAGAAAAAAAATAAAAATTCATTTTTAGTAATATTTTGATAGGCTCTTTCCAATAACACAATAAAAAAAATTGAGGGAAAGGCCCATTTCCTTAAACTGTTTCCAATCTGCATTTCTTCACACCATCTTCTCGAAACTTGTACAGGGCTTCTGGGTTGAGCTATTCTAAGTAAAATCGGAAAATGGTCACTTCCGTAAGTATCCTTTATAGTGGTCCATTCACGCTCTGTTGTTACGATAGCAGATCGGATAGTCAGGTCAATGGTCAATGGCCAATGTACAATTCCTTGTATTCAAGTAAGTACCATTTTCAGTATTAAGAAATATGGTATTTGTGGTATCTAGAAGATCTTCTAAAATTCTACCATGGACATACCTGTTACGTGATCCTCAAAAAGAGTTATGGGTATTAACATCATCAAAAAATAAGAACAGAGTAGGGAGCTTGTTGATTATATCATTAATATCTTGTAGCTTCCATACAAACTCAGGTCGGTAAATGTTACAAATTGTGATATGAATAGGACTTGATAAATGTATGTGTCTCCTGGAGACATGGATAGGAACGTTAGTATTTTGAAATTAATACTTCTAGTCCTGGAAGATTGCAATTCCATTGTATAAAATTTTCAAAATTGTACATGAATAATATATATTAAAATATGTAAATAAGAATACAACAAAGAAAAATTACACGTATAGTTTTAGAGCTAAGATATATACACATATAGAAGTAAAATATCACAGATGAAACTAAAAATGTAGTTTAGAGGTTTTCTGTTTGGGTTGCTCTCTCTGTGACACAGGTTTTTTTCTTTCTTGACCGACTTGATGAAGAGGCAGCACAAAGACTGCTACCGGCTTCAGAGCAATTTTCTTTATCGCAAAGACTGCGATACACTCTGTGAACTGGTTTTCTTTTTATCCGAAATCTCAACAACTGAGGTGCTATTATCTGAAATGTTAGTGTTGGTTGTTGCTTTCTGCACTGTGCTCTGTGATAGGGAGGTTGATCGTGGAGTTGGTATAGGAGGAGGTATTTGGCTTTGGGAATATACCGGGTTTAGTTAATGTGCCTTTTATAATTTCTTGCATGCACGGTAGTCTAATATTTGTTGGGCAGTTACATTAATTTGTAGTCTGAGCTGCATTTGTATAGGATATACCTGCAGAGGGTGTTAGAATTATTACTTTTTTCTTGCTTCAAAATAACTGATGTTTTCACTTACTTACTGAATGTGGTCCTTCCCAATTAATACATTTTATGGCAGCTTAACAACACTCGTGCATTACTTTGCCACCTACGCATACCGTGGTGGCGCTGCAATCTGTTTTTACGTGTCAAATAACTGACATATAAAGATGAACCAGAAGTCTGCACATGGCCGCTTTTACAAATAGAGGTAGGAGAGATGTTGAACGCCAGAATATGATTAGCTGTGTCATATATCGAACCATCTATTCTTGTTTTAATACGTGTTACTCTTATTACTTCCTCCATTAAATGATCAAGTATCTCCTCCAGTGAGCAATTCAAAAGATCTCTGCAGAAAATAACGTATTTAGAAGTATCCAGTCTATCATGTGGGGGAACATGAACTGTGAAGTCAGCAAGTCGGGTGGTCTGCAGTAAACTTTTGGATTGTGCACTAGACGTTATTTCAACTAACAGTCCTTCCTCAGTCTTTCTTATATTTTTCGCTTCGATTATTAAACGCTCTTGAAATTAAAAATGGTCTGATATTAGCAAAGTCTTCTTCATCTTTTTAATAGGCAGAAACCTAGGAATAGCTTCTGTCGTCTGTCTGTTCATTTCGGGGAGTAGTTCCTGTACAACAGCCGTAGAACTACCTGGTGCAGTGCTGCTTCTCCTATTGCCTTCTACGGTATGATGTAAAATCATCGCCAGATTTTCCAGGTTTTACATAGGGGTCACACCCCTCCGTAACTGCAGAATTACAAATTTTTTAACGAGATTTACTCCCCGGGAAAGAGATGTATAGGAAAAGGTAGGTAGGAAGGAGGTAGAATAAGATAGGTCACCATTAAGAACTCGTCGACGTGGAGCCATTTATTCCTTCGGCACAGTGCGTATGACGTCTTAAGATTCCGGTTTTTAGGAGATTTTCTCTTTAGGTAAAAAGGAGAACTAGGTGTGAGGTAAGGTTGGGATAGGTGAAGAGTATGATAGGAAGTAGTGTTATAAGACAAGTGCTCCAGTTAGTTGCCAGTTACTACAGGCAGGATATTTCCTGGGTGTATTCTAACCCCGTTCCCATAGGAAGCGCAAAACATTTTATAGAGAACATTTTCTCAAAAAACCAACAACAATTAAAATTACGAGAGTGCGGTATTCCATCCGAGGACACACTATACATAGTAGCTTATTTAAAAATAAATAATGTAATTTACAATCAAATCAGAAGTAGAAATGAATTTCTTTCATTACCATTAAAAGCAGTCTATTTTATTATGAAGAATGTCCAAAGGACATATCGTATACAATTTATTTTAAATAAGATATGTTATTTTTGATAGTTAAAAATATTATATTTGAATACAGTCAAATTGTTCATATTATAAAAGTAGATTGAAATACATTGCACCACTTTTCAAGGTTCCTGCACATTTTTGCATCGCACAGCCATCTATCTATACGTCAATTTTTAGAATGATCGTTTTCACTCAAAACTAAAGTGATTTATTTAGTCTAGTGTGTACCTTTTACAGAATTCTCTTCCAGTTGTCGGGAAAATGGGCCCGGGAGTTTTAAGTAGGACACCTTATACATTACATATTATTATAGTTACATGTTTCTGGTGATCGCCATATGTGATGCAACTGACCCAATTTCAATAGAGACTAAACTATAATGCTATTTTGTGTGTGCGTTTGAAATAAAATTTTCCAGTTTAAAAGAAATTACCGTATTTACAAGAAACGATCTACACACGTACATACATATACACGCACATACGTACACACATAATATATACATTGATAGACACAGATATTTCTTATTCCATAGTTCAGCATATTATGAAACGAATTTCTGTACAAGATGTTTTCTACCATGTTAATTACAAATTGTTGTTTCGTTATAATATACCTATTTGATTAAAAAGTAGAGTTTAATTATATACAAATACGTAACGAGAATTACAGAAATACAACGTTAACCATAAGAATATATAATTTACGTAATATCGGTTAAGTGCCAAATTGTAGCTGAGCAAAAAGACGTATTAAAAGCTTGCAAATTTTACAAATCTAGGAATACCAGCATGTTGGAATTGACATAAGAAATAAATAGTATGGATGTGACTTTGGATTTCGCCTAAGAAAGGTACATGTAGAGACCTCTGCTGGCTGAGGGAGGGACAAGTCGCGGTATTCAACATTCTATACTTAATTACGCATGTAGTTCTGCAGGAAACTCGAGAGGTAACTGAACTAAAGGTAATCCACTCCAGGTGGCATAAGACCGTTGACTATTAGCCCAGTCCTATTAGCCCATCCAGGGTGATCTGATGTAGGATTATATAATTCTTATGAGAACTGTCGATTTTTTTGTAGGTTTTCAGTACTAGAACAGTATTTTAAAAAGCTATCATCAAGGCCACTGTAGGAGGAACATAAAACAAAATGGCGTCAAATTTAAAAAGGAAAATTCTTGGAACAGAATTTAAAATAAACAGGATCAACTTGCATTTTTTTCAATATAAGAAACAAATTTTAAGGTTAAAATATATATATATATATATATATATATATATATATATATATATATATATATATATATATATATATATATATATATATCTTCAAGATGTTTGTACTTTATTATGATCCGATTATTTTTTCAAAGGTTGTCAAAAATTTCGCACTGAAATGCAAGGAGGGAGGCTTTTGTGCATTGACTCGTGACACCATAGTTTGACTCTCATTTTACGTGAGAACTGCTGTTGTACGATATTAAGTTTAAAGATATTTTTTTTTTATAGAATTTGATGCACTTCAATTTTCATATCTACGATAGCTTTTAGTACAGGCAAATTAACAATTTAGGGTAACAAAAATTAATAAAAGGATCATCTCTGGGATTTAAGCAGGTAATAACCTGGAGAATGAGACGATGCATTCTTTGCACTTCCAAGTTCCGGGATAATTCAAAAAAATTTGGAAAACTTTCTGATTTTGGGTTTTTTTCGCTCTAGAGGTCAAAATAATGAAAATAGAGAAAGGAGTTCTGAGCAGAAGATGTAGCTCGTCTTTTTCCCTACAAAAAGGGTCTTTACAAATTTTTGTCTTACTTAAGTCGTTTAGAAGATAAATCGAGTCTTCCACTTACAGTTTTAAGCCGCTTCGAAATGCGCGACAAATGAGAATTCTCCAGTTTCGTACGACCGGGCTCATCGATCGATAATTCTTACTATTCAGAGTCCCTAAAAAAATGAAAATAACATAAAATGTAGAGAAAAGTCTCAGCTTTAATGTGAAACTAATCTCAAAACTCATAAAATATTTTATCAAAGAGAGAAAGTGTCAGAAGATGACTTAGTAAACTTTGTACAGCTGATCCACAGATATCATATCATATCTTTGCCGGGAGTCGTTAGAATGATAATTCATTTTGCTTATATATTCTTATATAATGATATATTAATCCAATTAACATTTTATTGCAATTTTGTTGAAAAAATATGCCTTGCGATCAAAGTAGAGGGTATATTTCCCATCGATCAATCATCTCCAAATTTTGAAGTTCAATTCGCTATATCTTAAGTAATAATAATAGCACTGTCTTAATTTTTGGATTATAAGTACAACAAAACATATTCTTTCGAACGATTTTAGAGTTTTTTAAATGCGCGCAGTACTTTTTGAATTTGTCTACATTATTCATACACGTTCAGAAAATGCACAATTATACAGTAAAACATATACAACTTATTTGTTTCTTAACATTGTTCAATGAAATTTTCACAAAATATAGATTAAAGTGCGTGGAATCGAATCCATGCAGTGTTACGGGAGAAATAGGCAGATGCATAAAACGCAAAGATGTGAATAAATCAACTGTATAAAGTTTACTAAGCCATCATCTAACACTTTTTTCTCTATGATAAAAATTTGTATGAATTTTGTGATTAGTTCCACATTAAAGCTGAGACTTTTCTCTACATTTTACGTTGTTCTCCTTTTTTTAGCGGCTCTGAATAGTAATAATTATCGATCGATATGTCCGGTCGTACGAAACTTCCAGAGAATTCTCATTTTCCGCGCATTTCGGAGCGAAAAAACCGAAAATGAAAAAGTTTTTCCAAATTTGTTTGAAATTTCCCGGAACTTGAAAGTGCAAAGAATGCATCATTCCATTCTACATGTTGTTAACTACTTAAATCCCAGAGATAATTATTTTATTAATTTTTGCGAGGTTTTTATAACATTTTGCCTTCATTGCCTATACTATTTTACATTTTCCGTATTTTAAAAGTTATTTAAAAAAATGAAAATTAAGTTTGACGCTATATTTTTTTATGTTCCACTCACAGTTGGCAAGTTTTTGAAATTCTGTTGTGTTACTAAAAATCTACAAAAAATGAAAAGTTGTCAGTTCCTAGGGAGAATATTGCGACAAAGGCTAGGAAAAAAATTAATCCTTATTTTTTTTTCCTAGCCTTTGTCGCAATATTCTCCCTAGGAACTGGGCTATATACCATAAAGATAACGTATACTCAGTTCAACGCAATTTTATAAATATGTGAAAGATATGATATGCATCTGTGTGACAGATCATAACAAATAAAGTTATTGTCTAGTCTGAAGAGTAATCTCTGAGTATAATCTAAATATAAATAGTACAGTAAGCGATGGAAAAAATGGCGATAGATTTTTGTAATTTACAACTTTGAGAAAAATGTACATACATATAAGTTAAAAATGCTAAATATCTCGTCATCTATGCATTTTTTTAGAAAAAGGCCCAAGAATTAATGGTATTTAAAATTATTGTTACGAATTAATGATTGGAAATTGAATTTTCCGAACTTATATACAGTCTGTCATACTTTTCACGGTAACACATTCGTGGCTCAGTTATTACCAGATAAATTCATTTTAAACTCGGATAAGTTGTACATTTTTTCAGAGCACTTCTTAGAAGTGCATATACCAAGTTATTCCTTACATGCGCGGATTAGGGAGGTGAAAATTGGGTAAATCGTATTAGGGATTTTTTTTATAAAGAACCATCTTATAGAGCACTTAATTACTTCTGGGCTGTTCATTTTTATTTGCCAATCAGCCAAATAAGAATAAACAAACGAGAAGATATCCAAGTTTTTACACTTAAACTTATCCATTGTTTTTATTTGATATAAAGGAAACTATATCGCTCTACTATTCTCTTCTACTAACCGTTGATATACTTCATATTTCTTATATATTCGAAATGGACGTTAGGAGTACACAATGAATGTTAAGAACATAGTTTAAAAGAAATCTTGTAATACTCTGTGGTAAAACATCTGAGAAAATCAATTTGTTACAGCGGCGTACATAGGCATTCCGAACAAAAATTGTCAATTTGTCTACCCTTTCAACCTTCAAACATTTAAAAGGGGAGGTTTCTTCATTCGACCCTTATGTATTATTTTCATGTTTGTTCAGCAATTTCTCTGGAATGGCTGGGCGATATCTATAGAGATAATTTACAAATTGTATGGAGTATAGATCGGCGGTTGTCCCATATTAGTTTCATCAAGCTATCTCTAGTATAAGGTGGGTTTTTGTACACCTTATACTGAACGTAACGAGAATACTCGAAAATATGGTGAAAGCACCATGTATAAAATTGTGATGAAATCGGATATTAGGTATTTTCGGAACCCATGGGGCGACGGCTTCCGCATCGCCTGTAAACGAACTGGAATCCGTAAGCGGATGCACCTTAGCAGTACCAAGAAGACAGAACTGGTAGCAAACTTCTTCCCACTCGACCTACAATGGTCAGTGGTCAATGCTAAGCTCTGAGCACCAATGGCGCGTCGTCAACGAACTTTGCGTTGTCATCATAGGAAGTAAAGACGAGGAAGGACGAAAGAACGGCCTAACACATACAGAGAGTCCCGCACGGCACCCGTAGTAATGCTCGCGTGGTTCCGGGTGCCAGTGCTAAAGAGGGAGGGGTTTTAGCCGGTAAAAGTCCGGCGCAGCAAACCTGCGCGCCGGGTGTCCATGAGGACTTCTCCTCCCAAAATAAATAAAAGATATTTTCGGAGTAGCTACTACTGATCAAAAATTAATAATCGCGGATCCAATAAAGCTCTCATAGTCGTAAAGATTATGTAGCTGCAACATACCATCAGTTTCAAATTAATATGAACAAAATCTTCATAAGCATTTAAAATAGCAATAAAGCAATGAAATAAAGTGAATTGGTAAACTATTATTAGAAATTCGGTGACAAATGTCAGGACATATATTAATTCGTGAATCTCTCTTCACTATCGTCAAGTATATCGAGTATTGTGTTAAAAAGTTTTGATGTTGGTGAAAACTACGTCTCCAGAGATAGCGTTACATTGAAAGTTCCAGCCTCCTCCAGAATTTTTTTACCGAACAAAGACTGTTAATAGTGGGCAATATACAGGGTGAGTCACTGCTGGTGGGCGGTCCAATATCTTCTCAACTATTTGAAACTTTAAAAAATATCTCAGATAACAATTGTAGAACTTCAAAAGTGGTATATTTAACCCCCGACGCAAAATGGAGGAGTGTTATAAGTTTGAAGCCTTTGTCTGCGTCTGTCTTAGTTTATCTGTGGCCACCTAACTCCAAGACGGCTGAACCGATTTCAAAGCGGTTATTTTGTTTCAAAAGCCGGTATTGCATAAGTTTGGTAAAATTGGGTATGCTGTTTGCAATATTTTTAGGAGTCATTGTTAAACACTCAGCGTAACGGACGTTGAGTTTTAAGACTATTTCAAAAATATTTTGAGGTCTTCCGGCCAATCAAGAAACATGATCGACAGAAATTTTTCCAAAAAATGGAAAAGGCGCTGTATATCAAAAACGAAGGGATATAATAAAGGCAATTTTGAAATAATCTCAGGGCACTGTATTCTAACCTCTCACGAAACACCCTGTGTGCCATTAATATGGCATAATATATATTACACATTATATATTTAAATATATTTTTTCTACACCTATTTAATTATATGACAACTATTAGCGTTTTTGGTGAAAAATCGTATGTACCTTTATTTCACTCTAGCGAATTATCGAATCATAATTCACTGCATCCGACCAATCATAAATACAAGTTCAAAAATAGCTGTTTCAATGATATTTTAAGTCGACCGCGATCAACTCTTGTTTGCGGCTGACAATCAATGACAACCAAGTGCATCGCTATATTGTTTGTTTACGTTTTCCAACGAATGCACATCTAATGTACTTGTTTAATAGGTGAAAAAGAGCATAGTATTACATTCGCCATTATAACTATTATGGCTATCATAATCGCTCATATAATAATATACCTTAGGAATATAGGTTTTTTGCTCGATTTTCTGCGTTGTCTGTAATATTTCGACATCCTTGTTACAATAAAAAGCATTTTATGCACCACTTTGATTTTGAAATGTGTTGATATGCAATTAGTACGTTCTTAAATAAACCTAATTTTAAATTGGTTCATTATGCGTCTACCTATTGGTTGAGTATAACGAGGAACTGTACCTCATTACCTAATATTAATTTGAAATCAGTGCATAAATATCTTATTTCCAAATACGATTCAAATTGATATTAAGTGAGAAGGCGATTGTCAAACTAAACCTCAAGATTAACCTAAAATTAACCACGCTTTGTCTCCACCTAATCGCACGCATTAATGAACATCCCTGCCATCCGCATTTTGCTTCAGGCGTGTAGTAGCTGTATTAAAAGTGATTACGTCAAGTAATAGAGTTGACATTTTTCACTCACTTTTTCCTGCTTAAGTAATATCAGATTTAATTTTTCTCAGAGAAGCTAATAGGAGACGTTGGTCTCGAGATGCGGTTTAATAACTTGAATCTATCTTCTAATTAAACAAATGTAAATGCGTTATTTTTTAATTAAAAGCGATGAAATTCTAGATAATTCTTACGATTCTCGAAACATGTTGCTAGTTTTACAGAAAAAAACATTTTGAAAGTACTTTGAAACTCCTAGTAAATGATTGCAAAAAATTGTTTCATAATGAGAATAGAAATCTCTAAAATCCATCCTCTAGTAACAATGAGAAACGTATATGTTAAAATTATCATTATTTCAACTAGTGTAAATAACTGTCAAATATCTCAAAAAAATGAATTAATTAAAGAATTATGTATTTTCAGCTGACAGATGGTGCCGATGTAATAATGTCAGGAAACACAGCTAAAGATGGAAGTTTAAATTTAGGGTTATCGTTACGTCCCACCAAACCAGATGTTGAAGAAGCACGGAAAAAGAAAGGAGGAAATGAAGGCGGTATGCAGGCCCTCATTGCTGCTGCTGTTATGAAAATTGGTTTACTAAAGGCCCTTGCGTTTAAGGCCTTAGTTTTCCTTGTAGGAAAAGCTCTTCTTGTCAGCAAGGTAAGAGTTATTAACATATGAGGACACTTATGTATTTATTGATTAATTCTATAATCGAAGGATATATATTATCCATGAGCCAACAGATGAAAGTCATGATATCGTTATAAAAAAGAGATATCGGGTTTTAAATTCTGTTATAGTGATCAACAAACATATTCATAGAATTCGAAATTAATTTATCTATTTCTTATTTGACAATTCTCAGATAACACTAGTATCCACATATACACTTACGACTGAAGAGTAAGATCAAAATAAGAACAAAAAACCTCTGTAATCAAGAAAAAACGAACATTTAAATAAAACGTCAAAATTAATCTTTGTATTTCTCTGAGAACCTACATCTGGTTGTGCTAGAGAACAAATATCCCTAAACTGAATTTCTTTACAAAACTTTTCTCAGAGAATAATATATTTAATGGGATTTCCAAATATTGCATCCTTGAGTGAGTATACCATTTGAAAATGAGCCAAATTATATGTCAACGAATAAGAAGGATTTTATAATGTAAAATACTTGAAATTAGAAAACCGTATTTTCATTCTGATTTTATGTTTTTTTTATCTCTTTTCGGTTCATGTTACAAAAGGGCCTGCCTAAAAAGTTTTATTAATTTAAACAATAACGACAGACACCAGTTTCTTTCCAAGTGGCCAAATAAGCGCTTTTCTTTACAAGTGGGAAGTTTATAAATGACATGACAAATACTTTATTTTATAATTAAATGTACACTAAAACAATAAGTTGTAAGTTTTGCTGGTCTCCCAAGATACAATAATTATCACATCAAGTTTTTATTTCATACAGTATAATGCACACTTTTCAGTAATGGCATTATTTTTAATCTTAAAAAATATTAAATAAATGCAATTTTAGGTTATGTTAATAAGAAAAATTTCTAATGGATATTTTATAATTCATGAATAATTATTTAATATTTAACAGTTCCAAACTTTAATTTTTCAATATAATCACTACTCAGTGGACAATATTTTGTGAATTATATGGTAGAATCTTTCAACATTCTTTGAATATGTATATGTACAATTCCAAAACTTCTACACGACGTTGAAGCTTCAACCATCTATTTAATTTTAAGATTATCCTCTTCATAATTACTTCTCCCGTCATTTTAGATGACAACATTTTCACCAGAGATCATATTACGGTTCCATAAGTTGCTGTTAATATAATAACAACGATATTTCCAACGAAATATAAAAACAATTTTTATTATTTCAAAATAAATAAAGAGAAGTGGAGTTAAGTCACTTAACCTCATAGAACATTACCTTTATCAACATGTATTAAGAGCAAAGAGGGGAATTAAAAAATTACATGGATCACTGAAGCTCCTGGGTAGTAGCTATGTAATTGTTAAATTATATATATTCCAAATATTACAACATGCTAGCCCACAATTATCATATAAATCGAATTTTACACCGTCATGTAAACTGCTTGAATGTCACTACGAGACCTACTGTAGAGCAGCCAGCGTGTATTACCTGACACCCTTGTATCAGCTAGAGACACTATTAATCAATCCTGTTAGAGAATGTCAGGCAATGAGAGGGATATAAGAAATTTTCTTAGTGGTGGAAACATCACTAAATAACTAGAAATGTCTTCTACAATTGGTGAAAATATCAAGCTATCATTTTTTTATCGATGACTTACCAGCTTAATTCTGTTAGAGGACGGCAGGTAATAAAAGTGTTATGAGAAATTTACGTATTGGCGAAAACTTCATTAAATAACTAGAAATGCCTTTTACAATTACCGCAAGTATTTGTATTAAGTTAATATCGATTACTTACCACTTAGCGAATACAAGAATACGATTGGTATACTTCCAGTTTAGTGGAGGTCCAGTGGCAGACATTCTAAAGCTGCAAGTTATATTACTGGGCTTGACAAACAAGTATCGAGTTGATTTCTTTATCAGTTTATTATCACTTAGTAATTACAAAAATACGGTCCGCATACATCTCGAATAGTGGAGATCCAGAGGTAGTCATTTTGAATCTGCAAGGTGTCTTATTCACTTAGTTATTTGTCATTCAAGTACATAACTGGTTAAGAACCCAAATAGTACAATATTGATAATAATGAATAATCAATGAAAGTTGACCAATGGGTTGCAGTTGGTTCCCGTCCAGGGCGAATCGAATGTATCGATGGTCTGATAAGGAAATTTACGACATAACCCTCCTTCCTTTTGTTCTGTTCTCCACTGTTGTGGAACTCACAGTTAGGTCGATTACTTATCGTCTTACTTGGATTACAAACGTGGGGACACTCCCTTTGTTTCTAATCTCTAGATCTGATGCGTAGAGAAAATCTAGTAATGCTGTGCCTCTCGGGTTCGCGTCCGAGCTGCCTCACACTGTGTGGAGGGCATTGGCATCGCATCCAAGGTTCAACGGCAGTTGCCTTTCCTTTGAAATTTGTACTAATCTTCTAAACTCCTCCGACGGAGGTGGGTGGGTGAGTCATATGGTACGTATGTCCAGTAGATCACTAGATATACACAACTCCATTGGTCGAGCTCACCAGCTACAACCAGATTTCTAGAACAGAAATTTGGCACTAGACCGGTTTTGAGAATTTTACTTATATACACGCAGGTTCTGGGTCTGTCCGCTGTGGTGCAATAGAAGACATTCTCATTTCTTCTGTCCGCTCCCTCGATGAGTCCTTGCTGAACCCATGGTTCCTGGATGAGGATGACATTTGTTTGCATCGCAGACACCTGGCGTCCAAGTAAAGCGATTGCCGCAGCCATGCGATGCAAATTGATCTGTAAGAAAAGCAGATCTGAAGCAGCGGAGTTCCCCTTCAAGGAGCTCTCACCCATTTTCGGCAAATGGAGAGTCCACTTGCGAAGCCTCCCGTGTTTTTCATATTTTTGGTACATATACATACCAGGAGTAAGCGGAAAAGAGGTCCACCCCCACAGAGTCCGATTTTGGAGATAAAGGTGTATATAGTGGGAGATCGTCAGGTATGCCGAGGGTATCGTTTGCGACACTGTTTTCCCAATACCACGCAGCTAAGGTCACGATAGCTTACAACCAGGCTTGGGGAGTTGATCCATGGCAACACGCAGCGGGGGCACAAGTCGCTAACCTTTACAATTTTTTATGACTTCTGTGATTCGAAACTACACATCCATTGACCCCGAAAGGAAGTGGTTCTCAAATGTCGTCTATCTTAACATTCAAAATTTCGACCTAAGTCGAGGTGCCCTTAAAAAAGTCGTATAGGTTTTGTGTTTGTCTAGTCGATCCCCATTATCAGTTTTTTAATGACATGAAACTAAGTACATCCTGAATCGTCTGGTCCTGAACTCTTATTACTGTCAAGGGACATGAGCTCGTTAGGATCTTCGTCAATACTAAGCTGCAAATTACATATGTTAATATTGAAATATATACTACTTTAGTTGTTTCAAAGCTGGGTATTATTTTTCGTATACACAGATTCAAATATTTCTATTCTTTCCTGTATATTAATAATAAAAATAAAATATTTATCTAAGCACTTATGCCACAGCATAAGTGCTTATGAAAATAATTATCTTACCCCATATTAGTGTGCCAGGTAGTTCAAACAGTTTGGTCAATAACAATTTTAATTTATTTCGATGGTCTCTAATTTATAAGCATTATGCTCAGGAAATTAGTATAGAAAATGAAGGAAATTCATTGAACAAATGTGAAAAAGTTGCATGTAAAAATGAAATAATCTTCTGTATTAATCTCAAACATAACGAGTCAATTTCTTCATATCATTTGAGTTGTAAAATATGATAACTTGTAGTAATTTTTGTGTACTTGTCTTGTGTATCACTTACGATTCACTTAAAGAAAGTGTTAAAATCAAGTACTTATTAAATATTTCGGCGGGATACGTCAAAACCAACGCGGTAGGTCATGAAAATTTTTTATTACGGCCTACATGTACCGTTCCTCATCATTTCCTAAAATGAATCTTATTTGTTTTTTAGCTCGCACTAGTCTTAGCTGCTGTTATTGGATTAAAGAAATTACTCCATCAAGAGAAGCATGTGACTTATGAAGTAGTAGCTCACCCACACCACGAACATGTTCATGATGTCCATCACGTCGAGCACGGTCACTCAGGAGGCGGCTATGACGCTCATGGAGGTGGTGGTTGGGGCAGAAATTTTGATGGCCAAGAAGCACAAAATTTAGCTTACAGTGCTCATATACCGACCAATTGATAAATGTAATTTCAGTAGTTTTAACACGTCATGTTGATGTATTTTAATACAATTTATTTATTTTCTCTTTTCTTTATTTATTATTTTTATAAAAATTGTTATTTTTTTTTAAATAAAAGAACCTATTTGTTTTCCACATATCGATTGGTTTCCCAGATACTTATACACATAGATTGTCAAGTAATAAACTGTTCTGTTTATATTTGTAGCGCTCTACATAGCCAACTTATTTATAATGAAACACCGTACTGGTATAATAAAAGCGTTTACTTTCAAAATTGTGGACTGTATAACATGAATAAAAATACAGAGAAGTGCGTCGTACGGCTTCTTAATACCAACGACCGTACCAATACCACAAGGTTAACAAATGTGACGGAGTAGTTGGCGGCATAATTTAAAAATATTTTATAAGTTGAACAAAACGGAACATGCCACCCACCTTGAAAGTGTTAATATGCTTTCGAAATAATATATGTTAAACTTTTTAAATCATTTCTGAAGCATCATTTTTGTTACAATTCTAAAGTTTCTGTTGGTAATTTACATAACTTAAAAACTGCTCGTTTTTTCACTCCACTTGATGTTCTTACACTGATCACTCGAACTAGCTTAACGTTACCACAATGTATGTCCACTACTCGACCTAATGCCCATCGTAATGAGGAAAAATTCTCGATCTTAAGAAGCATTAGATCGTCTATCTTATTAGTACTTTATCCAGATCGCCATTTGGACCTGTGTTGAAGTTGAGTCAAATATTTTCTGGACCACCTTGTCCAGAAGTGTTACACAATTTGCATTAGATGTCGATATTTGGTCAATTTTAATGGCTTTTGGTTCATAACATCTTCTTGTGGTAAAGGCGTGAGTGAATCTCTAATAAGGAAATGTCCGAGAGTGAAAGAATTAAGATTTTCAGAATCTTCGTTAAGGGGAATAATAGGGCGAGAGTTAAGACAGGAGTGTAGAGTTTCTTATATGTTAGTACTATGTCCCCCAATATCCATCTAATGTAATGTATGGCCGATTTGACCGCCGCGCAGACCCCCAAAACCTTCCAATGTTCAGGGATCTTGGGGGAATAAGAGGTCAAGTAATTGCATACTGCGTGCAATAATTGATTAATCTTGATTTTTGTTCAGGGTAAGAGATTATTCCAATTCATTTAATCTCTTATTTGTTCCAATGAAGTTGCATTATCAGAATATAAATTCTTCTATTTACCTCTTCGCTAGAGAAGTTTTAAACAATTTAGGAAATATTGAGTGATGAGACTAGTTTTAAGTGTACTTGGCTTTTGTCAAGAAACAGATGAATATGCACAAGTTTGATTTCATAATCCTGTTACACCTAATTTTACTTGCCTTTGTGTTGAACGGACCTGGGTAATCTACACCTGCATTAAGAAATGAACATGCAGTGGAATAACCATATGATGAATGTATTTGATTTGGCCGTAAAATTGTAACCAAGCTGAATGAAATCGCATGGGAAGCGTTTCATCCTACGAAATCGTAAATTGCCAGTCTTTTTAGAATTATCATTCATCATCAACATCTCGCCGTTGGTGTCATATTGAGAAATTTATTACATTGATGTATAAAATGTGTTTCTTTACAAACTGGGCAATTATAAGATAAAAAAGATGAATCTGCAAATCATTTTGATTCTGCGGATATGTCGTAATTATACTTTTTGGGTGATGTATACGGCAAAACATTTGGTGTGACTTTTGAATCTAATGTTTCAAGCAAATTATATTCTTCTGTTAGAAAGTCCAAAAATGTATTCATATTTGGCAAATCGTTAGCATTATTACACTCTTCGCAAATACAAAACGAAGAGTATGTTGCATTCGATCGGCGCATTTCTAAAACCGGTAATATTGCTCGTAGAGAAAAATATCATATCATATCACTGTGCTGGTGATCGAATTCTGAACAACTTTCAAAATGTCCGTCCGTCTGTCCGTCTATCTATCCGTCCATCCGTCACGTTTCTTGCAAGCACGATAACTTAAGAACGAAAAGTCCGATTGTATTGAAATTTGGACGGTAAGTTAGTGTTAGCTAGAGGAGGAACCCTATTGTTTTTGAACAAATTCGATAAATAAATAATAAAGTTATTAATTTTTGAGAGTGAAAAATCTTTTGTTTTGTAATTAAACAAAAAATATTTGAAACTAATATCATTTACAAAAAAACTGCGAGGAGTATCCTATAGAATGTAAAACAATTAAATAACAAGTGTAGTAAATCGGCGAAGAGTATAATGGTTGGCATGTTATTTTCTTCCCACTCATGTCCGGTGGCTACATCTAATTTTGTTGATGTCAAGGAAAATGAACAATGTGTCCCAATGTTGAATGGGTTGCTTTAATGCTTCAAGTGTTCTTAAATTCTCCTTGACTTCGTCTACTGATTTGTGCAATGAACTTAAAGATTCTCTAGGAATAACTTGAAGCTCAACAAAAGACTTTCTAACAAATTCCGAGTTTCCCGCAGAAACCTCCAAGAAATGCACGACCTTTGCAGCTTCACTTTTGATAACCGCTTTTAGATAGCAGAACTTCTGAATATCGCTTAAAATTTTGTTTTTATGTACTAATTAATGAAAAATGTCATGGAATGAGAACCAATTTTCATATCCATCATTAAAGTTTGGTAATTCTATTTCAGGTAATTTTATATTAGTTTGTGGAATATTACTAGAATTGTCTACAAACATTGCTTATACTTGTGATGTAAACTTGAAAATATGCATCTTTAAATGTATCCCTTTTACTCAGTAACTCCTAAGAACTGCCTAAAGCTTGATTACTACCTCCCAATTGTTAAGCTCATCCCATTATAACTCGCATTTACATAGGCGCTCTGGGAGTTCCGCAATGTTGTGATTTGTGATTCCCATTACAAAGTTTTAAATCTAGTGAGCTTTCCCTTAACAAGATCCTGTTCGTTTTCTAATACAATTGGTTCTGCAATCATAAATATAATGCTTAAATACCATACAATATGTTTCACCCAAATAAAACTTGCTAATAAATAAACAAATATAATGGAATGATAAATAAGTAAGAAAAGAATAAGAAAGGAAATTGTTGGTTACTCACTCTGTATATGTTTTCATTTACAACTTTTCTGGTGCAAATGCTCGTTTATACTGCGGCATTAAGACTTGCTGTTCTTCACATATGATCACCTTGTTGCTATCAAGTTGTTCTACTCCCCTGCACTGCGTTACTTTAGCACCGCGACCGTCTTGATTTTGCAAAAGTCTGTGATTTCCCAAGTTCAATTAAAAGCTGGTTGTTGCTGTATTGCCTTAAGTTCGCCGTATTTTATCATATGCTTGACAATCTATCCAAATTTCAACTCTCTCTGCCTATGCTTACTTAACTTGAAATTGTTGTTGGTAAATGCGCACCTTGTTTTCTCTATTGCGTGAATACTTGCTTACGTCTGATAATAATTTCTATGCGCGGCTAGTGGTACATGACTTTACCCTGATAACCATCCGACTCGAAGGACCATATACTTATGTAGCGTTCTACATAGACATTTTATTTATATTATAACACTTCGTATTGGTAATAACGTTTACTTTCAATATTGTGGACTGTATAACATTAATAAAAGTACGGAGAAGAGCGCGGTAGGCACTCTTCATACTTGCCGTGCCATTACCTCCTATCAAAGGTAACAAATATAGGGGGTGGAATGGTTGGCGACAAAACTTAAAAGTACATAACATATTAATATTTTTTAAATGAGCAAAACGGAACATTTGTTTTGATAGAATTGCAACCTTAAAATTCTGAGACTAAGATATCTAATTCAAACACTTTAGTAGTAATAAAATATGACAACATGTAAATATAGTCCAGTCAACGAACGCTCAAAAGTGGGGTGTAGAGGACATGGTCGGGAACAGAATTTTTGACTTCAGGGCTGTGTTTGGAGTACTTACGAGGTAAACATGCTAAAAGTTCCCCAATTTACAGATTACAAACATGTGATCAAAAAATTGAAGATGGTGGCGTCAATATGGCGTATAGGTTTTATCGTCTGATTCGATTAAGAATTGATATCTGAGGATTATCGAGGAGGCAGAGTACAATTATTTGGTCGAAATTTAATAATTCAAAATGGTGGTGTCAAAATGGCTGATAAGTTTTGCTATGATCTGGTTCGTATGAAAATCGATATCTGTGGACTTTCAAGGTCGCAGATTATAAATATTTAGTCGAAATCAAAGAATTCAAATTGGCTTTAGGATGACGAATAGGTTCTGTCATTTATATCCCGAAAACAGTGCATCGTAGGGAACAGGTTGTTCCATTAAAAATTAAAACTAACAACATTTCCTGCAAGATGGTTACTATTCATTATTCTTCTATTCTCAATTCGTTGGACCGTTCCGAGCAAGTGATCCTACGTGCAGAAAGTCCAATAAGCCCATAGGTTTCCAGTTACTCGCACTTGAAAGTCAAATAATAATTATTCATATACTTGCAAGTTTTTTTTTACTTCCCAAGAGCTATAGTAACTCAGTGTTGAGACTTCAGAGGACTTGACCAGAAAAAGAGTTGTAGGAATATGAGTAAGCTACCTTGCGAAAGCTTTGACTTTGACCTCTAGCAATGTTAGCATTAAGTTATTTGATCGTAAATTCTTTTACTCCCTCGTATACCGAAGGGTAGTATTGTATTCGAGAAAAAATCACCCTCCTAGATTTTTTCGGATTTTCCTATTTCAGATCATGTAGATTACGAAAATATAGGTTTTCAATTCCGCCAGTCTGTCTGTCTGTCGGTCTGTTGGTGCATTAACTAAAAAACTACTTGACGGTGAGCAGTCAAATTTGATAGGTAGCTGACGCCACTGACACCGAAGAAATGGTTAGACTTTCACTGGACGATATACAGGGTGGACTGTCTAATGGGTATAGTTAATGGAAAATAAATTTTTTTGTTCAAATTTAGAATTTTCACGTTTCGTGATATTTTAAACTTATTTCAAAAAAATGGAAAATTTAAAAATGAAACATATTTTGAAATTTTGAAAATTTAATAAGTAAAATGGATGATGGAAAAAAAAATTTTTTTGCTCACATTTAAAATGTCCAGGTTTCATGGCAATCTAAACATTTTTAAAAAATAATAATTTTGAAGATTACAAAAAAAATTCAATATATTTCGTAAAACGGATGATGGAAAAATTATGTTTTTTTTGCTCAAATTTAAAATTTCCACGTTCTATGACATTCTAAACATATTTAAAAAAAAAATTGTTTTGAAAATTAAAAATAAGTTCTGTGTAAATACCTTTACCGATTTTTTTTTTAACAAAACCCCTATTTTGCACCTTGGATTCAGAAAAAGCTCATAATCTCACTTTAAGATATGAATCTTTCAACAGAAAGTTATATAGAAGAGGAGAATATTTACCAGTGAAAGTCATCTGAAAGTCAGAAAAGTTATTGTTATAAAATTGCTTGTAAATTCTGATTTAGTAAAAATTTACTCAGATAAAAGTTGTAGGACGTCAAATAAACTAACGTACAGTCTTAAGATTATACAGTGTGGCATGAATTATTTCATTTTGCTGAATATAATCTGTTCTTAGCATTACCCAGAGTCAGAGTAATAATGCGAGATGCAGATGAACGTTTAGCCAAAGAGATGTTGAACAGGTATCAAGACGTTAACGTAGTTCAATCTACAGTAGAAGTAGACAACGGCGGACTTGGTTGACTGCCAATTGTTTTTCATTGTCTCCTGTATTAACATTGGAATATTTTTATATGAATTAACTATAGAAACTTACCAAGTTGATCTTTCTCCATCATACATCCAAGATATCTCTCTAAGAGGTGGTCATGAAAATGGCACGAAGAAAATCAACTAATTGAGATCGACCAAAGGAATGACGAACCAGGATTTATGAGGTTAAGGATTACATCTAGATTCAGAAGCTTTACTCAACACCAAGTACGGATTTTCTTTAATGAAGGGCACATTCATGATAATGTATCTTATCCCTTACTTCAAGTCCTGCAATCAGTTCAAAATGTAGTTATGAACATAAATCAAATTGAAATAATAGATCCCTTACAAAATATTAAAAAAATATATGAACCTAATTGTAGATTTCTTTCTAATATTTTTCAAACTCCACCACCTCCGCTTCATTATTAATGGGATTGAAAACATCAAATTGAGATATTCACTTGAAAGTTAGTACACGTATGTATTGTAGTGACATCTGATTGAGATGACTGCATTGAAAGAGTGGGAGGTGGTAGGTTGTGAATAGTGGAAAATAAGTAGGGTAAACTAGAAACTTCATTTTTAACGTGTATGATAGAAACCAACTCCTCAAACTTTTCTATGACATCTGCCCCAAATATTAAAATTCTATGACCAATAATTTCCACAAACTAGAGTGCAAATATAGTCAAGATGTTTCCTTTAAAGTGACTTGGATGAAAAATCTGGATGTGGAAGTAGTGATTCCTTAGGCAGCGGTTTTTAGCATTACTTTCTTCTCTTTAGTGCATTCTTTAACAATGTGTGTTTAAAAGCGTGCTTTTTGAAGTTTTAAAATTGTTTATTTATTATCTTTTAGTATTGAAAATACTACTGGGCGCATGATATAGAACCCATCTTACGAAAGACGTATCGAGAGCGACAGATCTGTCTAGACCGCTGCGCCGGCCTTGTAGTTAGAGTAACAAGTTGGCTCTATTGTGTCATTCCGTTTGCAATGTGTTGCTAGAAGCTACGACCTATTTTAAACGATGTCCCATCAAAAGAGAAGAAGACTTGACTTGGTCGTGGAAAAATCGCCCTGTGCAGGAGGCGATTTTCCAAAAAAGTCAAAAAAATTCTTGTTTGATATTTGAAATTTACAGCACGTCAGCTTTCTTTTCACGTAACATTACGTACATAACTTAATACTTAATATTTTTTTCTAATTATTCAATATTGTCTGCGCTATGTTTTCTTATGGAGCGCCTTAATGAATTAACGCTTGCCCTGAAACGTATCAATTCACAAATCCTTTAACTCATCATATCTCGAAGCGTGTTCATTTTTCGAAAAATACCCCTGAAGTAAACGTTGTGCGCTTTTTATCGAGGATTTAGCTGGTTTTTTCAAATTTATAATACGATTTACAGTTTGATTTGTGGGAATTTTTTTCTGGACCGTTGTCGAATCTCGCCGATCCGACCACGAACATGCGAGGAAGGTTCATAATTACCGAACGTCCCTGATATACTCGCCCTTATGCTACTGAGCACGCATACAGTTAATTTTCGTCCGATAACTCTTTAATCGTTGCCGTTTTCTTTCTAATTCTTTTTCTCAACGGTTGTACCTATATTATAGAGATATATAATCGAAGGTATTTAATATATAGTTATTCAGTTTTTCGTAGTAAGTATGATGAATAAAAATAATATTTATAAAAAATGAAATACAGAAAATAATTTGGTGTAATTTAGCAGGCATATTAATAGGACGATCCTATAGGACTTCGACTTAGAGCAGTATAGTTGCATCTGGTGTTTTCAATACGCTTAAGATACTTGCGAAAGATGCAAGATCTGTGAATTTTTTTAGTTATGTTCCAATTGTAATGATGTGTTTGGTTCGATATAATTCTAAGAAGAAAGGGGGATCAGCTTTATGTTAAATGGTTGGGATTAGACAAGAGACATAATTCATGGATTTCAAATAAGCAAATTGTATAAAGATAAAGTGTAATATTTAATTTTTTAATAAAAACAAATTATATGTATAAACTATTTTATTTACATACCAATTTCACACAGAAAAATATAAAATGTACTTAATAATTGCTTACGTCTCATTAGTAAATCATTCGTTATATACTTTATATCTATGATTATAATCTAAAATGGGTGTAATAATTTTTGAAATTAATGCTATTCTTCTCTGAAAACGTCCTCTATCATGAGCTAATGACATCCACTGCCCCTTCCTTGATAAGTTGTAGGCAAAATTCCATGTTACAAGGAAATAAATTTGATTATGTTTTTCATTAAATGTCACTTTCTTCATTTTACACCTTGCTAGTACACTCAGCTTCGAATATATTTGGGTAAATGTACATTAATTCCATGAGCATACCAAAATTTTCACTATTAGAATTTTCACTCGGTGGAAGTAAATTCTTTACGTTATCAAACACATTTCCTCCTTGACGTTGTAACCCTTTTTGCACAATCTTGAAATAATTTGCAAATTGCAATCTTCTTAACGTGTCAACTCGGTACTTAACAAGTGGTAACAGCTCCCACAATTTGCAGATTGTTTCATGTCCCAAGTAGATATATGAATTATTTTTCCAAACTTTTATCACTCTTGATGTAGTAATTTCCTCTAAATATATAGAAAAACTTCCAGCACGTATAGGTTCCACTTTATCATTAGTGTATAAATAATTTTCTTTCATTTGAAATAAACTGAGTCCACTCGTTTTCATCGAAAACTATCACATCATTTTTATTTCCTGACAGTATTACACAAGGACTATAGCACACTTCATATGATAACCCTGTTGACACAAATTTACATTGAGATTTGTTCATCTTATATGTACATTTACCGAGCACCACTAAGTCATTCTTACTTTGATGTGCTGGAGGTAAATCATTAAACAAATCAAATTTAAGCTCCGGTAAATCGAAAATACTATTTTGCATCATCTTGAGAAACTGAATCGAAGAAGATTATTAGTGGCAATTTATGTAAAATGCTGTTATACAAGCGTATATTATTGAAATATTTGATGGGAGGTAGTTCTAGAACTCCCCATATGCTTCATATGGTTGAGCTGTACAGTGGTGGGAGGTATTAAGATGTCTTGTGGCAGGTGGTGATAGTGGTGTGAGGTCGTTTTTGAACTCTCAATCCGGGATTCGGGAGTGCATCGAAACGGTATCATATGGATATTTTGTCTTCGTATATGATTTTATTGGTAATGTCATTAATTCGGGTAAATCTGCTAATGTCAATACTTGACCCAGAATACCTTCGGCGTTATAGTCTGTCGATAAATGGATATCATGCCGTTGATTCATTTCTTCTTTTAAAACTCCATGCAATATTTTTTTAGCTATAAACATTTTATGTTTTCTTTCAGAATTTATCACTTTCCGAATACAATTAAATAGCATATATGTACGTAATGCCTCATGATCCACTGATTCTTCTTTTAAGTCATTATCTGGTGTCTTCGGAAGAGCATCATGAAACCAAAAATTTAAAATTTTTTCAATAGCTGCCTCAATATTTTCTTCAACTTTCTCATATGCACATACTGATTTCTCATTACCTTTGTAATTCATATTACCACTACCTTCCAATGCCATTTTATCAAAATTATGCTTTGTGTAAACGAATTTAAGAATATCTTAACGATGAGAAGTAAAATTATTGAGTATCACTTCTTATATTAACCGCTCAAAACTGGTTTTCAAGGAACAGTCCATTTCCTATGAATGAGAATTCTAGAAAACCTTCCACCACAATCTACCCCAATTAGAGCAATGAGAGAAATAGAATACCCCCCATCACAAAACCTCCCACGACCTTATCTCCTCATTTATTTATTAATGAGAGAACTAGAACCCACTACCACAAAACCCCCACCACACCACCCTCCTTCTTCATTTATTAATGAGAGAACTAGAAGCCCTACCACAAAACCCCCCACCACACCACCCCCACTTACCAATCTCCGATTGGTGGGGGTGGTGTGGTGGGGGGTTTTGTGGTAGGGGGTTCTAGTTCTCTCATTCTTTACCTACTTCCGCCATATTGACGCTGGTATCTTGAATTTATGAGTTTTGATCACATGTTTGTAATCCGTGACATCATAAATCCCCAGGTATGAATTTTTTGAAAGATCGGAAATTAAATGACAATAGTCTACCCGCCATCTTTGAAACGCTACTTCTATCTTTTTATAACAGATGTCAGATATTATTGTAATATGAACCACATACACATGCCAAATTTCAAGTCAGTACGACATCTGGAAGTGGGTGAAAAGTGAGGTGTAAAATTATCTTTAAGTGTTACAGGTCGAGCTCATAGAAGAATGTTAATAATAACTCATTTTCAAAAAAATTGAATGCTCTACAACTAATGCTCTACTATGAAGATATTACTGTGAAACTAAAGGCTGAGGCGCTAGAAGGCAAAGTTTGTCCAGAAGCGTGAGGCAAAAACGCGTTATTCGAAAATCTGTGATTTTCGCCAGCCGATATCTCGAAAACTATTGGGAATAGAACAATAATGAATATTAACAATCTTATAGGAAATTTTGTCACCTTTAATTTTGAATAGATTAACAACATATTAGCTACGAAGCGCCGTTTTTGAGATATCAGCGAGTGGGGATTGGGGACTTTTAGTATGTTTACCTTCTAAGTACTCAATCACAGCTCTGAAGTCAAGAATTCTGTTTCCGACCATGTCCTCTTGTAACGGGTTACTTTTGTCCACTCGATAATAAGAGTAAATTAACTAAAATACTGCTCTTGTTTGATATTTTGTTCTAAAATTACCTTAAGCCTACCCTGCTAGTACCTACGCTAGAAATAGATCCATTGCACCGTAGATCAATTGTCACTTTATAAACAACCAATCAAAAGGATCTCGCCAAAAAAGCATTGGGAGAGCAGAATCGCGCATAAGACGGTCATTTATGGTGAGACTTTCGTTGAAGACGCTGGTTCGAAGAATTGTTAAGAGACTTTAAAAAGTTTATAATATTGGTCAACCAGTCTACCTGCTTTGGTAAATTGATACCTAGAATCTATGTTATCAATGTATCATAAATTGCAAAGTGAAGTAGTGTAGTACCCCGTTACATAAAAATCAAACTGTAAGTACTTTTATCGACCTTATTCTTCATTGTCCGAATTTGAAATGGCCGACGCCTTGAACAGCGTCTGCTAACGTATTTAGTTAGTCAAGTCACGATCCTGCAGTACCTGGATGTTCGATAATCAGCATTATAATTTCCGGACATTGCATCCTGTCATAAACATTTATATTTCATCGACGATTTCCTTGAAAAACTGATTAGTGAAAACGTCGTGAGTGTCGAATTTAAACCTCAGCGTGTTCTCCAGTAACTCTCTCCTGGTGTGCGAAAATATGTGTTAGTTCGACAACTAACACTTCGAATATTAACTTGTCGGTTTTCCTCTTTGTAACTAGTTTAGAGATTTTGTTACTGTTGTAAAAATTATTATCTTTTAACTTTTGTTGCTATACTAGTAAAACATTAATTTCACGCCGAACTGGCCAGACGCGAATATTGGAAGATATGCTTTGCATTTCCATTTTATAATTTTTTGTATATGTATTTATTGTTTGTGCTATATTGTTTTTATATATTGATATAACGAAAGTGTTTTGTTATTAATGAATAACAAAACACTTTCGTTGTCAATATACAAAAACAATATATTATTGTTCTGAAGTCTCATGATCATTGAATAAATAGAGTTATTTGTAGTTTGTTTGTTTCATTTTTTAATAATTTTTCAGGTATTAGTAATCAGCAATTTTCTAAAGTTATGATTAATTAAAGGTTAAAAACTTTTATAAGTTTCATTTGGCCGTGCCAACATGGGGCTCGCTTTTTTATAGGTATTCTATAAAAATGAATATAAAAAAATTAAAAATTATATGTCTTATGTCTTTGCAGTGAATTGTATTTTAATATTTTGCCTTATTTGGTATGTTTACTTGGACATCTATTTATGAAGCAGGTAGTCGCGTTTTTATAACGCTTTGTTGAAACCTTGTGTTGTTTACGTTTTATTATCTTTGAAGTCAATTCAGTAAATTATATTTTTTATGGCTAGATAATTGCGGCTGAGGTAAGCAGGTAAATTTTGCTTTAATAGTCAGAGTATTTTAGTTAAATGAATCTTTATTACTACAAATTTATTATACAGTCACATATAAATCCCATATGCGACAGTGAAAAGGACAGAGATATTTTGTGCAACACTAGCAGAGATGTCTCCAGGATAAAGAGCCGAGACTCATACGCATAAACAGTTTAGCTGCAATAAAAGATTGAATTTTCGTAAGACTTACAAATTTCACTATTATTTTAAAATAAGCGTTACAAATAGGTAATGAAAGGAATTATGCGATGTAGGTAAATGTATTGTATGATGCAGATATTATAATTATACGATTAAAATCCTCTATTACCTACTTCAGTCAGGTACTAAAATTCCGATTCGGATTATCCGAATCAGCCCGAGCGTATTTAATCTTGACGTGTCAAATCCACAGTAAAAGTCCGAGGTCATCAGCGGCATTTCTGCTAGATGAAAGGAGTGTCGCATATGGGATTTATATGTGATACAGTACGTAATAAATTATTTAGGGTTATAAAAAAGTAATAAGTATAATGGAGCCAAACGATTGATTGACCGCAGAAATAAAAAGCAACTTTGTCAAAATTACTTTCTTTGTCAACACGTGAAGATCAAGTATTGACAGAATTAGAAATACGGCGTATAGAGTTACGTTTAATACATGCACAGAGGCGTTTCGTACCTTTTTAAAACATATCACATATTTGAAGCGCGATTTTCTTTCAGTAGACTATGAGGACGATTTATTAGCAGAAATACGAAGTAAAACACAGGGCTCTTCAGAGAATGTCATTTTTTATATTATAGCTGTCGAATCTTTACTTAATCGGCTTACTACGCCTCATACAGAACAAAAAACTGTCAAACAAATTCGTAGTAATTTAAATCCTTTCTTTACAGATAAGTTAGTACTTTCAGAAATAAATTCATTGAGTGATCTTAAAGAAAAGTGTCGAATTATGCAAGAGTTAAAATGCAGAAATGAACGATATCACCCACCTCTCTTTAGAAAACAAGGTCTTTTTGAACCTGATTTAGCATGTCTCTCAATAAATGAGTTTCCTTCTATATCTGAAACGGTAGATAGGCAAAGTGTTTCAGCTAAGTCTCTTAATACTATTTCGAGAATTGCTTGTTGGAATTGTCACCAGTCTGGACATGCCTCTCGTGAATGTTCAGAACCTAGACTTATTTTTTGTTTTGTGTGGTGCTAAAGAGAATTATAGCAACACCTGCATAAATTGTTCGTCAAAAAACGGACAAGCAGGTATCGTGTCGAAATCTCCTCTTGTAAGCGAATCAAGCGGGATACCTGCCATGTTAAATCAGAATCAGTTGCAGCTAAAAATGAATCAGGTCCAGGCGACTTCTAGTGCCGTACTTCCGAAAGTGTTGTCCCCAAAAGCAGCCAAATTTGTGCCTTGCAATCAAAAGGCAAATGTAAGCAAGGGGTCAAGTATCTTAAACAACACCAAACAGAACTAGACCAACCACAATTTATTCCTGGTAAAGTTTTCTTATACAGTATTCCGAAATTGAAAGTGATTCGTTTTCATTAAGCGAATTCTTTCTTTGGCTTTGGTATCACAGTACAATTACATTTTAGTCCAGAGATCTGCTTCTCGGCCAGTGGCAAAGTCCTGGTGGTTTCGCTTATCTAGTAAATAATAACGTGAAGTTTTTAGCTATCCCTACCATATGTTGCGGCTTAAATGGACTGACATGGTCACATGTTAAGTCCTTACTGTTTTTATGTTTCTCTGATTTGAATATAATATTGATAGTATGTCATTTTCCTATAAAGGATACTACCAAAACCCCTATTCTTTCTTCTTCGTCGCCTATAATAGAGAATGTTCCGAAATTAAATGATTTATGCCTTCCGCTGAGGAGTGGAATAATGACTGGCTGTAGACGCGATTTTTATTTAAACTCAGTTTTATCTCCAATCCGTAGTACCATGCCAGGCAATTCACGATTATACCTGGAAGTTTGTATCAATAATGTCCCCGCTACTGGTTTATTGGATAGTGGTGCTTCTGATATGGTCATTGGCTGGGAAGGACTAGAATTCTTAGGTAAAAATAAAATCTTATATAAAATAAATAATATACCTTTTGCTGTGACTACTGCTGATTCAAGCAATTCAAGATATTTTAGGCGAAACTATTTTGTCGTTTACTGTTGGTAATGTGACTAAAGACATTAAATGTCCAGTAGTTCCCTCAGTTAAGAATTCATTTATTTTGATAGTTAATTTTGGTTCCGCTTTTAACATTTGTCTAAATTTTCCTCAAAGTACTTGGTCATTTGTTCCTGAACGTAATATCTGGTTTATAAATGCTATTCAACCTCGTGAATCCCTGGCCCCGAGCAACAAAGAATATTGAATGAAACCATTCAACAATTTGAGAATTTGTCTTCTTATACTCTGAAGAGGACTTCTTTAGTTGAACATTATATATATACAGGGTGTTGCATCATGAGAGGGACATAGCTTAATAGGAGGTAGAGAACATCAGTGGTAACCGGAACCTCCCATAGAAATGTCTCATTGGGCCTTCACTACGAAATTACAGGGTGTTAAATAATTTTTGGCCAAACCTGTTTTTTGTCATAACTTTGACAGGAAATGAAATAACGGATTCATATTTGGCACGGCTAATGTACAAACGAGCCCCAAGAGGTACACGTATAAAAAAAAATATATCCAGGTCCGGACTCACTATAATTTATGTTTCTTCTTTGCATCAATAAAACATCACCCTGTATATATTTTTTTGAAATTTCGATACGATATTCGAAAAGAGCAAGAAAAAACAAACAAAATGGCCTATTTCATTTTTTTGTTACACCTTCGTGGTTATTTAAATACGTTGTAAAATGTGCAAGAAAATTACAGAACCCTATTAAATGAGAGGCACGTGAAATAAATAGTTTTATAACTAAAATTTGCAAAAATTCTATTGAGCCTAGGTGGTCTGGGTGAATCCTAATTCCGGCACGTTTTAAAGGTCCATTTTGGTAAAAAACTGTGGTCCTAATAAGTAATCGGGTATGAAATAACAAAATTTTTAATCAATCACAGTAGGCTTGTTCAAAGAATAAAAGTGACAGATAATTTAAACCATTTAGGCCTAAGCAACCAGTTACTTTGATCAAGAAAATCATCAACATTTTATACTTAATAAAAATTGGAAGAGAACAAACTAAAATCTAAATAAATAAAATATTTTCCATTCAATTAACAATAAATAACAAAACAATAACTAAATGTGTTTAAAAATAAAACGTAATTGACACTAAAGTAAATTTTCAAAATGTCCTCCCCCAAATTCTGTGCATTTTCTTGCGCGTTTAGAAAGGTCACCAATTGCTCGACGTATCATTTCTGGATTATTCCGTATTTCGTCGCAGGTTGTAACGATGCGCTGGATTAAATGTTGTCTACTTTCAATTTCAATGCTATAAACCTCGTTTTTTAAGTGGCCCCATAAAAAGTAATCACAAGGGTTACAATCCGGAGATCTTGGTGGCCATTCATGTGGACCCCCGCGTCCAATCCATCTATTAGGATACACATTGTTTAAGTGTTCTCTTACTTGAAGGTTAAAATGTGGTGGGGCCCCATCATGCTGAAACAACATGCCTCTTATACCGATATTTTCTAACATATTCGGTAAAATGTTTTGAAGAAAATCAAAGTAAATTTCACCATTCAATCTTTCTTCAAAAAAATGTGGCCCTATCAAATGTCTATTCACAAGTCCGACCCAAACATTTACAGAAAACCTGTGTTGCGAACGGCGTTGGCGTACCGCATGTGGGTTTTCCTGTGCCCATTTATGATTATTTCGTGAATTGTTTACTCCATCCCTTGTAAATTGTGCCTCATCCGTAAATAAGGTTCTGTAAATGACTGGGCGATGATTAGACAACCAACGACAAAATGCCAGGCGGGGGATATCGTCGCCTTGTTGAAGACGCTGTACCTGCTGGATATGATATGGATGGTAACGTTCTCTTTTTAGGGTTCTCCATACTCGCCAATGAGGAATACCAGTTGCCAAACTGATTCGTCTAGTGCTCATATTTGGGTTTTCTTGAACTACGTTTATGATATTGTTTTGTTCCTGCACACCTTGTTGTAAAACACGCTCCACAACTGCAGAAGTAGGAAACTTTCCGTGTTGTCTTGCATACTGGAACACCGTACTAAAGGTTTTATGATTAGGGCATCGACGACCAGGAAAACGCAGCCGACATTCTCTTTCTGCCGACCTACCATTTCCATTACAGAAACCATAGATGAATATTATGTCAGCATATTCCCCGTTTGTAAATTTTACTGGCATAGTTAAAATATTTTCACAAGTTTTCACTAACTAAATGCGGATTATTGACACATTAAATTACTAACAAACAATTATTCAACTGTTTAGGAGATTTCTTTTTATTATCTATCACTTTGAACAAGCCTACTGTGATTGATTAAAAATTTTGTTATTTCATACCCGATTACTTATTAGGACCACAGTTTTTTACCAAAATGGACCTTTAAAACGTGCCGGAATTAGGATTCACCCAGACCACCTAGGCTCAATAGAATTTTTGCAAATTTTAGTTATAAAACTATTTATTTCACGTGCCTCTCATTTAATAGGGTTCTGTAATCCATTTTCTTGCACATTTAACAACGTATTTAAATAACCACGAAGGTGTAACAAAAAAATGAAATAGGCCATTTTGTTTGTTTTTTCTTGCTCTTTTCGAATATCGTATCGAAATTTCAAAAAAATATATACAGGGTGATTTTTTATTGATGCAAAGAAGAAACATAAATTATAGTGAGTCCGGACCTGGATATATTTTTTTTATACATGTACCTCTTGGGGCTCGTTTGTACATTAGCCGTACCAAATATGAATCCGTTATTTCATGTCCTGTCAAAGTTATGACAAAAAACAGGTTTGGCCAAAAATTATTTAACACCCTGTAATTTCGTAGTGAAGGCCCAATGAGACATTTCTATGGGAGGTTCCGGTTACCACTTATGTTCTCTACCTCCTATTAAGCTATGTCCCTCTCATGATGCAACACCCTGTATATATATATATATATATATGGTGATGCACGTTCCTTTAAACAAGCACAGTATATGTTATCTCCGGCGATCAAAAACATTTACATAAAGAAGTAAATGATATGTTACGATTAGGTGTAATACGACCTTCTAATTCCCCTTGGTCTTCTCCAATTTTATTAGTAAAAAAGAAAAATGGAGAACTTCGTGCTTGTTTCGATGAGCGTAAATTAAATTCAGTTACTATTAAAGATGCCTATCCTCTTCCACATATAGACGCTGTCTTGAATCGATTACGAGATTCTCGTTACCTCACCTCCATTGATTTGCGTAAAGCATTTTGGCAGATTCCTTTAGAGAAATCGTCTTGCGTACCTGATATTGATCTTTTTGAATTTGTGGTGATGCCATTTGGTTTGCAAATGCTACAGCGTACAATGGAAAGAGTTTTAGGTCCAGATTTACTAAATGGTTCTGCTAGATGATGTGATTATAGCTTCTTCGACCTTTGAAAACATATTGCTTCGTTAAAATTGCTTAGTGAACGCCTCGCTATTGTTGGCTTTCGCATTAATCTAGTGAAATGCATATTTTGTCGATCATCGCTTTTTTTTTGGATTTATTATTGATGAACATGGTCTCAAGACTGATACTGATTAAACCTCTGCCATTTCGAATTTTCCGACGCCTACTAATACCACAGAGATTAAGCGTTTAATTGGTCTAGTCTCTTACTATAGGAGGTTTATTAATGACTTTTCAACAATAGCTGCGCCAATTACTTACCTCTTAAAAGGACGAAAGAAAGACCAGCCTATTGTTTGAACTGCTGAAGCAGAAGTAGCCTTTGCTGAAATGAAACCAAGAATGACTACAGCTCCAGTCTTAGCTTCTCCTAATTTTAAACAACCCTTCTTTACTCAAACTGGCGCATCCGATGTGAGTGTTGGTTCGGTTTTGTTTCAACGAATACAGGGTGCAGAGCATCCTACTGCCTTTGCCAGCAGAGCATTAACTTATGCAGAACGAAAATATTCTGCAACAGAGCGTGAAGTAATTGGAATCATTCATGGCATAGAAAAATTTTGTGGATTTGTGGAAGGAACTAAGTTTACAGTAATTACCGATTGTTTTGCTCTGACCTGGTTACATCTTCTTCGAGAACCTACCGGTCGTTTGTCCCGTTGCTGTTTACGTTTGTCTCAATTCGATTTTGATGTCCAACATCGGCCTGGAACCCAAAATGTCATTCCTGATGCCCTATCCCGAGATGTTAATTTATTAGACGTAACTTCTTTAAAACCCGATGCTTGGTACCTAACTATGATTACTAAAGTTAATAACTTCCCGGATCATTATCCCGATTTCAGAGTAATTAATAATTGCCTGTATAAGTTTTTGCCATCTATTTTGCTAAATATTTCCAATGTCCCTGACTGGAAATTAATCGTTCCTACGTTGGCAAATTTTACAACAAATGCATGATTCACCTACATCTGCCCATTTCGGAATTTCAAAAGCCATGTCCAGAATAAGTGAATTTTATTACTGGCCAACGCTGAGACTATCAATAAGTAGATATGTCAAAAACTGCCAAATTTGCGCATCTCAAAAGAGCAAAAACGTCACTCGTCCCGGTTTATTGGGAAACGAAAAAATATTAGTTTTCTTTTCAGGCTATTTCAATGGATTTGATAGGCCCATTTCCTAAAAGTAAAAAAGGAAATAAATACGTACTTATCGTTACGGATTATTTCACTAAATTTGTTCTAGTCCAACCATTGAGGAAAGCCACTACGGCTCCTATAATTAAATTCCTACGAGAGCAAGTTTTTCTTATTTTTGGTGTTCCAAGGATTGTCATTTTCCATAATGGATCATAGTTCACCTTAAAGGAATTTGAAAAATTCTTAAAGTCTTTTTCCATCCCCAAAATTTGGTTTAATGCTAGATATCATCCGCAAAATAATTCGACCGAGAGTTTTAAAGGCGGCCACTTCTTCCTATATTACCGATAATCGACATGTTTGGGATGAAAAATTCTCGGAAATAGCTCAAGCATTGCGCCTCGCAAAACATGAAACTACCGATATATCTCCCGCTTGTTTGCAAACTATGAAATATGCCTATCGCAGATAAATAATTACTAATCTCCCATATAATTGTCCACTAGAGCCCGAAAGCAAAGAAATAAATTTAAAAATTAATTTAAATATGTACCACTGAGAGAATTATCCTTACAATACCGTTACATTCTATATTATTAGTATAGGACATAAGGATACAGAAACTTTAGTTCTGGGTATAACTACATAAGCTATATTATAACATTTCATCTCATGCGTAACATACTGACGGATGTGTTGTGACCCATGTCATTATTCTAGCTGGCCTTGCTCTTTGTGATCCCGATAACATAAAACTATTGACAAATTGAATTGCAAGTTAATTTTTTCTTGTAAGATATGAAACTGTTAGATTAGCGCTTCTTCTTTGATGACTGCATTTTTTCCCGGTTAGATAAATAAAGTTAAATAACATTGTCTGTAGTACCTAAGGAATTGCTCATTGGCATTGATTAGATCTGCTCGATTGAGTTAATCAAACACAGAATCAATTTCGCTATTCCACTACTTGGCGTCATTCCGTGTATTAATTAAACATTACCGGGACTAACGGATTTCAGCGTTTGCCAGCGACAGAAATATTCAAACCCCTCTTATTGCTTAGAAAATAAAGATTGTGGTCCAGATACATAAAATTAAACTTATGTAAGTAAAATAAAAAGGAATATTCTGTAACTTCAGTTACCTAATAGGTGGACAACATTAATCCTTGCAAATTTGGATACTTACTAATTAGTTGAATGTGAATACAAAAGGAATCAATAGGTTTTAATGAATATTTCTTCTCCTAAATACTACCAACTCTGTCGACACTCACTTTGCAGTGATGTTGCTTATTTTTACCAACCACTATAGCCATACTTTTTTTAACTATAACTGCTCTCTTCGTCATCATCTGCCACTGAAAAATTTCGTGTATTTATAATGGACTAGTTCATGTCAAATTTGCTGATATTTTGGTATATTGTCTTTCACATGATGCTGATTGAATGTCTCACCAGACACAAACCTGTAGTGTGGCTAGTGTCGTCACTTCAGTCATCGGGAGATCGAAATATTGCACCGTACGAGATTTTAATAAATATGGTTCCAGTGTTTGAGTTTGACTTAAACGTTCCTTAAATGTGTAATATTTAGATAGTAAGAGCATATATGAAACAGCGAAGAAAAATAATAATAATTTAACTTTCCCAAACCCTTGTCTCGAAATCCCCACTCAAAATAACAAAGAAATCAATTTTCAACTATCCCCGGGAAGGTGATTTCATCCTCCTTGTGGGTGGCTCCAGACCCAGGTCCCTATCCTCTTATTCTCCATGCTCATATACTACGAAACAAATAGCAAAATAACCCGACTCCGGACCAGCAGTTCCCGAAAGACTCCCAAAACGGAGGTTGATTGGACAATTGGTAGTGGTCCCACTCTACAGATAATATGAAAGGCGTCAACGTGTTGAGCACTCAGAAACCCCAGATATTTCATAAATTTTCACAGTTTGCGGGTACAATATTAATTATATAATTATTATTCAATTATTATTTTAAATTGATATTATTTCTTTTCGCTATTTCGTAAATGCTCTTGTTACCTTACTACTTACTACATTATTAAAGAAAGTTTAAGTAAAACTCAAACACTGAAACCATTTTTATTAAGATCTCTTATAGTACAATAATTAGATATTCAGGCGACTGTAGTTACGAAAGCAGCCATAGCAAAGATTTAAGCCCATTGAGACATTTAATCATTTTCATGTGAACTACAATATATCAAAATTTCAGCAAATTCGATTGACACTGCTTTTCCATAAAATTAATGTGTGGTCCTTTATTTAGTATTGATGGTCTGGGGCGTTTTTCTTTCTATTATTTTCCTTGTCAGCAAATCAATAGTCTTCTATCATCTTTTAATACATTTTAAGTTTTATCACTCTATTTGATTTGTTTTTAGTTGTACCAACTTTCTTTATCTTTTCAGTGGGAGTCTTTCTCTTTGTAGACGTTATTAGTTAAGTTGATTCGGACCAGCTCCGCATGATCTTTCAATTCACATAGCTGTAAGCGCCGTGAATGGATTGACTCCTAACAGGCATCATGTATGCCTACGTTGTATTAAATTTTGAATTGAATTAAATTACTTATTGTTGCTGATCAACTTCGAGATAGAGATAAGCGAAAGATAATATAAATAGTTAAAATAAATAAAACAATAGTTTTTTTTTTCAAAATCTCGGAAATTACACCAAAGTCATTGTGCTTTTAAGCAATTTTATATTTATTAAAAATAATTTTTCCGTTCTTTATAAATATAATTTTTGCACTTTAATTTTACATAAAATTGTTATATTCTTTGAAATTTAATAAAATATGCAGAGAACTTGTCGCCTTTAAATTAGTTCTTTATCTGGTTTCGAAAAAGTTCGTATCGTCAAGATCATAGGAAATTTAGTCTTTCGTTTTGTGTAGTCACGTCTTTTTCCTGCAGGAATAATGCGTTGTGTTCCTGATATCCCAGCATTAGTAGTGTTATTTCCATAGGTATCAACTGTGGCATAGTTGAGAACAGACTCAGCTGCTACGCTTGGAATGTAGTTATTATATGAATATCCTCCGTAACTCCCGCCACTATAAGCGTCTCCATCCGGACTGGTACTGAAGTCACTATCTATACCTGCAATCAGGAGAAGATTTAAGATTTTCAAAGATGTACATATGATTGTTATAATAATGATTACATATTTACGAATTAATTAATATTATTTCTTTCACTTTCCTGTATTTTGTAAGATTATAGAATAGAATAACAAAAATTAATACATCAAATGAGAGTAAGTTAACGTCTAGTTTTATAAAATATGTGAATTCATATTTCAAAAATAATGAACAAAGTGAATGACCTTTACCCCATCGCTATTAGTTTCTAAAAATGAACAAACAGAGATTTATTGAAGTTGTTTGCCAAGAATACAGTTCAACTAAAGCAGGTGGTATATATCGTCAAATTGTTTAGTGACATCAGAATGGAATTAGGTTTAGACTAATCCGCTACAGTGGTCCTCCAGCGAGGTAAACAAGTGAAAAGCCAGAACATCGTATCGAATGATTAATCTCTGATACGAATTATAGATATGGGAGAAACATATAAGTATTTGCATTTTCATAACTATTGCCGGCCGATAATTACCTACAGTTTTGGAATTGAGCAGGAAGATAAGGAGAATCCTAACAATGGGCATAATTTCATCATCTGAGAGCAGATGTGCACAGACAACAAAAAGGACAGAGGCCGTGGATTAAAACAGTTGGAATCTTCTTGTGACTCCTCTATTTTAGAAATTACTAGTTAAGGAACATGATCAGAAGAAAAATTCGTACTCTATTCAGAAGGCGACACATCAAATCCAGGAAGAATATCTGGGGATTCGAAGCCACTGACGAGGACACCAAGAGAAAAATTAAATGCAGCATTGAAAAGTGAAAAATAGAAGTACTCTGCGCAAAGCCTCATAGACAATTCTTCCGTGACTAAGATTGTTAGGCAGTAGCAGTCTACAAAGTGGTTGAGTGGCTCGGGCTTGAACGAGGAAAGATTTTAATAATAGTAACACGTAATCAAACGCTAAATACCAGATACCACCATGGATGATCCTGAAACAGGAAATGCAGGATGTACGGCCTAGCACAGGAATATATCAGTCACTTGGTGGCGGGAAGATTGTTGCTCATTTTTTTAGTTCTCTGGTTTGGAAGTGATATTTTGGATGAATTTGACCAATTTCTTTCTCACCTGAATGAGAATATTCGGTGTAGATAGGATATATTTCTGATGCTCCATGATGTTCCACTTCAACATGAGGCGGATGATTTTCTTTTCCTTTCATTATCTTTCCAATTACAAGTATAATTGAAAAGAGTAGAGCAATTTTCGCAATAATTACTGACTTCATAACCAACATTTTTACGGCACCTATCACCATTGACATAGCACCAGCTCCTGCAGCGCCCAGCATAAATGGAATCATATTACCCACTTTTTTACTTCTGCCTGAAAAATCAAACGAATAAACAAGAATTAAAAAAGTCGAGGAAAGCATTTAGTAAATATAAAATAACCAAATAACCAGCTTACTGAAATCATTATAAAGTTCTCAAAAACCAGGTAAGTTAGGCTATAAAGAAAGATGTGATATAACCACAATCATGATATACCAAATAATTCATTAAATTTATATTTATTCATTGCTCACTTTAAATATCCGATTTTAATTAATAGAACAACCTAAACAAATTGAAATTTTACAAAAGACCTTTGCCTTCGAGATTTCCCATCCAAGTCTCTTTAAATGAAAATATCTTGATACCGTATTGGTAGTAAGTGGAAATACTTGCTCATAGAGTTTTAATAATATTTTATTAGCCCCTTTAATAATGGAGTGGCATGGTGGTAGGAGGGTGCAAATGTTATGAAGAAGATTAAGGCCCTGATTTCTAGTATATACACCAAATCCCAAGTTTCTGGACCCTTACTAGCTTGATTTACTTATTTTCCCCGTGACCCTTCACCGAAGTAAGCTCAAAATATAATCTAGTTCTAGATCTCATTGGAATAGATACGTGTAACAAATTTCTTGAACTGTTCCAGAAAGAACGTGCGCACAAAAAACTTTATAGACCGCCAGATAGACAGACTTAATTTATTTTTTTCCTTCTTCAATTCTTTGGGAATTTCACTGCCACATGTATGTTTTCTTTCTAAGCGGTGCTAGGGGAATCTACAAAATATATCACAATTAACCAGTATGTTACTGGTAAAAAAACCTCTACGCCCGTGACGTTTACGTCAAAGGATCAGTTAAAGGTTGGTTTTGATAAATAAACAACACAAATAAGTATAAAAACTTGAAATTAAATTTTTGTAGATTCCCCTAGCACCGCTTAGAAAGAAAACATACATGTGGCAGTGAAATTCCCAAAGAATTGAAGAAGGAAAAAAATTAAGATAATGCCACAAATAACATTTAGACAGACTTAATTTATTCCGCTCAAATTTAAAATATCGACATTTCATGACATTTTAAATCTATTTTACCAAACAAAAATTTTCGAATTGTAAAAAAATGGGATATTTTTTACAATTTCTCGTCCACTACGTGAATGCGGAGGTAATATAAAAATATACATAATTCTATAAAATTATCTTATGTTGAAGAGAGAGGCGTTATTAAATGTTTAAACTCTATTAAAAATAATTGCGTAGGTCCCGATCTCATTTCCTTTAAAATATTTAGGTTGGTAAGTGTTTGTCTGACAGATCATCTGACACTTTTGTTTTAAATTGTACCCTCGCCTCTTCAATATTTTGGGAAGTGTGGAAATCGTCTAATGTTCTATCTTTTTCCAAAATTTCCAAACCTACCGGACTGGTTCATCCAATTAGTGTGCTTTCCATCTTGTCGAAAACCCACAATCAGGTTTTAGGGAAGAACACAGTATAAGTACAGCTTTGGCCACCATCATAGATGATGAATGAGCTACTGAAAAAGATCAAATAGACAGTTTGATATGGTTACATTACAGTATGGATTTCGACACTATGAATGGAGTTCGACCTTATGAATCCCAATAATTTATGTGATAAATTGACGTATTATAATTTTTCAGTCGAATTTGTTGCATTAATCAGAAGTTACTTGACTGCTGTCGCATGACAAAGAATCAGAATTTCGACATAATTATTTAGGTGTAAAACACAGATCCATACTCAGACGTTTGCTGTTTTCGATATGTAACAGATTTTTCTAAGATAATTGAGAGTTAAATTATCTATAATTATGTAGACTACATGCAAACTTATTTTACCTTCAGTTCGGACGAGTCTGTTGGTCCGCCACAAAATATGAGGGGATTTAGAATCACTACTTCCACATACAAATTTTCCTCCAAGTCTCTTTAAAGGTAAACTTCTTGACTATATTTGCATTTTAGTATGCGAAAATAATTGGTCTTGGAATTTTAATAATATTTGGGCAGATGTCATAAAAAGATGTACAGAAGTTGCAATTTAGCAAGCTTCGTTAAGACATTGAAAATAAACTTGGCTAATTTTCAAACCCGGCATAATATTTAGAAAATCTGGGGCTAGAAATAAAGAAAAGTTTTAGAAATTTTCAAACTTTTTTTAAGCTGCGGATAAAAAATTAAAATAGTTATATACTCGGAGTAATTGTAATAGGCTTTACATTAATATTCCACAAAAAATGGGTTCGTAGAAATGCGAGAACATGAATCTAGGTATCAAAATTGATCAAATACACAAGTTTTACAAAAACGATGCTAGGTGTAAATCGACGTCGAGACGTAAAAATGCAGGATTACGAATCTGTATCAAATACACAAGTCTTACAAAAAAGACGCTAGACGTTGGTTAGCGTCGAGACGTAAAAACAAGAATTTAGATATTAAACTTGATCAAATATACAAGTTTTACAAAAACGACGCAAGGTGTTGGTCGCCGTCGAGTCGCAAAAATGCAAGAAGATAAATTGAAGTGTCAGAATTGATGGAATACACAAGTTTGTAATAATATGAATCTAGGTATCAATATACATCAAATTAAAAAGTTTTACAAAAAGGACCCTAGGCGTCAGTCGGCGTCGAGACGTAAAAACGCAAAAACATAAATTTAGATATCAAAATTTATCAAAGACACAAGTTTTATAATAACGACGCTAGGCGTCGGTCGGCGTCGAGACGTAAAAATGCAAGAACATGAATTTAGATATCAAAATTAATCAAATACAAGTGTTACAGAAACGACGCAAGGCGTCGATCGGCGTCGTGACGTAAATATACAAAAATATAAATCTAGGTATCAAAATTTAAAGAGTAGGATCCCAGAGCCGCCAGACCTACGTCATTTTAGAAAAGCTAATATTTTGGTAATAAATAATATATGTAGTTAAGAACGTATGTATATTTGCTAGCTTGAAAGCGGGGCACTTTTACAGACAACAGGTAAAAAAAACTTGATTAACCATTGAAATTTTTTTTTATGATTACTATACTACCAGTCCACTACGTGAATGTGAGTAATTGATATATTGCTGACTCACAAACTTCAGCTGAACGCCAATAAATCATCTGTAATACTATTAGAACCTAAACTTAAGAGGAAACTTTTAAAATCTTATAAAGTTAAAACAAATATAGTGGAGTTATCTTTCTTGATGGATATCTACTAAATAGTTTCTTGTTTAAAAAATTAAAACGGTTTTGACATGTAAATATTTTTAACACTCGTAATAGTACGTAGTAGTATAACTTATAACTAAACCGTGCTATGTTTAAACGGTGTTTACGTACAATGCATATAAACTGTACAATATCAGATTTGAAGAATATACTAAGTATACTAAATTTCAAAGTAAAGTTACAATAGTACTTACATGAAACTTATGCTATGAATAATTAAAAACTAAAGCTTGGCTAAGATATTTTTATTGCTCTTATTTGTATTATCGCCTTGTCGAAGTTCTCTCATTGCTATTCCACCAATTAACCAGAACACGTACACACAACATCAACACAACAACCATTCCCTCAAATTTTGGAGAGATAGCAGCGACTGGACATGCGCTACTCAATAGCGATCTAGTCCACTGTTACTGTTTTGGTAACACATCGAAGGCGCCACTAATCATCCACATCCTGGTCAGGATTCGAATCCGCGACTACGTGGTCGCAAACCGAACACCTTAGCACTGCTCCACTGAGCCGAATTATTAACGTTCTCTCTTTGATTCCTGATGTGTGCTAATTTCTATATTATTTTTGTACATTTTGTTAGTAGGGGAGCTAGTGACACAAAAATTACAATCTGCTCGTCATTCACATACTATTTTTTATTTAAATTTAAACAAGTGTGTGTTGAAATGGGACCGCTTACAGTGCACCTCTAAGATATTAGTTGTCAAGAACATTTATAAAATGTAATAAACAAATACAAAAATAATTATTTTCTCGTCGCTGACCTTTCGCGAAGTTGTTAATTTGCATGAAATAATGATAAAAAGTTATCGCTAACATACGTTCATTAAGACAATCTACAAAATGCAAAAAATTGTTCTAAATTCGATAAATGTGCTCGCATTTGAAATATACCATGGTGTAACATGCGGAATGCTCAATAGCATCCTTCGTTACACTGTTAATATTTATTAGAGAAATTATAAGTTATCGGTAATATTATTCCCACAAACCTTAGTACTAATAGAGTGCACTTACTCCTTATACTATGATGAACATACGTCATCTGTCAGCAGTTAACGCTCGCGAATACTAGATAGCGCACCAGGAATGATATTTCAACTAAATAACGCCGGGTGAAACCCTTTCTCGTTGAACCATTGCACTAATTAGACGTATTTATAATTTCGTTTGACCTGTAAAGGGGATAATAGAATTTGAAAAACCTCGTGATGATCACATGAGGTAAGGTTTTAATTATTATACCGGTAAATACCATCTAACATTTGAAATATTGTTTTAGATTTTTCTCATGAGTTTTTCTCATAGTTTTCTCATAGTTTTCTCATAGTTTTTCTCATAATCATAATTATAAATAGACGTAATCTCCTCATAGTTTTTCTCATAATTATAAGTTTTTCTTATAATTTTTTCTAATAAGTATTTTTCTTATAAAGAATTACTTAATAATCAAATTGAGTTACGTCTAATGCATTTAACGTAGAAGCCTTTCAACGTTATATTATTTGCTTTAAGCAAGATTTGAGATTATGCACATTCATATTGCGATACCTACTACGTTTTCCACTAAGCGAGCAATTTTCATATGAAGTCAACCTTGCTACACTACATTTTGAATTGGAATATATGAAAACATTCTGGGCGAAGAGATTTTCTTCATTTTGTCTTCTACAATTTCATAACCTCAAAATGGGATTAAGACGGCCACATGTGAAACGTAATTTTTAAATCCATAATCATCGGAGAACAGGACCGTATCTAGGAGTTCTCTCCTTCAGGATAACAAAATAAAAGATAAATACTTTTGATTGTTACCAGTAAAACGCATTATTTTCACATGCTTGTTGAGTTAACTAATTAGATTAAAATATTAGATTCAAGCGAAATCTATTATATTTTTGGCTATTTGCATTTTAAATCCGTTATTATGATTAAACCCATTGTTGTATATTAATTCGTAGTTCCTCATATCTTGAATTCGTTGTCGCAAATACTTCGCCGTAGTATTGTTTCGTAGTTGCTTTTGTCGTGATTCCTCATGATTAATATCTTATTGTAGTACTATAATGCACGTTTGTTAGTGATATCGTAAGTCGTGGTTCAATTTTTGTTGTAACGAGAGTGTTTAAGGTTTATGAACTTTGAGATAATGTTACGAGACATATTTGTTGTAATATAGTATTTTGTCTCTCGTAAGGGATCTCAAGTTCCTAATTTTGTTGTAATATATGATTTTTAATTTTGAGATAAATTTACGAGACTTATCTTCTGTAATATAGTTATTTTGTCTCTCGTAAAGAATCTCAAGTTCCTAGTTTTGTTGTAATATATGAATTTTAGTATTGAGGTGAGAGTTACAAGACGTATCTTTTGTAATATATTTTTGGTTTTCGTACACGCCTCAGATTTGCCTTGCCGTTGAGCAAATTGTAATATAGAGTATCTTGTAATATAGTGTATTTTTGTAATATAGTTTCCTTTGTATATATTTCTGTCTGGTACTTTGCTATACAGTATCGTTGGTGCTGTGATAGTTAATTTTTTTGTAATATAATATTTTTGTAATATAGTACTATTGTATATGTGTAACTTTTGTCTTTTGTTTATCTTTATCTTCAATTTTCCTTGATTCCACTAAGTAATCAATTGCGCCCAAGCCTTGAACTCAACGCCCTTTTGCTCTCCGTATCTTTACTGTGCTAGCCAGGTGAAACCAGTGACGCTAACCACGTCGCTCGTAGAGTGGCCCACACTTGAACAACTTGGGCAAACTAAAACCTTCTTTGCAACGCCACACAAAGTAGCGCCTTTTCTACGCGGGGCTTGATTACTTTAAAGAAGTAGAGTTCAAGGAAAATTCTCTTTATCTATCTTTCACTATTTGTCTGCTATCTTTATCTTTTGTTGTTTATCTTAATCTTTGTCTTTTATCTTTTGCTATTTATCTATTTGTCTTTTTATCTCTTACTATTTTATTAGCTTTTATTTTTTTAGCTTTAGTAAGTTGTAAATATTGTCTCTTACATTTAATATTAGTTTATTAATACTAATACTTTTAAAATTCCATTTATTTACTAATGATTTAGTTAATCGTCTGATATTTACTGATCGATATTTGGAAATTGTGTTTTAGTGAGAATATTATTATTATACAATATGGAGGTAAATTACTTGCATTCAGATGAATTGGACTATGGACTGAGAATCAGAGGAACTATCGTTAATGGAAATATGACTGTAAAAAGATCAATTCATAGAGGACATTTTCAACGCGAGACAATGGACCAAGTCTCTTACCCCACCGTGCAGATTGATGTTAATGAGGAAACATTAATATGTAAAGAAAAAATTAGTATATTAGAGGGTATGATATCTAGGTTTAATTCTGATGTTCGACATCCTGATTATAAAAAGATGAAAACTAAATTATTACATGTACATAACCGAATAAATCATTTTCCAATGTTAAATCAACAAGTAGCTGATTTGCAAGCTGAACTTATGACTCAACTTATGTTATTATTTGATCAATTAGAACAAAGAATATCTCAAAACATAGGTACTAATGAAAATTTAACAAATTTAGATGTGCCACTTCAAATTTCAAGTACAGAAAATGTTCAAACACAAAATAGTAATTTAAATAATAGAATATCTGTAGAGAATTTACTAGAACAGGATATAGTCAGTAATAATAACGTTCACACAGCTGACGGAAATTTTTATAACAACATGCCTTTACTAAATAATATACGAACTAGCGAGCCTATAATTAGAAATGTACGTTTCGGAAATGTTTCTTGCCCAAACTTTAATAATCACGTATCACCTGTAAATCAAAATGTAACTTCAATGTAACTTCAATGCCTAAGTAGTAATGAGGGTGTAAACAATTCTCAATTACAGCCCCCAACTACAAATAACTTAACCTCTGACTATTGGTCAATATTACCTAACCACAATAGTAGCAACGCTTTAAATAATAGGAATCCAAACACTGAACCAACCTATCAAGTTAGTAGTACTTTCTGTTTGCCAAGTTCTCAGGGAAATTATCAAAACTTAAATAATCAAACTTTTAATAATGTAGGGTTATATGGTCAAAGATTACCAACAACTTGTCAAAGTAATTATCCTAACATGAATATAGCTAGAGATAACCTCACTTTTTCTACGAGTCAGATTGATTCAAACTTAAATTATAAAATTTCACATATAAACAGAACACGATTGAAATTTTCAGGTTCTAACCAAAGTTTACATAGTTTTCTTGAGAAAGTAGAAGAGTTTTGTGCTATGTGTAGTGTAAATAAAGCACAGCTATTAAATTTCGCTTATGAATTATTTGAAGGGGACGCTTTACAGTGGTTTCGAGCTAACAAAAATTTATTTACAAACTGGGATGATTTAGTTTATGCTTTTAAAGTTATTTTTCTACCTGTAGATTTTGAAATTGACTTGTGGAATGAAATTCTGTTAAGAAAACAAGGTAGCAATGAGCGATCATTGATTTATATAGCTATAATTGAAAATTTATTCAAACGACTACCTAACCCACCCCAAGAATCTTTTATGCTACAAGTAATTTTGAGAAATTTACAACCGTATTTTCAATACCATATATCTTTACAAAATCCTACGTGTTTATCAGAACTTAAAAACTTATGTCGAGTAATAGAAGATACCAGAAACAGAGCACAAAAATTTAGAAATCCACCACCTATTAATGCGAATACCTTAGCACCTGATTTGGCATATCGGCCACCAAGTAGTCATAATCAGAGGCTCCAAGTAAATGAAATTACTTCCCAGATAGAAAACTTTAATACTGAGTATAATTCAAATTCATTACCAACTATACAATTCCCAGAAAGTTCAAGCGAGGCACAAAACAGCCAAATTTTGAATTCTGAGAACCAATCGTTAGAATTATTGCAAGGTGAAAATATTGTAGGAGTAAATGCCTTAAAAACCATAAAATGTTGGAACTGTGGAACAGGGGGTCATTCACATCAACATTGTAAAAGGCCAAAGGGTATATTTTGCTATAGTTGCGGTATGAAAAACGTAACAAAACTTAAATGTCCTAAGTGTAAGTCAAAAAACTGACTTCCCACAGTGCCCAATTCGGCAGACACTGTTTAAGAAAGTTTAAGACCGAAGGTATTGTAAAAAATAATAGAAATAAAATTAAATTTGGTTATAGAAATGCTTCTGTTTCAAATGAAAGAAATACTAGAAATTTGAAATTAAATAAAAATAATAAAAAGTTCTCCTTAGAAAATTGTTGGTCAGTTTGGTTAAACGTTGTCAAAAATTTCTATTTGCATAACGAAGTGTCACCCGTCTTTTCAAATAAGATTGGCTCCTTATATGGATATAATTATAAAAGACAGACAATTTTCAGGCTTATTAGATACAGGGGCTAACCAATGTGTTCTAGGAAGCTCTGCCTTTAAAACCATTTCAAAGTAGATTATAATGTAGATCATATGTGTGTAACCACCGCAGATGGAACATCTCAACATGTCGTAGGCACCGTTAGTTTACCAATAACTTTAAAAAATATTACTCACAATTTAAAATATTTAATAGTACCAAATATTCGCCATTTTATGATCTTAGGTGTAGATTTTTGTAAAGCTTTCAAATTGAATTTAAATTTTGAAATGGAAGTTTGGGAATTAAATAGAAATAAAAATCACCTGTTAAATAAAACTAATAGTCCGGTTGATGATGCTGAAAATATTAATCAAAGTAATTCTTTATTAAATCCAAGCGATACGTTGTACACTTGTTCTATAACTGCTCAGTATGATTTAACCGATAGTCAAAAACAACAATTAAGTAAAGTCACAGATAAATTTCAAGAGTTAGTATCTCCAAAGTTAGGTTTAACCTCTTTAGCTGACATAAAGTAACCTTAACTGATAATCAACCTTTTAGACAAAGAGCATTTCCATTATCTCCTTATATGCAAAAACATATGAACGACGACGATGTTGATCGTTTATTAGACTTAGGTGTTATTCGTCCATCAAAGAGTCCTTATGCCTCTAATGTTATTTTAGTGAAAAAACCATCTGGTCAGTATCGCTTATGTTTCGATGGTAGGAAATTAAACTCAATTTCAATACCAGATTCTTATTCATTGCCAAGTTTAAACAGTATATTAGATAAAGTGAGAGATGCACATTTTCTAACTTCAATCGATCTCAAGCAAGCATTTTTCCAAATTAAACTAGCCGAGGAAAGTTGCGAAATGACAGCTTTTAGAGTAATAGGCCGAGGTCTATTTGAGTTTGTTAGAATGCCCATGGGTTTAATATCAAGTGCTAGTACACTTCAAAGAGTAATGGATAGACTATTTGATCCGTCTGACATTAATAGTAATATTTTTGTATATCTTGATGATTTAATTATAGTAAATAAATCTTTTAATGATCATCTCGCAACCTTGACAAAGGTTTATGAAATTTTAAAATCTGGAGGATTTACTACTAATTTAGAAAAGTGCAAATTTTGCAAACCAAGCTTGAAATTTCTAGGTTATGTCGTAGATAGAAATGGTTTACATAGTGATCCCGATAAAGTAAAAGCTATTGTTGAATATCCTGCTCCTAGAAATACCACTGAGGTCAGACGATTTACCGGTATGGCATCTTGGTATCGACGCTTTATAAATAACTTTTCAGAATTAATTATTCCCTTGAATGATGTAATTAAAGGACGTAAGAAAGGTCAAAAAATAGTATGGGCTGATCAGGCGCAGAATTCTTTTGAAATATTAAAAGAACGTTTAATTTCAACTCCAGTATTAGCTAAGCCTGATTTTTCTAAAATGTTTACTTTACAAACCGATGCTAGTGATCATAGCGGTAGTGCCATTTTAACTCAAGGCGAGGGAGATAGTGAACATGTTATAGCTTATTTTTCTAAAACGTTTACTAAATCTGAGCGAAACTATACTATTTTAGAAAGAGAATTAAAAAGTGTTCTTATGGCCGTATCTAAGTTTCGTTGTTACATCGAAGGAACCAAGTTTAAGGTTATAACTGACAATTCATCTATTTTATGGCTAAATAATTTAAAAACTCCAGTTGGTCGATTAGCAAGATGGGCTGTAGAATTATCCCAATACGATATCGAATTTGAGCACAGGCGAGGAAAGTTAAATGTAGTCCCTGATGCATTAAGCAGACCACCAATTGAGTTAGATACGATAGATATAGCTCAACACGATAAATGGTATTTGAAAATGATTAAAAATATCTCGAGTAATCCTGAGAAATTTCCATCTTTTTACGTGGACGGAAATAATTTGTATAAATATGTAAAGCAGAAACATAACATTAATACAAATTTAAAACAATGGAAATTAGTAATTCCAAAAATAAAGATAAATGAACTCTTAGAAAAATTCCATAATGAGTTATCGGCACATTTAGGTGTAAATAAAACTTATAATCGCTTATGTGAGGAATACTTTTGGCCAGGTATAAAATGTGATGTTAAAAAGTTTATTTATAACTGCCGAAATTGTAATGAACAAAAGTCTAGTCAATTAGGACGAATGGGTTTGATGGGTAATCCTAAAAATGTGTCACATCCTTTTTAGTTAATATCAATTGATTTAATGGGTTCTTTTCCTAAATCAAAATCAGGAAATTGCTATATTTTAGTTATTGTTGATTGGTTTACCAAATTTACTTTTATACATCCTTTAAAGCGTGCTCTTGCAAAGCATATTTGTACTTACCTAGAGAAAAATATTTTCTTAATTTTTGGAGTATGCCAAACTATTGTACTCGATAATGGGTCACAGTTTACTTCGAAGGAGTTCAAAAAATTATTAACAACGTATCAGGTAGAAAATATATGGTACAATGCTAAATATCATCCGCAAACTAATAATAGTGAACGTTCTAATCGTATTATTGGTACCGCCATAAGGTCATATATTAAGACAAGTCAACGTGATTGGGACTTACCTATCCCTAAAATAATGAGTGCTATAAATAGTACTGTGCACGACGTGACACAGTATACCCCAAATTTTCTAGTGTTTGGAAGACATACCCCTTGGAACGGAGAATATTATGGTAAGATTAAAAGTAGAAACCTATCTCCATATGAATTTGCAAATCGCGACATCATTGTAAACGAATAAAGTAAATAACCCGATCTATATAAGGACGTAGCAGGGAAAATAAAGTTAGCTTATGAACGAAATAAAAAATATTATAACTTAAGGAAACGGAATTTGAAGTAGGAGATATAGTTTATAAAAGGAACTATGTTTTGAGTGATGCTGGTAACTATTTTTCAGCTAAATTGGCTCCTAAGTTCATTAAATGCACAATAATTAGTAAAATTTCGCCTATAATATATGAGTTGGAAGACGAAGAAGGGAAGAGCATTGGTCGTTATCATATAAAAGATCTAAAGGCCATGCATAACGATACCTCCATTGATAACGCTTCTTTAAATTTGGTAAATAATTCTTGATAAATAGCCCAAATTATCTGTGTTATTTGATATATGTTGTACTTATTGTTTATGTAAATTGCCTCTATAAATGTAAATTGTATTATGTTGTATTATAGTTAGATAAGGTTCATATATGATTTATATGATGGGGAAATAATCTCTTATAAAATATATATATATGAAATATATATTATATGTGGGCTGCGGGATAGTGTAACATGCGGAATGCTCAATAGCATCCTTCGTTACACTGTTAATATTTATTAGAGAAATTATAAGTTATCGGAAATATTATTTCCACAAACCTTAGTACTAATAGAGTGCACTTACTCCTTATACTATGATGAACATACGTCATCTGTCAGCAGTTAACGCTCGCGATTACTAGATAGCGCACCAGGAATGATATTTCAACTAAATAACGCCGGGTGAAATCCTTTCCCGTTGAACCATTGAACTAATTAGACGTATTTATAATTTCGTTTGACCTGTAAAGGGGATAATAGAATTTGAAAAACCTCGTGGTGATCACATGAGGTAAGGTTTTAATTATTATACCGGTAAATACCATCTAACATTTGAAATATTGTTTTAGGTTTTCCTCATGAGTTTTTCTCATAGTTTCCTCATAGTTTTCTCAGTTTTTCTCATAATCATAATTATAAATTTTCTCATAATTACAAGTTTTTCTTATAATTTTTTCTAATAAGTATTTTTCTTATAAAGAATTACTTAATAATGAAATTGAGTTATGTCTAATGCATTTAACGTAGAAGCCTTTCAACGTTATATTATTTGCTTTAAGCAAGATTTGAGATTATGCACATTCATATTGCGATACCTACTACGTTTTCCACTAAGCGAGCAATTTTCATATGAGGTCAACCTTGCTATACTACATTTTGAATTGGAATACATGAAAACATTCTGGGCGAAGAGATTTTCTTCATTTTGTCTTGGTGACAATCTTCTACGATTTCATAACCTCAAGATGGGATTAAGACGGCCACATGTGAAAGGTAATTTTTAAATCCATAATCATCGGAGAACAGGACCGTATCTAGGAGTTCTCTCCTTCAGGATAAAAAAATAAAAGATAAGTACTTTTGATTGTTACCAGTAAAACGCATTATTTTCACATGATTGTTGAGTTAACTAATTAGATTAAAATATTAGATTCAAGCGAAATCTATTATATTTTTGGCTATTTGCATTTTAAATCCGTTACTATGATTAAACCCATTGTTGTATATTAATTCGTAGTTCCTCATATCTTGAATTCGTTGTCGCAAATACTTCGCCGTAGTATTGTTTCGTAGTTGCTTTTGTCGTGATTCCTCATGATTAATATCTTATTGTAGTACTATAATGCACGTTTGTTAGTGATATCGTAAGTCGTGGTTCAATTTTTGTTGTCACGAGAGTGTTTAAGGTTTATGAACTTTGAGATAATGTTACGAGACATATTTGTTGTAATATAGTATTTTGTCTCTCGTAAGGGATCTCAAGTTCCTAATTTTGTTGTAATATATGATTTTTAATTTTGAGATAAATTTACGAGACTTATCTTCTGTAATATAGTTATTTTGTCTCTCGTAAAGAATCTCGAGTTCCTAGTTTTGTTGTAATATATGAATTTTAGTATTGAGGTGAGAGTTACGAGACGTATCTTTTGTAATATATTTTTGGTTCTCGTACATGCCTCAGATTTGCCTTGCCGTTGAGCAAATTGTAATATAGAGTATCTTGTAATATAGTGTATTTTTGTAATATAGTTTTCTTTGTATATATTTCTGTCTGGTACTTTGCTATACAGTATCGTTGGTGCTATGATAGTTCATTTTTTTTGTAATATAATATTTTTGTAATATAGTACTATTGTATATGTGTAACTTTTGTCTTTTGTTTATCTTTATCTTCAATTTTCTTTGATTACACTACAAATTTTCCCAACATGACAACGTTTAAAAACCACTGTATATTATATTTTAAGTATGTCATTATTATTGTGGTGTGTTATTATATTACTAAAATTATTGTAAAAATTATTCATGAAATAAAGTTTTATGTATTTATTTAGTTGTGTAGGTGTTACCATTGTGTGCTATCAAGTTTGAGAAAAAAAAGTATATGGGGACTAACAAAAAAATTACAACCCTCTATATATAACCTCTCTATTTCAACTCTCTATTATGTATGTGATCATTTTTTGTTAGGTAATCTTAGAAATCATAGAACATATAATATATCTGTGGGCGGGACAAAATCTCTACCCTGTATATTACCGCCCCTGTAGGTGTGCTAGCTTTAAAAGTGGTTGTGCTAGCTTGTGCTAGGTGTAAGCATTGTGTGCTAGCAAATTCAAGACAAAAAAATAACTGGGGGGGGGCTGAGGAAAAAAATTACACCCTGTATATTACCGCCCCTGTAGATGTGTTAACCTTGGAAGTGGTTGTGCTAGCTTGTGCTAGGTGTTAGCATTGTGTGCTAGCAAATTCAAGACAAAAAAATTACTGGGGGGGGGCTGAGGAAAAAATTTACACCCTGTATATTACCGCCCCTGTAGGTGTGCTAGCTTTGAAAGTGGTTGTGCTAGCTTGTGCTAGGTGTAAAGCATTGTGTGCTAGCAAATTCGTGACAAAAAAATAACTGGGGGGGGCCAGCGTCAACTTGCCCCCCCCCCGAAAACAACCCCTATTTATTATTTGCACGGTGGTGTGCTAGCTTTAAAAATGGTTGTGCTAGGGTGTGCTAGGTCTACACATTGTCTGCTAGCAAAATGAAGAAGAAAAAATAACTGGGGGGGGGCGCAAGTTGACTGACCCATATAGTTATGAGTTTAGGGTCATGTGCATAAAATATTAGCGGCAAGGGACCCGGTATTAAGATTAAGCGGATTCGTATGAGAACTTGGTCTAGGCGGATTAATATGTAGTAAAATATTAAAAATATTATCATAAATAAAATAATTTTTAATTTTATAATGTTTAAATTAAAATTAATTAACAGCATAATTTTATGGAGAACTACTGCTTGGCCTTGGCGCTCTTAAATAATTGGGTGGGCACTGCCTACCCTGCCATCCCTGACGGGCCGCCGCTAGTGTAAGCATAGCAAAACTGCCCTTGAAGCAAAATTGTTACTTTTTTTGTATAATGACAGACTGACTATTTTACGAGGGCCACACCAAATATCTCGCTTAATATCTATTGTAGAAGAATAAAGTTTTAGAAGCAGTTATCCCATTTTTTGTGAGCTATATTTCAGTGAAAAGAAATTTGAAATCCATAGCCTACTTTATGAGATATATTACAAAAACCTGAAAAATAGGAAAACCACAAACGGTTATAGCTTCCTTATTTGAGGAGATACGAAAAAAGTTAAAGGAATGAAAGTTGACGGCAAAGACAATAAGAATAACAACGCGCAACAAAAAAATCGAAAAATGCAGTTGGCTTTGACATACGCTATTGTGCAAAAATGAAAAATACATATCTCAAAGTAGGCCATGACGCCATTAATTCCGTTATTTTTTTCTCATTCCAACGATATAAAATATGTCACAGAAATTTTAACCAATATTGTCAATATTTAATATTTTACGAATACCACAATTCATATAATTGAATCGTAACAATCAGCTGTGCCATAATAGTAAAAATTCACTTTATAATAATTATAATTCCGTAATTATTTATTACAATTTAATACAAACCAATAAATATCTCATAAATAAAAATACAAATACAAAACGAACATCCAAAGAAAAAAACGAAAAACTATGTATAACAGTACTACCTACTACTATATTGAAAAGAAATTGTGTGTATTTATTTTTCTAACTACAAATGCTCAAATTGTGCACCATGCATTCTGACACATAAACGTGCTCTACGAGACACGTCACGCATTACATTTTGGAGCATTTCAGGAGTAATTGCCTCACATGCGTTTCGAATTCTGGTTTTGACGTCCTCAATATTTTCAGGGGCAGTTTGAAATACCTTGTCTTTAATGTACCCAGACGAAAAAATCCAAGGGAGTAATATCTGGTGATCGAGCTGGCCATAGAATGGGTCCATAAGTGCATATCCAGCTATCTGGCATAACTTGATTTAAATAATTTGTACATATTACAGCAGTGTGAGGTGAAGCCCCATCTTGTTGAAAATATGAATAATTTAATCGTTCTGCCACTGTTAATTCATAAAGAAAATCTTGAAATTCGTTTTGCAGGAAATTAAGGTATCTACGAGCGGTTAATTTGCCATCATAAAAATAAGGTCCAATTACTTCAGTCCCTAAAAGACCCAACCAAACATTCGTAGAAAATCTTTCTTGGAAAGCAATCTCTCTGCACCAATGTGTATTTTCTCGTGTCCACTTATAATGCATATTTCTATTGAAAAATCCATTATTAGAAAAATTTGATTCGTCCGACCAAAGAATTTTGCTACATATCAGCGCGTCATTCCTTTTCTTATTTAATAACCATCTACAAAATCTTACTCTCCTTGGCTTATCTCCCTCATTTAAATGTTGAACTTTCCTCATTTTGTAGCATCGAAATCCGTTTTTTTTCAATATTTTTCTTGCACTGTCTTTTTTTATGCGACAGTTTCTCTGAATTTGTCTCAAAGAGGTTTCCTCATTTTGGTTAACATAATTCATTACTCTATTCACTTTTCTTACATTATCCGCAACATGCGCTCGCCTTACTACTTTTTTTGAAAATGAACCGTGCGTTTTTAGATTTTGAACTAACTTCCTAAACATAGTTCGATTTGGCTGCGGAGCATCTGGAAATCTATCTCCGTAAACCGTGACTGCCATCTCAGCGTCAAAATTGCACTGACAATAAATGCTAATCATATCGAATTTGTTATTATTGGTGTACACCATAATTACTGATATTAAATTTGCCTTAGAACTCGACAACGCAACATACAACATACAACAGTGACAATCTGTCAAATTTATTAATAACTGTATACATTGTTTTTCACTAATTATGGCACAGCTGATTGTTACGATTCAATTATATGAATTGTGGTATTCGTAAAATATTAAATATTGACACTATCGGTTAAAATTTCTGTGACATGTTTTATATCGTTGGAATGAGAAAAAAATAACGGAATTAATGGCGTCGTGGCCTACTTTGAGATATGTATTTTTCATTTTTGCACAATAGCGTATGTCAAAGCCAACTGCATTTTTCGATTTTTTTGTTATACGTTATTATTCTTATTGTCTTTGCCGTCAACTTTCATTCCTTTAACTTTTTTCGTATCTCCTCAAATAAGGAAGCTATAACCGTTTGTGGTTTTCCTATTTTTCAGCTTTTTGTAATATATCTCATAAAGTAGGCTATGGATTTCAAATTTCTTTTTACTGAAATATAGCTCACAAAAAATGGGATAACTGTTTCTAAAACTTTATTCTTCTACAATAGATATTAAGCGAGATATTTGGTGTGGCCCTCGTAAAATAGACAGTCTGTATATATACAGACTGTCTATTATGGCACATTATGATTCAGATCTCGATTTGACTCGAGAGAGATCATAACTCATGCTATGGACAAAGCTTTACGAAGACCGTCAAGGTACTCACGAAGATACAGCGGTGTTCATCGCTCGCAAAATATGTCTTTTCAATAGGATAGATTGTTTCAAGCCCGAAATCCTAAAGACAAAAATAATTATGGATCAGCTCCGCATCGAGCTTAGATTTCGCCTAAGAGGCGCAACGATTAATGACACAGAAACATTAGTCGAGACGACAACAGTCATCGAAAAAGATCTGGCAGAAGATCAATCCCAGCTCATTAAACTTTTACAACAAGAAAATAGTCGTCCGTCGAATCCTCAAGGGACCCGACCAATGCCATCGCAAAACATGAATTGAAGAAGCGATCAGCAAAATACAGGACGCCCAGTCCAAACCTCTTTCACGCCCCGAATACGTTTCCAAGAACCTCCTAGGCGGGAGAATGTTAGCAGTAACGGGAACTCCCAGGCGGTACGTCAACCGCCTACCCCCTTGTCGTTACTGCCCCAACGAACAATGGCATTATCATGTAGACTGTCCTAACAATCCTAATAGAAATACAGGACAGGGAAACTCAAGGGGGGGACAGAGGCCCCTGCCACGGGTTCTCTCTGAGGTCCCCGAACTTCAGGCCCACTCCAGCTCGAAGCGAAAGCCGAGAGCAATGAAATATAAATATAAATTAAAACATCGATCCTTCGATGACCTTCCTAATCTGCCTTACTTATTCAAAGATCCCGAAGCCACATTACCACTCGGATGCGTTAACTTCACCAGCGACGTATTCCCTCTACCTCACTTCAAAATCATACTAAACAATCGAGCCATCAATGCCCTCTTAGATACCGGCTCGACAAGAAATGTCATTCATCCGAAACTCCTAAATAATTGTAACGATCTCACAGCCCCTCAACAATTCTCTCTAGCTTGCAGAAATATGGTAGTAGATTCCTTAGGGACTATAGAAGTTATAATAAATATTTTAGACAAACCGTTCGAAAGTACCAGGCAAGTAATCTCTAGTCTAAACGAGGAGCTGATACTGGGAGCCCCGTTTTTATATAAGAACTGAGCATTTTTTGATTTTGATAGAAAATGTGTGTACATTGGCATAGATGACCGTATAACCGTCTTTTGGAATCAAGCTACCGAATGGGATAAGAGACAGCCTAGTCTACCCGAGGAGCTGGCCATTTCAAACGAAACTCTCAGGCCGTTGTTCGAAGAGTTTTCGGAACTGTTCATTGAGGCACCGACTCAAGCCACCACAGTAACAATAAAACACAAAATTCTAGTAAAAGACGATTCCTCATTTAATATAAGACCTTATCCTGTATCTCCCACAAAGAAAAAGATTGTGTACGAACAGATCGAAGAGATGCTCAAGGCAGGCCTAGTAGAACCGAGTGCGGCCCCGTACAGTTCACCTCCGATAATAATAGAAAAACCTGACCAGAAGCCTCGATTTTGTATCGACTGCAGACATCTTAATTCAGTAACGATAGACGAATCCTCCGTCTTATCAAAAATATATGAAAGCATTAAAGATTTTGGAGAGGCAAGTATTTTCACCGTGCTAAATCTTAAAAGTGGCTATTGGCAAATACCACTCGAGGAATCTTCGAAGGGTTTTTCTACGTTCACTACCCCCGACGGGGTATCATACAAGTTTAATGTCATGCCTTTCGGATTGAAGACTGCTCCGTGTACCTTTCAGAAGTTTATGGCTCAAGACGTTTTGACTGGATATCTCCACCACTTCTGTAAAGTATATTTAGACGATATAATAATTTATGGCGAGAATATCGATCAACACCTCTCTCATTTAAGATCGGTATTCGAATGTCTGAGACTCCATAATCTGAAAGTATCCCCTCAAAAATACGTGATAGCTACCAAAGAAATAAAATATTTAGGCCATCAAATTGCATCATCTAAAACACGACAGTTAGAAAAGCATCTTTTACAAATCCAAGGTTATCCTGTGCCTGCTACGAAGCGACAACTTCAGAGTTTCCTTGGTCTATGTAATTGGGTACGGGAGTATATTCTTAATGCTGCCTTGATTACTAAGCCCTTGACTCGACTTCTCTCGAAGGACTGGAGCTTTAAGTGGAACCAGGTTGCTCAAGAAGCGTTCGAGATGTTAAAGGAAATTTTAACAAAATCTTTAGAATTACACAGGTCCAATTTCGATAAAATATTTATTCTGCAGATCGATGCATCCTTGCAAAGGCTCTCCGCAGTGCTATATCAGCTGGGTGACCAAGGAGAGAAATATATTATATCATATGGGAGCAATACGCTGTCTCCGGCTGAAAAGAAATATCACATAAATGAGTCAGAATGTCTGAGTGTAGTAAACTACATACGAAAATACAAGATTTATTTAGCAGACAAACCGTTTATCGTGAAGACGGACAGCCGAGCTCTCCTTTGGTTACATAAGCACAAAGACGAGAAGACCAAATTTACTCGTTGGTCATTGCTATTACAAGAATATAATTTTAAAATTAAACATTGCCCTGGCATGAAAAACATCTTAGCTGATTGCCTAAGCAGGAATCCTCAGGGATTGAACGTACCCAGCGACGACGAAGAGGATAGAATGTGCCCCCCAAATTTTAAGTATAGCGAACGCATATCAGCGATTTCGCACCTCGAATTACACAACGACGTTAAAGAGGCTCAGTCACATTCAGGTGATATTCAAGAAAAAAATTCAACGATGGAATCGACTAAATGTTCAGGTAGAGAGAACGGAGGTAGAGGTGAATTTTTTAAACAATTACAAAATACTCGAGGGAGTACTGAGGTCAAATTTTAATTCAAATTTACGATTAGTGGTACCTAAAAGGAAGGCGTTATGCATAATTTCATATTTTCACGACCGAGCAGAAGCCGGCCATCCTGGGCGAGACGAAACCGTCAGGACGATCTCAAAGAGATATTATTTTAATAACATGGCGAGACTGGTAGCTAAATACCTAAACGAATGCATGATCTGCAACTCCGTCAAGAGCCGGCAAATACAGCCGAACGCTCATCTGAGAAGCCATGCGCCGAAAAGTCCGTTTGAAACCCTAAGCATAGACGTCATAGGGCCCCTTCAAAGGACGCAGGAGGCGGAAAACCGCTATATATTGATGGTAGAGGACGTATTCAGCAAGTGGATAGAAGTAAAGGCATATCTCCAGATCAGTGGCAAAACTATATCCAAATATTTAGAAAAGGAGATCGTACCACGATACGGACTACCTCGAGCCATAATAGTAGACCAGGGCGGTCATTTTAATGCAGGTTGGTACACTACCTTCTGCGAAGGAAATAACATAGATATGTATCACACACCATCATATCATTCAAGATCTAATCCAGTCGAAAGACGCGTCCAAGAGGCGAAGAAAGTTTTAATAACACTGATGTTTGGTCAACCCAATGATACCTGGGACAAATATGTATGCCAGATGGCTTACATATTAAGAAAACGCAAATTGCAGCCACGGGGATGACACCGTGTTACGTAGGTTCCAAACGAGTTTTGAGAGCCGATCTTCCAGATGGAAGAATTTTTCTTTTTATCATTTTTGCATCTTTATAAGTCAACAAAATTCCCGTCGACCTATGTCGAAGTGTGTTGATCACCAATCAGAAAACTTATATGTCTCTAAGTTACAGATATGAGATATTCCTATGTTCCATGAGCTGAATTGGAAAGACGGCATTATACGACGCAAGAGCGCGTCCATCCAGGACTAGCCATCAAGAAAGATCGCTGGCAATAGCTGTTCGATGGATCAAGGATTCAATCCAATATCCAAGTCCTTAGTGAAGCCCGAATTGAAGACAGAAGATGAAGAGATAGTGGCATGAACATTCTCAAATCTTCGCATCGCTACGAGTGTAGTGTTTCAATTTTGCATTGTAACCAATTGCTTCTAAAGCTTATACGTATTGGCATTGTGCTTAAGACCAATAAAATTGTTAACCATTTCACATTAATTCCTGAATATTTAAAGTGCCACCCTTGGCAAGAGCATTCATCCAAATATTTCCTTTCTAATAACTATTAAAAACATTCGACTGTACATAAAAAATTCACCAGCAGCAGGGGGGTGTTATTGAACCAAGTAAAATGATCCATTTGAAAAAATATCCAATTTACTATAAAAGTAAAATCAGGCAAAAATCCCATGAAAATATAATATTAAAACCATTAAAAAGACTTCTAAACAACTTTGGCTTAATATTAAATCGAAATCTAGTTAAAAAATTATTTTATTAAAAATGACCAAAATATTGACTTAGAAAAATTTTTCATCTCGAGGACGACGGTCAATCGCCTTTGGGCTCCGTCGTTCGAATTTTCAAAAGTACTCCAAAAAATTTCAAGTTGCACGGAGCGGTTGCGGACGAACTTTTCGAAAGTACCCCGAACTTGGTTTTTCGAAAGTACAACGAATAAAATCACATAAGACGAAAAAACTGCTCCGCACAACAAATTTTTCGGAAGTACCACGAATTCAATTTTTAAAATCTCGAAAAATTATTGTTACAAAATTACCATAACAAGACGCAATTAAAGCAAAAAACCGCTCCTCGAGATGAATTTTTCGAAAGTACCACAAATTTGGTTTTTTGAAAGTACAACGAAATTGGTGTTTTACAAGTAGCAATCCTCAGTCAGGATGTAGCGAGTAGCTATTTTCAACGTCAAAATTTAGGAAAAAATCAATGGGGCGATTTTTCCAATAAAAACCGAAATCCTCATTTAATATTCCTCAACGGATTGGAGCATAATCCTCATACAAAACCCCAAACACGTACAGAAAACTGGTCAAAGAATTCAAAGTCGGAGGATCGATTCCGACGAACACAATATACTTTCTATCCCGGCTCAGGCGGACAACGCCATACTAATCGCTCGAAGGCGAGTCGACGGAAAAAAAGTATATTGGTGTTCGATGCCGTTAGTACGTTTTTAAAAGCAGGAAAACCATCGGACACATATAGATAGCTTCTTTAAGCATCTTGATAATAATTTCGATAATATTAGTGCCAAATTCAAAGTGAATAATTTTCAAAAAGTTTTGCATACATTTTACAAATATTACTAACTGGGAGTCTGAATCTTTTTGTACAGTCGATTGTCATAGTTCTCTCGACGCTGGATAAGTTACACTCCTACGGGAGCTAACGGCTTGCTGAGTGGTTGTGCTCTTTGATGTTTGCCTTATACCCATTGGCTAAGTATTGAATATTTATATTTTTTACATTTTATGAATTATTTCAATAAATGAGAATATGTTTTGAATTCGAATTCTTATTGATCCACTAATTATAATATTTGTGACCGACGGGCGATTCTGTGGCGTGAGTCGGAAAATTACTTTCCGCGGGTCACCTTTAATCCCGCCAAGTCTGTGTACTTGTCCGAATACTCATAGAATCCATAGACGGCCTTAATTAGTAAGAAGTGTTTCTGAGAAAGTGCTAATTATAAGCTATATTCATTAAAAGTGCGCTGCCCCACATAAGAGTTCGACGGAGAGAGCAGACTGTAGCAATCACAGTAAGTATAATTTTGTCTATTCTCGTCTTGGAGAATCTAAAGGGTATCTTGAATCCCCCTTGTGAGTAGAGTTGATCAGTATCGTAGTGGCGACACGGCTCCGGTCTAAATTATATACAATCCTTGTCGTGTCCTTCAGACCAAACGATACTAGGTTCGTCTACAGTTTCACATCTTTCACATCTGAGATGTATCGTGTTATTACTGAAGGATAATCCGTGATATAATTTATTATAACTCTCCTGAATGAGAAATTATACATCCCAAAGTTATTACAATAATTTCATACACATATAAAGACAAAAAGATATACGTAATTAACTTTACCGTCGTGTCTTGGAGGTTATAAATTATTGTAAAAGTTATGTTTTTCTTTCGTTATCTTAATGTAAGTCTTTGATTGATTGGTTGATTTGCCAGAGTATGGTGGGCATTGCTGCCAATTCCGGGCGTCCATGGAGGTTCGTTCCAACACGCAGACTGGTCGTCCGTCGAATACGCCCAACGGACGGCCAAACCGCGTGTCGGAATCTCGGATGTTTTATATACCTCCAGACCGGCTGCATACGCCGTGTTGGACATTGGACATGCTTGTTGTCAGCAGCGAGAGCCGCATGACATATGTGGTGAAAATATAGGATGGGAAGTATAGGTGTTTGAGAGATGCTTCTTTTAACTTTCCATGCTTCTATTAAGTTTCCATTTGTCGTCATTGGCTGGGGTGTGATACAGTTGTTTGCGAGATGCTTCTTTTCAGTTTCCATGCTTCTTTTAAGTTTCCATCTATCGTCATCTCCTCATTTTTCTTCTTGTAAGTTTACTGCTTCTTGTGTCTCTGAATCTGGCAGTTTTTATTTTTTATTTTATTTTTGTATTTTCTCCCTTTCTTTTTTTTATTTATTAACCGCTCCACAAGTAAATATCCATCTACGGTGGAGTTGCTGGCAAAGGCCCTATCTCGCGGTAACATTTTTTTTTTTCGCGTTATAAGAAAAGAGGTCCGAAGGGATAGTTTGCTTACTCTGTATGTCGTTTCCCTGAAACAATCGGTTTCAATTTTGGGCAGTTTTTCCATTTCATCACCTACATATTATGTTTATTACCTATATAGTATGTTTAATACCTTTTCAATTGCCGCTTCTTTGAGACAATCGGTTTCAATTTCCATCTTCCAAATTAATAATAAAATATTATGTTTTGAATCTATAAATCGAGCTGATAAAAATTAAGATGGTAAAGATCAGATAGAAAGATGGAATAGAATAATATCAATTAAATGAGATAAAAATAAATAAATGTATATTGTATAGCTTATCTATCTTTCTGAAGCGTCTTGTGATTGCTGTTTTATTTTATTTCCTTTCCTTTTTTTTCTTGGGTTGAGTTAATTTTGTCCCAGTTAAGAACTTTCCACTGTATACAATAACTTTAGGTCACAACACAGCTATATTGCTTTGTAAACATATGTGCCTCATCTTGACACTGACTATGCTATTATTTATTGCCCATGAACCACTTGGGTCGTCTAGGGTCTATGTAGGGACACTGCACTTCACTTGAGCTTGTTTGCTTTATTTGATTTAACATTATTAGAAAATCTTGTAATTATTAATTCCATATGAACTCTGTTTTTATATTGAGGCGCTTTATTTCAAGCAGAATTTCTTAATCTACTGGTGGCTGAAATTCTATTGAGTTTAACGGCATTTCTACCACTTTTTTACTGCTTTTTAGAGAGCATCTTAAAAAACACGTGTATTCACGATGACACTTAACTCTTCCTCCTACCTTAATATAAGTCTTTAGTAATAAAGCATGCGTCCTTACATCCATTATAACTTACGACATACGACGGCAAAGTTAATTTCGAGTATAATCTTACTATGCATAATTTATTGTTCAGGAGACTGTACATTCAAAATAGTGTGGTATTTATGCTAACATTCATAATGTTCCAGAGAGGTCACGTTTTTACATTTAAATTAAGAGACAAACCTAGTAGTGATGATTTTAACGTTTTGAGTTAAAATATATGAAAAAAATTAAAATTTCTTTAAAATTAGGAAGCATTTTTCTTTCCGACAGTTAAACTGATGTGATTTTTATTCTAGGAATAGATTTCTGTGTTTCAAACGTTTACAGAAATATTCCCAATCACGTGCTATAATTCAGTTTGTTCTTTCAACTTTCCTCCTTCTGACTGCACTTCCTAACGTCGCACACCTCGTAGCGAAATTATTTTGTTTACTTTAAGCATGAAAAGTGTACCTACTGAAAATAGCAGCATTGTGATCGTGATGAGAGATTTCTCCGTCAGAAATCGATTTTGTGACTGGCTAGTATCCATAAAATTACAAAATAACTCATAGTGCATAAAACGATGACGTGTTTAAAAGGAGCCTAGCTCCTGGACTATCAGTCCTGATAGAGATCAGTGAAATAAAGTTTTCTCGATAACGGAATGCCGAAGTTTAATACCAAGGAGCATTCGAACTATTTCACCCCTGGTTACCTACACAATGTACAAAAGGAGATGCATTATTTCGCAATTACCAACACTGTAGTTAGTGGAGTAAACGAAGGTTTTTACTTAGAAAAAATTTGTAACCAGGTAGAATTTGGTGAACAATATTCGTCAAGTATGCTAGAATAACGTAGTGAACAGTCTACCGCAAAAAAGTGTACACGTCCTATTTTTATGTAACAATTTAAGTGCAAAAATACTGTTTTTTGCGAGTAACATTTTAAATTTTATTTTTACGAAAAAACTGCTAGCGCCATTCGAAATAACGGGAAATTTTACGAAAGGAACATATTATATGACATGCATTGCTTGTAAAAAGCAAGTGATATGAAAACAATTGGAGATGAAAAAGTATCATCTCGAAGTATTGCATGTTTTTAAATATTTTTTTAAGTATTTCAATTGTTATACATGTAATATGAACGCGGATCATTGCTTGAATTAACGATTATTTAGTAAAAATCATTGTAAAATGAATAATTTATTTAAAAAAAAATACTTGAATAGCACATTTAGAGGGGTTATCTAATATACGTATTTAGCCAAGAAAAGTTTAAAAAAAATTGTTTTAGGAAATTCAGACCTTTAACTTAGTACTTTTCCGATAAAAGACGTTTTCCGCTGTGACACTAAATTTCAATCGTCAATATCAAACCTTCATATCTTGATATCGGCACTTTATAAGTGATCAATTTGAAGGTAAAAATGTGTACTAAAAGCCCCAATGATTTATTTTATGATACATACGCGTTTTTATATTAATTTTTTACGAATAAGTCGAACTATACGTTTTAGAAGAAAATAATTCGGAAATGTAACACTATTAAAAGTGTAATAACTTAAAAAAAATTATTTTTATTTGAATTGATAGAGGTGTTAGCTAAGGTACTAATCTTGAAAAATATTTCTTGGCTTTATTAATTATTTTTCGAAGGTAATAACAATTAAACAGTAAAAAATGCGAAAATTCGGTAAAAACACGATTTTTGGACAATTGCGAAGGATTTAAATAAAAAATTAAGTTTACCACAACTAATAATTCTACCAAATATTGCACATGCAACGAAATTAATAAAAAGAGATTTATTGATGTATTGACAAAAAAATTGATTAGCAATAATGTGCTCGTCCTCCAAACACCTGATGTTGCCGACCGAATGATTGTAACAATGGCAATCAATCAACCGCGTGAAGCTGTTATTGTGTTTGAAGATATTGATGTGTTAGTTTTACTTGCGACTTTATGCCCACCTCAAAAGAGCATATAGTTTAAAAAGTTGGGAAAAGGAGAAACTGAGGAAAGATGGTTCCATTCCAAAAATTTGTTAGAAAACTTTCCAAACTGCCACAAACACATTTTATTCATTCAAAGTTTCACTGGTTGTGATTGTACGTCGGCATTTTTCAATCGGAGCAAAGTAAAGTTTTTAAAAAAATTTGAAAATCAAGAGTAGATTTAATAAAAGCCGCAGAAAGTTTCGCTCAGGATCATCAAAGTTCAGAAATTCTTTTGCAGTCTGGCATTACGTACGTATTGGCTTTATATGGTGCAAGCAATAATGCAACTCATTTCGGTATCACTGCTTCCTGAAAGGTACTTCCAGAAAATTAACATTGTGAAGCTGTCTTCATTACCACCCGCCTTGGACCAACACTGTAAAAGAGTGTATTTGCAGATGCAAACGTGGATGGGTAAGCATTTACGTGCAGAGAGCTGAGGTTGGAAGAAAATTGATGGTAATTTAGTGCCTATACCAATGAGCCAGCGACTTGCATCAGACGACATACTTAACATGATATTTTGTAGCTACAAGAAAGGTTTCGGATCAGCATGTGGGTGTAGAAAATCTGGTCTTTTTGCACTATGGCATGTTCCGCATGTAGTGGCAACAGTTGCACAAATTGTTCTCCCTGCCAAGACATCGGCTACTTACACGAAGAAAGCGGCGAACTGGAGCAAGTACAATCAGAAGATTCAAAATGCTAAAAAGTTTTGCCTGCCCTATTCGTTCGTGTTTGTATATAAAAATCAATTATAGGACAATCACTGTATGTTTATAAATAAAGTGTTTTTTTTATTACATTCTTGATTTAAAAACCGTATGCATCATATATTATAGTTAAAATACTTCCTTTCATTGTAGTTTTTAATAAAGGTATTTTTATAGCACATTGTATTTATTTATATTAAACATATTAGATTTATCTACACAATTTTTATGAATTTGACATCAGATTCGTCATCAACATACCCAAGAACCAGTAAAAACCCATTAATGCTCATTTTCATCGCGAATTTCGCACTCTTAATACGTTTTGGTCGGCCATTTTGTATCCGCCATTTTGAAGTGTGCAAATCTGACATCAAATTCGCAATCAGCATACTCAAAAACCCCTAGTACCCGATTTTTCCTTGATTAATTTTCCAGATATTTCATTTAACCACTAATTTTGCAGTTTTCTGTTATTAATAAGCAAAGAGAGATTTAGCGTACAATATCAACCGGCAGACTTTGAACGTAAACTTATTTAGAAAGTTTAAAAAGTTTTTATGAATTTTTACGCAGTTACAAGTTATTCCGAAACAATTCCTCTTTTTTTACTACGTTTACTCCACTAAATTTACCGGCCAATTCGGTAGGCCGTTTGTTAGAAATTTTTCAGATTTCACTTGGATTATAAACTTGAAACTTGGTACGCAGTCATAGTCGATCATGCCCGTTTTACCTAAAATATTTTCAGTCCTACAGCTACAGGGGATGTGCTAAAAGTCGGTACCAACTTTCTTATTTTAAATGGAATCCTACATGTTTCTTACATGGTTCGATTGTTCTTCCAATTCTGAGTTTAACTTATGTTACATGATAATTTTTTTGAAAAAAATGGCCGCTGTAGTAGTGTATGAACAAATTTGTATATCATAAACATTTCAAAATTAAGAAACCAAATTGATAAATTAGTTAGCCGGAAGTCCAGGCTAACACCTGATGTCTCATCGGTGGTCCCAGCTTGTCCCATATGGCCGCAGGCGATTTTCAAATGTCGCAATGAAATATCGTCGAAAAGTCGATTTCTTCAAATGGCACCTAATGTTTTTCTTGACACCATTCTAACGAAAATTGAATTTTAGGGTGAGTTATTCCTTATACCTAATTTCACACCCAATCGAATTATTCAATAAAAATCAAGAAGTATCTTATCTTGCCGAGATATTGCTTGGTTTTTCAAGTATGCCATGGAAACAAAAGACAATCCTAAGCGTTTACTTAAAAATATGTATACATATCTTCGTTCTTGAGTTATTGGCATTATTTGAAAGAAATATTTTTTCCCTCAAGGATAGCAGGCTTTGGAAATACTCGTTTCACTTGAATTTTTATTAAAAAAAATGGTATTGCAATAACAAGTAGTAACAACAAAGTAACAACAAAAGAATATATTAAGAAAATAATTAATTTCAGTGCCAATACTCAATTTGTGCACCGTCTACAGTCTATAATAGGCTCCTGAACAGACTGCGTTGCTCTCCGAATTTCGAAAGGTCCAAACGATCAAAGGCTCCAACTATCCTCATTGTCAAGTCTTGGAATTTAAAATAGGATTTTTGTACAATAATTCTTTGCCCGACCCCATAAATAAAAATCTATATGAGTAAGAATAACTACTACTACGGCATTTTTTTTCAAAAAAAAATTGTTAAGTTAACATAACATAAACTCGAATTAAAAGGTCAATCGAACCATGTAAAAAATATATAGGTTTCCCTTTAAAATAAGAAAGTTGGTACCGACATTTGACACATCCTGTATAGCTGGAGGAATGAAAATATTTTAGGTAGACCGGGCATGATCGATTAAGGCTGCACACCAAGTTCCAAGTTTGTAATCCAACTACAAGTTCTAAAGAAAGTTCTACGTGAATCACCCTGTATACTATTCATATTTTATTACAATCGATATAGTAGTTTCGAAGGTATCAGCTAAAAATCTTGAAGATTTAACATTTAAAAGCAAGTATAGCTTCTAAAAGGGCATCTTAGAAATAACAATTACACTTACTCTTAGTTTAACTTTGACCCAAGCTATTCGCTTCCGATGTTTTGCCAGATATTCGGAGTAACTTTATATCTGAATCCTTAAACCAAATATAATTTACTAACAATGGTAATTAAATGTAATAAACCATACGGAATAATGTCAATTCTATATAATGATCTAATTTTCAATATACCAAAATAAAACAGTACTTCTCAAGTAATTACGTTATTACACAACTGTCGTCATCAGACTGTTATTAGGTATCCCCACCCCTTCAAAATACCTGGTGCTCTGCGAAACTCATTTATGCGCAAGCGTTGTCCATTTAAATCGTAATAAAATGCACCATAATTCCCTCACAATGCATCAAAATGCATCCACAATGCATTAAAGATGCGTTGTAATGCTTCACAATTCACCGCAATGCACCAACAATGCAATGCACAGGTCTTGTACACCAAAACGAACCTGCGGTTTTCCCTTGCGGGTTACATAGGGGAAAATAAGTAAAGCAAGCTGGGAGGAGTACAGAAGCTTTAGATTTGGTGACTATACTAGAGGCCAAGGCTTCAGATTTTTTTTATAACATTTTTCAGTCCCTCCACCACCCTCATTCGATTATTAAAGGGTCAAATAAAATTGAATTGAAATATTCACTCGAAATTTGGTACACGTATGTATTATAAAAACACCTGGAATTAAATTATATTTTGAGATGATTTCGTTGAAGGGGTGGGGGAAGTAGAGATAAAGAAAATGAATAAAGTAAGCTGCCTAGAGTACGGTAACTTGAGATTTGGTGTATGAACTAGAAGCCAAGGCTGCAGATTACTTTATAATATTTTTCAACCCTTCTACGACCTCTGCTTTATTATTACAGGGGTTGATAAAATAAAATTGAGGTACTCAGTTGAAATTTGGTATATGTGTGTATTGTAATGATATTTGAATGAGATGATTCCATTGAAGCGGTAAGGCGGGGGGGTGTAAATTGGGGAAAATATGTAGAGTAAGCTAATAAGGGTCCAGAGACTACATTTTTGAAGTATATGCCAGAAACCAACGCCTCAAATTTTTCATAACATCTGCCTCAATGGAAGTAGCGATTCCTTAGGCAGCAGTTTTAAATTTATCAATGAATAAGTTTGTAGAAATTTCAACATCCTCACTGAAAATATCAGTTCATTTCTCTGATAATAAATACTTATTGCTTACTGCTATTTGTTACTGTACAATTATTTGTTCTGTTTTGTGCTTTATTGTGCAATTGTGCATTATTTTGAAAGTCAAATTGAAAAAGTATTGAAATGTAATCTGATATGTGAGTTTTCAGTGATCGCAATTGTAACATGCGGAATGCTCAAGAGCAACCTTCGTTACACTGTTAATATTTATTAGAAAAATTATAAATTATCGGAAATATTATTCCCACAAACCCTGGTGCTAATAGAGCCCTTATTCCTTAGACTATAATGATCATATGTCATCAGTCAGCAGTTAACACTGACGAATAATAGATAGCGCACGATGTACGATAATTCAACTAAATAACGCGTAAAACGGGTGAAACTCTTTCTCGTTGAACCCATTAAACTAATCAGATGTATTTATAATTTTGTTTGAGCTATTAAGGGGATATTAGAATATGAAGAACCTCGTGATGATCACATGAGGTAAGGTTTTTAATTATTATACCTGTGAACAAAATCTAACATTTAAAATATTGTTTTAGGTTTTTCTGAAGAATTATTTTCCTTAAGAATTATTTCTCAAGAATTAACTTCTTATAATCAAATTTATTTACGTATAATGCTTTTAACGTCGAAGTATTTCAACGTTACATTATTTGCCTTGAGCAAGATTACCTACTTTCAATTTTCAATACTTACTACGTTTTCCACTAAGCAAGTAATACTCATATGAAGTCAACCTTTCTATACTACATTTTGAATTACCGTTGGAGTATACGAAAACATTCTGGGCGAAGAGATTTTCTTTATTTTGTCTTGGCGACAAATTTTGTACGAGCACGTTTCTACGATTTCATAACCTCAAAATGGGATTAAGGTAGCCACGTGTGAAACATAACTTTTAAATTTATAATCATCGAAAAGCAGGAGCGAATCTAGGAATTTCCTTCATCAGGTTAACAAAATAAAAGATGAGTAGTTACTCTTGATTTTTACATGTAAAAGGGATTATTTTCACATGATTGTAGTTTTGGTTCATAAAAACCAAGTGTCTAAATTTAAAATATTAGATTCAAGCGAAATCTATTATATTTTTGGTAAGACTACATTTTAAATCCGTTGTTATAATTAGACCCATTGTTGTGTATTAATTCGTAGTTGCTTATATCTTTAAAGTTTATGAGCTTTGAGATCATTTACGAGACATATCTTTTGTAATATACCTAGTTATTTTGTCTCTCATAAAGAATCTCAAGTATACCTAACTTTGTTGTAATATATGATTTTTAGTATTGAGGTAAAGTTACGAGACGTATCTTTTGTAATATATATTTTTTTGTCTCTCCTAAACGCCTCAATATTTACCTTGCTGTTGAGCCAGTTGAAATATAGTGTATCTTGTAATATAGTATATTTTGTATATATTTCTGTTTGATATTTTGCCTTACAGTATCGTTGATACTGTGATAGTTCCACTTTTTTGTAATATAATATTTTTGTAATATAGTACTATTTTATATATGTAATACGTGTCTTTTGTTTATCTTTATCTTTCTTTTTCCTCGATTAGTAATAATGGTGCTCAAGCCTTGAACTCACTGCCCTATGACTCTCCGTATCTTTATTGTGCTAGCCAGGTTAAACCAGTGACACTAACCACATCGCTCGTAGAGTGGCCCACTTCTGAATAACTTGGGCAAAATAAATCCTTTTCTTTCACAACGCCACACAATCACCTTCACATAACAACGGCATGGAGGATATACCGGGTAGCCACGAGTCAATATACGCCTCTAATTTTTCGTTGTTTTTTAAATTAAACTTTTCACTTTTGATATACATAAATTAGACAAAAGTTGGCTACTTCTAGACTAACAGGAACGATAATAATATTTCCTGTTTAACCGGAAGTGACATCAACTTTTTTTATTAAATAGAGTGACTATTTTCTTGATGGTTTCTTATTGAGCGTAAAATCTGAGTAGGTTCTTTCCGATTTAAATAATTGCAAAAAATTTGTGAGATACGAGTAATTTTTAATTTTTTTCAAAATGACAGCGTCAGACGAACGCGACCTGAGGAAATTACTAAGTAAGCTATGGAAACTATTAGCAAGGTTGTAGTCTTGTCCGTAAAGAACAAAGTAGTTATTTGAATTACTGAGAGGTATGACTATTTTTAGGTTTTTCTCAAAAGTTGAAATTTAATTTTCATTTTCATAACCCTACCTCAATTACCCTTGAATGGATTTTTTTTTTAATGGAATCGTGCTATTTTATTATTTTTCTTTTATTAATCAGGAATAGTGATTTATGAACTTTATTCTCTTCACCATTAATCATTTCTTAACGATATCCCTCGTAATAATAAAAGGATTTTTAATTTGAATAGGGTACTTATCTACACTTAAATGCAATAGTAGTAATTGTACTGAATCTGTTATAAGCAAGTAGATTAATATAAAATGGTTGAAATATATTCAAGATATGAAAAAGCTGACATGTTGATTACTTATGGAGATACTCAACGTAATGCAATTAGAGCACAAATTCGATATGGACAGAGATATCTAGAGAGACGACAACCTCCGAGAAACTATTTCGCCCGGTTGGCGCATCAATTTAGAACTGAACCTGATATAGAAACTGAATAAAGATTTTTTGTGAATGAAGACACAAAAATTAATATATTAGCTTGAATGCAGGTTTATCCAACTCTTTCGATAAGACAAACTGAACATGAATTACCAGTTTCCAAAGAACTGGCCAGGAAAATTTTAAAGAAATACGGCTGTTGTTCTTATAAATATTAATTGCATTTTTATATGATAATGATTCCAGAGAATCAAAGAAAAGATCTGTAGCTGGGACCCGAGGTAATAATTACTATGTATTTTAACGTGCTGAACTCGAATTTGATGTCCGTTTAGCTCCATCACCCATCAATTTTCTGTAAATCGCAAAAACATCCTAAGAAACTCAGGGTTTCTGTTATTTTCGCGATTTACAAAAAAGTGGTGGCTGATTGAGCGTAACAGACACGGATTCGTAGCCAGCACGTCGAAATACATAGGAATTACTATGTCGGGTCCCGACTAGATACCACTAATTTCTCTTTTGTGAGCTTGTGCACTCCGCACAGAGCCATAAAAAAAAGTGATCTGTAGCCGCGATCTGACATAGAAATCTGTATGTATTTCGACGTGCTGAACACAAATTCGATGTCCTTTTACCTCCATCACCCACTATTTTTTGTAAATCTCGGAAATAGCATATTAAACCTGATTTCTATAAGTTATTTTTCGCAATTTACAAAAAAAATGGTGGGTCATGGAGCTAAACGGATATCGGATTCGTGTTCAGCACGTTGAAATACATAGTAATTATTACGTCGGGTCCCAGCTACCAAGTGAATATCTCAATTCCATTTTATCAGCCCCTTTAATAATGGAATAAGGGTGGTGTGGGGTTATAAATTAATATTAAAAAATCTTGAGTCTTTGGCTTCTAGGACATACACCGAATTTGGAGCTTCTGTACTCCTACCAGCTTGCTTTACTTATTTTTCCCTATTTACGTTTACTTACCCCCACTCCTTCAACGCAAGCATGTCAAAATATAATCTAGTTTCAGATATCGTTATAATACATACGTGTACCAAATTTCAAATGAAAATCTAAATTTAATTTTATCAACTATTTTAATAAGGGAGTAAGTGGGGGATGGAAAATATTATAAAAAACCTGAGGCCTTCACTTCTAGTATATACACCAAATCCCAAATTTCTGTACTCTTACCAATATTATTTTATCAATCCCTTTAATAATGGAGTAGGGGTATTGCGGGGTTGAAAAATATTATAAAAAATTCTGAGGTCTTGATTTATAGTACATGCATCGAAATTCAAGTTTCTGTACTCTCATCAGCTTGCTTTATTTATTTTCCCCTATAACCCCCAACCCTTCAACGGAATCATCTCAAAATATAATCTAGTTCCAGATGTCGTTATGATACATATCTCTACCAAATTTCAAGTGAATATCTCAATTTTATTTTATCAGCCCCTATAATAATGGAGCAGGGGTTGAAAAATCTGAGCCCTTGGCTTCTAGTACATACATCGAATTTCAAATTTCTCTATTCATACCAGCTTGCTTTACTTATTTTCCCCTATTTAACCCTATTATTACTAATGATTATTGTATAAGTTTATTTAATTCTATGCCAAACAGACTTATAGAAGTTATAAATAGAAATGGTGCAATAACAAAATATTAATAGTTAGTTTCTTGTTAATTTGGATATCCTTTGTTACCGTCATCCAGGATTTCTACTAATCGTACCGTTTATTCTCCACTTTTTAAAAATGTTAAACACAGAATTTTTGTTAATGTTATAATGTAGTGTAATATGTCTCATTGACAATCCATCTTCTGCTTTAGCAATAACTTCAGCATTACCATAAAAATTATAATAAAATGATAACTGCCTTATTTCGGCTACTCATTACATATTCAAATAGAGACAGATTTACATTAGAAAAAAATAGTTGTCCTATTTTTTTTTTTGCTCACGACATTACCTATTCATGGTTTTATTAAAATTATGTGTTGCTTAATTTGTGCTTACATTTTAAAAATAATTTTATTATTACGAAGGATAGTGTTAGGAAATGATTAAAGGCCAAGAAACTAAAGTTCATTGATTAATAAAAGAAAATAGCATGGTCCAATTAAAAAATTTTCCACTGGACCCCTATGGAAATTATAATGAAAATTAAATTCGGTCTTCTGAGAAAAACCTAAAAATATTTGAACCTATCAGTAATTAAAATAACTATTTTGTCCTTGACAGACAAGTCTACAACCTTACTAACAATTTCCATAGCCTACTTAGCAATTTTCTAACATCGTGTTCATCTGACGTGGCCATTTTAAAAAAATATATAAAAATTGTTCGTATGTCACTTATTTTTTGGATTTTTTTAATTCTGAGAAATCCGTTGCACTTAGAATATTATGATCAATAAGAAACCATCAAACAAATATAGTCATTCTATTTAAGAATAAAATGTTGAAGTCACTTGTGGTTCAACCGGAAAAGACCTTTTCGTTCCTGTCAATTTAAAAGTAGCTCACGTTTGTTTAATTTATGTGTGCCGACATTTTTAAATTCAAAAACGAGAAACTTCGCATTCTTATATCAATTTCAACACCCGCAGTATCTTTAACGGAAGATTTTAGAACAGAATATAATTATTTTCTTTATTATTTATTATACCACATCAATTTAGCATCGCATTTGTGAATTATCATAAATAGATGAATATAGTCGTTAAAGCTATGAATGACTCTCACCCTCAAATTGATCCTGCAAAAAGAAATCTAATTCTATGGCTTCCTTGTTCATGTTTTTCCTTACACTTATACCAATATCTTCATTATCAATTTCCAGAGAAGTTCTTCCTAATAATGAAGAATGTTTTGCCTTTGTATCCTTTATGTGTAGAAACTTATCATTGCTTAAATTCAACCCTCTCGAAGTTAGGTCGTTTATCCATAGGGTACGACTGTAGGATGGAAGAACACTAATTAGTACAACACTAACAAAATTCATTTTTAGAAAGTTAAGACAAAGAAAAACTATAATAGTGAAAAAGTTTAACAAGAGTTTTATTAAGTCACAACAAGCACAACCACTACACCTAACATTCTTATTATAAGAAATGATTACAAAATATTTTAAGCAGATTCTTATATCTTCTACGGTTGGCAACCAACCCTAACAATTGCGTGTTGTTAAACGATTTCATTCTGGACTCAAACACGATGCGTAGTAATTAATATCAATACTTTTCCAAATCGTAAACTCAGTATTATAAATATATAATATACTGTATATCTGTTTTAACAGAGCACTCTTCTGCAATTAATGTTGCAAGGGAAAAAATGTGCCAACAATTAGCCGCCATCTCCTCCACAAGTTAAAATTTTTAAACAAAAGTTTCTCAAATCGTCAGTAGAATCAGCCATATACAGGGTGTCCTAAAATTCCCGAGATACTCTTCAGTTGCTGATTATACATAGAGAATAGTAAGAAAACCTATGAACATGTGACCGGAAGCACCCCTAAATATAATATGTATTATAATATTATTTTGAATTGAAAATTTAAAAAATTATGATCGAACACAATATGCCCTTCTTAGAGGCAAAAAACTTGTCCGAAACATCTTACGCCAACGTTACAACTAAGAATAACTTTCAGGTTCTGGCTAATAATGAATTTGATATAAACTTCCCGCCATTACGTAGAGACATAAATAGTCAAAGCCCTTCTCAGATTAAAACCACTCAGAATAAACAAATCGTTAGACACTCCCAGAGTCTCCCTCAAACTATCACCAGCAGCCCCGGACCCTCTGGAGGGCACAACAGAAATAAAAAACGAAAACCCTCCTCCCCACCACCTACGTTATCACCTGTACCCCCAATGTTTCCTTTTAGATTTTGTGCTGTGACATTCAAAATTACCTGAATGCCACTTGTTAATTTTTATTCTAATAGCAATGAATTTTTGTAGTCTTAAACCACAGTTCTGTAAACTTATTATTTAATTTTTCAGTCCAATCCCAAAGCCCTAGTCTTACTGAATCTGGAATCTGGAAGAATTGTGTTCGTCAATCCAACTTTAAATTATAAATTAGCATACAAGCGCCATCTGTTACTTCTCTTGATAAACACCTACAAGTCATCTGGTACAACAAATAGTTAAAAGAAGAAATCTGTATAAGTGAATAAATCCCAAAAATCAATAAACAAAATTATAAATCGATAATTCTGATTAAATTGGAACTCATGAATGCATAAGAATGATGCAGTACAGTAATTGTGTAGATTTGTATTATATTTAAAGAATGATTTATGTTCCCACTACCAGCGACATCTCGCGTATAGAAGTGTAACTAGTTGGTTAGAAATCAAACACGGTATCCGAACAGTTCGTGATAGCCATTTTCCTTTTGACTTCGAGCGATACAGACGCGCTGTCCGATTAGCACCTCATCTAGTGTGGAATGAGGTGTTTAAGCTGACCCTTCAGTTTCGATGTTAAGTTGACCCTTCAGATTTGAAGTTAATCCTTAAATTGGGAATTTTACCATACATTTGGCTTAACGGTGTGCCAGGAAAATTGGGTAGCTGCTATAATCCAGGAGAACCAGACTATTTGCCAAGGAGTTTTGAATCCAAGGTTGGAGTGGCCTGGTATGAAATAGTCCTCGCTGGATGAGAGCACCAAGTTGTTTGGTTTGGTAACAGTTCCGGCGTCTAAATTCTTGGGATCTCTACGGAGTCAATAATCGAGTGGTGGCAACACGAGGATTCAGTAAGACGAGGACCAGGGTTGGTTACTGCAGAACCCAGCCGGTGGTAAATGTATCAACTGAATTTGCTTTTCAACATTTCTTTTCAACGTTCAACTTTCAACGACATTATTCAACCTTCGACAACTTTTATACATTTCTAAATTGTTTTATGTTATATATTGCCTTCAGCTAATTATTAATTTTCTTCAATTTAATTATTTAATCACCGTTTAGCAATAATTTGTCATATTTTGTAAATTTTTTGGTCTTCAACCTAGTTAAACTTATTAATTAAATATATAACTTTCTGTAAGGAAGTAGCTACATCCAACCATAAGGTGTAACATTTCAAGTAATCTAAATTAAACCATTTCAAGTTTTATAGTAGAGTCAATAAACCAGATATTTTTAACTTAGTGTTGATAATTTCATGAGTATCTATAACATCAATTATCTCTGAGTAGTCACAGTCGTACAATTAGACAAGTACGTTATAGATGCTTTTTTAATATGACTACTGGCGCCTAACAAAAAAAATAAAAGTTTTTCTTGAATAATTTCCGAACCACGACCCAGTCTCCACTATCTAAACGAGAACCGGGCAACCTCAACTTCCTAACCTGCTGGGGGCAGAAGTTGGTGGTACACAAGTGTCGCTGTAAAACGTGGGGCTCTATCCTTGTAATTTGTACAAGATAGAAAACGAAAGTTGAGTAATAATCATTTTTTGAAAGTATTTGAGCTGTGTTGCTATTTGAAACATATAATATTCTTTCTTTGTTGAATTTTATGCTGTTTTATAATTTTGTGTGCATTATTGATATCTATGTATTGTGTTTATAATTGAGACCTCAAGCTTTGATAAGAATTAGTCGTGAGAGAAGGGTTAAAAGAAGGGTTAAATCATAGCGGTAGACAGAAAGGAAAGTTTTGAGAGTCTGTATTGTTCGATTAGGGTAATCGTTAGGAAAAAACGACTTATCGTAGAATTTTAGAATATCTTCGAAAAATAAGGAAATTTTAGTCAGAGTGCATAAGAGTAGAGTATTTGCTGAACCATTTGGTTAATTTTTGTGTTACCTTGCATTTTGAATAGTTTAGGATAATAGTATTAAGAAAAGATATACAAGATGTCTGAAATTTTCATACCACAGTTATTGCAGGCAGACCAAGTAGATTACGAACTACGTATAAGAGGTTGTGTTACAGTTAGAGAAGTAGAGTTACGGTGCAGAGTACTGGCTAGAGCTTTAAAGATTAGACCATGCAATGATTTAACGCTTACTGATCCACTTTTTAATTTTAATACTGAAAAACTTCAAGTTAACAATACTTTAGACTCGCTTAGAAATATAATTAATAATTTGAACCATCCATCTGAGAATGATTTACCGGTTAAACAATTAAAGTCACAATTGGTACATATTATGGTAAGAGTAAATAGAATGCCTATCCCAGAACGAGATCCTGAGGAGTCACGCACTTTTCAAAATGAAAGTAGGGCAACAATATATCTATTAGAGGCTGACCTTTTTGAAAAACTAGGAACGGATGACCAACCTAATTTACCAGTAGCTGTAAATATGCCAAGTTCAAGTGCTAAAATAGTACCTATTTATAAGTGGGGTGTCACATTTGATGGCCAACCTAATAATGTTATTTCATTTATAGAGAGAGTCGAAGAGTTAGCGGTAGCTAGAAATGTAACAAGGGGAGAATTATTTCAATCAGGTTTAGATCTTTTTTCTGGTCCAGCTTTACAATGGTACCGATCAGTACGAAGTAGTAATGAGGTTAATAGTTGGGAAACTTTAATTGAACAATTAAAAAATGATTTTTTGCATGAAGATTTCAACAAGAGTATGTTGGATTACATAGAAAAACGAACCCAGCACATGGATGAACCAGTGCACATTTATATTAGGATTATGGAAGCCTTATATAATAGAATTAAATCGAAACCAAATTTAGAGGATCGTATTAAGCAGATTAGAAAAAATTTGTTGCCATATTTTGCTAAACCTTTAGCTTTGCTTACTATAAATTCAGTTTCTGAATTAATTTCTTATTGTAAAAAAGTAGAATATGCCGAAGAGAGTACTAAAAAATATGTTCCACCTCCAGTGAGGAGTAATTTGGTAGAAAAAGATCTTTTGTATGTAGGAGTTTCTTCAGTTAATATAAATGAGTCGCATGAAAAGTCAGATAAACCAGTAACTTCAAAATCATATTTTAAGCCTACTCGTAAAGATAAACCAGCTCAGTCTAATGTTAATGAAATAAAAACGACCAAAGCACCAGTAATTTGTTTCAACTGTAAGGGAGAAAATCATGTTTTTAGGCAATGTAGGGCTAAAAGAAATAAGTTTTGTTTTAAATGTGGTGAATCGAATGTCACATTTAACGATTGTAAAAAATGTTCAAAAAACTAGCCAGGGGAACACGTAATGTTAGTCGTCGTCCAACCCCTTGTAGTTCTAGTAAGTTTAGAAATGTTAAGACTAACAAATCGGATTGGAATCTTTGGTTAAGTAAAGTAGGGAATTTTTACAAAACTTATCGTAGAGTTAGTGATAATGTACGAGTAACACCTCTATTTTTGTCTAAAAATGGTGACGATAGACCATACATTTCAGTCTTTTTATACGATAAAAAAATATTAGCTTTAGTAGATACTGGTTGTAATCGTTCAGTAGTTGGAAGGGATGGTATGAAAATTTTAGAACGATTTAAATGTAAAATTGTAACTTCAGAGTTAAGATATGTAACTACAGCAGACGGTACTCATCAGACAGTAATAGGTATAGCTCACCTACCGCTCAAGATCAACAACATTGTTCAAATACTTAAGGTCTATATAGTTCCATCTTTGCCTATTTCTTTTATTTTTGGAATAGATTTTTGCAGATTATTTGGCATTCATTTAGATTTTGAATCAAATAAGTGGGTAAATAAAGTTGGTAGCATTAAAGTTTCTGCTCTCTGTCATGTGAACACAACTGACACCAATGATGGAGGTTTGGCTGACTTAACTGAAGGTCAACTTCAGCAAGTTGAAGGAGTCAAGCAGTTATTTAAAGGTTTAAGTAGTGGGAGGTTAGGTCTTACCGATAAGATGACGTATAATATAGACACTGGTAGTGCACAGCCTATCAGGCAACGCCAATATCTTTTATCACCACACATGATGACGATATTAAATAAAGAGCTAGACAAAATGTTAGAAGACGATGTAGTTGAGCCTACTTTTAGTGAATGGAGGTCACCGGTCTTGCTGGTTAAGAAGGATAATGGAGATTATAGATTTTGTTTTGATGGTAGGTCTTTAAATTCAGTAACTGTTAAGGATTCCTATCCTTTACCTTTTGTAGATGGTATTTTGAGTATGTTACGAGATGCAAAGTACATCAGTTCAATAGATTTGAAAAGTGCTTTTTGGCAAATTCCACTTTCGGAAACTTCTAAACCCAAAACCGCATTCGCAGTACCGGGGAGAGGCTTATTTTGTTTTAAAGTATTACCGTTTGGTCTTGCAAACGCCGCACAGGCTATGCAACGTTTAATGGACATTGTTATAACCCCAAGGCTAGAAAACAAAGTTTTTGTTTATCTAGACGATATAATTGTCACCGCTTCTAGTTTTGAGGAACATGTAAACATTTTAAGAGAAGTGTTTGATAGGTTGAAAGATGCTCACCTTACAGTAAATTTCGAAAAATGTCAATTTTTTAGGAAGTCTCTAAAATATTTAGGTTATGTAATCGATACTGAAGGGGGATTACGTACAAACCCAGAAAAGGTAGAAGCGATGATCAATTATCCTCGTCCAACAAATACAACGCAAATTAAAAGATTTATTGGCATGTGTTCTTGGTACCGAAGATTTTTACCTCATTTTTCTACTTTAGTTGCTCCACTAAATGATTTGCTTAAAGGGAGACGTGGTAAAAGACAACCGATTAATTGGAACGAAAAGGCAGAGCAAGCATTTCTGGCACTTAAACAAGCACTTGTCTCTACTCCAATCTTAACTAGCCCTGATTTTAAACTGAATAATTTTGTTATACAGTGTGATGCGAGTAGTACAGGACTAGGTTGTTGTTTGACACAACTTCAGGGAGGAGAAGAGAAGGTGATTGCTTTTGCCAGTCGCTCTCTAAATAAGGCAGAAAGAAATTACAGTGTTTACGAGCAAGAGATAATGGCTTTATTATTCAGTTTGGAGAGATTTCGTCCATTCGTTGAAGGACAAAGGTTTACAGTTATTACGGATAATTTAGCGGTTAGTTGGTTGCATAAGTTGAAATCACCAACGGGCAGGTTGGCTCGCTGGATGGTTAAGTTACAGCAATATGACTTTAACTTAGTACACCGGAAGGGTAATTTAAATGTAGTTCCTGACGCTTTATCTAGAGTAGTGCATCATGACGAGCAAAATTTCTCAGTTGATTTGTTGTCAATTAATCAAGAAAGTTTAGATGAATGGTATATTAACTTACGTAGAAAAATTTTAGCAAATCCAAATTTATATCCATTATTTAGAGTGGAGAATAATTTAATTTTTAAACATGCTGCTAATAAATTACCAGTAAGAACTAATTTAACTGAATGGAAACTTTTGGTACCAATTGCACAAAGAAATGAAATTCTAAAACAATGTCACGATGAGAGTACGTCAGCTCACTTTGGGTATTTTAAAACACTAAAGAGAATTTGCGAAGACTATTATTGGCCTAAGTTGCGAAGAGATGTATTGAAGTATGTCAAGTCATGCGAGATTTGCGGTTCTCAAAAAGTTTCATTTTCACGTTACGGTTTAATGGGGAAGGAAAAGAAAGTAGAATTTCCATGGCAGGTAGTGAGCGTAGATATTTTTGGTCCGGTAACACGGAGCAAAAGGGGCTTTTCATTTCTATTGGTAGTTTTGGATTGGTTCACTAAGTATGTACTCGTACACCCCATGCGAAATGCCACTGCACAGACTATCACTAAATTTATGGAGAATGAAGTATTTTTGATTTACGGTGTGCCACAGTTCATTATGGTAGACAATGGGAAGCAGTTTGCTTCTACAGCTTTTAAAAAACTGGCCGAACGGTACAAAGTACAAAAAATTTGGTTTAATGCATTATATCACCCACAAGTTAACCCAGTAGAACGATCAAACGCTACTGTAGGTAGAGCTATACGCAGTTATATTCAGGATAATCATCAGGATTGGGATGTAGAAATTTTCAGAGTTGCTCATGCAATCAGAACGGCTACTCATGAGGTAACAGGTTTTCCTCCTACGTTTTTAAATTTTGGTCGTAAAGTTTCCATTTCAGGAGACTTTTACGGGCAAGTACAGTCAACTTCGGGAATTCAACTAGCACCTGGTGATAGGAATAAATATTGTGATGATATATCTAATCTTTCGGATACATATAAAGATGTAGTTCAGCGGTTAAATGATGCATACAAGAAAAACCAGAAAACCTACAACTTGCGTAGACGAGAAGTTGAGTATGCTGTAGGCGATAAAGTTTGGAAGAAAAATAAGGTTTTATCAGATGCTGCAAAACATTTTTCAGCCAAGTTAGCACCCAAATTTGTACTTTGCACAGTTCGCCAGAAAATTTCAAAATTGGTTTACGCATTAGATTATGCAGATGGGTCCGACGCAGGCCATTGGCACGTTTCAGATTTAAAAACTTATTTTGGATCAAACTCCGACGTTTCAGTCGGGTAAACAAATTTAATAACTCCATAAGTTTAGATGGGAGCACAAATTTTAGTTAAGATACCTGGAGGGTTCATGTCTTGCATTTGTAGTAGTTTTCTAGTAGTGTGGTATGTTTACAGTAAACGTCGGAATTATTGTTCCGGCTGGATATCTTTTATCCAAGGGTTGAAGGGTGGGCCACGTTTAGTGGGTGTAGCGTCTTCAGCGTCTGCACGCCACGCAGTTGATGTGAACCAAGCAAGTGAAACTCAGCAAGATTTGTCTCAGGGATATGGAATCCGATGTAGTAACGGTTTAGCCTTTTGTGATTATACGACATTTTGGTGAGGTTTATGCGCTTGGACAATATCAATAATTGACATAACAACGTCATTCTTCTTTGTGTTGTCCTTATTTTCATCTATACTTTCTATTTTTCACTTCAATAATTCTTTTGTGTTACTCTACTTAGGTTTATGTTTGAGGAAGGGTTAGGGCAGACTTTGAATTTTCGTTATGGAAACTTTCCACCTGTTAGTTTTCTATTATATTTATTGTATTCTATTTGCCAGTCTTGCTAAGGCATTCTCGTGGTCTGGTAAATAAATATAATTGTTTAGTTGTGGCTTAGAAGTCCAAGCGAGGCAGGGAAAATTGTTTGGAGGGAATGTTTTTTCTGGATGGTCAATTTGTCCTTTGAAAAACAGTGAGTTAGTCTTCCTTTCGTTTGTTCAGAGGTTTAGTCTTTACCAAACCTGACTCAGAAACATTATTCTTTGCTTGTATAATTTTTTTGTATTTCTGTCGTTTCTGGATAACATCCTACTTGTAATCCTCTAGTATCTTAATTTTGTTTGAGTGTTCTAACTAACTGATCTAGGCTATCAGAGCTAGTTGTAGTTTGTCCACGTAAGTTAGCCTTTTCTGTGGCGTACGGCTGTGATTCGTTACGTGCAGTAATGGGTGGCCGGCAATTTTCTTGCTGCCGGGTAATGGAGGCTAGGTTTGAAGTGGTCAGAGCCAGAAGTTGCGCTAATTGTTCATAAGTGGGTAGTCCCAAGCTCGGTTGGGGTTGGTCCGTTATGGCGGCAGAGGGGACTGGGATCGTTCCAGTCGTTTGGTTTTGGAGCACTATTTGTCTTTGGGGCGTAGCACTAGGTCTTGCCGTCTGGTACGGCGGGGTGACGTGGTAGGCGCCGGCCGACGAGGTAGGCGTGACGAAGTACTGTGCGTTGGGCGGCGTGCTTGGACTTGGGCTGGTTGCTGTTGGTGGTACCATGCAGTGAGGGGTGGCCAGCTGGCGGCGCGGTGTCAGCGAGGCGTCGCTGAAGAGTTGGGGCCAGTCGGGTGTGGCAGCAATGGTGTACTGACCGCTGGGCAGCCCTGAGCCAGAGTGGGAGGCTTCCCCATGTGTGGAAGCGAATCCAGCGAAGCGGCGATCTCCCAGCGTCGAGGAATCGTCGTTGGCCCGGGATGCTGTTGGGTCCACCATACAGCGAGGGGGCATCACCATATCATCATCACCACCCAATCTCTGTTCCATCGCCGAGTTTCCATGCCACGATGCTGCGTTGCGCTCCATGCAGTAGGGGGGCATCGCCTGAGAATCGTTGCTACTCCATTCCATATTTGTTGCCTGGGCTTCGTGCCAGGTGGCTGCGCTGCGTGCCATGCAGCGAGGGGGCACCGTCGTGATGACGTCGTGCGTGACCCCAGTGTCGTGTCCTATGTTGGTGGCGAGTCCTGCCTTGCTATGCCTAGGCGCTGAGCCCGGCGACGCACAGTAGTGGGGCGCCGTCGTCGCGACGCCATGCGTAGCACTTGTGCCTGTGGAGAAATCAGAGGACATGCTTACCTCGCCGAGCCGGGTTGCTGTGTTGCTTGCTGTGCAGTGTGGGGCCACCGTCGTGGAGACGTCGGGCGTGACCCCCGTACCCCTTGTCAGGGCGTCGTGTTGGCGGAGCACTTCGTGGTCAGATGCTGTGAGGGGCGTCGTGCAGTGAGGGGGGGCCGACGTGGAGACGTCGCTCTCGACCCCAGTGCCTACTGCCTTGCCACTCCGGGTATGCATTGCCACTTGACACTCAACACAATAAAACTCAATTAAAACACACTGTCTGGTTACAACACAAGAGGAAGGGATAACCTCATCAGCATTGGCGTTGGCGTCTGTGCTCAAATGACTTCTGTTTCGGCAGAAGACTATTAGTTGCTGAAGGCTGGAACATTACTACTTGAAGGATCGATCACTACTTGCTCGCTGAGAAAAAGTGTTTTCTTATATAGACTTTTTTGTGCTCAAATGACTTCTGCTTCGGCAGAAGACTATTTTTTGTGCTCAAATGACTTCTGTTTCGGCAGAAGACTAAAACATGAGCACAGCGCGCTAGACAAGTCATAACTTGTTCGCGACGCCGACGCCGATGACACCACCCCCCTTTTTTGTGACTTTATTGAACATTAATAAAGGCATACAGGTTATGGTTCAGTTCAAAAATTTCAATTATATAATGTAAGAGTGAGTGGATACAATATTTTCAAAACTATAAACTAAGAGTAAGTGTTAAGATATTTCAACAACTAAGATATTTTAACATATATAGACTAAGATTAAGTGTGGTAAGATATTTTAAATAAGTAACTAATAATAGGTCCACTAAGATATTTTAGGTAAAACAAGATATTTAAAATTAAAGTATTTTATGTGACAAATCATAAATGTATTCTAGTTGAACAAAGTTTTCGCCCTGTGGCGTCGAATTATTTACATTGGTATATTATCGCAAGTTTCGCTCTTCTGGACGTCGTCTCCGCGACGCCCGGGGCTGCCTGATCCTGTTGCGAATTGGGGGCTGCGAAGTCCTGCTGTGTTGCTTGCTAAGGCAACGGGATTCTGGAGCGAACCTGTGAGGCTGCAACGTCCTGCTGTGTTGCTTGCTAAGGCAACGGGAGACTGGAGCGATTTATTGAGGCTGCAACGTCCTGCTGTACTGCGGGCTAAGGCAGTGAGATACTGGAGCGCCTCGTGGGGGCTGCTAGGTCCTGCTGTGCTACGTGCTAAGGTAGCGGGATCCTGGAGCGGTGCGCCGGAGCCGGCTGAGCTCGGGCTGGCGTTCGAGTTGACGAATACTCGTGTCCGGACTGGGACAGGCATCTGGCTGGCGGATGGCTGCTGTCGGTCGTGGCCAGGCGTGGTCACGGCCTTCGCCCAGAACGGCATCGGGAACAGTATGGGCGTCGTGTCGAGCGGCTGCTCTTGTCTTGACGTAGAAGGCCCAGGGTCTGCTGGCGGCGGCGGTGCGGCTGACAGCGCCGGGGACTTCTCATTCTTGTTTGTTTGTTTCCTCTTGGCTGAGGTGGATGGGCCAGGCACGACTGGGGGCAGTCGGCGGGCTGGAATTTTTGGTTTAGCGGCGGCTGTGGTGCTATGTCCACGTAGATAGTCGCCATGTCCACGGAAGTAGGTACCAGGTCCACGGATGTAGATTTGTGCGTTGGCATCTGGCTTTGGGGCAGCGGGCACTACTGATCCTGTGATAGTAGGCGTGACTGGCTTCTGGGCAACGGGCGCTACTGGTCCTGTGACAGTAGGCGTGGTTGGCTGTTGGGCAGCGGGCACTACTGATCCTGTGATAGTAGGCGTGACTGGCTTCTGGACAACGGGCGCTACTGGTCCTGTGACAGTAGGCGTGGTTGGCTGTTGGGCAGCGGGTGCTGCTGGCTCTGGGGCAGCGGGCGCTACTGGTCCTGTGACAGTAGGAGCTGCGAGCCTTGGTAGGGCTGGATGTCCTGGATCCTCGGGATCGTCATCCTCGTCGTTGCTGTCGTCAGCGTCGGTATCAGCTTCGGTATTGTCATCTTCGGTATCGTCATCTTCGGTATCGTCATCTTCGGGATCGTCACTTTCGGGATCGTCATTTTCGGTATCATCATCTTCGGTGTCGGTGGTCTGTTGCAGAGATTGTCTGAGTAGGTCAGTCTGGCTGGACTGAACCCTGGGAGGCGGCTCGGGGCCTGGCAGGCCGAGTGGAGGTGACCTCGGGGGAGATGGCTTCGTGCTGACATCTCGGGTATGAGTTGGCGGGAATACCTTGTCGAGGAATACAGAGGCTATTAGTGGGGCAGTGGTTGGCAATACTGACCTTGTATCCTTCCGGGGAGGTCCAGCGTCCTGCTGGTCCGGGAAGGCGTCCATACTCGCTACTTCCTTGGGTTCCTGTTCACCTGGCTGAGGCTGAGGAATGAGCGTGGTTGACTGGGCTGAGCTGAGGGAGGTAGCATCTTGCGTCACGGTGTTGACTGGTGACCGCCTGTCCAGGCGGCCCGGGCAAAGGAAAGCAAAGGCGGCTGCTCTGTTGCTTTGTTGCCGTGGTGTCAACGGGCGTGGTTGATACGTGTCCTGTTCCTGCTTGGCTGTAGCTTCGTCAATCTCATTCTTCTTGGTCGGTGGTGGAGACACCAAGGTTGTGGCTTGTTGCTGGGTTTGTAGTTGCAGCACTGCGTCCTCTGTCTTGGTCGGTAATTCTAGGCTGTTGATTTCCAGCGGTGGGGCCGGGCGCCCTAGTTCTGCCCGACCCATTGGGAGTTTCCCGATGGCGGTGCGTTGCGGGGTTCTTGCCGTGTGGTTGTCTGACTTCGTTGCTGCTGTGGTGCCGTGGATGTCTGTCCTGGGCCTGGGTTATTGGTTGGACCTGCTTGTTGGCTAGGGTTGTTTGAGTTGGTGCCATGCCCTCGGAAGTTATTACCCCCTGTCTGGACGTTTTGTTGGCGGAAGTTAGGGTTTCCCTGCTGATTGGAGTCGTGTCCACGGAAATTGGGGTTGGCTCGCTGGTTGGAGTCATGTCCGCGGAAATTGGAGTTGCCTTGCTGGGGCTCTGACTGAGTTTGATTGGTGGGGCAGTCTCGGTGATAGTGGAATCCCGGGCACTTGCGGCACTTTGGTAGACTATTGGTATTATTACTGGCAGGCGGGATGGTGGCTGGCCTCGGCAGCGGTCGGAGTTGCCTCTGAAATTCCCTGTAGTCACCCTCGGCGTTTTCAGCCACTCGGCTCAAGCTTTCCATCGTGGCCACTGGGACATTTCTAGTTGCGAATCTTAGTTCCGGTCGCAGGAGCTCGCGCACCTCCATAACCATCTCTTCTTCCGGCGTATACCGTTCTACTCTCAGCCAGAGTCCAATTTTGCGTTGTATAAAAACGGCGGCGGGTTCGTCGTCTTTCTGTCTCTCCCCGTGTAACCTGGAGCGTAGCTTCCCCAGGGTGGCAGTGTCGTTGAACTGCCGCAAGAGCTTTTCCTTTAAGAACTCGTATGTGATGTTGTGGGACTTCCACATCTCCAGGGTGCGTCTGGCTTGACCCTCGAGCTGTTCTATAGCTACTCTCACTTTATCCCTGCCGTGGATGTCTTCATGGAGCATCGCCTCCTCGAGCTCATCCAGGAAGTTGACTGGATCCTCCCATTCCAGGCCTGAGTAAGTGGGCAGCGCTCTCGTTCTTCTTGTGGGCATCCTGTGATGACCTTGTATGGCGTGTATTGCGGCTTGAACGCTTCCCTCCATTAGTCTTGTCATGCTCTCTGCTAGGTTTTGTGTTGGGCGCCACTGGGGGTCCATTTCCCCAGAATCTGTATAGTCGGGTCGTCGTGGATCCTCTTCCCTCCGGAAAGATCTGGCCTCACGTTGTTGGTCGCCATGTCCACGTAAGTTAGCCTTTTCTGTGGCGTACGGCTGTGATTCGTTACGTGCAGTAATGGGTGGCCGGCAATTTTCTTGCTGCCGGGTAATGGAGGCTAGGTTTGAAGTGGTCAGAGCCAGAAGTTGCGCTAATTGTTCATAAGTGGGTAGTCCCAAGCTCGGTTGGGGTTGGTCCGTTATGGCGGCAGAGGGGACTGGGATCGTTCCAGTCGTTTGGTTTTGGAGCACTATTTGTCTTTGGGGCGTAGCACTAGGTCTTGCCGTCTGGTACGGCGGGGTGACGTGGTAGGCGCCGGCCGACGAGGTAGGCGTGACGAAGTACTGTGCGTTGGGCGGCGTGCTTGGACTTGGGCTGGTTGCTGTTGGTGGTACCATGCAGTGAGGGGTGGCCAGCTGGCGGCGCGGTGTCAGCGAGGCGTCGCTGAAGAGTTGGGGCCAGTCGGGTGTGGCAGCAATGGTGTACTGACCGCTGGGCAGCCCTGAGCCAGAGTGGGAGGCTTCCCCATGTGTGGAAGCGAATCCAGCGAAGCGGCGATCTCCCAGCGTCGAGGAATCGTCGTTGGCCCGGGATGCTGTTGGGTCCACCATACAGCGAGGGGGCATCACCATATCATCATCACCACCCAATCTCTGTTCCATCGCCGAGTTTCCATGCCACGATGCTGCGTTGCGCTCCATGCAGTAGGGGGGCATCGCCTGAGAATCGTTGCTACTCCATTCCATATTTGTTGCCTGGGCTTCGTGCCAGGTGGCTGCGCTGCGTGCCATGCAGCGAGGGGGCACCGTCGTGATGACGTCGTGCGTGACCCCAGTGTCGTGTCCTATGTTGGTGGCGAGTCCTGCCTTGCTATGCCTAGGCGCTGAGCCCGGCGACGCACAGTAGTGGGGCGCCGTCGTCGCGACGCCATGCGTAGCACTTGTGCCTGTGGAGAAATCAGAGGACATGCTTACCTCGCCGAGCCGGGTTGCTGTGTTGCTTGCTGTGCAGTGTGGGGCCACCGTCGTGGAGACGTCGGGCGTGACCCCCGTACCCCTTGTCAGGGCGTCGTGTTGGCGGAGCACTTCGTGGTCAGATGCTGTGAGGGGCGTCGTGCAGTGAGGGGGGGCCGACGTGGAGACGTCGCTCTCGACCCCAGTGCCTACTGCCTTGCCACTCCGGGTATGCATTGCCACTTGACACTCAACACAATAAAACTCAATTAAAACACACTGTCTGGTTACAACACAAGAGGAAGGGATAACCTCATCAGCATTGGCGTTGGCGTCTGTGCTCAAATGACTTCTGTTTCGGCAGAAGACTATTAGTTGCTGAAGGCTGGAACATTACTACTTGAAGGATCGATCACTACTTGCTCGCTGAGAAAAAGTGTTTTCTTATATAGACTTTTTTGTGCTCAAATGACTTCTGCTTCGGCAGAAGACTATTTTTTGTGCTCAAATGACTTCTGTTTCGGCAGAAGACTAAAACATGAGCACAGCGCGCTAGACAAGTCATAACTTGTTCGCGACGCCGACGCCGATGACAAGTTCTTTTTGAAAACTTTAGTTACCGTTTAGTAGTCACAGTATAGAATATCGTTCGTACTTGTGTTATTGTATAATTAGTTACTTTTCGTATTGTCTTTTTTTAATGGTTACTGTATGTAAGTAAACATTTTATCATTATCCTAGTTCGTAGGATATTTAACGGCCATTAAAGGAACTTGTTCCGGGATGGGGATGGACTAGTTCCGGTCGGCTGTCTTGAATGACAGGTGGTCAAGGAGGGTCGAGCGTAAACATAGGTAAGGGAGCTTGTCAGTCAGGAGTGACCTAGGTCGTCTGAACGTTCTTCGAGAGACATATCTTCCTCCCCGCTTCACCTCAGCCCTTGGCCTATCGCTCGATCGAAACACTGTTCATCGCACCTGAAGCAAGAGCTTTCCAGAACAATGGTCCTTTTTGTTGTTTAGTCGTCACGTACTTCTAGTTCAGCCCCTTGGAGCTATATCCAAAGAATTTTTAGTTGACACGTACGTCTAATTTCAGCCCTTGGAGCTATATCCAAGCAATTTTTTGATTTATTAACAGTCTGGATACTTATTCCCACTGTTAAGGATAGGCAGTTGGTTATCCTTCTGTATCATGGTTTAGGTGTGCTTATGCCTAATACCAATTTTAGTACTGGCAACCACTACAGCGCTGCTCAGGCATTCCACCACAGTGTCTGTGGAGACTGATTCTTCGGGGTCCTCTCCTAAAATATTTCATCTTTTCTTTTCTATCACTCTTTTATTTCTATTTTACACTGGAGGAAGCATTATCCTTTCTGAGTGGAGCTTTCCAGGAGTTTCCGAGTGCTGTCCAGTGATAAAATGATTTTCATGTGGGTTCTTGTATGAACAGTTAGTTTAGTTTCTCTTACTTCTTCCGTAGGTTAAGTTAGGTTAAGTATGTTTAGTTTATATGCTATTTGGGTTGGATTAGTACTCCGATGACTTACCGATTTTGACTTTCCCGATAGTGTTCTTACCGATTTTGTCCCTAATTATTAGGCGTGTAGTACGCGAAGCTACTATTGAGTATTAAATCTTTCCTTTTAGTAGTGTATAGTAGTAAATACTGATATTTACATATAGAATAATTATTAAAAAGTTAGAGAGTGGGTACCAGAATTACCTTCTTTTTGCTTAATTTAGTTTGTAATTTAGTTTAACAATAGGTTTTAGTAATATCTGTTTAACTTTGGAAATTGAAGTCTCAATTTATAAATAAAAAAAATACATGTAACTATGTACACATATTTTTTTTTGACAGGGTGGTAGACAGTGTGACATTCAAAATTACCTGAATGCCACTTGTTAATTTTTATTCTAATAGCAATGAATTTTTGTAGTCTTAAACCACAGTTCTGTAAACTTATTATTTAATTTTTCAGTCCAATCCCAAAGCCCTAGTCTTACTGAATCTGGAATCTGGAAGAATTGTGTTCGTCAATCCAACTTTAAATTATAAATTAGCATACAAGCGCCATCTGTTACTTCTCTTGATAAACACCTACAAGTCATCTGGTACAACAAATAGTTAAAAGAAGAAATCTGTATAAGTGAATAAATCCCAAAAATCAATAAACAAAATTATAAATCGATAATTCTGATTAAATTGGAACTCATGAATGCATAAGAATGATGCAGTACAGTAATTGTGTAGATTTGTATTATATTTAAAGAATGATTTATGTTCCCACTACCAGCGACATCTCGCGTATAGAAGTGTAACTAGTTGGTTAGAAATCAAACACGGTATCCGAACAGTTCGTGATAGCCATTTTCCTTTTGACTTCGAGCGATACAGACGCGCTGTCCGATTAGCACCTCATCTAGTGTGGAATGAGGTGTTTAAGCTGACCCTTCAGTTTCGATGTTAAGTTGACCCTTCAGATTTGAAGTTAATCCTTAAATTGGGAATTTTACCATACATTTGGCTTAACGGTGTGCCAGGAAAATTGGGTAGCTGCTATAATCCAGGAGAACCAGACTATTTGCCAAGGAGTTTTGAATCCAAGGTTGGAGTGGCCTGGTATGAAATAGTCCTCGCTGGATGAGAGCACCAAGTTGTTTGGTTTGGTAACAGTTCCGGCGTCTAAATTCTTGGGATCTCTACGGAGTCAATAATCGAGTGGTGGCAACACGAGGATTCAGTAAGACGAGGACCAGGGTTGGTTACTGCAGAACCCAGCCGGTGGTAAATGTATCAACTGAATTTGCTTTTCAACATTTCTTTTCAACGTTCAACTTTCAACGACATTATTCAACCTTCGACAACTTTTATACATTTCTAAATTGTTTTATGTTATATATTGCCTTCAGCTAATTATTAATTTTCTTCAATTTAATTATTTAATCACCGTTTAGCAATAATTTGTCATATTTTGTAAATTTTTTGGTCTTCAACCTAGTTAAACTTATTAATTAAATATATAACTTTCTGTAAGGAAGTAGCTACATCCAACCATAAGGTGTAACATTTCAAGTAATCTAAATTAAACCATTTCAAGTTTTATAGTAGAGTCAATAAACCAGATATTTTTAACTTAGTGTTGATAATTTCATGAGTATCTATAACATCAATTATCTCTGAGTAGTCACAGTCGTACAATTAGACAAGTACGTTATAGATGCTTTTTTAATATGACTACTGGCGCCTAACAAAAAAAATAAAAGTTTTTCTTGAATAATTTCCGAACCACGACCCAGTCTCCACTATCTAAACGAGAACCGGGCAACCTCAACTTCCTAACCTGCTGGGGGCAGAAGTTGGTGGTACAGTGCCCCAACCCCACTACCCTCCAACCCTACCAAACCCACCCTAGAAAACAAAGAAATCAACCAAGATAAGCTTATGGACTCCCTTGCAGAATATTTTGTAGCATTTTTAAACAAGATTAACTCTATTGAGGATTTAAAAAAAATTAGTAACGAACTCGTTAAAAGAGACATTAAAATGGCATTGGAGGATGCCCAAAAAATAGCCTAACATTCAACCGAACAAATAGAAATATAAACATATTGCAATGGAATGCGCGTTCCGCCATTTCTAATAAAAATAGTTTAGTACATTTCCTAACCATAAATAAAATAGATGTTGCCCTATTATGTGAAACGTGGTTTAGACCCAGTGTTAAAATCTATTTTAGGGGGTATAACCTCATTCGGAAAGACAGAGCTGACGGTAAGGCTGGCGTAGCCATTTTAATTAATAAAAATCTACCATTTAACGAAATAAACTTTCTGAGCAATTTTAATGATGACATATTAGCATGCGGTGCAAATATTCATCTAGATGAATTAGTCGTGTCCTTTCTATCTATTTACAGACCTCCCAATATTAACACAGCAAATAGTGACTGGTCTAATTTATTTAAACATGCTAACCATCCAACGATAATTGGCGGAGACTTTAACGCCCACAATTGTTTATGGGGATCATCAAGAAATGATCAGGTTGGAAATCAAATAATCAACTCAATAGATGAACTCGACTTGGTAGTTTTAAATAACGGTGAAAGCACTCGAATACAATACCCTGGTACCCAAAAATCGGTGGTTGATATTTCTTTAGTCTCCCCTAATATTGCTAATAAAATAAACTGGAAAATCAATAGTGACACGCTTGGGTCAGACCACTTCCCTATACATATGGAACTCGACTTAAAACTCAAATCCAAAGAAACTATTAATCCTAAAAGTAAGTGGAATATCAAAAAAGCCAACTGGCCGCTATATACCCAAATTTTAGAAAATGAATGTAAGGTTATTCCACCAAACATAGGCTGCAACGAAAAATGGAAATTTCTTCATAACTCCATAAACCTAGCTGCAGAACAATCAATTCCCAACTATAAACCTTTTAAAACAAAAAACAGACCCCCACCCCCATGGTGGGATACAGAATGCGACGACGCCATCAGGGAAAGAAAATTGGCCCTTAGCATATATAAGCGTACCTCATCCCTAGAAAATTACTTGTTATATCAAAAGAAATGTGCGCAAACAAAAAAATTCTTGAAACAAAAAGCCAAACAAAGCTGGATAAATTGGTGTTCCAATTTAAACAAAAATGTTTCCCAATCAGAACTATGGCAACAAGCAAAAAAAATGCAAAGAATTTCAGGCAACAGCAGGTTACCCTCTGACACGCTGTGGTTAGAAGACTTTTTTAAAAAGGTCACCCCTTCATCCGTGGAGAACTGCCCATCTACCCCACCCCCTAATAAAAATTCAAACCATTTCCTGTGTCAACCGTTCTTATTAAGTGAATTAAACGCCGCTATAAAACAAAGCTCAGGTACTGCTCCTGGCTTCGATGATATTAAATATCCTATGGTTTATCATCTTCCAGATAATGCTAAGCTGTTATTGTTACAAATTTTTAACGATATTTTACTATCGGGAGCTGTTATCGAAAATTTCAAAACATATATCATTGTACCTATTCTTAAACCCGGTAGGGACCCTAACATGGCAGACTCTTACCGGCCTATTTCGCTTTCATCCTGTGTCCTTAAAACTTTGGAAAGAATGATAAAAGTTCGACTCGAATGGTGGCTGCAAACCGAAAAATTACTTCCACAGAATCAATTCGGTTTTAAAAGGGGTTTTGGGACCGCAGATGCTGTGTCTTCCCTAGTAGTGGATATACAAAATAATTTCTCACAAAATTACTATCTATCGGCCTTATTTTTGGACGTCAAAAGTGCATACGACACTGTTAATATAGAAATATTAAAGGCAAAAATGGTTGAAAAATTCCTTATACCGTATCATATTGTATCTGCAATTATTAATATGTTTTCCAATAGGAATATTTACATCAGAGACAATGAAAATAAAATAATTGGCCCTCGCAAGAATAATTTGGGATTACCACAAGGCTCGGTACTCAGCCCTTTGCTTTTTAACTTGTACTCAGCAGACATACACACTATTGACAATATAACCTATAATATTGTGCAATACGCGGATGACTTTTGTGTTTACGTTGTGAAAAAAAAGTACGATGAATCTTTGGAACAGCTAGACCGTGTAACACAAAAACTATTCGAATGGTTATATATAAATGGCTTTGATCTATCTGAAAATAAATCGTGTGTATGCGTCTTCACTAGACATAACACGCCTCTCATAGAGACAGTGCAACTTGGGAAATTTACTTTCCCAGTTCAACGTCAAATAAAATATCTCGGAGTTATACTGGATAAAAAACTCACATGGAAAGCCTTTATAGAGGAAATCGTAAATAAATGTAACAAGGGGTTGAATCGAGGGGGAAACCGCTGAAGGGAAATAGTGTACACATCGGAGGAATTAGGAAGGAATTGAAGGTATTTCGGAAGGAATTATTAGGTAATAAGGGAATTACAGGGGAATTTGGAGGAAATAAATATTATTGCGATGTATTAGAGGGTAATTAAGAGGAAATAAAAGATAATAGGAGGGAATTAGAGGTACTAACTGAGATTTGCGCATGCTTTCATCTATATGAGAATTTAAATGAAATTGTGTTGTGTTAAAAACGTTATATTACGTTAGTCAAAAACAAGTGCGTTGTGTTAACCTGTGCTTAGGTAAGTAATAAAAATAAATCATTTAGATTAGAATTGTTAGTCCACTGCCGACAACTATCAAAATATGTAGGTAGTTACTTACCAAGAATAATAAGACTAAGAAGGATAGTTTATTACCATATGCGACCCTCCTATGTTGGCTTTTCGATCGGCGCGTATAAGGTAGGTATTGTATTTTACGGTATTTTGTCGTGTATACTGTAAGAGTTATTTGCTTTAATTTGATGTATAGATGCATACTTGGGTGTGTAAAAATATTGAAATGGAGTGTTTATCTTGAAGAATTACGTACCAATTCTTATAGAAAGGATGTCAGTATTGTAAAAACATTAGCGCTAAAAATAGCAAGTAAAGAAAAAATACTTAATTTAATTAAACTACCGATGAGACTGTCGACTCCTGTAAATTAAGGATTATAGTAAGAATGACCTATAGAAATCTGCAAATAAAACAAAAGGCATCAAGTTTAAAAAGAAAAGGCTCTGGTGATGGTAGTAAAGATGAAAACCTCAGAATGTTTAATAAATAAAAAATATTGTTAATTAATAAATCATTGAAAAATATATTTGATTTTATTTAGTTACAACTTTTTATAATACATAATTTACATATTTTTAATATTAATAGCTATTATGCATGAAGGGCGCTATTTTTGCCCATGACGTGAAGATTATCATGGTACAGGCTCAGTGTTTGACCTCAGTTATGCACAAGGCTGTTTGCACTAATAAAAGCTTTCACTTTCTCACGAGCTTTCTCATCACGGGTCTCATCTATAGACAGGATAAAGTATTGGCGTCGTGAAAAAATACGAATTTCAGAGTATGAAATGGACTTCTTAAAGCTTGAAGATAGCAAACATATCCGAATCAGCATGCCATCTGTGAGAAACATTCACAGAAATATCAACAAGTAATAATCGAAGGAGTTCTAAATATTTCGTTAACGGAAATTAAAACCACAATTGAAGATGCAATGAAAGATGCATTTGAAGAAGTTCAGAAACTGGGAATGACTTTTGAAGAATTTCAGTGCCCCCTCGAGTGCCCCTCACTGGACATTCACAGTTTAGCTAACAACACTACTTGCGATGATATTATATGAGACGAGAGATGAGATGAGTTGGAAGATGATGATGAGATTGATGCATCGCTGATTGATGGCAAAAGAACAAAAACCTTTGCAGTGGATAATTTGAATGGAGAATCGGATGAACTAATGGAGGCAATACCTAAATACACTTTCGAAAAAGGCTCCCAATTGAAAGATTTTTCGCATAAGGTAAAAGAAGTCATAGAAATAAGCCCTTATGTTAAAATCGTCTTCGGGAACAACGAATCTCGAGTGGTAAAAAAGTCGTCATACTGCTTTTAGATCAAAGTGAAGGCAAAGTAAGCACTGACAGATGAACAAAATTTTTTGTATCGAATAAAAACAAGAATAAAAAGAAGAGGACATGCAGTAAACTCAAGCCAGACAAAGAAAAGAAAAATTAAATTTGATAGCCTCGTTGAAGGCAGTTCAGAATCTGAGTTGCCAAAAGAACTGTTCACGATTCAAGCGATGATTACCACTGTGAACCATCAGATTCTGAAAAAGAGAGCCTAGAAAAAGATTCTAAAATATATGACATAGTTTGAAAATTATTATGTCGTGTTTTATGAAAGATGGTATATTGGAAGAGTAATCGAGATAAAAAGTAAAGGATATTACAAAATCAAATTCCTGAAACAGGAAATAGACAAATTTCTTTGGCCAAAAACTGAAGACTCTGAAGTGGTGGAGGAAAAATGTATCTTTTACGGATGTCTAAATTTAATGGGCACTGATAAATTTCAATTAAAAAGAGCAGACAAAATTAATATAGAGAAACAGTATAAATTACAGAAACAAAGTTTGCAGTAACTTTCATTAATATGTCTTGTAAGAATTTAAATGATTATTTTGAAGTAAAGTTTTTATTTACGTTATTTGTTACTTTATAAACATTTTTTAATTCCTTATTTGTTTCTCTACTATAATTGCATACTTATTGAATAGCACAATAATTTTCGTTCTAAATCTTACAACACATTTTAACACCTGTTTTAACACACAAAAAAATAGATGAAGCAAAACTTTTAATTTCATTTTATTCATGTAATAGATAGGTATAACACATAAGGCAAAGTTAGTATGTAGATAATTAGGTAGTAAAAAACCGGCGTAATTGTACTAAAAATATTGAGGTATTAGGAGGAAATAAAGGTATTTGAGGAATTAGGGGAATTACAAGGAATTAAAGGGGAAATAAAGGGTATTTTTCTGGAATAGGTATTAGGTGTACAAAATTTCGTCAGCGGTTGCCCCCTCGGGTTGAATTTTCTAAAGATGACTACGAAAACTTGGTGGGGCGCCGACATTAAAACGTCTCTTCTTTTCTACAAAGCCTACATAAGATCCATAATTGATTATGGGTCTACACTTTATGCTTCCGCAAGTCAATCGTTGCTTAAGCGTATTGACATCGTGCAGAATAATTCTCTAAGAATATGCCTTGGAGCTATGAGGTCGACTCCGATCGATGCCTTACATGTAGAAGCCTTAGAACCTCCTCTAAGCCTAAGAAGAGAACTACTAAGTGAAAAACTAATCTTAAAGATATACTTAAACAACCCTCCGCTTTTCCAAAATATATCAGATCTTAATCTCTCCGACCTGACGAATAAATATTGGTCGAAAAAAAATTCACCCCCTCTGGTTTCTGCATTTCGTGAATGCGCACACCTACTACCAAATATAGTAAACGGTCTAGATCTCTTAGACAAATACGACTACTTTAGTGGTTTTTCTAGTGTAACTGTGATTACCCCCCAATACAGCGAAAATGCGAATATTAGCCGAAACTTATTAAGGACAGTTTTGGAAAAATTTACAAATTCTGAGTTAATTTACACAGATGGCTCTAAATGCCACAGGGGTACAGGGTGTGCCTATTATATACCATCAAAAAATATCCAATGCAAAATAAAACTTATCACTGAGTGCTCCATATTTACAGCAGAGGCCACAGCCATCTGTGAGGCTCTTATATACACACTTGACACTAATACCCCGAGAACAGTAATTTTATCCGACTCTCTATCCGTCCTTATGGCCATAAAAATACTAATTCCTTTAATATAAAAACAAATCATCTTATTATCAGCATTAAAAAGCTGATACAAGATATTCATGACTCCGGAAAAGAAATTTGTTTTATATGGATAAAGGCACATATAGGTATGGAAGATAATGAACACGTCGATACCCTAGCAAAAAATAGTATAGATACCGGAACCAGCTCTAATTACAAATTGCCCCTAACAGACGTAATTAACATGCGCAAAAGCAACCTGAGGAACAAATGGGAATATATGTGGCAAGAATCTACTTTCACAAATCCAACTAGATACTCATTAATTCACTCGAATTTGCCCCATGATCTTTGGCACGAAAACTATAAATGCTCAAGAAAGTACACCACTACTATCATACGCTTAAAGTTTGGGCACGCCTGTTTCCCTGCGCACTTATTTAAAATTGGTATTTACCGCACAGATACCTGTGAATACTGTGATGTGACTGGGGACTTGGACCATATATTTTTCAAATGTAAACAGCATGCAATACACACTAATAGGTTATACACTGATATTCAGAGAGTTTGTAATATTGCAACACCTTATAATATGCTTCACCTCTTAACGTTAAACCAAAAAAAAAATTTCGATATGCTAATTAATTTCGTGAATGAGACTAAAATTAAGCTGTAGATTAGTTTTGTTTCTCCATTGTTCTTTACCTCTTGTTTATTTATACCTCCTATCCGTGGTCTAGTCTAGTGTGTCATGTAAAATGTCCTGAAAGACCCCTGGACGAGAAGAGTGTGTCCCCCTGTTTTTCCTTTCTTCCTTTGTCGTCGGTAGGATGATGGTTTCTTGCTGTTTAGGTTAGAGATAGGTTTGGGAAAAATAAGATAATCGTATTCTTCAATATGTTGTGGCTGGCTGTATGGCTAATGGCCTTGATGCCAAAAAAAAAATAAAAAATTGTAAGTTGAAAGTTAAAATGGTTAGAATTATTGCTTACTTAGCTACTGCACTATAATATAATAATTCTAACGTGAGATACTCTTCGTTGTCAGAAGTGGTTTCAAGTGCTCCAAATTCCTAAACTTGGCATGCAAACTCTCAGTTCAAAATGAAACAAAACTTTCAGAACTATAAACTCTTAATAAATAATGCCAATCGCCTTCTAATAACCTGTTTTCAAAAAACACAACAATAAATGCACAATGGAAATAAACAATGATCTTAAAATTAAATAAATAGACAAAATTCCACTTTTATTAATATTTTTGCTTGTGAAAAATTTCAAATAATTCTTTTTCGGATTAAAAATTCAAATTGAATTACCTAGGGTTTTTAGTATTTCGTTTTTATACGTTACCTTGCAAGTTCTATCGATCGGTTTACTTTCTGACAAGTCCGCAATCTACAAATTCAAAATGCGTTGACATCTAAGAATCGTCTCCAAAGTGCTGTTATGAACTGCCTTAGACCTTTTTAAAGTTTTCGAAGTTTGCAATTTATGGGCATACTAAATTATTATTATGCCTCAGTAAGTATCTTACCAGACTATTCACTATTAAATTCACTGGCCGAAACAACGTTGACTTCTTGATGTCAATTTTTAGCAACTAACAAAGTTTAATTCCAATAGTTGACAATAGAAAATGTTTTATCTCTTGACTTGTTTATTTCAGGATATAAACAATGTTTACTTGCAGCAAATTTCTCCACTTGTATATTAATAAATCATTTATAATCATCAAAGCAGCTATATATTTGAGTATTTATCTCTAATTAAACAATTCATGTTTTATAACCTTCAATTTTGGCAGGTGAGTATGACGGTCTTTAAAATATTTAAATGTTACAATTGTGAGGTAACTTTCTCCTCTAGAAAAATACATCCTTCTCTGACGAGTGGCCAATACATACCAAAAATTAAAATTAGCATTTTCATAGGCCTAAATCAACCAAAACTGACAACCTCAACTCCTAATGAGGATACTTATTTGATTCTTGTCAAATAAATATAAAATATTATTTTAAGCTATAAAATTTGTATTACTTGCTGAATGCAAAACTAATTTCAGATTAGAATTCTAGAGGCTTTTCTGCTTCTCTTGGTATGCCGTGCTCTGGGTTTAGATAAAAATTTAAGAATTTTCTATTTTCACATATTTAAAAATTATAACTTAAAATTATTTCATTGTTTACAAAATGTTATGTGGGGTGATCAGCAAACCTTATTTAACATTTCTAAGCTAATAACACCTAGTCTTATACATTTGTTAATAAAACAACGACTATATCATCTTTTCCATTTTAGAGGTACTGCAGAATGACATTAGTTAACCTTCTTTGGCGTACACCCTATTTAAATTAATGATAATTCAAGATGCAAGTTATGAAAACTATTGGGAAGAGTCCCCTTGAAAAGCATACCTAAGTTTAATTAATAATAAGTTACTCTCTGCTGAGATATTGTCCAGAATAAATGAGGTTATTCACTTTTAAATTCTAATTATGGAGCTGTAGCCCCTCTTAGTCCATGTAATCTAGAACTTTCATGTTATTTAGTAAATTACAGCAAGTGCCTATAATATTTAATCAATTAGTGTTCACACGATGTGTTCTTTTCTTAAATTTTAGATAATATGCTGTTTTGCTACACATTTTGATGCAAGATCAAGTCCTTATCCACTCTACACTTATGCAGTTCATATGGAATAACATACAGCTGTATTGTAAACGTATTTATAAAGTCTATTGTACACATCTAGTTGTACTATTACACAGTTATGTTTTATTAAATATTAATTATAATAATTTGTTAGTTTTATTTCATTTGGCACTTGTGTTCATCTCCTTGTCTTTGATTGATGCTATATTATTATATTAGGTTTATAATGAGGTTTTGCATCTATCGTAAAATTTGTTTAAGTAGTGTTTTTATTATATGTGGATTTACAATGATATTTTTCTTCGTGAAGTCAAACTTTATCCATTCGAGTATTCTATATTGATTGATCCATCTGAGTTAAGGACTAACTGACTTCCATAATTAGTATATGCATCACCAAAAAATATCTCTAACTGCTTTTCAACTACCTCTGGAAATTCCAGTAAAATCATTGCTGGACAATTGTGCAAAATTAACTTCCTTCCACAACCACCCGTTTAAAACACACACAAAAATGAACATTTTACGGATAAGCATAAAAGATAATAGACATACTTACATTGTTTAACTATGAGCATAACTACAAAGATACCACTAATATCAAGACACATTACTTCACATGTTCAAATTTAACCAGAACAGCGAGCAGCTGCTTTCACGTTATTGTAGCTATAATGTAGTATTCATCCAATGTCAAATTCAAATTGCGAATTTGAAAGCCAACACATATACTCAATAATATATCTGACTGCCGAACTATCAATGAAGACAGTGATCCAAATTGACTAAATATGAAATTTGTAAGCTAACATTTCTTTAAATAAGTCTACATATGTGTCCGGTGTTACACCGGGAATTAAATCGATCGATATAGGGAAAAGTATGTGCCAAAAAAATTTGAATATTTTGGGACTTACTAAGTCAGTGTGGCCAATCCAACCAAAATAATTACAAGCACAATTACCACCTTGCTTATTTAAAATGGAACACCCTATATATTTTCGACTTTTCGAAATGAACATAAAACTTCGAGTCGAGAGATGTCGCATACCCTGCACCTAAACCCAGCAGTTTCGGAGGTATTTGATATTTTATTACAATATTTACAGGTGCAAAGGTTTGCAAGAACCGTTATAACTGTCTTGGTGTAGGAGATCCTTATTTTTTCTTTGGTACGTAGAAAGATGATGAGCTACTCTCTACAATAATAGTAAATTCCATAAAAGTATACTAAGTGTTCTATTTTCACGTTATATTTTGTCAGATTCAAACATCAAAAACTGTTTTATTTTAAATGGAACAATCTATATTTTCTTACATTAAATTGTGTAAAATTAAATTTGCTTTTTTCTCATATAGGCATTGTAGGGATTAAAGTTACAACTTTTAGAAACATTGTCAATTTTCGTAAAAGTTCAAAAAATTTTAGTAAAAATTACCATCAACTTACTATTATTGGAAACAATCATTAATGTCAGTCATTCTCTTATGTCAGCACGTTTAAATAACACTCATTCTAATAATACTCATGAAGACTTTTTAGATTTGTTCATTATTTATGGAAAATGTGATAAAGTAATATCAAGAACATGTAACACATTTGCTACTCGATATCCACAAGAACAGATACCATCCATCATACACTGTAAAACGCATGTTGAATAATTACCTCTGTCAAGCTAGGAACTCCTCGGGGTGTAATTTAAACGTCCTGGCATTTTTTACATAAGTGAATGTTGTAGTCTATAAGGCTAGCTTTAATTTTGGCTTTAGTCGTCTTCTCCATTACGTAAGGGGATCTGTTGTGATTGCTTTATAAGCAGTGTCTTCCAATAGTGCCTCTATTTTGCTGTGGTAGTCTTCGCTATTCATCACTACCGTAGCATTGCCTTTGTCTACTGGTAAGATTATAACGACCCTGTTTTGTCTTGACACTTTCAGTGCCTTTAATTCTTCCTGCGGTATATTTCTCTTTGGTGCCTTTGCTGTTCTTGGTATACGCGATGCGTCTTGGCGCATAGTTTAAGCTTTCTTGTTATCCATGTGGGAAATTACTGATTCTACTCCACAAATTTCCTCTTTCGTTTCTCTGTACAGAAGGTGACGTGATTATCTGCTGGAAACTCCGCAAGTTGATCTATAGCAATTCATAATGTAGGATGAATGATGTTGCTTAACTGTAGGTCTAGATTTAGTAACTGTTTCTCTTACTTTTTATTGGGTATTTTGCCACTAAAAAATATTTAAAAATTTTAATGAAAAATCCTCTGCGCCAAACGGATCAGACAGAGGTTGGTTCTTGAGTACTTGACTGTTTCAAAAAGTCTCACACCTAAAAATATATAAACTAGAACAATGTTATGAACTAAAAAGGAAAATCAAAGCTATAGGTAGTTAACGTTTCGGATGAGAATCTACTTCCGTTCTCAAAACTTTTTTGGCCGTCAACCATGACAGTTCTGAAAAGAACAATAAACTCTCGTGTCAGTCGTCTCGGGAAGCCTTGCACTGACGAGCGCCACCAGCGCGAAACTGCAGTCTGAAAGTGGCCCGAGATGACTGGTGCGAGAGTTGCCTCTAATTAGGTATAAATCTTTCGGCTGGTATTTGTTTCAATCAAAACCAAGCGTTTTGTGATAAAATGTGATTTTTATCCTTAATGCGGCCAGACTAGCAATTCGTTGCAGTTTGGTTTACTATCCTTATGAAAATAAGGATTCATAGAGGTGATAGACAGAAATATTTTCTTTTAATATATATATATATATATATATTGCTGTGTATCCACACTGTGGAACACTGCCCAAGTATCGTGTTTGAAATCATAAATAAAATTCACAAATTTGTATGTATTTTAGAAAATAACCATAACAGTTTTACTTTAACGGATCATACAGAAGCAGGAGTATCTGTGGTTTATTTAATTGATTCAAGTTCACTTATTCTCAGCGAGTAAGATGCAGAGAATGAAACTTGATATTGAATTAGAGCAAAATATTTAAATAAACATAAAATGCAGTTATTTTAGTTTAACAAGGTTATTCTAAATAGTATATAATAAAACATGAACTTATAGAGAATCACAATCTCATTTAAAATGATTTAGAATGAAATTGGAAAACAAAAAAGTAAATTTTATAAAATCTGACATGCATGTCAAAACTTAGGGCTGAAAATCATAAATTGTGTAGAAACACTGTAAATCTACACAAAATGAATATTGAAAGAAAGGCTATTAACAGTAGTTGCAGTGCAGCGTAATTAATTTAGAAATAGTAAGTCCATAGAATACAAAACACTGAATGACATTTTTTCAGATATTTTTAAATATCATTGCAGAAAGGTGTTTTGTAAATGATATTTCACATCATGCAGAAAGAAAGGACTAATAATATGATGTTAAATGTTTGTTGGCGTATCAATTTCTTGTTTTAGTTTATAATATTAGTATTATGTCGGTATAAAAAACTGCAGTACGCTTTTAACTACTAGCATTTTGTGTTTATCATTGCTATTCATCTAAATGTATGAATTAGTATTTATTTGAGATTGGAATTGTTAATTGTAGTTATAAGTAGATTTTAAGAAAGTGTATGTAATATGTCAATATATTTCGAGTAATTACAATTATTCACTTAATCCTGAAAAGTAGAATAAGAAACTTATCAGGAAAATTAAAGAATTAAAAACAGTATTCAATTAAGGTAAAGAACAAACAAAACTGAATAGTTTAAATTTTAAATTAAAATTAAATTTTAAAATATTAGATCAAAATAGAAAAAAACAATTGAAATATTGGAAATTAACCCATTGAAACGACTGAAAATAACAAATCAGTTGATTACACACCGCTGAACAGCGAGCTGCGAAATATATTCATCCAAGAATAAATAATAAATTGAAAATAAAAGAAAAGTGGTGAATAAGTTGAAGGTTAGGATATTACAATCCAGATATATTGATATCAAGAATAAATTGTAAAAGTTGATTAAATATAAGAAGTGAGTATACTTTGAAAGTATTACGAAGTAGATTATCCGGAAAGCAGATTTAGAAGAGGGAAGTATTTGTTAATCCAGTTAGCAAATTTATATGGTGAAGAAATTTCAAACGTCAAGCAAGTGATAGAAATACTTCAAGAAAATCTTGAAAATAAATTGGAGGTTAGAAACAAACGTCAATCCAGTAAAGAAGAAGAAGAAGAAGCCTTGAGAGGTTAAAAAGTCAGTCAAGTGACATAATATTTCAAGGATCATAATAACCAGTTAGAGGTTATAATATAACATTACTCGAGTCGAAAGAAAGACAAGGTAAAGCTTTACAGTATTCCAAATCCATGGTACATATTTATTTTAAATAAAGGCCATATTTATCATTTTAGTTAAGTTAGATTTTGTTATTTAAATTTGTTAATTACATTCCAAGTTCAAATTTGTTAATAAATTAATACTTTGTTCGTTCAATACTGAGTTTGATTTATTTAGATTGTTATCTTGATCGATGAGCATTTATTGAACCGACTTCATTGGACCCTGAGTAAGAGTCATTCTATAGATTGTAGATGGTCATGCTAATGGTGTTCTATAGTCTATAATATTAACAGCTTTTAAGAAACTGTTTGGCGCTCAATAAAATCATTTCAATTTACTTTCAAAAAGTAATTTCGAACGTATAAAAAATAAAATAGATATCAGAATATAGAACAATATATATATATATATATATATATATATATATATATATATATATATATATATATATATATATATATATATACCACACCAGTGGTTTCTGTTTGTGGTGCTGTTTCTCCTTCGTTGTCCTAAGTTGTGCCTATCCTTTCAACTTAGCTATACCGTGTTGATGAGGACTAATAAGTCCGAAACACGTGTCCACGGTTGCATCGACATCTATGCGGGCTTGCCCATGAAAGAAAACGTTTCCTCGTGTTTCTTCCGGCGATTACACCCATTTCCCTTATATATATATATTTATATTATATATATATATATTGTTCTATTTTCTGATATCTATTTTATTTTTTATACGTTCGAAATTACTTTTTGAAAGTAAATTGAAATGATTTTATTGAGCGCCAAACAGTTTCTTAAAAGCTGTTAATATTATAGACTATAGAACACCATTAGCATGACCATCTACAATCTATAGAATGACTCTTACTCAGGGTCCAACGAAGTCGGTTCAATAAATGCTCATCGATCAAGATAACAATCTAAATAAATCAAACTCAGTATTGAACGAACAAAGTATTAATTTATTAACAAATTTGAACTTGGAATGTAATTAACAAATTTAAATAACAAAATCTAACTTAACTAAAATGATAAATATGGCCTTTATTTAAAATAAATATGTACCATGGATTTCTGATATAGTAAAGCTTTACCTTGTCTTTCTTTCGACTCGAGTAATGTTATATTATAACCTCTAACTGGTTATTATGATCCTTGAAATATTATGTCACTTGACTGACTTTTTAACCTCTCAAGGCTTCTTCTTCTTCTTCTTTACTGGATTGACGTTTGTTTCTAACCTCCAATTTATTTTCAAGATTTTCTTGAAGTATTTCTATCACTTGCTTGACGTTTGATATTTCTTCACCATATAAATTTGCTAACTGGATTAACAAATACTTCCCTCTTCTAAATCTGCTTTCCGGATAATCTACTTCGTAATACTTTCAAAGTATACTCACTTCTTATATTTAATCAACTTTTACAATTTATTCTTGATATCAATATATCTGGATTGTAATATCCTAACCTTCAACTTATTCACCACTTTTATTTTCAATTTATTATTTATTCTTGGATGAATATATTTCGTAGCTCGCTGTTCAGCGGTGTGTGATCAACTGATTTGTTATTTTTAGTCGTTTCAATGGGTTAATTTCCAATATTTCAATTGTTTTTTTCTATTTTGATCTAATATTTCAAAATTTAATTTTAATTTAAAATTTAAACTATTCAGTTTTGTTTGTTCTTTACCTTAAGTGAATACTGTTTTTAATTCTTTATTTTTCCTGATAAGTTTCTTATTCTACTTTTCAGGATTAAGTGAATAATTATAATTACTCGAAATATATTGACATATTACATACACTTTCTTAAAATCTACTTATAACTACAATTAACAATTCCAATGTCAAATAAATACTAATTCATACATTTAGATGAATAGCAATGATAAACACAAAATGCTAGTAGTTAAAAACGTACTGCAGTTTCCATACTGACATAATACTGATATTATAAACTAAAACAAGATATTGATACGCCAACAAACATTTAACATCATACTATTAGTCCTTTCTTTCTGCATGATGTGAAATATCATTTACAAAACACCTTTCTGCAATGATATTTGAAAATATCTGAAAACTTAAAATGTCATTCAGTGTTTTGTAATATATGGACTTACTATTTCTAAAATAATCACCCTGCAATGCAAATACTGTTAATAGTCTTTCATTCAATATTCATTTTGTGTAGATTTACAGTGTTTCTACACAAAATATGATTTTCAGCCCTAAGTTTTGACATGCATGTCAGATTTTATAAAATTTACTTTTTTGTTTTCCAATTTCATTCTAAATCATTTTAAATGAGATTGTGATTCTCTATCAGTTCATGTTTTATTATATACTATTTAGAATAACCTTGTTAAACTAAAATAACTTCATTTTATGTTTATTTAAATATTTTGTTCGTATTCAATATCAAGTTTCATTCTCTGCATCCTACTCGATGAGAATAAGTGAACTTGAATCAATTAAATAAACCACAGATATTCCTGCTTCTGTATGATCCGTTAAAGTAAAACTGTTAATGATTATTTTCTAAAATACATACAATTTTGTGAATTTTATTTATGATTTCAAACACGATACTTGGGTAGTGTTCCACAGTGTGGATACACAGCATAAAACCCCCAAACTAATAGAATTTTGACATGTGAAAATTTTGTTAGTTTTAACAACATGATGTGACATTCACACTGTCAAAGTTTATTTACAATTTAAAAGTGATCTACTCAGGATCATTTGGATAACTTAAGGGTAATCTATCCTGGATCATATGGATAATTTATCCCCATGTGACAACTGCCCGGTAATGATTCTTCCTTAAAATTTAAAACATTTTCGTTTTCATTTAAAATATTACCTACTTCAAGTTGTTGCGCATAGCCCTTTGCTATTGTAGGTTCATAATCAATTGAATTTTTGTATTTTTGAGACAAATTTTTAAAAATTTTATCATATCTGGAGTAACGACTTATCAGAAAGGTTTTAGGCTTCTTATCATTATTTATTTGAACACATGTGGTTCCCACTATATGCTCACCGCAAAATTCATTATCATTATTGGACTCTATGCCATTTGATACATTAATTATTTTGGCATCATTGCCATTCAATTCATTAACTATTTCGGCACCTTTGCCATTTAATTCATTAATTATTTCGGCACCTTTGCCATTCAATTCATTAATACTACAGAAAGGTATTCTTTCACCTTCTACTTTTAGGATTCTTTCTCCTAATACAATATTTGCCTTTTTTTCTGATAAGATGTCGTCTCCCAATATAACATCATTTTCTATACAGTCGCCTATTTTTTTACAATTATTACCTACATTTAAAACAAGTTTATCTAAAAATCCTGATTTCTATTTCTATCATTTACTTGTGCTGTTTCTATTTTATTTATATTAGAGTGCGTGTTTTCATCTATTCTATTTCCCCTTTGAATATTGATATTAGCAACTTGTGCATATGAATCATTATTTTTAACATAACCCCCTCTCTCTCTGCAATCATTATCATGATGACGTTTCTCAAAACCCTGCTTTTCATTACTATAATTGTCATATTTATATTGACCATAACCTCCTCGTTCCTTTCTATCATTGTCATATTGACGTTTCTCATAACCCTGCTTTTCATACCTATCATTGTCATATTGACGTTTCTCATAACCCTGCTTTTCATTCCTATCATTGTCATATTGACGTTTCTCATAACCCCCTCGTTCCTTTCTATCATTGTCATATTGACGACCATAACCTTGCTTTTCCTTCCTATCATATTGACCATAACCTTGCCTTTCTCTTCTATCATTCTCATTCCTATTCTGATCATAACCCCACTTGTTATAATATCTACTATTATTTTCCCTATTTTGACTAGACTTCCTATCAAAACTCTGATGATAATCATCTAATTCTCTTAAATAATCAATTAAATCATCTAACTTTGCAATTCTTTGCGTAATAATAACATTCTGGATATCACCTGAAAAATGCTTAGCTAAATATCTGACCATTTCACTTTCTGTGAATTTTGGTTCTAGATGTCTAATATTGTATACTTTTCTAAGTACATAATTTTCCCTAGAAATACCTTTATTTTCTACATAGTTACCATTAAATAGGTCTTGTCTTATTTTTAACTGAGTGTAATCACTCCAATATTGTTTTAAGACTAGAGCTTCAAATTCCTCTATAGTCTCAAACCTGTCCATTATAACTGAATACCAGATTTCCGCTTCTCCCTTTAACATGTCTTGTATGTTTGCTTTTAGGTTTGCATTTACGTGTTGTGTTTCCATGTGTTGTTTCAAACGTGAAATGAAAATTTTAGGATGTATGCGGTTATCTCCGTAAAAATAAAATGGTGTTTTGTTGCATGTGTATGAATGTGTGGGTAATTGTGTCAATTGTGTATGTGTGGTATCCTTCAACAACTTCGTGTTCTGTTCTATCTTGCTATCCTGTTCTTTTGTTTTGCTATCGTATTTATCCTCCTGTTTCTTCATTCTGCTATCTACTGCAGTCATTCCATCTTCAAACATAGTTACAACTTCCTCTCTTATTTCTTTTGCTGCCTCGTTTACCTTAATACCAATTTCTTCGTTGACTGACTCTCCCATTCGCTCCCATTTACTCTCCAAATTTTCAATTTTATTTCTTACTTCTTTATTGCTTTCTTCTATTTTTTTGTTAATGTTTTCTTCAAGTCTCTGGTTATTTTGATTCATGTTTTCTTCGAGAGTTTGGTTATTCTGTACCATCTGTGTATTTATGTTTGCTTCCAAAGTTCGGTTATTTTGTACCATTTGTACCTTAATGTTGCCAATGTTTTCTTCAAGTCGATGGATATTTTTGTCCATATTTGTATTTATTCCACCCATCATTTCCATGAGTTTCTGGAACATGTTTGTGTCTGGTTGTGTGTTTGTGTCACCAACTTGTGTTTGTGTAACTGTGGATGTACCTGGTGTAGTTTCTTCTTGATTCATTGTTGTCTTACCTGACTTTAACCTCATATAAATTATATTTGTTTTTAATTTGACAATGCCTTGTTGTCAAAACTATCAAAATAAGTTATTTGATCTATTATCTTTCAAATGTATGCTTGAAATGATAAACTATTCTCAAGTTGTATTTATTTAATCGCTTTCCTGATCGCTCCACGTTAACAAGCCATAAATGTTCTATTTTCTGATATCTATTTTATTTTTTATACGTTCGAAATTACTTTTTGAAAGTAAATTGAAATGATTTTATTGAGCGCCAAACAGTTTCTTAAAAGCTGTTAATATTATAGACTATAGAACACCATTAGCATGACCATCTACAATCTATAGAATGACTCTTACTCAGGGTCCAACGAAGTCGGTTCAATAAATGCTCATCGATCAAGATAACAATCTAAATAAATCAAACTCAGTATTGAACGAACAAAGTATTAATTTATTAACAAATTTGAACTTGGAATGTAATTAACAAATTTAAATAACAAAATCTAACTTAACTAAAATGATAAATATGGCCTTTATTTAAAATAAATATGTACCATGGATTTCTGATATAGTAAAGCTTTACCTTGTCTTTCTTTCGACTCGAGTAATGTTATATTATAACCTCTAACTATAACCTCTAACTGGTTATTATGATCCTTGAAATATTATGTCACTTGACTGACTTTTTAACCTCTCAAGGCTTCTTCTTCTTCTTTACTGGATTGACGTTTGTTTCTAACCTCCAATTTATTTTCAAGATTTTCTTGAAGTATTTCTATCACTTGCTTGACGTTTGAAATTTCTTCACCATATAAATTTGCTAACTGGATTAACAAATACTTCCCTCTTCTAAATCTGCTTTCCGGATAATCTACTTCGTAATACTTTCAAAGTATACTCACTTCTTATATTTAATCAACTTTTACAATTTATTCTTGATATCAATATATCTGGATTGTAATATCCTAACCTTCAACTTATTCACCACTTTTATTTTCAATTTATTATTTATTCTTGGATGAATATATTTCGCAGCTCGCTGTTCAGCGGTGTGTGATCAACTGATTTGTTATTTTTAGTCGTTTCAATGGGTTAATTTCCAATATTTCAATTGTTTTTTTCTATTTTGATCTAATATTTCAAAATTTAATTTTAATTTAAAATTTAAACTATTCAGTTTTGTTTGTTCTTTACCTTAAGTGAATACTGTTTTTAATTCTTTATTTTTCCTGATAAGTTTCTTATTCTACTTTTCAGGATTAAGTGAATAATTATAATTACTCGAAATATATTGACATATTACATACACTTTCTTAAAATCTACTTATAACTACAATTAACAATTCCAATGTCAAATAAATACTAATTCATACATTTAGATGAATAGCAATGATAAACACAAAATGCTAGTAGTTAAAAACGTACTGCAGTTTCCATACTGGCATAATACTGATATTATAAACTAAAACAAGATATTGATACGCCAACAAACATTTAACATCATACTATTAGTCCTTTCTTTCTGCATGATGTGAAATATCATTTACAAAACACCTTTCTGCAATGATATTTGAAAATATCTGAAAACTTAAAATGTCATTCAGTGTTTTGTAATATGTGGACTTACTATTTCTAAAATAATCACCCTGCAATGCAAATACTGTTAATAGTCTTTCATTCAATATTCATTTTGTGTAGATTTACAGTGTTTCTACACAAAATATGATTTTCAGCCCTAAGTTTTGACATGCATGTCAGATTTTATAAAATTTACTTTTTTGTTTTCCAATTTCATTCTAAATCATTTTAAATGAGATTGTGATTCTCTATCAGTTCATGTTTTATTATATACTATTTAGAATAACCTTGTTAAACTAAAATAACTTCATTTTATGTTTATTTAAATATTTTGTTCGTATTCAATATCAAGTTTCATTCTCTGCATCCTACTCGATGAGAATAAGTGAACTTGAATCAATTAAATAAACCACAGATATTCCTGCTTCTGTATGATCCGTTAAAGTAAAACTGTTAATGATTATTTTCTAAAATACATACAATTTTGTGAATTTTATTTATGATTTCAAACACGATACTTGGGTAGTGTTCCACAGTGTGGATACACAGCAATATATATATATATATATATATATATATATATATATATATATATATATATATATATATATATATATATATATATATATCTATTTATATATATATATTGTTCTATATTCTCAATCTTTTTTATATTTTTTTACGTTCGAATTTACTTCTTGAAAGTAAATTGAAATGATTTTACTGGGCGCCAAACAGTTTCTTAAAAGCTGTTAATATTATAGACTATAGAACACCATTAGCATGACTATCTACAATCTATAGAATGACTCTTACTCAAGGTCCAACGAAGTCGGTTCAATAAATGCTCATCGATCAAGATAACAATCTAAATAAATCAAACTCAGTATTGAACGAACAAAGTATTAATTTATTAACAAATTTGAACTTGGAATGTAATTAACAAATTTAAATAACAAAATCTAACTTAACTAAAATGATAAATATGGCCTTTATTTAAAATAAATATGTACCATGGATTTCTGATATTGTAAAGCTTTACCTTGTCTTTCTTTCGACTCGAGTAATGTTAAATTATAACCTCTAACTGGTTATTATAATCCTTGAATTATTATGTCACTTGACTGACTTTTTAACCTCTCAAGGCTTCTTCTTCTTCTTCTTTACTGAATTGACATTTGTTTATAACCTCCAATTTATTTTCAAGGTTTCCTTGAAATATTTCTATCACTTGATTGACGTTTGAGTTCCTTCACCATATAAATTTGCTAACTGGATTAACAAATACTTCCCTCTTCTAAATCTGCTTTCCAGATAATCTACTTCGTAATACTTTTAAGTTTACTCACTTTTATATTTAATATACTTTTACAAATTTTTCTTGATATCAATATATCTGGATTGTAATATCCTAACCTTCAACTTATTCACCACTTTTCTTCTATTTTCAATTTATTAATTATTCGTGGATGAATATTTTTCGCAGCTCGCTGTTCAGCGGTGTATGATCAACTGATTTGTTATTTTTAGTCGTTTCATTGGGTTAATTTCCAATATTTCAATTGTTTTTTTCTATTTTGATCTAATATTTCAAAATTTAATTTTAACTTAAAATTTAAACTATTCAGTTTTGTTTGTTCTTTACCTTAATTGAATACTGTTTTTAATTCTTTAATTTTCCTGATAAGTTTCTTATTCTAGTTTTCAGGATTAAGTGAATAATTGTAATTACTCGAAATATATTGACATATAACATATACTTTCTTAAAATCTACTTATAACTACAATTAACAATTCCAATCTCAAATAAATACCAATTCATACATTTAGACGAATAGCAATGATAAACACAAAATTCTAGTAGTTAAAAACGTACTGCAGTCTTTCATACTGACAGAATACTGATATTATAAACCAAAACAAGAAATTGATACGCCAACAAACATTTAACATCATACTATTAGTCCTTTCTTTCTGCATGATGTGAAATATCATTTACAAAACACCTTTCTGCAATGATATTTGAAAATATCTGAAAACTTAAAATGTCATTCAGTGTTTTGTAATCTATGGACTTACTATTTCTAAAATAATCACGCTGCAATGCAACTACTGTTAACAGTCTTTCATTCAAAATTCATTTTGTGTAGATTTACAGTGTTTCTACACAATTTATGATTTTCAGCCCTAAGTTTTGACATGAATGTCAGATTTTATAAATTTTACTTTATTGCTTTCCAATTTCATTCTAAATCATTTTAAATGAGACTGTGAGTCTCTGCAAGTTTATGTTTTATAATATACTATTTAGAATAACCTTGTTAAACTAAAATAACTTCATTTTATGTTTATTTAAATATCTTGTTCTAATTCAATATCAAGTTTCATTCTCTGCATCCTACTCGCTGAGAATAAGTGAACTTGAATCAATTAAATAAACCACAGATATTCCTGCTTCTGCATGATCCGTTAAAGTAAAACTGTTATGTTTATTTTCTAAAATACATACAATTTTGTGAATTTTATTTATGATTTCAAACACGATACTTAGGTAGTGCTCCACAGTGTGGATACACAGCATGAAACCCCCTAAACTAATAGAATTTTGACATGTGAAAATTTTGTTAGTTTTAACAACATGATGTGACATTCACACTGTCAAAGTTTATTTACAATTTAAAAGTGATCTACTCAGGATCATTTGGATAACTTAAGAGTAATCTATCCTGGATCATATGGATAATTTATCCCCATGTGACAACTTCCCGGTAATGTTTCTTCCTTATTATAGTTTAAAACATTTTCGTTTTCATTTAAAATATTACCTACTTCAAGTTGTTGCGCATAGCCCTTTGCTATTATAGGTTCATAATCAATTGAATTTTTGTATTTTTGAGACAAATTTTTAAAAATTTTGTCATATTTGGAGTAACGACTTATCAGAAAGGTTTCAGGCTTCTTATCATTATTTATTTGAACACATGTGGTTCCCACTATATGCTCACCGCAAAATTCATTATCATTATTGGACTCTATGCCATTTGATACATTAATTATTTCGGCATCATTGCCATTCAATTCATTAATTATTTCGGCACCTTTGCCATTCAATTCATTAACTATTTCGGCACATTTGCCATTTAATTCATTAACTATTTCGGCACCTTTGCCATTCAATTCATTAACACCACAGAAAGGTATTCTTTCATCTTCTACTTTTAGGATTCTTTCTCCTAATACAATATTTGCGTTTTTTCCTGATAAGATGTTGTCTCCCAATATAACATCATTTTCTATACAGTCGCCTATTTTTTTACAATTATTACCTACATTTAAAACAAGTTTATCTAAAAATCCTGATTTCTATTTCTATCATTTACTTGTGCTGTTTCTATTTTATTTATATTAGAGTACGTGTTTTCATCTACTCTATTTCCCCTTTGAATATTGATATTAGCCACTTGTGCACATGACTCATTATTTTTAACATAACCCCCTCTCTCTCTGCAATCATTATCATAATGATGTTTCTCAAAACCCTGCATTTCATTCCTATAATTGTCATATTTATATTGACCATAACCTCCTCGTTCCTTTCTATCATTGTCATATTGACGTTTCTCATAACCCCCTCATTCCTTTCTATCATTGTCATATTGACGACCATAACCTTGCTTTTCCTTCCTATCATATTGACCATAACCTTGCCTTTCTCTTCTATCATTCTCATTCCTATTCTGATCATAACCCCACTTATTATAATATCTACTATTATTTTCACTATTTTGACTAGACTTCCTATCAAAACTCTGATGATAATCATCTAATTCTCTTAAATAATCAATTAAATCATCTAACTTTGCAATTCTTTGCGTAATAATAACATTCTGGATATCCCCTGAAAAATGTCTAGCTAAATATCTGACCATTTCACTTTCTGTGAATTCTGGTTCTAGATGTCTAATATTATATACTTTTCTAAGTACATAGTTTTCCCTAGAAATACCTTTATTTTCTACATAATTACCATTAAATAGGTCTTGTCTTATTTTTAACTGAGGGTAATCACTCCAATACTGTTTTAAGACTAGAGCTTCAAATTCCTCTATAGTCTCAAACCTGTCCATTATAACTGAGTACCAGATTTCCGCTTCTCCCTTTAACATGTCTTGTATGTTTGCTTTTAGGTTTGCATTTACGTGTTGTGTTTCCATGTGTTGTTTCAAACGTGAAATGAAAATTTTAGGGTGTATGCGGTTATCTCCGTAAAAATAAAATGGTGTTTTGTTGCATGTGTATGAATGTGTGGGTAATTGTGTTAATTGTGTAAGTGTGGTATCCTTCAACAACTTCGTGTTCTGTTCTATCTTGCTATCCTGTTCTTTTATTTTGCTATCATATTTATCCTCCTGTTTCTTCATTCTACTATCTACTGCAGTCATTCCATCTTCAAACATAGTTACTACTTCCTCTCTTATTTCCTTTACTGCCTCATTTACCTTTATACCAATTTCTTCGTTGACTGTCTCTCCCATTCTCTCCCATTTACTCTCCAAATTTTCAATCTTATTTCTTACTTCTTTATTGCTCTCTTCTATTTTTTTGTTAATGTTTTCTTCTAGTCGCTGGTTATTTTTGTCAATGTTTTCTTCAAGTCGCTGGTTATTTTGAACCATGTTTTCTTCTAAAGTTCGATTATTCTTATCCATTTTTGTATTTATGTTGCTAATGTTTTCTTCAAGTCGATGGATATTTTTGTCAATATTTTCTTCAAGTCGCTGGTTATTTTGATTCATGTTTGCTTCCAAAGTTTGGTTATTCTGTACCATTTGTACCTTCATTCCACCCATCATTTCCATGAGTTTCTGGAACATGTTTGTGTCTGGTTGTGTATTTGTGTCACCAATTTGTGTTTGTCCAACTGTGGATGTACCCTGAGTAGTTTCCTCTGGATTCATGGTTGTTGTCTTACCTGACTTTAACCTCATATAAATTATATTTGTTTTTAATTTGACAATGCCTTGTTGTCAAAACTATCAAAATAAGTTATTTGATCTATTATCTTTCAAATGTATGCTTGAAATGATAAACTATTCTCAAGTTGTATTTATTCAATCGCTTTCCTGATCGCTCCACGTTAACAAGCCATAAATGTTCTATATTCTCAATCTTTTTTATATTTGTTTACGTTCGAATTTTCTTCTTGAAAGTAAATTGAAATGATTTTACTGGGCGCCAAACAGTTTCTTAAAAGCTGTTAATAATATAGACTATATAACACCATTAGCATGACTATCTACAATCTATAGAATGACTCGTACTCAAGGTCCAACGAAGTCGGTTCAATAAATGCTCATCGATCAAGACAACAATCTAAATAAATCAAACTCAGTATTGAACGAACAAAGTATTAATTTATTAACAAATTTGAACTTCGAATGTAATTAACAAATTTAAATAACAAAACCTACTTAACTAAAATGATAAATATGGCCTTTATTTAAAATAAATATGTACCATGGATTTCTGATATTGTAAAGCTTTACCTTGTCTTTCTTTCGACTCGAGTAATGTTAAATTATAACCTCTAACTGGTTATTATAATCCTTGAATTATTATTATTATGTCACTTGACTGACTTTTTAACCTCTCAAGGCTTCTTCTTCTTCTTCTTTACTGAATTGACGTTTGTTTATAACCTCCAATTTATTTTCAAAGTTTCCTTGAAATATTTCTATCACTTGATTGACGTTTGAGTTCCTTCACCATATAAATTTCCTAACTGGATTAACAAATACTTCCCTCTTCTAAATCTGCTTTCCGGATAATCCGCTTCGTAATACTTTTTAAGTTTACTCACTTTTATATTTAATATACTTTTACAAATTTTTCTTGATATCAATATATCTGGATTGTAATATCCTAACCTTCAACTTATTCACCACTTTTCTTCTATTTTCAATTTATTAATTATTCGTGGATGAATATTTTTCGCAGCTCGCTGTTCAGCGGTGTATGATCAACTTATTTGTTATTTTTAGTCGTTTCATTGGGTTAATTTCCAATATTTCAATTGTTTTTTTCTATTTTAATCTAATATTTCAAAATTTAATTTTAATTTAAAATTTAAACTATTCAGTTTTGTTTGTTCTTTACCTTAATTGAATACTGTTTTTAATTCTTTAATTTTCCTGATAAGTTTCTTATTCTACTTTTCAGGATTAAGTGAATAATTGTAATTACTCGAAATATATTGACATATTACATATACTTTCTTAAAATCTACTTATAACTACAATTAACAATTCCAATCTCAAATAAATACCAATTCATACATTTAGACGAATAGCAATGATAAACACAAAATGCTAGTAGTTAAAAACGTACTGCAGTTTTTCATACTGACAGAATACTGATATTATAAACTAAAACAAGAAATTGATACGCCAACAAACATTTAACATCATACTATTAGTCCTTTCTTTCTGCATGATGTGAAATATCATTTACAAAACACCTTTCTGCAATGATATTTGAAAATATCTGAAAACTTAAAATGTCATTCAGTGTTTTGTAATCTATGGACTTACTATTTCTAAAATAATCACGCTGCAATGCAACTACTGTTAATAGTCTTTCATTCAAAATTCATTTTGTGTAGATTTACAGTGTTTCTACACAATTTATGATTTTCAGCCCTAAGTTTTGACATGAATGTCAGATTTTATAAATTTTACTTTATTGTTTTCCAATTTCATTCTAAATCATTTTAAATGAGACTGTGAGTCTCTGCAAGTTTATGTTTTATAATATACTATTTAGAATAATCTTGTTAAACTAAAATAACTTCATTTTATGTTTATTTAAATATCTTGTTCTAATTCAATATCAAGTTTCATTCTCTGCATCCTACTCGCTGAGAATAAGTGAACTTGAATCAATTAAATAAACCACAGATATTCCTGCTTCTGTATGATCCGTTAAAGTAAAACTGTTATGTTTATTTTCTAAAATACATACAATTTTGTGAATTTTATTTATGATTTCAAACACGATACTTTATTTCTATTTTTGTGCTTCACCTCAACAAACATCCTCATGGTAATGTCTTGAGAAAGGAAATAAACATTTCCGAAAGCTTGACAAGTAACGAAGAGTTTTCTTTGAGTGTTTGGCCATAACAACTTTACACTTCTGACTGCAACCTAAAGAAAAAATTTACTTTTTCTATATATACAGGGTGTTTCAGTTAAAAGTCCCCAGGCCATTATGTCTAAAATTAATAAAGATATTTTATTTTTGTAAATGGCAGATGATTGATACCAAAGAAAGGTTTAAATAACGGTGATTAGAATTTTTCCTCAACACCACACAGAGATGGCGCTGCGATGCAAAACTATTTTTTGATGGTTGGAACCTTGAAACATAAGTCATGTGATTAAACAATAATTTGTGAATAATTTTAATGGTATAGAGAATTTACAAAAAACAAGCCGTTTTGGAGTTACATGAGTTTCTTTCATTAATGCCAGTACACGTGAATTTTGATAAATCCCTATAATTTATTTATTATTTATTATAGAATATTGGTTACCAAACACTTTTTTTCAAGATAAGGAAAGTGATATAATACACTATCATAAAATTATGTTTACCACTTCCGGCCAAACCGGAACTAACATGATGAACCAATATCCATATGTTCCTACATATTACATTTTTTTTTCTAATAACGCTTCTAATAAAACGGCTCCCAAAACTTAAAGTAAGTAAGACAACAAAGAAAATACACACTAATTTAGAATGGTAATGAAAAATCTACTTAAGAGATATTAGTAGGCTTTGATTTAATTTTAAGTTTGACAGTTATTAAACAAAGTTTGTAGTTGGTGCATTTCAATCATAGTTTCAAACAGAAATAGTGTACTTAGAAACAATTTAAAGCAAATTAATCCAAATAAGGCAATAAAAAAAAAATAAATTTAAAAAATGGTTAGATACACCAATGAAGATAAGTTAAATATGATTTTAATATACGGTGAATGCAAAAGAAATTCCCGACAAGCACAACGATTGTTTTGTTTACGATTTCCAAATAGACCTACACCCGATAAAAAAACATTTATCATGCTGTTTAAAAATTTTTGAAACTGGGGTAGTTTTAAGAAAACTATTCGTAACAGAAATAGGCCAGTTAGAAATGATGAAAATACAGCCTTGGTGTTAAATAGTGTTGTCAACAATCCTCAATGTTCTCTCCGGAAATTGGCATCGGAAACTAATCTGTCGATATCTTCGTGCCATAGAATATTAAAATCAAATAAATACCATCCATACAAATTAAAATTGATCCATCATTTAAGGCCTGGTGATTATGAACGAAGATTACATTTTCTAGCTGAATTTTCAGTTCTTTCTGAAGAATGCCCAAATTTTTTAAAAAATGTGCTCTGGAGCGATGAAAGCCGTTTTCACAACAACGGAGTTGTGAGTAAGCATAACTGCCGATACTGGTCACAAAATAATCCTAGATGGATGAGAATAACCCGAAATCAGGTAACTTTTGGAGTTAACGTGTGGTGTGGAATATTAAATTCATATATTATTGGACCATATCTATTCCATGGGACTTTAAATGGAAGAAAATATGAGATATTTTTGAGAAATGTATTGCCAGGATTATTAGAGACTATCCCTCATAACCAGGAGAATATTTGGTTTCACCAAGATGGTGCACCACCCCATAACTCAGTACTAGTCAAAGATTGTCTTAATGAAATGTACCCTCAGAGATGGATTGGTACTAATGGAGTATTCAGATGGCCAGCACGATCACCTGACTTGACCCCATTAGATTTTTACCTTTGCCCTGATAACACCAAACGTCCCCAGGATGTTCATTTAGGTCCTCGTTTGGTCTGAACGTCCCGGGTTTAGATGGTACGTCCCAAGGACGTCCGTTTGCTATCGTCCCTAAAACGTTCTGAATAAAACGTTTTGAGGACATCCTGCTAGAGTCTATAGTCAAAACAAACCTAAACACATTTGTGAAATAACCTCTAGGAGTGATGTTTTTTTTGAGCAGATGAGGATATGATTAAAAAAGGAAATTAAAAACTAAAAATGAAATTACAATCCTTAAAAAGTTTTACTAACAAAATTTATTTTGATAACAAAATATTTTCACATTTCATGGTCCATTTAAATTTTCTCAATTTGATTTTTCAGATTTCAGAAATGTAATATTCGTTTCAACTATTTTTTTCAGGAGTTTCGATTATATTACAGCCATTTTCACCGCAATATTTAAGCAGAGCTTATGTAATGTTACTCAGTTGCTGTCAAACGTCAAACTGGGAAATTCAATTTGGCAGGCATTGCATCATTTTTACAAAGAATTTATATAAATTCTTTGCATTTTTATTTCTTCCGCACACTGGCACTAGTCACTTTTAACGGCTACAAAAGAAAGTACCAAAAACAGGTAAGTCTATTTAATTGATTTACTAATATATAAGTATTTAGATCGATATTTTATTCTAGATAAATTTGGTGCGGCTTATTTGTAGGTTATAATAAATATACTACCACCACCTTATTTGGATCTGTTAAAATTCTATGGGAGATCACCTGTGAACCTGAGTATGTAGTTTTTAGTTGTTTATCATGGAGCGAACTTATTCACTTAAAAGAAGATTGTTGGTTAAACATTATAAATACAATACTTCCCTTCGGTATGCGAGGGAAGTAAAAATTGAAAAGAAGTACCTACTCATGCAGTGTGTTAAACGAAGTGTTATATATGGTTCAACATCTCTGATGAACAAGTGGAGGTGATGAAACTTTTAATAGGTAAGGTTTGATACATCGAGTAATAGAAACATTCGCCAGAAAACATCAACAAACTTGTAAAGTATATATAGGGATTTCAGTAAATTAATATAAGGAAAAAACTAATAAAGGTACTTTTTGAGGAAAATTTACAAATTTGTAACTTATATGCCCTATTTGTTATATTTTTCTGAAATTATGCTGTACGTACGTACAAAAACTTTTATACATCATCAATGTTTAACCAAATAAACCTGCTTCTAACCGTAAATCCTAATGCATCTTAACCCATAGCCATTTTCTTTTCTTGAATTCTGTAATCACATTGGCAAAAAATATAACGTTAAACTTATAATAATGTTATTAATCTGCATTAGTCACAACATATATTTCTGCTTCTCTCGGTCTTTGGTATTATTTGTAGAATCAATCATTCATATAAAGAGGAGTTCTTAAAATTTTTAAATGAACAAGGGAACCTTTCAAATGCAAAAGTCAGTTAAACAAAAAAATGTTCACATTTAAACTGTGATTTCTTTTAAATAGGACACCAAGAAAATTATAACAATTTATTTTAAATATAAGCTTGCCATCAAGTGGCATATATTAGTCTTAATGTTTTTTGCCAAGATTTCATCTGAAATGTTAATTTTTCTTTTATTTGCACAGGAGCTGCTGCAGTCGCTAACGCTTCAAAGTCTTGGAAGGGCACCGAAATGGCTAATACATCGTGATTGAAGAGGGCAAAAGAAAGAACAGAGAGGGTGTCAAAAAAGAGAGAATATTAGAAAATAATATAAACTATTAAACTAAGATAATTATAAAAAGACGAAGTGTGCGAAACGTTAAGAAAAGGTGAGATATACATTTATCTTACGTTTTATTGCATACTTGGCTTATTTCTTATAATATTCAATATGACTTAATGTATATATAACTTTATTATACTGTACTAGGTATTATAATATATAACTTTTAAATCCCATAGAAATTGTATCTTTGACAGTTGACACTTGAATTTGTAGAGTAAGAAGTTAATTTAAAAAAAATACAATTGCCATAACTTATTTTTCAATAGCACAATAGAAATAAAATGTTCGCATAAATTTGTCATTTGGTGTTGATAAATAAAAGTACTAAGTTTTAAAATCAATCTAATTGAATAATTTTTCTACATGGTAATTATATATTGTCATTTTTTTATCTTTTTGGCTTTTCTAACCACATTTATTCCCTTCGAAATAGAATCCAATCACTGGATTCTATTTCGAAAGAAATGCATGTGGTTAGAAAACCCAAAAAGGAACATAAAATACCCTCTGCTGTGAATACACCCTAAAAATGGTGGAGGGGGAGGTACCTATATGTTTTGCATAGTATGTCCCAACAACGTTTTCAGGACGTCCTCTCTAGACCTACATTCGTCCCACATAAGTCCTGGGTGGGACGTCCTCGGGACACCCCGTTTTGCTGACACGGAACGTCCCTCAAACGTCCTCGGTACGTCTTACGTCGGTAGAGTACGTCCTCGGGACGTTTTCATGTCCTGTGAGTACGTTCTTGGGACGTTTTCGGGACGTCCATGTGCTATTAGGGTGGGGGTATTTAAAAAGTGTAGTGTACATTGAATCCATTGAGGATATGGCCGATTTGTATAATAAAATATATGCAAGTATTGCTGCTATAAATAGACATACGTTACAAAAAGTTTGCAATGAAGAGTTACTGAAACGGTACAATCAATGAAGAAGGGAGAAATTTTGAACATTTAATATAATAAGTACCTACTAATAAGAAAGAAATTAGTTTAATTTCATTTTTAATAATATTTCGATAGTTTTTAAATGTTTGTTTATAAAACTTTTGTTTATGTTCTTTACTGAATTGTTAATATAAATTTAGCCCATTCTAAATTAGTGTGTATTTTCTTTGTTGTCTTACTTTAAGTTTTGGGAGCCGTTTTATTAGAAGCGTTATTAGAAAAAAAAAAAAATGTAATATGTAAGAACATATGGATATTGGTTCATCATGTTAGTTCCGGTTTGGTCGGAAGTGGTAAACATAATTTTATGATAGTGTATTATATCACTTTCCTTATCTTGAAAAAAAGTGTTTGGTAACCAATATTCTATGATAAATAATAAATAAATTATAGGGATTTATCAAAATTCACGTGTATTGGCATTAATGAAAGAAACTCATGTAACTCCAAAACGGCTTGTTTTTTGTAAATTCTCTATACCATCAAAATTATTCACAAATTATTGTTTAATCACATGATTCATGTTTCAAGGTTCCAGCCATCAAAAAATAGTTTTGCATCGCAGCGCCATCTCTGTGTGCTGTTGAGGAAAAATTCCAATCACCGTTATTTAAACCTTTCTTTGGTATCAATCATCTGCCATTTACAAAAATAAAATATCTTTATTAGTTTTAGAGATAATGGCCTGGGGATTTTTAAGTGAAACACCCTGTATATATATACATCCCGCTATCATTATTGCAGCACTACGTTCTGCATACTTTATTGCACTTTGAGAACCGCTGTATATAGCTAAAATTTAACCGTGAATGTTGAACCGCTGATTTTTTTGCAGCCTGTACAGCTGATCCACGTGTTTCTATCATAAAAAATAAAAAAACATACTTTTTAATTTGAGACACTTTATGGGGACCGTAAAAATTATAAACCTTATGACGGCCGGTATATACATTATTGCAGCCAGTCCTATATATTATTTTTTAAACATCATACAATGCCGACAGTGTTGCCATATCTACTTCATATATATATGGCTGTAATAATGCTACTTGTTCATTAAATTAGAATTCAAACTAAATCAACCTGTGGCAGGCATAACGATTTTCATCGAGGAACTCATATTAGTAGTCCACTTATTCATTAACAAGGCGGTATTCGCCACGAAATTGGAATTTTGTAGTAAAGTGACTTTTAACCACATTTACTTTGTAAATTATATATGAAAACCGCTGCCTAAGGAATTACTACTTCCACATCCAGATTGTTCATCCCAGTCACTTTACAGAAAACATTTTGACTATATTTGCACTCTAGTATGTATGAGAAAACTACTGGTCATAGAATTTTAATAATATTTATGGTAGTAAAAAAGTATTAGAAAAAAATCTGAGAACTTATATTCTAGTACATACACCAAATCCCAAGTTTCTGTACTCTTACAGCATGCTTTACTTCTTTTTTCCCATTTGCCTCTACTTACCCTCAACCCTTCAATGGAATCGTGTCAAAATATAATCTAGTTTCAGATGTCGCTATAATACATACGTGTACTAAATTTCAAGTGAAAATCTCAATTTAATTATCATCTCCTTTAATAAGGGAGTGGAAACTCTTATTAAAAAACCGGAGGCCTTCGCTACTAGTATGTTTACCAAATCCCAAATTTCCGTACTCTTACCAACTTGCTTTACTTATTTTCCCTCATTTACCCCTATTTAACCCCCAACCTCTCAACGGAATCATCTCATAATATAATCTAGTTCCAGATGTCGTTATAATACGCACGTATACCAAATTTCAAGTGAACATCTCAATTTTATTTTATCAATCCCGTTTAATAATAGATTAGGGGTGGGGTGGAATATCTCAATTTTATTTTATCAACCCCGTTCAGTAATAGAGTGTGGGTAGTGGGGGTTGAAAAATATTTAAAAAAATCTAAGACCTTGTCTTCTAGTACATACGCCGAATTTCAAGTTTCTGTACTGTTACCAGCTTGCTTTACTTGTTTCTCTATTTAACCCCCAACCCTTCAACGGAATAATCCCAAAATATAATATAGTTTCTGATGTAATTATAATATATACGTATACCAAATTTCAATTGAATGTCTCAATTTTATTTTATCAACCCCTTTAATAATGGAGTGGGGGCGGGTGGAAAATATTCTTAAAAAAATTGAGGGCTTGGCTCCTAGTACATACACCAAATTTCAAGCTTCTGTACTCCTTCCAGCTTGCTTTACTTATTTTTCCTTACTTACCCTTACTTAACCCCCAACCCTTTAACGAAATCATCTTAAAGTATAATCTAGTTCTAGATGTCGTTATAGTACATACGCGTACATAATTTCAAATGAGTGTCTCAATTTTATTTTATCAACCCATTTAATAATGGAGTAGGGTTGGTGGGGGGTTGAAAAATATTATAAAAAAATCTGAGGCCTTAGCTTCTAGTACATACACCAACTTTCAAGTTTCTGTACTCTTATCAGCTTGCTTTACTTATGTTCCCTTACTTAACCCTACCTTTTTCCACATTTACCTCTACTTACCCCCCAACCCTTCAACGGAATCGTGTCAAAATATAATCTAGTTTCAGATCTCGCTATAATACATACGTATACCAAATTTCAAGTGAAAATCTCAATTTAATTACCATCTCTTTTAATAAGGGAGTGGGGGGGGCTTGGAAAATCTTATAAAAAAACCGGATGCCTTCGCTACTAGTATGTTTACCGAATACCAAATTTCCGTCCTCTTACCAACTTGCTTTACTTATTTCCCTTATTTACCCCTATTTAATCCCCTACCCTTCAACGGAATCATCTCAAAATATAATCTAGTTCCAGACGTCATAACAATACATACGTGTACCAAATTTCAAGTGAAAATCTCAATTTAATTATCAACTCTTTTAATTAGGGAATGGGGAAGTGGGTGGTGGGGGCATATAAAATCTTATACAAAAACCTGAGGCCTTCGTTTCTAGTATGTACACCAAACCCGAAATTTCCTTACTCTTACCAACTTGCTTTACTTATCTTCCCTTATTTACCCCTATTTAACCCCCAACCCTTCAACGGAATCATCTCAAAATATAATCCAGTTCTAGATGTCGTTATAATAGGTACGTATGCCAAATTTCCAGTGAGTATCTCAATTTTATTTTATCAACCCCGTTTAGTAATAGAGTAGGTATGGGGGGTGGGGGTTGAAAAATATTTTAAAAAAATCTAAGGCCTTGTCTTCTAATACACATGCCGAATTTCAAGTTTCTATACTGTTACCAGCTTGCTTTGCTTATTTTCCCCTATTTAACCCCCAACCCTTCAACGGAATAATCCTAAAATATAATATGGTACCTGATGAAATTATAATATATACGTATACCAAATTTCAAGTGAATATCTCAATTTCATTTTATCAACCCTTTAAATAATGGAGTGGGGAGTGGAGTATGGAAAATATTTTTAAACATTTTGAGACCCTGGCTTCTAGTATATACACCAAATTTCAAGTTTCTGTACTCTTACCAGCTTGCTTTACTTATTTTCCATTACTTACCCCTATTTAACTCCAACCCTTCAACGCAATCATCTCAAAATATAATCCAGTTCCAGATATTGTTATAATACATACGTGTACAAAATTTCAAATGAGTATCTCAGTTTTATTTTATCAACCCCTTTAATAATGGAGTAGGGTTGGTGGGGGGTTGAAAAATATTAGGAGGCCTTAGCTTTTAGTACATACACCAACTTTCAAGTTTCTGTACTCTTACCAATTTGCTTTACTTATTTTCCCTTATTTACCCCAATTTAACCCCCAACCCTTCAACGGAATAACACCAAAATATAATCTAGTTCCTGATGTCATTATAATATATACGTATACCAAATTTCAAGTGAATACCTCTGTTTTATTTTATCAACCCCTTAAATAATGAAGTGGGGGTCGTGGGGGGATGGAAAATATTGCAAAAAAATTTTTAGGTCTTGACTTCTAGTACAAACACCTAATTTCAAGTTTCTGTACTTTTAGCCGCTTGCTTTACTTTTTTCCCCCTATTTACCCCTATTTACCCCTATTCACCCCCCAACCCTTCACCGGATATGTTCAAAAAACAATCCGGTTCCAGATCTCGTTATAATATATACGTGTACAAAATTTCAAGTCAATATCTTAAACCGTTCCGGAGAAAACGTGCGGACAAAAAAAAGTTACAGACAGACAGACCGACAGACAGACAGAAATTTATTTTCGTTCAAATTTAAAATCTCGACGTTTCATGACATTCTAAACCCATTTCAAGAAAAAAAAAATTTTTGTTTACGATTACTATACTTCCAATCCACTACGTGGATGTGGAAGTAAAAATAGGTCCTAGTTAATTATCAACTAGTGATTAACTAGCGATTATAAAACCGGGCCTCACAATTGTAACTTACTAATAAGTGAAGTTGGATAAAAGCTTAATTAAATGTATTTTTAAAGCTACAGAAAGATCCCTTTCATAGAAATTATTTATAGATGCACACACATAAACACCTCGGTGGTGGCAATGGGGAATTAAACTTTATCAGATTGTGTTGTCTTTGGATTTGAGTATGTGCACCAATTTTCAGCTCTCAAACTTATCAGGAAGTAAGTTAGAAATTGCTTAAAATATTTTTTATTTACAAAAATACGAATTTTCACCCTTAGTTCCCAAGTCTAAAGTGATGTAAACTCGGTTAATTTTTATCGTAATAAAGAAAAACAAAAATAAACTTAAGTTATTTTTTAAAGCAACAAATTTTTTGCATTTTAATCTATTAATTATAATTATTTGCAGAAAAATCGTTTACCTTATGTGGCATGAATCGAGCAATTTTTTACAGTAGTAGAAATACATTTTCAAACTTGCATTGACAACTTAGGACCATTTTATAACTTCGGCTGTTACATAACATATGCTATAAGAGAATACTAACGCAATAACATACGATTTATTAGATGTATTTAAAAAATAACCGATTTGGCATTATTGCCAAACTGCTGGCCGCAATAATGTTCATCAAGTCAAATTTTACATCGATTTTCAATTATTCGTATATTAATCTTGTATATCGCATCAGCGCCTCTCTGGCAAATTGCTGAACTACTCAGACCTTATTGCGGCTGCCTTTACATCGCTATATTTCCTTTATTTTTCGTTCAATCACAAAAAGAAAACTATATTCTGGTAGATTGAAACGTCCTCTACATATCAAACAAGAAAAGTAAGGCACATAAAGTCGTTTTGATGGTAAAATAAGGCAGCGAATTATTGCGGCCGGTATACGACCGCGATAATGTCGCTGACGCAATAATGAATGTAAATTTCACCATTTATGGTCGCAATATTGTTTGCAGGATAAATATATATATATATATATATATATATATATAGTTTGCACCCCTATATATATATATATATATATATATATATATATATATATATATATATATATATATATATATATATATATATATATATAAAGATAAATATATATATATATATATATATATATATATATATATATATATATGTAGTTTGCACCCCTATATATATATATATATATATATTTATCCTGCAAACAATATTGCGGCCATACATGGTGATTTTTACATTCATTATTGCGTCAGTGATATTATCGCGGCCGTATACCGGCCGCAATAATTCGCTGCCTTATTTTACCATCAAAACGACTTTATGTGCCTTACTTTTCTTGTTTAGAATGTAGAGGACGTTTCAATCTACCAGAATATAGTTTTCTTTTTGTGATTGTACTAAAAATAAAAGAAATATAGCGATGTAAAGGCGGCCGCAATAAGGTCTGAGTAGTTCAGCAATTTGCCAAAGAGGCGCTGATGCGATATACAAGATTAATATACGAATACTTGAAAATCGATGTAAAATTTGACTTGATGAACATTATTGCGGCCAGCAGTTTGACAATAATGCCAAATCGGTTATTTTTAAATACACCTAATAGATTGTATGTTATTGCGTTAGTATTTGTTGTGTAACAGCCGAAGTTATAAAATGGTCCTAAGTTGTCAAGGCAAGTTTGAAAATTTATTTCTACTACCTACTGTAAAAATTGCTCGATTCATGCCATATAAGGTAAACGATTTTTCTGCAAATAATTATAATTAATAGAGTAAAAAATTGCAAAAAATCTTGTTGCTTTAAAAAAAAAATTAAGTTTGTTTTTGTTTTTCTTTATTACGATAAAAATTGACCGACTTTATATTACTTCAGACTTGGGAACTAAGGGTGAAAATTCGTATTTTTGTAAATAAAAAATGTTTTAAACAATTTCTAACTTACTTCCTGATAAGTTTCAGAGCTGAAAATTGGTGCACAAACTCAAATCCAAAGACAAGACAATCTGATAAAGTTTCATTACCCATTGCCACCACCGAGGTGTTTATGTGTATGCATCTATAAATAATTTCTATGAAAGGGATCTTTCTGTAGCTTTAAAAATACATTTAATTACGCTTTTATCCAACTTCACTTATTAGTAAGTTACAATTGTGAGGCCTGGTTTTACAATCGCTAGTTAAGCACTGGTTGATGGTTAACTAGGACCTATTTTTACTTCCACATCCACGTAGTGGATTGGAAGTATAGTAATCGAAAAAAAAAATCAATTTTTTTTATCTTGAAATGGGTTTAGAATGTCATGAAACGTCGAGATTTTAAATTTGAACGAAAATAAATTTCTGTCTGTCTGTCGGTCTGTCTGTAACTTTTTTTGTCCGCACGTTTTCTCCGGAACGGTTGAAGATATTGACTTGAAATTTTGTACACGTACATATTATAACGAGATCTGGAACTGGATTGTTTTTTGAACATATCCGATGAAGGGTTGGGGGGTGAATAGGGGTAAATAGGGGGAAATAAGTAAAGCAAGCGGCTAGAAGTACAGAAACTTGAAATTAGGTGTTTGTACTAGAAGTCAAGGCTTAAAATTTTTTATAATATTTTCCATCCCCCACCACCCCCCACTCCGTTATTAAAGGGATTGATAAAATTAAATAGATATATTCACTTGAAATTTGATATACGTATATATTATAATGACATCAGGAACTACATTATATTTTGGTGTTATTCTATTGAAGGATTGGGGGTTAAATAGGGGTAAACAAGGGAAAATAAGTAAAGCAAGTTGGTAAGAGTACAGAAACTTGAAATTCGGTGTATGTATTAGAAGCTAAGGCCTCAGATTTTTTTATAATATTTTTCAACCCACCACCCACCCCTACTCCATTATTAAAGGGGTCGATAAAATAAAATTGAGATACTCACTTGAAATATGGTACACGTATGTATTATAACGACATCTGGAACTCGACTATATTTTGAGATGATTCTGTTGAAGGGTTGGGGGTTAAATAGGGGTAAGTATGGGAAAATAAGTAAAGCAAGCTGGTAAGAGTACAGAAACTTGAAAGTTAGTGTATGTACTAGAAGCTAAGGCCTCAGATTTTTTGTAATATTTTTCAACCCCCCACCAACCCTATTCCATTATTAAAGGGGTTGATAAAATAAAATTGAGATACCCTTTTGAAATTTTGTGCACGTATGTATTATAACAACATCTGGAACTAGATTATATTTTGAGATGATTCCGTTGAAGGGTTGGGGTTAAATAGGGGTAAGCAAGGGTAAATAAGTAAAGCAAGCTGGTAAGAGTACAGAAACTTGAAATTTGGTGTATATACTAGAAGCCAAGGTCTCAAAAGTTTAAAAAATATTTTTCATAATCCATCCCCCCACTCCATTATTAAAAGGGTTGATAAAATAAAATTGAAATATTCACTTGAAATTTGGTATACGTATACAGGGTGTTTCAGTTAAAAGTCCCTAGGCCATTATCTCTAAAATTAATAAAGATATTTTATTTTTGTAAATGGCAGATGATTGATACCAAAGAAAGGTTTAAATAACGGTGATTAGAATTTTTCCTCAACAGCACACAGAGATGGCGCTGCGATGTAAAACTATTTTTTGATGGCTGGAACCTTGAAACATAAGTCATGTGATTAAACAATAATTTGTGAATAATTTTGATGGTATAGAGAATTTACAAAAAACAAGCCGTTTTGGAGTTACATGAGTTTCTTTCATTAATGCCAGTACACGTGAATTTTGATAAATCCCTATAATTTATTTATTATTTATTATAGAATATTGGTTACCAAACACTTTTTTTCAAGATAAGGAAAGTGATATAATACACTATCAAAAAATTATGTTTACCACTTCCGGCCAAACCGGAACTAACATGATGAACCAATATCCATATGCTCCTACATATTACTTTTTTTTTTCTAATAACGCTTCTAATAAAACGGCTCCCAAAACTTAAAGTAAGTAAGACAACAAAGAAAATACACACTAATTTAGAATGGTAATGAAAAATCTACTTAAGAGATATTAGTAGGCTTTGATTTAATTTTAAGTTTGACAATTATTAAACAAAGTTTGTAGTTGGTGCAAATCAATCATAGTTTCAAACAGAAATAGTGTACTTAGAAACAATTCAAAGCAAATTAATCCAAATAAGGCAATAAAAAAATTAAATTTAAAAATTGGTTAGATACACCAATGAAGATAAATTAAATATGATTTTAATATACGGTGAATGCAAAAGAAATTCCCGACAAGCAAAACGATTGTTTTGTTTACGATTTCCAAATAGACCTACACCCGTTAAAAAACATTTATCATGCTGTTTAAAAATTTAAGAAACTGGGGTAGTTTTAAGAAAACCATTCGTAACAGAAATAGGCCAGTTAGAAACGATGAAAATACAGCCTTGGTGTTAAATAGTGTTGTCAACAATCCTCAATGTTCTCTCCGGAAATTGGCATCGGAAACTAATCTGTCGATATCTTCGTGCCATAGAATATTAAAATCAAATAAATACCATCCATACAAATTAAAATTGATTCATCATTTAAGGCCTGGTGATTATGAAGGAAGATTACATTTTCTAGCTGAATTTTCAGTTCTTTCTGAAGAATGCCCAAATTTTTTTAAAAATGTGCTCTGGAGCGATGAAAGCCGTTTTCACAACAACGGAGTTGTGAGTAAGCATAACTGCCGATACTGGTCACAAAATAATCCTAGATAGATGAGAATGACCCGAAATCAGGTAACTTTTGGAGTTAACGTGTGGTGTGGAATATTAAATTCATATATTATTGGACCATATCTATTCCATGGGACTTTAAATGGAAGAAAATATGAGATATTTTTGAGAAATGTATTGCCAGGATTATTAGAGACTATCCCTCATAACCAGGAGAATATTTGGTTTTACCAAGATGGTGCACCACCCCATAACTCAGTACTAGTCAAAGATTGTCTTAATGAAATGTACCCTCAGAGATGGATTGGTACTAATGGAGTAGTCAGATGGCCAGCACGATCACCTGACTTGACTCCATTAGATTTTTACCTTTGGGGGCATTTAAAAAGTGTAATGTACATTGAACCCATTGATAATATGGCCGATTTGTATAATAAAACATATGCAAGTGTTGCTGCTATAAATAGACATACATTACAAAAAGTTTGCAATGAAGAGTTACTGAAACGGTACAATATGTGTATTCATGAAGAAGGGAGAAATTTTGAACATTTAATATAATAAGTACCTACTAATAAGAAAGAAATTAGTTTAATTTCATTTTTAATAATATTTCGATAGTTTTTAAATGTTTGTTTATAAAACTTTTGTTTACGTTCTTTACTGAATTGTTAATATAAATTTAGCCCATTCTAAATTAGTGTGTATTTTCTTTGTTGTCTTACTTACTTTAAGTTTTGGGAGCCGTTTTATTAGAAGCGTTATTAGAAAAAAAAATGTAATATGTAGGAACATATGGATATTGGTTCATCATGTTAATTCCGGTTTGGCCGGAAGTGGTAAACATAATTTTACGATAGTGTATTATATCACTTTCCTTATCTTGAAAAAAAGTGTTTGATAGCCAATATTCTATAATAAATAATAAATAAATTATAGGGATTTATCAAAATTCACGTGTACTGGCATTAATGAAAGAAACTCATGTAACTCCAAAACGGCTTGTTTTTTGTAAATTCTCTATACCATCAAAATTGTTCACAAATTATTGTTTAATCACATGACTTATGTTACAAGGTTCCAGCCATCAAAAAATAGTTTTGCATCGCAGCGCCATCTCTGTGTGCTGTTGAGGAAAAATTCTAATCACCGTTATTTAAACCTTTCTTTGGTATCAATCATCTGCCATTTACAAAAATAAAATATCTTTATTAGTTTTAGAGATAATGGCCTGGGGACTTTTAAGTGAAACACCCTGTATATTATAATTTCATCAGGAACTATATTATATTTTGGGATTATTCCGTTGAAGGGTTGGGGACTAAATAGGGGAAAATAAGCAAAGCAAGCTGGTAACAGTACGGAAACTTGAAATTCGGCATATGTACTAGAAGACAGGGCCTTAGATTTTTTAAATATTTTTCAACCCCCACCACTCATACCTACTCTATTACTAAACGGGATTGATAAAATAAAATTGAGATATTCACTTGAAATTTGGCATATACGTATTATAACGATATCTGGAACTAGATTATATTTTGAGATGATTCCGTTGAAGGGTAGGGGGTTAAATAGGGGTAAATAAGGGAAAATAAGTAAAGCAAGTTGGTAAGAGTACGGAAATTTGGTATTTGGTAAACATACTAGTAGCGAAGGCCTCCGGTTTTTTTTATAACATTTTCCAAGCCCCCCCACTCCCTTATTAAAAGAGACGGTAATTTAATTCAGATTTTCACTTGAAATTTGGTACACGTATGTATTATAGCGACATCTGAAACTAGATTATATTTTGATACGATTCCGTTGAAGGGTTGAGGGTAAGTAGAGGTAAATGGAGAAAAAGGTAGAGGTAAGTAAGGGTACATAAATAAAGCAAGCTGATAAGAGTACAGAAACTTGAAAGTTGGTGTATGTACTAGAAGCTAAGGCCTTAGATTTTTTAGAATATTTTTCAATCCCCCACCAACCCTACTCCATTATTAAATGGGTTGATAAAATAAAATTGATTTGAAATTTTGTACACGTATGTACTATAACGACATCTAGAACTATATTATACTTTAAGATGAGTCAGTTGAAGGGTTGGGGGTTAAGTAAGTGTAAGTAAGGAAACATAAGTAAAGCAAGCTGGTAGGAGTACAGAAACTTGAAATTTAGTGTATGTACTAGAAGCCAAGCCCTCAATTTTTTTAAGAATATTTTCCACCCCCCCCCCACTTCATTATTAAAGGGATTGATAAAATAAAATTGAGACATTCACTTGAAATTTGGTATACGTATATATTATAATTACATCAGAAACTATATTATATTTTGGGATTATTCCGTTGAAGGGTTGGGGGTTAAATAGAGAAAAATAAGTAAAGCAAGCTGGTAACAGTACAGAAACTTGAAATTCGGCGTATGTACTAGAAGACAAGGCCATAGATTTTTTAAAATATCTTTCAACCCCCACTACCCACACTATTACTAAACGGGGTTGATAAAATAAAATTGAGATATTCACTTGAAATTTGGTATACGTATATATTATAATGACGTCAGGAACTATATTGTATTTTGGGATTATTCCGTTGAAGGGTTGGGGGTTAAATAGCGGAAAATAAGTAAAGCAAGCTAGTAACAGTACAGAAACTTGAAATTCGGTATATGTACCAGAAGATATGGCCTCAGATTTTTTATAACATTTTTCAACCCAACCCCAACCACCCCACTCCCAATCTATTATTAAACGGGATTGATGAAATAAAATTGAGATATTCATTTGAAATTTGGTATACGTACGTATTATAACGACATCTGGAAATAGATTATATTTTGAGATGATTCCGTTGAGAGTTTGGGGGTTAAACAGGGGTAAATAAGGGAAAATAAGTTAAGCAAGTTGGTAAGAGTACGGAAATTTGGGATTTGGTAAACATACTAGTAGCGAAGGCCTCCGGTTTTTTTATTAGATTTTCCAAGCCTCCACCACCCCTCCCCCCACTCCCTTATTAAAAGAGATGATAATTAAATTGAGATTTTCACTTGAAATTTGGTACATGTATGTATTATAGCGACATCTGAAACTAGATTATATTGTGACACGATTCCATTGAAGGGTTGGGGGTAAGTAGAGGTAAATGGGGAAAAAGAAGTAAAGCATGCTGTACGCAAGAGTACAGAAACTTGGGATTTGGTGTATCTACTAGAAACTAAGTTCTCAGATTTCTTTCTAATACTTTTTTATGACATCTACCTCAAATATTATTAAAATTCTATGACTAATAGTTTTCACATACTAGAGTGCAAATATAGTCAAAATGTTTTCTTTAAAGTGACTGGGATAAACAATCTGGATGTGGAAGTAGTGATTCCTTAGGTAGCGGTTTTCATATATAATTTGCAAAGTGAATGTGGTTAAAAGTCACTTTACTACAAAATTCCAATTTCGTGGCGAATACCACCTTGTTAATGAATAAGCGGACTACTAATATGAGCTCCTCGATGAAAATCGTTATGCCTGCCACAGGTTGATTTAGTTTGAATTCTAATTTAATGAACAAGTAGCATTATTACAGCCATATATATGAAGTAGATATGGCAACACTGTCGGCAGTAATATTGTATGATGTTTAAAAAATAATATATAGGACTGGCTGCAATAATGTATATACCGGCCGTCACAAGGTTTATAATTTTTACGGTCCCCATAAAGTGTCTCAAATAAAAAAGAAAGTTTTTTTATTTTTTATGATAGAAATACGTGGATCAGCTCTACAGGCTGCAAAAAAATCAGCGGTTCAATATTCACGGTTAAATTTTAGCTACATACAGCGGTTCTCAAAGTGCAATAAATGCAATAAAGTATGCAGAACGGAGTGCTGCAATAATGATAGTGGGATGTATATATATATATATATATATATATAGGACGAAAATTTGAAGTTAAGTTGGGTAGGCAGTCATAAGGTACAAAATTAAAGAACACTCTTTATTTCAACAGAAATAAAGAGTGTTCTTTAATTTTGTACCTTATGATTGCCTACCCAACTTAACTTCAAATTTTCGTCCTTAAATAGCCAGTCGAGCTAATCTTACCTCTATATATATATATATATATATATATATATATATATATATATATATATATATATATATATATATATATATATATATATATATATATATATATAGGGGTGCAAACTGGCCGGCAACCTCCACGTGGTGCATCCTGGGCAGGGAGGGGTAACTTTCTCTGGCGAATGTCGGCTGGGGGTCCTCTGGACTAACCATCCAGGGGATTTTTCACTCTGTGGTTTTCGACAACAGAGGACAGGCCCCTCACAATCGACCCCAACCGGATAGAGGTCAGAGACAGATGGGAGGGGCCTTACCGGACCGTCTCATTGATGACGACTTGGCGGGACATGGACGCTTTAGGTGGACGGAGGGACTAAGAGATGACCTGCTGGACTGCTATGAGAGTAGCGAACCTGCGCGCAGAGGATACATGGCGCGACTACACCAGTTGTGGTGCGATATGCACCCAGAGTATCGCGCCTTCTCACAACAGGTATTGAGAAATCAAGTATTCTTCCTGCGCAGGACGGGCTATGCTAGGGCACTGCGTCAGCTTGGAACAGCACCAGCCGCACAACCGCCGCGGCTACTACAGCCTGACGAAGAACATCACTTGGAGTACGCCGATGTCGACTTGAGGACGAGGGTTAACTTAAATATAAGAGTTAACCCAAAGCCAGCAGATCTGGCAAGAATGGATTCAGTGATCGATGACGAACTTCCAGAAGAGGCCAACATTTGGCAGCTCAATCGGGCTGTGTACGAAGCCGCTGGTCAACTCGCCCCACGACAACGTCGTAGTGCGTCAGAGGGGGTCGAGAAGATCAAGCGGCGAGTACAAAAGATCGAGGCCAAAATTAAATCGGCGAGACAACATGCTTCTCGAATCCAGAGTGTGGTGGACTTTATGTCACACGGTAGGGCTTTTACACCGAAAGTCCGGCGCATAGTAGCTGGACTGAGACGCCAACACCACACTCTAAATGTGACGGTGCTTCAGACCATAAAGCAGCACTGTCTGGACAGGGTTCGAGTGCTAATGGCAACAAAGAAAACTTTGGTCAGGCGAGCAAGGAGTATGGAGCAGAACAAACTGTTTCAGACAAATCCCTCTCGCCTGTTCCAAGAGCCACAGCGTGTTGTCGAAAATCCGCCGACGATTGAAGCCATTGAAGCCTTCTGGAAGGAAATCTATGAGACAGCGAGTCCATTCGACCCCAGCACTCCGGTAATAGCACACTTCGAAGATCTGTGTCGCAGACACATTAATGATCCAGTAGAAGTGTGCCCGCCGATTAGCACGGAAGAAGTCCAACAAGCTCTTGTTGGTACTAAGAACTTCGCTGCCCCTGGTCCAGATGGCATAAACAACTGGTGGTGGAAAAAGTTTCCATCCACCCATCGTCGTCTGGCCAGAGTATTCAACTCATGGCTGAACGAGGGGCAGCCGATTCCGAGCTGGTTGGTGGAAGGACGAACTGTGCTAATCCCCAAAAAGGGAGATCTCTCTAACCCAAAGAATTATAGGCCGATCACTTGCCTTAATACCTGCTACAAGCTGTTTACTCGCATCTTGTACGACAGGACAAAGAGGTTAGTTGATCCGGTCTTCCAACAGATACACGAGCAGCGAGGTGGTAAGAAAGGTGTGGCAGGTTGTAAAGAAAACCTCTTGATAGACCGCTGTGTCACACAGGACTCTGTGCAACACTTGCGGAACCTATCAATGGCCTGGGTGGATTACCGTAAGGCATTTGATACAACATCCCATGAGCTATTATTATTCTTGCTCCAATGCCTTGCGGTCCCACCACCACTAGTGAGATGCATTGAACAGCTGATGCCCCTCTGGAAAACCCGCTTCACCATTACTTCAGGTGCTCAGCGGGTCTCGACAGAGCTGGTCACATTCAGGAGAGGAGTGTTCCAGGGTGACTCCCTGAGTCCTCTCCTGTTCTGCATCTCTCTGCTACCGTTATCTGCTGGTCTCCGCCAAACCCGTGGGTATCAATGTGGGCCACCAAATAACCGGAGGCACAAGGTCACTCATCTATTTTATATGGATGACCTCAAACTGTATGCCTCCGGAGAGCGCGAACTCAAGAACGCTCTGAGGGTGGTTCAAGAGTACACGCGGGCAATTGGAATGGAGTTTGGGTTGGACAAATGCGCAGTCGTCCACCTCAAGAGAGGACGATGTGGGGAATTCTCTGAAGACGTGCAGCTCGCAGACGGAAGCATCCTAAGACATCTGGATGCCGGAGAGACCTATACATATCTGGGTGTACAGCAACACAATATCCAGGATGTAAAACAGATTAAAGAGTCTCTCCGTGGCAAGTACAGACACCGGCTCCGACAAATTTGGTCGCCCGAACTGTCGGGGAAGAACAAGGTGTCTGCAACGAATATGCTTGCCGTTCCGATTCTGCTCTACTCCTTCGGAGCAGTCAAGTGGAACAGAGATGAGCTGCACCAATTAGACAGAGAAACTCGCAAGATGTTGCACATTCATGGTAGCATTCATCCGAGATCGTCCGTTCCTTGGGTGTACCTCCCACGACAACGAGGAGGCCGAGGACTCTTGAGCCTGGAGTGCATGCATGACAGAGTGTCATTGAGTATGGCATGTGACATCCTTAGGAGCTCCGACCCACTCCTGCTGTTTGTGAGAGATCACGAGATCGCGGGGGTGGGCGCAGGATTATTCAAGGCAGCTAAACGGGCCGCAGATGAACTCGGTCTGGTATTTGACTTCAGACGAGGAGGTCGGCGAGGTGCTGACGCAGAATCAGTAACTGAGCTTCCACCAAATCGTCTGATAGCCCAGATTAAAGCTGCCGAACAGAGGAATCTGTTCCGGCAGCATGTTGATAAACCCCTGCACGGTGCATTTTACAATAACATAGAAGCACTGGGTTTATCGACAAAACTGACCTTCGCCTTCTTAAGGTCAGCTGGGCTTAAGTCAGGGACCGAGGGATTTATTGTGGCCTGTCAAGATGGTGTAATAAACACCTTGGTCTATCGAAGTCACGTTATGGGTGTAGAGGTCCCTGACACTAATTGCAGGATCTGCCGTCAGGCGCCGGAATCGCTCACGCATTTGCTATCCGCGTGTCCCGTGAATGCGAGTTCGGCCTACATCCATAGACACAACGCGGCATTAAGGGTGCTGTATTATCATTTACGGCACTCGTATGAGATAGACCAAACGCCAGTGCTGCCGTATATCCCCGGAGATATTGAGTCCGTAGTCGAGAACGAGAAATGCCGAATATATTGGAATTACTCGTTCCCGACAGTCAGGCAAATCCAAGCCAATAAGCCTGACATAGTACTCCTCGACCACGAAAGCAAGGTGATATATGTCATCGAGTTCTCCGCGCCCGCGGAGAGAAATATCACCTTGAAGGAGGAGGAAAAGCGGACAAAGTATCGAGATCTCCGGTATGAGCTCCGAGTGCTATACTCAGGATACTCTGTCAAGATGGTCGTCCTCATTATCGGTGTACTCGGAGGAATGAAGCCCACGTTGCTCTCAGAACTAAAGACCATTCCGGCCTGCCGTAAATCAGCTGAGTGGTTGGCAGTTCAAATGCAAAAAGCGGTCATCTTAGGGTCCCTTCGTTTACTTAGGGCAATCGATTTTGGAACCGATGGTCGCTAACCCTGCAGGAAGTAGGGAGTGGCCACGGGTAATAGCTGGCGCTCTTCCAGTGTGATTGTCATCGGAGGCCACGGGAAGACTGTCCAGCATCCGGTAACGGAAAAAAAAAAAAATATATATATATATATATATATATATATATATATATATATATATATATATATATATATATATATATATATATATATATATATATATATATATATATATATATATATATATATTGCTGTGTATCCACACTGTGGAACACTACTCAAGTATCGTGTTTGAAATCATAAATAAAATTCACAAATTTGTATGTATTTTAGGAATTAATCATAACAGTTTTACTTTAACGGATCATACAGAAGCAGGAATATCTGTGGTTTATTTAATTGATTCAAGTTCACTTATTCTCAGCGAGTAGGATGCAGAGAATGAAACTTGATATTGAATTAGAACAAAATATTTAAATAAACATAAAATGAAGTTAATTTAGTTTAAAAAGGTTACTCTAAATAGTATATAATAAAACATGAACTTATAGAGAATCACAATCTCATTTAAAATGATTTAGAATGAAATTGGAAAACAAAAAAGTAAATTTTATCAAATTTGACATGCATGTCAAAACTTAGATTACAAAACACTGAATGACATTTTAAGTTTTCAGATATTTTTAAATATCATTGCAGAAAGGTGTTTTGTAAATGATATTTCACATCATGCAGAAAGAAAGGACTAATAGTATGATGTTAAATGTTTGTTGGCGTATCAATTTCTTGTTTTAGTTTATAATAAGTATTCTGTCAGTATGAAAAACTGCAGTACGTTTTTAACTACTAGCATTTTGTGTTTATCATTGCTATGCATCTAAATGTATGAAATAGTATTTATTTGAGATTGGAATTGTTAATTGTAGTTATAAGTAGATTTTAAGAAAGTGTATGTAATATGTCAATATATTTCGAGTAATTACAATTTTTCACTTAATCCTGAAAAGTAGGATAAGAAACTTATCAGAAAAATTAAAGAATAAAAAACAGTATTCAATTAAGGTAAAGAACAAACAAAACTGAATAGTTTAAATTTTAAATTAAAATTAAATTTTGAAATATTAGATCAAAATAGAAAAAAACAATTGAAATATTGGAAATTAACCCATTGAAACGACTAAAAATAACAAATCAGTTGATCAGACACCGCTGAACAGCGAGCTGCGAGAAATATTCATCCTCGAATAATTAATAAATTGAAAAGAGAAGAAAAGTGGTGAATAATTTAAAGGTTAGAAAATTACAATCCAGATATATTGATATCAAGAATAAATTGTAAAAGTTGATTAAATATAAGAAGTGAGTATACTTTGAAAGTATTACGAAGTAGATTATCCGGAAAGCAGATTTAGAAGAGGGAAGTATTTGTTAATCCAGTTAGCAAATTTATATGGTGAAGAAATTTCAAACGTCAAGCAAGTGATAGAAATATTTCAAGGAAATCTTGAAAATAAATTGGAGGTTAGAAACAAACGTCAATCCAGTAAAGAAGAAGAAGAAGAAGCCTTGAGAGGTTAAAAAGTAAGTCAAGTGACATAATATTTCAAGGATCATAATAACCAGTTAGAGGTTATAATATAACATTACTCGAGTCGAAAGAAAGACAAGGTAAAGCTTTACTATATCAGAAATCCATGGTACATATTTATTTTAAATAAAGGCCATATTTATTATTTTAGTTCAGTTAGATTTTGTTATTTAAATTTGTTAATTACATTCCAAGTTCAAATTTGTTAATAAATTAATACTTTGTTCGTTCAATACTGAGTTTGATTTATTTAGATTGTTATCTTGATCGATGAGCATTTATTGAACCGACTTCGTTGGACCTTGAGTAAGAGTCATTCTATAGATTGTAGATAGTCATGCTAATGGTGTTCTATAGTCTATATAACAGCTTTTAAGAAACTGTTTGGCGCCCAGTAAAATCATTTAGATTTACTTTCAAAAAGTAAATTCGAACGTATAAAAAAATAAAATAGATATCAGAATATAGAATATTTATGGCTTGTTAACGTGGAGCGATCAGGAAAGCGATTGAATAAATACAACTTGAGAATAGTTTATCATTTCAAGCATACATTTGAAAGATAATAAATCAAGTAACTTATTTTGAGAGGTTTGACAACAAGGCATTGTCAAATTTAAAACAAATATAATTTATATGAGGTTAAAGTCAGGTAAGACAACAACCATGAATCCAGAGGAAACTACACAGGGTACATCCACAGTTGCACAAACACAAGTTGGTGACACAAACACACAACCTGATCCAAACATGCTCCAAAAGTTGATGGAAATGATCACTGGAATGAATAATAGTATTGGAGAAAGAATGGATAAGAATAACCAAACTTTAAAAGAAAACATGGTTCAAAATAACCAAACTTTGGAAGCAAACATGAATCAAAATAACCAAACTTTAAAAGAAGACATTAGTCAAAATAACCAGCGACTAGAAGAAAAAATTGGCAACATAAATACACAGATGGTACATAATATGCAAAAACTAGAAGAAAACATGGGTAAAAAAATAGATGATAATATACAGAAAATGGAAGAAAGCAATATAGAAGTAAGAAATAAGATTGAAAATTTGGAGAGTAAATGGGAGAGAATGGGAGAGACAGTCAACGAAGAAATTGGTATTAAAGTAAACGAGGCAGCAAAAGAAATAAGAGAGGAAGTTGCAACTATGTTTGAAGATGGAATGACTGCAGTAGATAGCAGAATGAAGAAACAGGAGGATAAATACGATAGCAAAATAAAAGAACAGGATAGCAAGATAGAACAGAACACGAAGTTGTTGAAGGATACCACACGTACACAATTAACACAATTACCCACACATACTTACACATGCAACAAAACACCATTTTATTTTTACGGAGATAACCGAATACACCCTAAAATTTTCATTTCACGTTTGAAACAACACATGGAAACACAACACGTAAATGCAAACCTAAAAGCAATCATACAAGACATGTTAAAGGGAGAAGCGGAAATCTGGTATTCAGTTATAATGGACAGGTTTGAGACTATAGAGGAATTTGAAGCTCTAGTCTTAAAACAATATTGGAGTGATTACACTCAGTTAAAAATAAGACAAGATCTATTTAATGGTAACTATGTAGAAAATAAAGGTATTTCTAGGGAAAATTATGTACTTAGAAAAGTATACAATATTAGACATCTAGAACCAAAATTCACAGAAAGTGAAATGGTCAGATATTTAGCTAGACATTTTTCAGGGGATATCCAGAATGTTATTATTACGCAAAGAATTGCAAAGTTAGATGATTTAATTGATTATTTAAGAGAGTTAGATGATTATCATCAGAGTTTTGATAGGAAGGCTAGTCAAAATAGGGAGAATAATAGTAGATATTATAACAAATGGGGTTATGATCAGAATAGGAATGAGAATGATAGAAGAGAAAGACAAGGTTATGGTCGTCAATATGACAATGATAGGAATGAAAAGCAGGGTTATGAGAAACGTCAATATGACAAAGATAGAAAGGAACGAGGGGGTTATGAGAAACGTCAATATGACAATGATAGGAATGAAAAGCAGGGTTATGAGAAACGTCAATATGACAATGATAGAAAGGAACGAGGAGGTTATGGTCAATATAAATATGACAATTATATGAATGAAAAGCAGGGTTTTGAGAAACGTCATTATGATAATGATTGCAGAGAGAGAGGGGGTTATGTTAAAAATAATGAGTCATATGCACAAGTTGCTAATATCAATATTCAAAGGGGAAATAGAGTAGATGAAAACAAGCACTCTAATATAAATAAAATAGAAACAGCACAAGTAAATGATAATAGAAATCAGGATTTTTAGATAAAGTTGTTTTAAATGTAGGTAATAATTGTAAAAAAATAGGCGACTGTATAGAAAATGATGTTATATTGGGAGACGACATATTATCAGGAAAAAAGGCAAATATTGTATTAGGAGAAAGAATCCTAAAAATAGAAGGTGAAAGAATACCTTTCTGTAGTGTTAATGAATTGAATGGCAAAGGTGCACACATTAGAACACGCACTCCTACAAAACGGCTACGACAGAAACCATATAAGACGGACCATAAATAAAGCACAGAACCCATCCCAAACACAACATCCGGACACATCCCTACCTGAACAACACAAAGCCTTCCTACCTTACATCAAAGGTGTCACAGACCGAATCTCCAAAGTCCTAAAAGCAAACAACATAAAAACAATATTCACAACACAACAGACTATTTCCAACCTTATCAAGTCCCCAAAAGACCAAGTCCCTAATGACTCCCATGGCGTTTACGAAATACCTTGCTCCGACTGTCCCCAAACTTACATTGGACAAACAAACAGACGCATTAACAACAGGGTATACGAACATCGCTTAGCGGTCAGAAAAACTGATCCTACCTCATCCTTAGCCCAACACCGTCTCCAGACTGGACATAACATAGACTTTGACAACACAAAAACAATAGCACCTATATATTCCCTAAAAACACGAACGATCCGCGAAGCAATTGAAATCGAGAAGCGTCCTAATTGTTTAAACAAAAGGGACGACAGTCTTCGACTTCCAACTGCTTGGAAATCACTAATAACTCCACTAACTATACAACCCTTACCAAGACCACACAGCGACCCTCCTACCATGCGCAACCGTTCTGCACCAGTGCTCGCCACACCCACCAACCCTACTATAAATACCTCACCCCAACCCACAACTCGTCGGTTCTCTCTAAGAACTGAGATTGAGATCTTAGAGACGAACCACGGTTCGACCTGGGGAGTAGGCAGATTGAGGCCCCGGACTCGAACCATTCCTTACACTTCCTAGACTAGACCTCCCATATCCCATACATTATCGATTCTTCTTCCCCCCCTTTCTCTTGAAAATGGCTCCAAAGTGGGAGCCGAAACGTCGAGACTCCAATAATCTCAGACGCGGTTCAATATATATATATATATATATATATATATATATATATATATATATATATATATATATATATATATATATATATATATATATATATATATATATATATATATATATATATATATATATATATATATATATATATATATATATATATATATATATATATATATATATATATTGCTGTGTATCCACACTGTGGAACACTACCTAAGTATCGTGTTTGAAATCATAAATAAAATTCACAAATTTGTATGTATTTTAGGAAATAATCATAACAGTTTTACTTTAACGGATCATACAGAAGCAGGAGTATCTGTGGTTTATTTAATTGATTCAAGTTCACTTATTCTCAGCGAGTAGGATGCAGAGAATGAAACTTGATATTGAATACGAACAAAATATTAAAATAAACATAAAATGAAGTTAATTTAGTTTAACAAGGTTATTCTAAATAGTATATGATAAAACATGAACTTATAGAGAATCACAATCTCATTTAAAATGATTTAGAATGAATTTGGAAAACAATAAAGTAAAATTTATAAAATCTGACATTCATGTCAAAACTTAGGGCTGAAAATCATATTTTGTGTAGAAAAACTGTAAATCTACACAAAATGAATATTGAATGAAAGACTATTAACAGTAGTTGCATTGCAGCGTGATTATTTTAAAAATAGTAAGTCCATATATTACAAAACACTGAATGACATTTTAAGTTTTCAGATATTTTCAAATATCATTGCAGAAAGGTGTTTTGTAAATGATATTTCACATCATGCAGAAAGAAAGGACTAATAGTATGATGTTAAATGTTTGTTGGCGTATCAATTTTTTGTTTTAGTTTATAATATCAGTATTATGTCAATATGAAAACTGCAGTACGTTTTTAACTACTAGCATTTTGTGTTTATCATTGCTATTCATCTAAATGTATGAATTAGTATTTATTTGAGATTGGAATTGTTAATTGTAGTTATAAGTAGATTTTAAAAAAGTATATGTAATATGTCAATATATTTCGAGTAATTACAATTATTCACTTAATCCTGAAAAGTAGAATAAGAAATTCATCAGGAAAATTAAAGAATGAAAAACAGTATTCAATTAATATAAAGAACAAACAAAACTGAATAGTTTAAATTTTAAATTAAAATTAAATTTTGAAATATTAGATCAAAATAGAAAAAAACAATTGAAATATTGGAAATTAACCCATTGAAACGACTAAAAATAACAAATCAGTTGATCATACACCGCTGAACAGCGAGCTGCGAAAAATATTCATCCACGAATAATTAATAAATTGAAAATTAAAGAAAAGTGGAGAATAAATTGAAGGTTAGAAAATTACAATCCAGATATATTGATATCAAGAATAAATTGTAAAAGTTGATTAAATATAAGAAGTGAGTATACTTTGAAAGTATTACGAAGTAGATTATCCGGAAAGCAGAGTTAGAAGAGGGAAGTATTTGTTAATCCAGTTAGCAAATTTATATGGTGAAGAAATTTCAAACGTCAGGCAAGTGATAGAAATACTTCAAGGAAATCTTGAAAATAAATTGGAGGTTAGAAACAAACGTCAATCCAGTAAAGAAGAAGAAGAAGAAGCCTTGAGAGGTTAAAAAGTCAGTCAAGTGACATAATATTTCAAAGATCATAATAACCAGTTAGAGGTTATAATATAACATTACTCGAGTCGAAAGAAAGACAAGGTAAAGCTTTACTATATCAGAAATCCATGGAACATATTTATTTTAAATAAAGGCCATATTTATCATTTTAGTTAAGTTAGATTTTGTTATTTAAATTTGTTAATTACATTCCAAGTTCAAATTTGTTAATAAATTAATACTTTGTTCGTTCAATACTGAGTTTGATTTATTTAGATTGTTATCTTGATCGATGAGCATTTATTGAACCGACTTCGTTGTACCCTGAGTAAGAGTCATTCTATAGATTGTAGATGGTCATGCTAATGGTGTTCTATAGTCTATAATATTAACAGCTTTTAAGAAACTGTTTGGCGCTCAATAAAATCATTTCAATTTACTTTCAAAAAGTAATTTCGAACGTATAAAAAATAAAATAGATATCAGAATATAGAACAATATATATATATATATATATATATATATATATATATAAATATATATATATAAATATATATATATATATATATATATATATATATATATATATATATATATATATATATATATATATATATATATATATAGACTGTGTATTTTACGAGGGCCACTCCAAATATCTCGCTTAATATCTATTGTAGAAGAATAAAGTTTTGGAAACAGTATTCCCATTTTTTGTGAGCTATATTTCAGTAAAAAGAAATTTGAAATCCATAGCCTACTTTATGAGATATATTACAAAAACCTGAAAAATAGGAAAACCACAAACGGTTATAGCTTCCTTATTTGAGGAGATACGAAAAAAGTTAAAGGAATGAAAGTTCACGGCAAAGACAATAAGAATAATAACGTATAACAAAAAAATCGAAAAATGCAGTTGGCTTTGACATAAATGCTCATCGATCAAGATAACAATCTAAATAAATCAAACTCAGTATTGAACGAACAAAGTATTAATTTATTAACAAATTTTAACTTGGAATATAATTAACAAATTTAAATAACAAAATCTAACTTAACTAAAATGATAAATATGGCCTTTATTTAAAATAAATATGTACCATGGATACGCTATTGTGCAAAAATGAAAAATGCATATCTCAAAGTAGGCCATGATGCCATTAATTGCGTTATTTTTTCTCATTCCAACGATATAAAACATGTCACAGAAATTTTAACCGATAGTGTCAATATTTAATATTTTACGAATACCACAATTCATATAATTGAATCGTAACAATCAGCTGTGCCATAATTAGTGAAAAACAATGTATACAGTTATTAGTAAATTTGACAGATTGTCACTGTTGTATGTTGTATGTTGCGTTGTCGAGTTCTAAGACAAATTTTATATCAGTAATTATGGTGTACACCAATAATAACAAATTCGATATGATTAGCATTTATTGTCAGTGCAATTTTGACGCTGAGATGGCAGTCACGGTTTACGGAGATAGATTTCCAGATGCTCCGCAGCCAAATCGAACTATGTTTAGGAAGTTAGTTCAAAATCTAAAAACGCACGGTTCATTTTCAAAAAAAGTAGTAAGGCGAGCGCATGTTGCGGATAATGTAAGAAAAGTGAATAGAGTAATGAATTATATTAACCAAAATGAGGAAACCTCTTTGAGACAAATTCAGAGAAACTGTCGCATAAAAAAAGACAGTGCAAGAAAAATATTGAAAAAAAACGGATTTCGATGCTACAAAATGAGGAAAGTTCAACATTTAAATGAGGGAGATAAGCCAAGGAGAGTAAGATTTTGTAGATGGTTATTAAATAAGAAAAGGAATGACGCGCTGATATGTAGCAAAATTCTTTGGTCGGACGAATCAAATTTTTCTAATAATGGATTTTTCAATAGAAATATGCATTATAAGTGGACACGAGAAAATACACATTGGTGCAGAGAGACTGCTTTCCAAGAAAGATTTTCTACGAATGTTTGGTTGGGTCTTTTAGGGACTAAAGTAATTGGACCTTATTTTTATGATGGCAAATTAACCGCTCGTAGATACCTTAATTTCCAGCAAAACGAATTTCAAGATTTTCTTTATGAGTTAACAGTGGCAGAAAGATTAAATTATTCATATTTTCAACAAGATGGGGCTCCACCTCACACTGCTGTAATATGTACAAATTATTTAAATCAAGTTCTGCCAGATAGCTGGATAGGCACCTATGGACCCATTCTATGGCCAGCTCGATCACCAGATATTACTCCCTTGGATTTTCTCGTCTGGGGTTACATTAAAGACAAGGTATTTCAAACTGCCCCTGAAAATATTGAGGACATCAAAACCAGAATTCGAAACGCATGTGAGGCAATTACTCCTGAAATGCTCCAAAATGTAATGCGTGACGTGTCTCGTAGAGCACGTTTATGTGTCAGAATGCATGGTGCACAATTTGAGCATTTGTAGTTAGAAAAATAAATACACACAATTTCTTTTCAATATAGTAGTAGGTAGTACTGTTATACATAGTTTTTCGTTTTTTTCTTTGGATGTTCGTTTTGTACTTGTATTTTTATTTATGAGATATTTACTGGTTTGTATTAAATTGTAATAAATAATTACGGAATTATAATTATTATAAAGTGAATTTTTACTATTATGGCACAGCTGATTGTTACGATTCAATTATATGAATTGTGGTATTCGTAAAATATTAAATACTGAGACTATCGGTTAAAAGTTCTGTGACATGTTTTATATCGTTGGAATGAGAAAAAATAACGGAATTAATGACGTCATGGCCTACTTTGAGATATGTATTTTTCATTTTTGCACAATAGCGTATGCCAAAGCCAACTGCATTTCTCGATTTTTTTGTTACACGTTATTATTCTTATTGTCTTTGCCCTCAACTTTCATTCCTTTAACTTTTTTCGTATCTCCTCAAATAAGGAAGCTATAACCGTTTGTGGTTTTCCTATTTTTCAGGTTTTTGTAATATATCTCATAAAGTAGGCTATGGATTTCAAATTTCTTTTTACTGAAATATAGCTCACAAAAAATGGGATAACTGTTTCTAAAACTTTATTCTTCTACAATAGATAATAAGCGAGATATTTGGTGTGGCCCTCGTAAAATAGACAGTCTGTATATATATATATATATATATATATATGTTGTTTATCCCAGTAGAATCCCCTATAGTGTCGCTAGGACCAACTTCCATGGATGCGACCCTGTGGGAGAGTCTTGAATAATTGAAGGCCAACGTAGCTCTAACATGGCTCGATAGTTAGTTTATGGAGGAGTAACCTGTTGGGTGTGAAGGTATGTTTCCTCGAGATTACGACACGACTCTAGTAAGTTATCGATGGTGAGTATCGGTCTGTCCGCACATTGTGAAGCTAAATGCATTTGTAAATACGGAAGAAGTCGTTCTCGAATAATCTGAACTCGTTGGCGCTCTTCAGGCTTTTGGGACAACCGGTTGAAATATTTCTCCATCGCGGCAATATATACCATGACGGGTTCCGGATTGCCTTGGGTTCGCGTTTTAAGCTCTTCCCAAATATCCCTCTCATAATGATAAGTCAAGAACGCAGATTTAAGTTTGACCACGAGATCATCCCAGGATCCTATTCTATCCTTAACAAACGACCGATACCAAATTAATGCATCCCCTGTAAAAAGTTCTGCAGCGGCGAAAAACAATAGCTCTTTCGAAGCCCCTCTAGATACACGCAGTTCCTCTACTCTTTCTAGAAAATTAAAAACACTACTCTTCCCATCAAACCTAACATTCCATTTACTGACTGCAATCGGTTTACAAGAGTAAGACGGTTCATAACAAATACCCATATTCAAGGGTCGTGACACATTAACATTCTTAGTATTTGTATTAACCGTTAACGCTGAACTTGGAGAACTGGATATAATTTGTGGCATACTACTGAAAGTTACCCGGGGTCTATCTGTTTGCAACTCTATCAAAGCATTCGCAGCTCCCGCAAGCTCCTGCTGATTATTGTCAGTAGTTAAGACCAAAGAAGAAACCCTACGAGCTGAGTCATGTACAATTTCCGGAAGCAAAGGATTGTCCGTATCTAGTAACGAGAATTCTGGATTTGTCCTATTACCACTTGTGTCCCTAGTAGCATGTGAAGGTTCCTGCGTTTGCGAATTAAGCTGAGATTCCAACAAATTTCCAACATCGTCAATCATTTGCATACAACGTGTCATTAACTTTACTTTATCACGGTTTTGATTTTCAGATAAATTTATTAACCTTGATAGCCGACCATTAACATGTAGCAACCGTGTGTGAATGCGTGAGTGTTCATTGTTTTTGTTATTCATATCGAAATTTGTTATGTCGGTACCAAGCTGTTGCAGTTTTTTATCACAAATATCTAATTCCGATTCAGTGTCTAAGTCCAAATCTGGAGAATTTGTTGAGAATCCCAACCGTTCACACCGCATTAACCCTCTCAAAGTACTTCGCTTCTCCGCTACTGTACCTTCTGAAGATAACCCTCTTATTGAAAGCTCATAAGTTAACTCGTCTACCAACAAACGATTGATTTCCATAGTGAAAGTAAAAGATATTAAAAGTCCCCAAAAAAAAAATTCAAACCCGATATCCCGATAATTTATAGCGTCCTTCTACAGTTAGCACGAATATAAAGCAGATAACCAATTAATATTAAGCAAAAGAAGTAATCCATATATGCAACAATAAATCAGTAATCAATAAACAGTATACGGCAATAATAATCAAATAATCAACAATTAAATAAGGCACTAATAATCAATAATAATAATCAAATCATCAATAATCAATATAAGGCAATAATAGTTAGTAATAATCAATATAATAATATACTAATCTCCCCCCCTCTAAGAGAGAGTGTACCTACACACGAATGAGAAAGAAAAAACACAAAATTTCTAAACACTATACCTTAAAAAAAAAAAATCCCACCTAAAAAGCTACTAAGTATTTCAGTAAAAAAAATGTAAAGAAAGTGTATAACAGAAATATGGTAAAGCAACAGTACTAAGTACCTTAGCAAGTATAATTTTATTGTACTAGTACTTACTCGATATGGCAATGATAAAAAACTAACTACGTATAATGATAACGTACCTAATTTTCACCAGTCGATACAACACCAGAAAACATCCCCAATTACCATCAAGAACGGTTGGGCGCCATTTGTTACAGAACTCCCAGATAAAAGGGGAATATGTAAAAAAAAAATAACTTTAGAGGCTGATATATCAGCAATACAGCAGGGTAGGGTGGTCACCCTGTGCCCTGAACAACATGTTTATGTTTTACGTGCAGTCCCCTCTCTGCATTTAATTGGTGGCAAAAGAGGCTCACACGGCCGACTAGACAAGTACCTGTTGAGTGGATCCGACAAATTGGGGCTTTAAATGTACGCTGGTGAAAACAAATACGCTTCTTACTATAACAGATTTAATGATTACATATAGGTACGCTTACAGCCAAATACCACAGAGATAACATTACACACAATCGATATATTTAGATGTGTGGCCCACACTTAACCTAACACAAAACATATGATAACTTAAAACTAATAAAATCTTAACTAATAATAGGCAAAATATGACCCCCCCAAAATATATTAGCTTAGACGATTACATTAAAATACTGAAAAATAACATGAAATGAACAAAATAATGTGAATTAAGTAAGGGACGATAGGTTCAAGCGTGGTGTTCAAAACTACTAAATTTAATTGGTCATATACAAAATATTTACTGACAATTTACCTTTAACGTGTAATTAGTACCGTACTAAAACTGACGAGCTCTCTATGCCTCACGTAGAAGGTGGAATGTGATATAAGGTCCCTCGTTAGGTTATTCAAAGACGCTTACCTCCAGCAGGTTTCAAAATGTAACCACTAGGCCTATCAGGGGAGCGTAGCTTCCAATGTAACCAGGCAGGAGAGTCTCACCGGTACACTCAGGATTCCAAATTTACCAAATAGCTTGCCAACCAAGTTTCATCAAACCAAAGTTCACATACAGATGTACAAATCCAACAGGTAAGATGTGGGGTCAAACATACATGATGCGATGCCAGTAAAAGTCCAAGATAAAATGAAACCAAAATAACAAAAGATACAAAAGGAACAAGAAAACCAAAAAGAGCAAAAAGCCCTGCAATAAAGAAATAACGAATATTACAAATCTATTTTCTAAAGCGATTTCAGAGGTATACCTTAGATGTTGAGTAGGCTTTCAAAATTCCTTTGCCACGTGCTTCCAGCAGTTGTTTTATCCGGAAAATTCCGTAGCAGTATTTCCCAACAGAAAATAATAAAAATATCAAAATAAAGTACTGCTAATTTGTCACTACAGCACTAAATCCCATTAAAGGAGCAAATTCACAAAATGCTATCCATGTGCTCAGTGACACAACTTCTCTTCGAGCCGGCAAACGGAAAAAATCCCCAAAAATGGCCCAGACGGAAACCTCTGTCAAAATCTGAGAATGACTAAATCTTTGTCCATGGGTACGTTCCGAATGAACACTATACAACATAACCCACAAATCTGATAAATCTCCCTTAATGACGTCTATATTTCACACATAATAAAGTATTTCGTAATTCCATTAACAAAACAATAAGTTTAATTGATAATAACGGTCTTGAAAAGGTTATAATCGAGACGTTCGAAACTCGCTTCCTAATTAGGTACAGTTACAGTGCGTTGCTAGCAATGCGATGCCAGCAACGTGTGCGCGGCTCACATGGAGCACGAACGGTAGGCAACCAGTTATACTATATATAGCCTCGACTAAAACGAAAACATATTACGATATTCAAATTGTAAATGTGCAGATACGAAAATAGACTGTAATAGCTATACTTTTTAAATACCCCCAAAGGTAAAAATCTAATGGAGTCAAGTCAGGTGATCGTGCTGGCCATCTGACTACTCCATTAGTACCAATCCATCTCTGAAGGTACATTTCATTAAGACAATCTTTGACTAGTACTGAGTTATGGGGTGGTGCACCGTCTTGGTGAAACCAAATATTCTCCTGGTTATGAGGGATAGTCTCTAATAATCCTGGCAATACATTTCTCAAAAATATCTCATATTTTCTTCCATTTAAAGTCCCATGGAATAGATATGATCCAATAATATATGAATTTAATATTCCACACCACACGTTAACTCCAAAAGTTACCAGAGCAAATTTTTTTAAAAATTTGGGCATTCTTCAGAAAGAACTGAAAATTCAGCTAGAAAATGTAATCTTCGTTCATAATCACCAGGCCTTAAATGATGGATCAATTTTAATTTGTATGGATGGTATTTATTTGATTTTAATATTCTATGGCACGAAGATATCGACAGATTAGTTTTCGATGCCAATTTCCGGAGAGAACATTGAGGATTGTTGACAACACTATTTAACACCAAGGCTGTATTTTCATCGTTTCTAACTGGCCTATTTTTGTTACGAATAGTTTTCTTAAAACTACCCCAGTTTCTTAAATTTTTAAACAGCATGATAAATGTTTTATTATCGGGTGTAGGTCTATTTGGAAATCGTAAACAAAACAATCGTTTTGCTTGTCGGGAATTTCTTTTGCATTCACCGTATATTAAAATCATATTTAACTTATCTTCATTGGTGTATCTAACCATTTTTTAAATTTTCCTTTTTTTATTGCTTTATTTGGATTAATTTGCTTTGAATTGTTTCTAAGTACACTATTTCTGTTTGAAACTATGATTGAAATGCACCAACTACAAACTTTGTTTAATAACTGTCAAACTTAAAATTAAATCAAAGCCTACTAATCTCTCTTAAGTAGATTTTTCTCTACCATTCTAAATTAGTGTGTATTTTCTTTGTTGTCTTACTTACTTTAAGTTTTGGGAGCCGTTTTATTAGAAGCGTTATTAGAAAAAAAAATGTAATATGTAGGAACATATGGATATTGGTTCATCATGTTAGTTCCGGTTTGGCCGGAAGTGGTAAACATAATTTTATGATAGTGTATTATATCACTTTCCTTATCTTGAAAAAAAGTGTTTGGTAACCAGTATTCTATAATAAATAGTAAATAAATTATAGGGATTTATCAAAATTCACGTGTACTGGCATTAATGAAAGAAACTCATGTAACTCCAAAACGGCTTGTTTTTTGTAAATTCTCTATACCATCAAAATTATTCACAAATTATTGTTTAATCACATGACTTATGTTTCAAGGTTCCAGCCATCAAGAAATAGTTTTGCATCGCAGCGCCATCTCTGTGTGCTGTTGAGGAAAAATTCTAATCACCGTCATTTAAACCATTCTTTGGTATCAATCATCTGCCATTTACAAAAATAAAATATCTTTATTAATTTTAGAGATAATGGCCTGGGGACTTTTAACTGAAACACCCTGAATATGTATATATATATATATATATATATATATATATATATATATATATATATATATATATATATATATATATATACATTACATATACAGGGTGCGCCAAAGTTCTGATTTTGGTCGATTACGGCTGTATTTGAAATGGTGGAAATATATTGTCTATAGATTATTTTCTTGATTTTCAATTCTGAATAACCAGAAAATATGTACAATTATACAGGGTACTCCGTTTTCGTTGTCCGAGCAACAACTTCGTTATTTTAAATGGAACACCCTATATTTTTTTCCTTTATCGAGTTACCCATCTAATTATATTCATAATTCTATTAATGTGGTAGGTACTTAAAATGAACCGTTTACGATATAAAAAAGATTTTTTGACAAAAAGTGAGGTTTGCGGATAAGTTTTTGAGTACCTCTGATTTCATAGACAAGAGAGTTTTCAAAATTCTGCTTATACTGTTATGTTGAGCATATTAAGGGCTAGTAGGGCAGAAACATTATTAATATTAATCTTATACAGAGTGCTGAAAAAATTGAGTTTAATGTTTCGCTAATAAAAAAGGCCGTAATTCAATTTTTTCAAATGGGACGTACTATTTTCAGTTCTGTCATCTAATGAAGTGTTAAATTATCTTTCCATTGATATATCATAGTAGGTATTTATCTTTAGGAGTTGCATAGATATTAAGGTTAATTGTCTGGATCAGTCATTTTTCTTGCTGGAACTTCATGAGGTTTGTACTGCACTTCACCAGTTTCGATAAATCTGTCTCTAAGATTACTAAATGCAGGTTCTAAAGGGTGTCTCCTTTCAGGATATCTGGTTTTATAGACTCGGGATGCTAAGAGGCTGTTCCTTGAGCACTCCCCCAGAATAAAAATCATGTCAACCATTTCTTCCCGCGAATAATTCATATTTAATATAATTATATGCAAATGCAACTTGGAAATGGAACTGTAAAAGCTACTAGTATTTTATTAAAGACAATCAAAACAAAAGCACTTACCGATATAGCAGTAACACAAAACTTTAGAACATCCACAGACACGTGTTTTGACATCTATGTCTCTTCGGTGCGGCTTTTTCTAAAGTTCACAATCAACTGAAATATGTAAGCAAATACTCGTGTTATAACTATCAAAGGATTACCAGAACAGGATATTAAAAATTAAAATTAGATTATAGGAAATTCCCCGTAAAGGGATAATTATCAATATAATTATATGCAAATGCAACTTCCTGGAACTGTAAAAGCTACTAGTATTTTATTAATTATTTTTATATTTTATTATCAATATAATTATATGCAAATGCAACTTCCTGGAACTGTAAAAGCTACTAGTATTTTATTAATTATTTTTATATTTTATTATCAATATAATTATATGCAAATGCAACTTCCTGGAACTGTAAAAGCTACTAGTATTTTATTAGCTAATAAAATACTAGTAGCTTTTACAGTTCCAGGAAGTTGCATTTGCATATAATTATATTGATAATAAAATATAAAAATAATTAATAAAATACTAGTAGCTTTTACAGTTCCAGGAAGTTGCATTTGCATATAATTATATTGATAATAAAATATAAAAATAATTAATAAAATACTAGTAGCTTTTACAGTTCCAGGAAGTTGCATTTGCATATAATTATATTGATAATTATCCCTTTACGGGGAATTTCCTATAATCTAATTTTAATTTTTAATATCCTGTTCTGGTAATCCTTTGATAGTTATAACACGAGTATTTGCTTACATATTTCAGTTGATTGTGAACTTTAGAAAAAGCCGCACCGAAGAGACATAGATGTCAAAACACGTGTCTGTGGATGTTCTAAAGTTTTGTGTTACTGCTATATCGGTAAGTGCTTTTGTTTTGATTGTCTTTAATAAAATACTAGTAGCTTTTACAGTTCCAGGAAGTTGCATTTGCATATAATTATATTAAATATGAATTATTCGCGGGAAGAAATGGTTGACATGATTTTTATTCTGGGGGAGTGCTCAAGGAACAGCCTCTTAGCATCCCGAGTCTATAAAACCAGATATCCTGAAAGGAGACACCCTTTAGAACCTGCATTTAGTAATCTTAGAGACAGATTTATCGAAACTGGTGAAGTGCAGTACAAACCTCATGAAGTTCCAGCAAGAAAAATGACTGATCCAGACAATTAACCTTAATATCTATGCAACTCCTAAAGATAAATACCTACTATGATATATCAATGGAAAGATAATTTAACACTTCATTAGATGACAGAACTGAAAATAGTACGTCCCATTTGAAAAAATTGAATTACGGCCTTTTTTATTAGCGAAACATTAAACTCAATTTTTTCAGCACTCTGTATAAGATTAATATTAATAATGTTTCTGCCCTACTAGCCCTTAATTATGCTCAACATAACAGTATAAGCAGAATTTTGAAAACTCTCTTGTCTATGAAATCAGAGGTACTCAAAAACTTATCCGCAAACCTCACTTTTTGTCAAAAAATCTTTTTTATATCGTAAACGGTTCATTTTAAGTACCTACCACCTTAATAGAATTATGAATATAATTAGATGGGTAACTCGATAAAGGAAAAAAATATAGGGTGTTCCATTTAAAATAACGAAGTTGTTGCTCGGACAACGAAAACGGAGTACCCTGTATAATTGTACATATTTTCTGGTTATTCAGAATTGAAAATCAAGAAAATAATCTATAGACAATATATTTCCACCATTTCAAATACAGCCGTAATCGACCAAAATCAGAACTTTGGCGCACCCTGTATATATATATATATATATATATATATATATATATATATATATATATATCAAGTTCCCTCCGATTCTTGAGGGAACAACGTATTGCTATAGATTTCATTTTAAACTATGGTCCAACCTTAATCCCAACAATTAAAGAAAAATTGTCTGGAGGGTGCTTTGTATATATTTGTCTTGAAAATGAGGGGTTTAGTTCGACTTACTAACGACGGCGCTGCAATCGTGTTGGTAGATTACAAATTTCATTCTGTGTTCCCTCCACAATGTGGTCCACAATGTTATATAAGGTTGCAATTTAAATCGTCGATTTAGTTCCCTCCGAAATTCGACAACATTGCGTTTTTTTCCTGCCTCTGTGTTCTGCAAATATATATTAGATGCGGGACACAATTGGTATGTTTAAAACATTAGGAAACTGGGTGAAATTTACTTCGAGAGGCCGGTTACTTGTTCCACTAGCTGATAAAAACATCAGTTGGATTTCTAATTTTAATTATTTGTACACATTTAACGGCAGGGCACCTCTCTAAAATTTTTGTTTATTGGCCGGTTTAATTGATTTTTTTAATTAATGGTAGAGTTTCAATAACTTCAAAGGGGTGCAAAATTTCAAGGCCTCTCTCGACTTTTTTTTCAAGACTAGGAATCCACAAAAAGTGTTAGCAATTAATTTCAAATCTGACTACGGCAGTGGGTTTAGGATACCTTCAAATGGGTGTGACCGAAATTTAACAAGAAGTATTGGTTTCGAGCAGAAATATGGCATAATTATCATTTAATGTTAAGTTACTTAAATATTTCGAATGTTCGTCGTGTAATTTGACAATTGTATAAATAGTATTGTTCACAATGCTCCTTTAGATCGTTATCAGTTGAAATTTAAAAACTTATAACCATCAGTTAATCAATATTGGCAATATTTGTTTTTTTTTAAACACGCTTCATAATTATTTTTATTAGCAAGCTTTGCAATTAAATTTATTATAAAATCTAGATTTGGAGAATTATATAAATAATTAAAGCCCTTTAAACCACAAATTATCACACCTTAAAACTGGTATTTTATAAATAAATTGCACATCTTAAAATCAATTAACATGTACATTACAATTAAGAATTTCTCAATTTAAAAAAACTTTATAAATTCTTTTGTTACATCAAATAAAATATTATAATTAAAATTAATAATTTACTAATTTAGCAACAATTTCAGAAATTAATAGGTTTGTAATAAAATAACATAAGAGACCATAAACAAACAAACAAGAAAAAATAAAACGAATTGACCCAACAGTGCCATATATTTTAAATGTTGGCTATTTGAACTAAATCTGCATTCAATTCAATACATTTGGTAGAGAATTCGCACTGCAAAATTCCTTTAAAAGTTGAAGTCTGTGTTTGGAAGTAAAAGCTGCGACCGGTCCGATTAAATAGCTTATAATAAGAAATAGACAAATTCATTTTAGAATTTTAATTGCTAGTATAACCAGAATTCAAGTTATCGAAATAATACAAAGATTGGAAATCAATAATTTTACAGACAGTTTTTCTTTTTAGTTCTCTTAGTTTTTTTCTGCTGTTTGCAAAATCCTATAAAGGATATGTTTCAGCTTATAATTAATTGTGTTTATGTGTAAAGTTGGCCAAAAATATCCCTGAGAAAAGGACGTTATTCAAAATTTTTCAGATATTAACACTGAACGATTACACAGGTACACAAAAAAGTGGTCTGTTACCGGGACGCGGCAGAGTAATCCCTATGTATTTCGACATGCTGAATACGAATGCGATGTCTGTTTAGCTCCATCACCCTCCAATTTTTTGTAAATAACGAAAATAACCCCGATTCATGTTCAACGCCGAAGTATCGAAATGTCGAAATATATAGGGAAATATATAGGGATTACTATAGAGCTTCAATAACTTCACTGTGGTGCAAAATTTCAAGGCCTATTTCGATTTTTTTTTTCAAGATCAAAAATCCAAGAAAAGCGTTAACATTTTATCTCAAATCTGACTACGGCAGTGGGTTAGGATACCTTCAAATGGGTGTGACCGAAATTTAACAAAAAATATTGGTTCCGAACACAAATATAGCATAATTAAAATTTATATTGTGTTACCTAAATATTAATGTTCGTCACGTAATTCACAATAATTCTCTAAATAATATTGTTTACAATGCTCCTTTAGATCGTGATCAGTTGAATTTTATAAATTTATAACCATTAGTTATCTAATATTGGAGTTCGGTTGAGTTTCTCAGAGTGACTAGACGCTTTAAAAGAAAGTTCCCGGAAAACACTCAGAAACATAGGTTAAAACACGGCTAATTTATATAAAATTTAAGCCATCGATGGGTTAAGAAATTCTGCGTGTTGTGAAGTGAAATAGTTAAAAAACAAAGTTTATATGGAATTAATATTTGATAATTTCTAGTACAGGGCTTTGTGTAATATAAAGATAAAGAAGCAATATACAAGTGCGGTGTGTTAAGATAGGCCTATCGGTACCCAAAAAGGGCCTCTTGAAGTGATTAGTGCTGTGCTCAAGACCAAGGTAATAAATAATATTCAGTGTCAAGTAATAATATTTATAGACGTTAAAAGGGACCAAAATAAAACCCCCAATGCTTTCTTGGAAAGTGTAAATAAACAATTTGTATGAATTGGAGGTTATTAGATGTAGCAAACACCACCAGGAATCTACAAGAAAGATAAGATAAGATATATATTTAATTGATGATTAATTATTTAATTCATTCATAATTTATAATTTATTATTTCTGTTTGTCTGGCTATTTTTAGTATTATTTTACTTTACTTTTATATCTTATTTTATTCCCATTTGGCAAACGGCAGTTTGAATTAGGCACTACAAAAGTCAAAACAATATACAGGGTGTGCGGAGGTTTCTCTCTGGCTGCTTTCTCATTTGCAACTCGCTGTAAAAAGTTATTTTACCGCGATACAGATAACATAATAAAAAGACTCTCTTACAGCAAGCTAATATGGGTTTTGAAAAACAAGGCAAATAAAATGGACACACTAACACAGGACGTTGAAACGAGAACACATTAATTACTGGTACAAAAAATCGACGGCGACGAAAACTGCCTATATGGAGCGCGGTTACTCAAAACTACAAATGGCATCTAAGTGGAGGGGACAAAGAAAAAACTAGCAGAGGAGTCGCATGGGCAATAAGACGGAACACCCCTATCCAGATAAAGACAAGAAAAGTAAACGAAAACATAACCATGGCAAACTTACAAATTGGAAAAGAAAACATATGCATATTAGGAGTACATGTGCCCTCCGACAAACGGGCAGGACGAGTATTCAGATCACCCAAGAGACTAGAAGAAATAGTAATAGAAAAATGAACATAATAATACTAGGAGACTTCAACACACATATAGGAAAGGACGACCAAACACATGAAGACAAGAATGTCATAGGAAAAACCTTACTCCACACATGGACAAACGATAATAGAAGCTCACTAAAAAATTTGGCACACCTGTTCGGTCTAACAGTTAGAAACAGATGGAGCAAAAACCTAACCTGCCTTAATACATGGAGTAAAGGAAGCATCAACTCTCAAATAGACCACATCCTAGTGGATAGAAAAATAAGGGACAGGGTTAAAAACATTAAGGCGAAATAAGCAACAAACGTCAAAACAGATCACAAAATATTATATGGAACACTAGTAATAAAGAAACAAGAAGCACGAAAAAAAAAGATACAACAAAACAGCAAATGACAGGAACTAAATTGGTCAACAATGAGTTTAAAAATCAAAATAAAAATCATCACCAACGCATGGACGGAAACAACACCCCTGCCTGAGGAGTGGAACCCAACCATACAGATACCGCCCCCTAAAACGAAATCACCACAAAACGTGGACGATTACAGAAGAATAACACTCTACAGTGTAGGGTACAAATACTACGTACAATTCCTCCTCAGAGAAATGGAAAAATACATCGGCGAATTACCAGATTATCAAACAGCATTTAGCAAGGGTAGATCAACAGATGACCATATGTACACCACCAGACGGATCCTGGAAGAAACGTGGAAAGAAGGAACAAAACTATATATAGTCTCAATTGACCTCCAAAAGGCATATGATACCATAAGGCATGAGGCTATAATCGACACTTTGCTTAACAGCGGAGTACCGCACTACTCAATAAACAGTATAATAAAAGCATGCCTACACGAAAACACTGCAATACAATGGTTTGGACAGACGACGGAATCAAAAATGAAGAATATACGAGTCAAACAAGGATGTTCCCTATCCCCCTGACTATTCACCACAATCCTGGACCAAATGATAGAAAGCACAATAAAGGAGAATCAGAATTTCAATGGAAACGATGGAATGATAAAGCCACCCATTGTACTTGCATACGCCGACGATATACTCATCATCGCCGAAGAAGAACAAGACATCGTTAAATTTCTAAGAAACATGACACCACATCTGCATTCCTATGGAATGAAAATAAACTTCAAGAAGAGCCTAATAATGGTCCGAGACCCATTGACAAAAATGTCCAACAAGTGGGGAAGAATACAAAATAGGAGACTACATCCTGAAAACCACGAATAGAGTGATCTCTACCAACTAAGTGATCTCTACCAACAGACTGATAATAAATAGACAACACAGTGCAGTGCCCTTAACTCAATACTTGCAATACATTCTCTATGAGGAAACATAAGAAGTAACATGACCGGCAGTGGTGCAGAAACGAAAAGGGTCACTACTCGATCTGCAGCAGCATCCACCTGTGAGTGCAATGGTCTTAAGCAATTGATAAATAAGCTCAAGCAGAAATTAGAGGAGTGTTATGAGACAATACTTAATCAAAATGAAAAAATAGAGAACCTTAATAAAGCAGTCTCAGAACTTAAAGAAAAAGCTAACTTTGAGAATATTCAAGCTGCACAAGTACCCGTGTACAGTGATGTCCTTAAAAATAAAGTAAACGAAGAGTATGTGCTGCTAGTAAAGCCTGCAGGGAATTCAAACATTCCTCTGCAAGATGAATTAACTAAAAAAATTAAACCGCACGATTTGCAAGTGGGAGTTCGCATTGGAAGAACTACCAAAAATGGTGAAGTTGTCTTAAAATGTGACAGTAAAAACTCCTTAGAAAATGTTAAAGTTAGCATTGAAAATAACTTGGGCGAAAATTGTTCCGTAGCAGCCCCGAAAAAAGTCAATCCTAGACTGAGAATAGTTAACAAAGGCCTTAACAAAGACGAATTCAGTAACGAAAATTTTGAAGCAAAATAAAATCTTCGATGGTAGAAAGGATGCATCAATAATAGTGGTATACAAATACAAAATAATAAAACACAAATTTGATCTGGTTATTGAAGTAGACCCAGTCTCCTATAAAGCAATACTCAAAGAGGGTAGAATGAACATTAGCTGGAGCAGGTGTCCTATATATGAACATAATGAAAATACCTAGGAACATACCTAGCGAATCAAATAAATAGGAGGGAAACAGTAAGGGAAAGAATCAAAACAGCCTACAGAGTCACAAGAGCTCTACTACCCTTCATTGAGGACAATATACCACCATGGTGCCTAACCAAAAAGATATACATGACCAGCATAATGCCTACGACGATATATGGAGTCAGAAACGCAGCAACGACAAAGGCCAACAGAAGAAGCCTGAGAAGAGCTGAAAGGGACATTATCCAACTGCTAGCAAAAACAGGAAAACCACAAAAACGACAGAAAACGTCAACATTACTAGAGGGAAGAACGATAATCAAAAGAATAGAATCATACGCAATGAAATACTGGGGACACGTCCAAAGACGAGACACGACACACCTACTAAAGAACGCACTGCGACTGAACAGCAACAAACTGAAAATAAGGAGGACATGCTACACATGGATAACAACAATCGAGAGGATTATGAATAAGCTAGGAAAGGATTATACACACTGGGAAAAATCGACACGACAAAAAAACGGAATACAATAAAGAAATATCAAGGATATACACACGGCCAGACTCAGAAACAGAAGAAACAGAAAACACAGAAGTAGAATAGGAGAGAAGAGGATCACAGACAGAAACTAAGAAGAAGCATATCACAAAAACCTGAAAGTAAAAAGAAGCACGAAAACCTAAAAGAAGCATCTCACAAACGCCTACACTTTCCATCCGATGAAGACAGAAGGAAAACAAGAAGAAACATTTCACAAACACCTACACGCTCCATCCTATACTCCTACCCCATGCGTCATGCGGCTCTCGCTGCTGACAACAAGCATGTCCAATGTCCAATCCAGCGCATGCAGCTGGTCCGGCGGTATATAAAAGCACCGGGGGTTTGTTCCGGCACACGGTGGGATGATCGGCAGGCGATCGGGCTGCGTGGTGGAACAAATCACCATGCACCGGAATCGGCAGCAATGCCCACCTTACACTGGCAAATCAATCAATCAATCAATCAATCAGTTATCTAATATTGGCTATATTTGTTTTCTTTAAACGCGCTCCATAATAAGGATAATTAATTATTTTTATTAGCAAGCTAGACTTGGAGAATTATATAAATAATTAAATTAATAATAATTAAACCACAAATTGTTTTACCTTAGAAGGAGGCGATATTGAGAAGAGAATAATAAATTGTTATTTAATAAATAAACTGCGCATGTTTTATTAAGATCAGTTAACATGTACATTACAATTAAGAATTTCTCAAATTAACAACAATTTTAGAAATTCTTTTATTACATCAAATAACAAATTATAATAAAAATTTAAAATTTTCCAATTTTGCAACAATTTCAGTAATTACTATTTTTGTAATAAAATAACATAAGAGACCATAAACAAACAAAAAAAATTGAACGAATTGTAACAACAGTGCCATATGCCAATGTTAAGATTATCCGATGTAAGAGTTCTTCTGCCCATTGCTTCCACATGTTATTTCAATGAGTACCCGCAAATAAAGTAATACAGAATTCCTACCGAAATAGACCATTATTTCAACATACCGGAGTGCAAATATGGTATATTTTCGTTTAAAAAGCCTTGGATGGTAAATCTGGACGTGGAAGTAGTAAATCCTTACAGACAAGGCGAAAACCTCGCCTTGGTATGAAAACATGTTTTCATTATTTTTCCATACTCACGTTCAGGACATGCTCCTGAATACGGATCAAAAGTTTACCAGACAAAAATCTGGTCCCAATTTGTGTAAACTATTTTTTTTAACAAATTGCAAAAATCGCTTTCTTTGACACGAAAGAATTTTTTTTGTGATCATTTCAAACAAAAGAATCTCGTGTTATTTTTCCGTAAAGTTGATCTTTTCCGACTTATAAATAATTTGATGTTTGAAAAAATGCAAAAACGACTATTTTCAAGGTTGAAACACAATATTAAAATATGAATTTTTTGAGTTCACCAAACTTCTTATAATTGAACATCCATTAACAAAATTATGAAGAGTAAGTACAGACCATTTCATTCTAAAGCTTACATTTTTAATTGTTAAATAGACGTCAAACATTAAAATTAAATTGTTTATAAGTCGCAAACGGTCAACTTAGAGACTTTTACTTCCACATCCACGTAGTGGATTGGAAGTATAGTAATCGCAAAAAAAAATTCAAAAATTTTTATTCGTGAAATAGGTTTAGAATGTCATGAAACGTCGAGATTTTAAATTTGAGCGAAAAAAAATTTTCTGTCTGTCGGTCTGTCTGTCTGTCTGTCTGTCTGTCTGTCTGTCTGTCTGTCTGTCTGTCTGTCTGTCTGTAACTTTCTTTGTCCGCACGTTTTCTCCGGAACGGTTTAAGATATTGACTTGAAATTTTGTATACGTTTATATTATAACGAGATCTGGAACTGGATTGTTTTTTAAGGATATCCGGTGAAGGGTTGGGGGTTAAATAGGGGTAAATAGGGGAAAATAAGTAAAGCAAGCTTGTGAGAGTACAGAAACTTGAAATTCGGTGTATGTATTAGAAGTTAAGGCCCCATATTTTTTTTATAATATTTTTCAACCCCCCCACCACCTCTACCCCATTAATGGGGTTGATAAAATAAAGTTGAGATATTCATTTGAAATTTCGTACACGTATGTATTATTCTGGAATTAGATTATATTTTGAGATGATTCCGTTGAAGGGTTGGGGGTTAATTTGGGGTAAATAGGGGAATATAAGTAAAACAAGTTGGTAAGAGTACAGAAACTTGAAATTCGGTGTATGTACTAGAAACCAAAGCGTCAGATTTTTTTATAATATTTTTCAACCCCCACCAATGAAAAGGGTTGATAAAATAGAATTGAGAGGTTCATTTGAAATTTGGTACACGTATGAATTATAACGACATCTAGAACTAGATTATACTTTGAGATGATTCCGTTGAAGGGTTGGGGGTTATTTAGGGGTAGATAGGGGGAAATAAGTAAAGCAAGCTGGTGTGAGTACAGAAACTTGAAATTCGGTGTATGTACTAGAAGCCAAGGCCTCAGATTTTTTAATAATATATTTCAGCCCCCCACCACCCCTACTCCATTATTCAAGGGGTTGATAAAATGAAATTGAGATATTCACATGAAATTTAGTACACATATGTATTATAACGACATCTGAAACTAGATTATATTTTGAGATGATTCCGTTGAGGGGTTGGGGGTTAAATAGGAGTAAATAGGGGTAAATAAGTAAAGCAAGCTGGTAAAAGTACAGAAATTTGGGATTTGGTGTATATACTAGAAGCGAATGTCTCAGGTTTTTTTATTAGTATTTTCCATCTCCCCACCACCCCCACTCCCTTATTAAAAGAGTTAATAAAATTAAATTTAAATTTTTACTTGAAATTTGGTACATTTATGTATTATAACTATATCTAAAATTAGATTATATTTTGACATGATTGCGTTGAAGGAGTGGGGGTAAGTAGAGGTAAATAGGGAAGAATAAGTAAAGCAAGCTGGTAAGAGTACTGCAACTTGAAATTCGGTGTATGTCCTAGAAGCTAAGGCCTCAGATTTTTTTATAATATTTTTCAACCCTTCCACTACCCTTACTACATTATTAGAGGAGTTGATAAAATAAAATTGAGATATTCACTTGTAAATTGGTACACGTATGTATTATAACGACATCTGGAACTAGATTATAATTTGGGACAATTCCGTAGAAGTGTTGGGGTTAAGAGGAGGACTAGGGGAAAATAAGTAAATCAAACTGGTAAGAGTACAGAAATTTGGAATTCGGTGTATATACTAGAAACCAAGGCCTCAGATTTCTTTCTAATATTTTTCAAACTCCACCACCTCCGCTTCATTATTAATGGGATTGAAAACATCAAATTGAGATATTCACTTGAAAGTTAGTACACGTATGTATTGTAGTGACATCTGATTGAGATGACTGCATTGAAAGAGTGGGAGGTGGTAGGTTGTGAATAGTGGAAAATAAGTAGGGTAAACTAGAAACTTCATTTTTAACGTGTATGATAGAAACCAACTCCTCAAACTTTTCTATGACATCTGCCCCAAATATTAAAATTCTATGACCAATAATTTCCACAAACTAGAGTGCAAATATAGTCAAGATGTTTCCTTTAAAGTGACTTGGATGAAGAATCTGGATGTGGAAGTAGTGATTCCTTAGGCAGCGGTTTTTTTGTTTAAACTGATCAAAAGAAGCAAATCCAAATTCCTTTGTTTAAACTATTTTTTAAACAAATTGCAAAAATCGATTTTTTTGACCCGAATGATTTTTCTAGGATTTTCTGGGCCTTTTAAACAAAAAAGTTCTCTTGTCATTTTTTCGTAGAGTTGAGTGTTTGTGACATATAAACAATTAAATGTTGATGTGAATGCTAAAAACATCTATGTAACAATTAAAAATTTTAGCTTTAGAATGAAATAATCTATACTTACTCTTTAGAATTTTGTTAATGGATGTTCAAAGATTATATAAAAAGTTTGGTGAATTAAAAAAATTCATATTTTAATATTGTGTTTGGATGTTTTTGCGTTTTCTCAAACATATTGAATTATTTATAAGTCAGAAGCAGTCAACTTTACGAAAAAATGACATGTGACAATACCGCTGTGTTACTCCAAAAATGATATATGACCAGATAGAGAGAAGAGGGAAATATAAATATATAAAGAAATGTTTGGTATTCCATTTAAGAAATCAAGTATTAGCTTGCCACCGCTATGTGAAACACCCTGTAGATTTCAAAGTAATTTAGAATATGCCACATTTAATCTTCAAGAATTTTTATCTAAGACATTTTGTTAAATTTCAAACGGTTGAGGAGATATTGACCGTCCTCGCCATTAGTGACTCGCCCTGTATATATTATATATCAGTAGACAGATAGGTAGGTACTCATCACATACATAAAAACAAAAATAAGAGATATTTATATTATAACAATAAAATAAAGATTCTTATCATAAAACAAAAAAGAAGGCGTTTAAGAACATTTAAGAATAAATTGCACAGAATGAACTTAGACCATACAACATACTTACATACATTGTGATTAATAAATATGGTAAATGGTTAGTCGATATTATTTAATATAAAAAGTTAAGAAATAACAATTGCGCATATCCACTTTTTAATAATATTAACCACTTATAGTAATTATATATGTAAACTTGTTACTACTTGTTAGGTGGATATGTTCATTAAAATATTTAAATAATAAAAATAAAAAAATAGTCTTTCTTACGACATTGTCGATTTCAAATAATTTTTAATGACTAAGTTTCGAGAATGATTTCTTTTCTGTTGCTACAGATACTGGAATTGTCAGTAAAATTCTTAAATCAAATGTTAGATTTGGAAATTGTCACATGCTATAATTGCTAAAATTTTATTTCATTAGTTACAAAAGCATATTTATTTCCAACAATTTAAAATTTAACTATATAAAAAATGATAGAAAATTGCCCTGACCGAATCATTTAAAAAACGCATGGCCCTTTTATAGGCTACTGAATATGTCCAAAATTAAGGGGTAGAAATAACAACCCTTTAACATAATTGGTCATTACGTTAAAGGGTTGTTATTGTTTAATATGTTACTTTGACACCTAAAAATGATAAAATCACAAAGAGCTACTAAATTCTGGGGTGCGTTTTTGAGAGCCAACCGAAAAAGCCTATTTTTTAGTTTATCGAAGTAACTCAGAAACATTGCAAATATGTAGATTTTTTATAAGAATATTTTTTTGCAGAAAATTAAATTTCTTAAATTTCTCATTCAAACACGTTGTTGAATTTTTTTCTTATTTTTAGTATTAAAAATAATTAGAAAACAAAGTTAAAAATTCACGAAAATTCACTTTTTCTTCCCTTTTCCAGTAATTCGTCCATAACATTTTTTACGCATCCTAGGTATATGTATATGTTCACAAAAAAAGTTCCTGGAAAAACGAAGAAATTGTTTTTTTCCGCTCTGTACGACCAACGGTGTCGGAGATATCGACATTCAAAGTTGACCATCTTTTGCCATATTTTACCGCATTTGCTCTGATACATTTTTTCTTCTAATTTTCAGCAAATCAGTTTATTTTTGTGCAATAAAACAACAATTTTAAGATAATTTAATAATAATAATACTAATGCTTCAAACTGTTTAAAAGGCTGTCACGAAAATTGTGGTTGCAGACAGTTTGGCATCAAATGCTCCATATTTTACAACGAATGTGCAGGAATTAATTGCGAAAATCCAAATGTGCCAGAAATATCACAAGAGGATGTCTATAAAGATACCGACAACGAAGTTGATATTGCCATCGAAAGTATTAATATCTAATAATCGACTTCTTAAAATTAATAAAGTACAATATTTTTTTACCTTCAGAAATAAAAATGTTATTCTGTGAAATGAGTTTATTGTTCATAATGCTTTTCTACAATTTTTATTTATTTAAAAATCAGTTTATTTTAAATAATGAATAAAATTTAAATTTAATATAATAAAGCTCAACCACATACATTAATTAAATGTTTGTAATTACTTTTTCGTAATATTTATTTTAGAGTGCTAAAGAAACTGGTATTATTATTAAATTATCTTAAAGTTGTTGATTATTGCACAAAAATAAATTGATTTACTGAAAATTAGAAGAAAAAATGTATGAAGTAAATGCGGTAAAATATAGCAAAAACTGGTCAACTTTGAAGGGCAATATTTCGGTCACCATTGTTCGTACAGGTAGAAAAAAAGAAATTTTTTTGTTTTTTCAAGAACTTTTTTTTCTTAGAACATTTATATCCACCTACGATTCCATAAAGAAAGTTATACGAATTACTGGAAAAAAAAATTGAATTTTCGTAAATTTTTTACTTTGTTTTTTAGTTATTTTTAAGACTAAAACTAGGAAAACAAATTATTTAACAACTTATTTAGATAGGAAATTTTATTTTCTATAAAAAAGTATTCTTGTAAAATCTACTTTGTACTGTATTTGAATTATTTTTAAAAACTTAAAACTGAGTGTTTTCGGTTGGCTCTCAAACGCACCCCGGAATATAGTAGCATTTTATGATTTTATCATTTTTAGGTGTTCAACTAACAATAAAAACCCCTTAGCGCGCTTGTTCCTTACTTAAAGACATATTCAATAGCCTATTATCCGGCTGCTCGCCGCCGCCCCCTAAAATAGACGAAGGCGTGCGGTGCATACCTTGCACACCCGCTCTACACAGCCCTGTAAATAATATAAGGAAATAATAACAACGACACGTAGCGCCCTCCACAATCTGGCAATTGTACTGGAGGGAAGTACAAGTAATTATTAAATATAATATATACAGGTTCGGAGGGAACAATAAATAAATCTTTTTAAAGCATTTCATTGTTTATGTAATGAAAATACTGGAGGGCGGTCCACCTGGTGTTTATCATGGAGGGAAGAACAAATGTAGTATACATATATATATGCATAGATTCTGGTACTGCACCCTAGCCAAGTTGCGTTAATAATTTGTTGCATGTAACTTATTCTCGTATTGCTACCTCCCGCCTGGTAGTTGTACTGCACTGACCGTAGTTTTTGCTTTCTGCACAGACTCATACCCCGCCGCATTACTTTTGTTGCTTATCATTTCTTTTTACCGTCCATGAGCCGCCTCTCTTATACCACCTAACCCCCGTTTTCTTGCTTTCTTGTCTGTTGTTCTCTGTAGTAGTGTAACTTTAAGTAACTCTAGGTAGTTTAGTTTAAGAAGAATTGTACTTGTTAGGATAATAGCAAAAATAAATATTTTATAGATTCTCTAAAGGTGACTTTTACAGTGTATGTGTGAAGTCTACTATCCCTAGACCCCTGGACGTACCGTGTCTCCTCTGACGCTATCCCAGCCCTACTGTAACAGGCTGCGTTAGGAGGCTAATGTGGGACCTTTACCCCACGAAAAACATTGTAAAGGTGGCGCCCGAGCATACCGTCAACTGCTGACTAAAAATATATGAAAGCATTAAAGATTTAGGAAAGACAAGTATTTTCACCGTGCCAGATCTTAAAACTGGCTATCGGCAAATACCACTCGAGGAATCGTCGAAGGATTTTCTACTTTCACTACGCCCGATGGGGCATCATACAAGTTTAAGATTGAGGACTGCCCCCTGTACCTTTCAGAAGTTCATGGCGTGAGACGTTTTAACTGGATATCTCCACCATCCCTGTAAAGTGTATTTAGACGATATAATAATATATGGCGAAAATATCGACACCTCTCTCATTTACGATCGGTATTCGAACGCCTGAGACTCCATAATCTGAAAGTATATATAAAATGTATATGTGTATGTATAAAATGTGTGGTAGCTACCAAAGAAATAACATATTTAGGCCATCAAATTGCATCATTTAAAACACGGCCGTTAGAAAATCATCTCTTACAAATCCAAAGTTATCTTGTGCCTGCTACGAAGCGACAAATTCTGAGTTTCCTTGGCCTATGTAATTGGGTACGGAAGTATATTCTTAATGCTGCCATGATTACTAAGCCCTTGACTCGACTTCTCTCGAGGGACTGGAGCTTTAAGTGGAACCGGGATGTTCAATAAGCGTTCGAGATGTCAAAGAAAATTTTGACAAAAGCTTTAGAATTACACATTCCCAGTTTCGATAAAATATTTATTCTGCAGACCGATGCATCCTTACAAGGGCTCTCCGCAGTGCTATATCAGCTTGGTGACTAAGGAGAGAAATACGTAATATCATATGCAAGCAATACGCTGTCTCTGGCAGAAAAGAAATATCACATAAAGGAATTAGAATGTCTGAGTGTAGTAAACTACATACAAAAATACAAGATTTATTTAGTTCTCCTTTGGTTGTAGAAGCGCAAAGACGAGAAGACCAAATTTACTCGTTAGTCATTGCTATTGCAAGAATATTGTTTCAAAATTGAACATTGGCCTGGCAAGGAAAATATTAGCAGGAATCCTCAGGGACCGAATGTACCCAGCGACGACGACGAGGATTGAACGTATCCCCCAAATTTTAAGTATAGCGAACACATATCAGCGATTTCGCACCTCGAACTGCACAACGACATTAAAGAGGCTCAATCACATTCACGTGATATTCAAGAAAACGTTCAACGATGGAATCGTTCGAACGTTCAGGTAGAGAGGACGGAGTTAGAGGTGAATTTTTTAAACAACTGCAAAGTACTCGAGGGCATACTGTGGTCAAATTTTAATTCCAACCTACGATTAGTGGTACCTAAGAGGAAGGTGTTATGCATAATGTCATACTTTCACGACTGAGCAGAAGTCAGCCATTCTGGGCGAGATGAAACCGTCAGTGCGATCTCGAAGAAATATTATTTTAATAACATGGCGGAACTGGTAGCTAAATACCTAAATCAATGCACGATGTGCAACTCCGTCAAGAGCCGGCAAGTGCAGCCGAATGCTTCTCTGAGAAGCCATGCGCCGAAAAGTCCGTTTGAAACCCTAAGTATAGATGTCATAAAGCCCCTTCAATGGTCGCAGGAGGCGGAAAACCGCTATGTATTGATGGTAGAGGACGTGTTCAGCAAGTGGATCCAGGCAAATGGACACAGATCAGTGGAAAAACTATATCCAAATATTTAGAAGAGGAAATCGTACCACGATACGGATTACCTCGAACCATAATAACAGACCAGGGCGATCATTTTAAATGCCAACCTGCATTAAAATGATCGCTACACTACCTTCTGCGAGGGAAATAACTTAGATATGTATTACACAACATCATATCATTCAATATCCAATCCAGTCGAAAGAAGCATCCACGAGGCGAAGAAGGTTTTAAAAACTTTAATGTTTGGCCAACCTAATTATACCTAGGACAAGTATTAGGAACAAGTGAAAGGCTATGAACTCGCCGAAGCCGGAGATTGAGTTATGCGCGCCTATGAGCAAGGGCATGAGAAACACGTTGACATTCCCCAACTTGAGCGAGTCAAAAAGACTAGAAAACCACAAGTCAGCTATCAAAATAAATATGCCCAGAAGGTGGCTGTAGCACCAATAGTTTTTAGAGTATATGGTGAAGGCGAAATGGATCAGGAAGGATCATATATTTCTACCATCGTGGACTGGGCCCCACAAAGTATTAAAAGACTCTCCAACGAAGTATATCTATTAGATAAAGGAAAGACGGCAACCAAGTTGCAGGTGGATGGTATCAGACCGGCACAGACAGGTTAATATGCACTGGAAACAGAATCATCACATGAGACGGAGGATAGTCCGGATGAAGTCCATCTCGAAGATAACTCTTCCCCATCTGAAGATGAGATTGCAAACAGGTCAGAGCGATGAAGCAATACAACTGTAATCCAAGTACATGCATCTGTGCAAGGTGAAGCAGCACCAATTCCTCGACGGAATGCAGTCCACCGTCCTGCAGCATCGAATGCCTACGATGAAATTGAAATCGATCCAGGTTAAAGGCAGATGTCCCGATAACCAGTTTAATTCCCCAAAATTCTTGTACTAACTTATTCCTTATATGAAAAAGTTAGCAGCTTCACAAAAAATCAAAAGCAGTTTCGAATGCTGTTCTTTTTTGTCAAAACTTTAAAGACGGTGGATTCACATGCAAGAGCACGATGTGGATCGACTTGGCTTCTCAAGAGCAAGAACCATTAACCCGATGAAAGGACGAATTTCGAGACCTGTTCTTTTTATCAAGAGGACCTCTCATTTTCAGTCAACAAAATTTACGTTTCAATGAAGACTCCATGCACGAGCTTCGCAAGCAGATTCTTTCGCCCAGAAAAATTTTTCTGGCTGCTCCGAATGAGTTTTGTGAACAGACCTTCTTATCAAGAAGATGTAAGAAGTCTCCGTGTACGAGCTTTGCAAGCAGTTTTTCTGTTAAAAGGAGAATAATTTCAATCATTATAAGTCGACAAAACTATCGTATCATACTATCATACCCAAGGAGGTATAACACTGAGCTTCGACAGCCGATGTTCCAATTTTAAAGTTTTATGTCACGATTGACAGTACAATCCATGCTCCGAAGCGAACCTATCTTCCAGTCGGAAGGAAAATTTTCATTTTATAATTTTTTCAACCTTTATAAGCCAACAAGTTTACCGTACTTACATTACCCAATAAATGAAGTACGTATCGAGCTTCGACAGCCGATAGATATTCCCCAATTTTAAAGTTTCCGTCAATATAATTGACACATACCCTACGAGGTTCCGAACGAGTTTTGAGAGCCGATCTTCCAGCTGGAAGAATTATTTTTATCAATTTTGCATCTTATACGTCAACAACATTCTCGTTGACATATGTCGAAGTGTGTTGATCACCAAACAGAAAACTTATGTGTCTCTAAGTTACAGATATGAGATATTCCTATGTTCCATGAATTGGAAAGACGGCAGGATCCGACGCAAGAGCGCGTTCATCCAAGCCTAACAATCAAGAGAGATTGCCGCCCAAAGCCGTTCGATGGTTCAAGAATTCAATCCCATATCTAAGTCCTTTGTCAATCCCGAATTGATGAAAACAATTCAGAAGATGAAGAGATAGTGGCATGAACATTCTCAAATCTTCGCTTCGCTACGAGTGTAGTGTTTTCTAATTTTGTATTGCAACAAATTGCTTATACTTATTGGCATTGTGATTAAGACCAGTGCAATTGTTAACTATTTCACATTGATTCTTAATTCATTAAAGTATCATACTTGGCAAGAGTATTCATCCAAATATTTACCGGAATATCTACCAGAATCTATGCATATATAGACAGATATATACATACATAGACACACACACACACACACACACACCCACACACCCGCACACACACACACACACATCCGCACGCACACACACACACACACACACACACAGATTGCAGATGCATAGATTCTGGTACTGCACCCTAGCCAAGTTGCGTTAATAATTTGTAGCATGTAACTTATTCTCGTATTGCTACCTCCCGCCTGGTAGTTGTACTGCACTGACCGTAGTTTTTGCTTTCTGCACCGACTCATACCCCGGCGCATTACTCTTGTTTACCGTTCATGAGCCGCTCCTCTTACACCGCCTAACCCCCGTTTTCTTGCTTTCTTGTCTGTTCTCTGTAGTAGTGTAACTTTAGGTAACTCTAGGTAGTTTAGTTTAAGAAGAATTGTACTTGTTAGGATAATAGCAAAAATAAATATCTTAGATTCTCTAAAGGTGACTTTTACTGTGTGTGTGTGTGAAGTCTACTATCCCTAGACCCCTGGACGTACCGTGTTTTCTCTGACGCTATCCCAGCCCTACTGTAACAGGCTGCGTTAGGAGGCTATTGTGGGACCTTTACCCCACGAAAAACATTGTAAAGGTGGCACCCGAGCATACCGTCAACTGCTGACTAAAGCTCGAGTGCCAAAATGACCTCAGTTCAATCATCTAACGAGTGAATAAAACGTCACACCACCACTTGACAGACCGTTACCTCCCGTAGGGGTGTAGCTCATCCAGCGCCGAGAGAACTTTGACAATCGACTGAACAAAAAGATTCAAACTCCTAGTTAGTAATGGTTGTAAAATATATGCGGAACTTTTTTGGAAATTATTCACTTTTAATTTCACTTTTAATTTTGCACTGAAATTATAGAAATGCTTGTCAGGGTGCTTAAAGAAGCTATCTGTATGAGTTCGATGGTTTTCCTGCTTTTATAAACGTACTAGCGACATCGAATCCAAATATACTTTTTTTCCGTCGACTCGCGTTCGAGCGACTACTGTGGCGATGTCCGCCTGAGCCTGGATTAAAAGTGTTTTGACTTCGTCGGAATCGACTCTCCGTCGTCCTCGAGATGAAAATTTTTTTTAAGTCAGTTTTTTGGACATTTTCTGTGAAATAATTTTCTACGCAGATTTCGATGAAAGATGATGCCAAAGGTGGTTATGTATTTTTTAATGTTTCCAAGATGATTTTTTCATGGGATTTTTTGTCTGAATTTACTTTTGCAGTAAACTGGATATTTCTTTCAAACGGATTGTTTTACTGGGTTCAATATCACCCCCTTCTGTTGGTGCATCTTTTTATGTACAATCAAATGTTTTTGATAGTTATTAGGAAGGAAATATTTTAATGAATACTCTTGCCAAGTGTGATACTTTAGTGAATTAAGAATCAATGTGAAATAGTTAACAATTGTAGAAACAAATGAAAATATATTACCAGAAAATACTAGTAATTATTCAAACTTTTACAAAATACTTATTACAAATAAGTTTAAAACATATATCTTTCTTATAACAATTATAACAAAGAAAATATGTCCATTATGAACAGTACAACTGTTATCATAATGTTATTTTTAATTTAAATTATCCTGCTCAATGAAACCCAAAGATAATCAAAACAAAAGCACTTACCGATATAGCAGTAACACAAAACTTTAGAACATCCACAGACACGTGTTTCGGCATCTATGCCTCTTCGGTGCGGCTTTTTCTAAAGTTCACAATCAACTGAAATATGTAAGCAAATACTCGTGTTATAACTATCAAAGGATTACCAGAACAGGATATTAAAAATTAAAATTAGATTATAGGAAATTCCCCGTAAAGGGATAATTATCAATATAATTATATGCAAATGCAAATTCCTGGAATTGTAAAAGCTCTATAACAATAGAAACAAATGAAAATATATTACCAGAAAATACTAGTAATTATTCAAACTTTTACAAAATACTTATTACAAATAAGTTTAAAACATATATCTTTCTTATAACAATTATAACAAAGAAAATATGTCCATTATGAACAGTACAACTGTTATCATAATGTTATTTTTAATTTAAATTATCCTGCTCAATGAAACCCAAAGATAATCAAAACAAAAGCACTTACCGATATAGCAGTAACACAAAACTTTAGAACATCCACAGACACGTGTTTCGGCATCTATGCCTCTTCGGTGCGGCTTTTTCTAAAGTTCACAATCAACTTAAATATGTAAGCCGCACCGAAGAGGCATAGATGCCGAAACACGTGTCTGTGGATGTTCTAAAGTTTTGTGTTACTGCTATATCGGTAAGTGCTTTTGTTTTGATTATCTTTGGGTTTCATTGAGCAGGATAATTTAAATTAAAAATAACATTATGATAACAGTTGTACTGTTCATAATGGACATATTTTCTTTGTTATAATTGTTATAAGAAAGATATATGTTTTAAACTTATTTGTAATAAGTATTTTGTAAAAGTTTGAATAATTACTAGTATTTTCTGGTAATATATTTTCATTTGTTTCTATTGTTATAGAGCTTTTACAATTCCAGGAATTTGCATTTGCATATAATTATATTGATAATTATCCCTTTACGGGGAATTTCCTATAATCTAATTTTAATTTTTAATATCCTGTTCTGGTAATCCTTTGATAGTTATAACACGAGTATTTGCTTACATATTTCAGTTGATTGTGAACTTTAGAAAAAGCCGCACCGAAGAGGCATAGATGCCGAAACACGTGTCTGTGGATGTTCTAAAGTTTTGTGTTACTGCTATATCGGTAAGTGCTTTTGTTTTGATTATCTTTGGGTTTCATTGAGCAGGATAATTTAAATTAAAAATAACATTATGATAACAGTTGTACTGTTCATAATGGGCATATTTTCTTTGTTATAATTGTTATAAGAAAGATATATGTTTTAAACTTATTTGTAATAAGTATTTTGTAAAAGTTTGAATAATTACTAGTATTTTCTGGTAATATATTTTCATTTGTTTCTATTGTTATAGAGCTTTTACAATTCCAGGAATTTGCATTTGCATATAATTATATTGATAATTATCCCTTTACGGGGAATTTCCTATAATCTAATTTTAATTTTTAATATCCTGTTCTGGTAATCCTTTGATACTTATAACACGAGTATTTGCTTACATATTTCAGTTGATTGTGAACTTTAGAAAAAGCCGCACCGAAGAGGCATAGATGCCGAAACACGTGTCTGTGGATGTTCTAAAGTTTTGTGTTACTGCTATATCGGTAAGTGCTTTTGTTTTGATTATCTTTGGGTTTCATTGAGCAGGATAATTTAAATTAAAAATAACATTATGATAACAGTTGTACTGTTCATAATGGACATATTTTCTTTGTTATAATTGTTATAAGAAAGATATATGTTTTAAACTTATTTGTAATAAGTATTTTGTAAAAGTTTGAATAATTACTAGTATTTTCTGGTAATATATTTTCATTTGTTTCTATTGTTATAGAGCTTTTACAATTCCAGGAATTTGCATTTGCATATAATTATATTGATAATTATCCCTTTACGGGGAATTTCCTATAATCTAATTTTAATTTTTAATATCCTGTTCTGGTAATCCTTTGATAGTTATAACACGAGTATTTGCTTACATATTTCAGTTGATTGTGAACTTTAGAAAAAGCCGCACCGAAGAGGCATAGATGCCGAAACACGTGTCTGTGGATGTTCTAAAGTTTTGTGTTACTGCTATATCGGTAAGTGCTTTTGTTTTGATTATCTTTGGGTTTCATTGAGCAGGATAATTTAAATTAAAAATAACATTATGATAACAGTTGTACTGTTCATAATGGACATATTTTCTTTGTTATAATTGTTATAAGAAAGATATATGTTTTAAACTTATTTGTAATAAGTATTTTGTAAAAGTTTGAATAATTACTAGTATTTTCTGGTAATATATTTTCATTTGTTTCTATTGTTATAGAGCTTTTACAATTCCAGGAATTTGCATTTGCATATAATTATATTGATAATTATCCCTTTACGGGGAATTTCCTATAATCTAATTTTAATTTTTAATATCCTGTTCTGGTAATCCTTTGATAGTTATAACACGAGTATTTGCTTACATATTTCAGTTGATTGTGAACTTTAGAAAAAGCCGCACCGAAGAGGCATAGATGCCGAAACACGTGTCTGTGGATGTTCTAAAGTTTTGTGTTACTGCTATATCGGTAAGTGCTTTTGTTTTGATTATCTTTGGGTTTCATTGAGCAGGATAATTTAAATTAAAAATAACATTATGATAACAGTTGTACTGTTCATAATGGACATATTTTCTTTGTTATAATTGTTATAAGAAAGATATATGTTTTAAACTTATTTGTAATAAGTATTTTGTAAAAGTTTGAATAATTTCTAGTATTTTCTGGTAATATATTTTCATTTGTTTCTATTGTTATAGAGCTTTTACAATTCCAGGAATTTGCATTTGCATATAATTATATTGATTATTATCCCTTTACGGGGAATTTCCTATAATCTAATTTTAATTTTTAATATCCTGTTCTGGTAATCCTTTGATAGTTATAACACGAGTATTTGCTTACATATTTCAGTTGATTGTGAACTTTAGAAAAAGCCGCACCGAAGAGGCATAGATGCCGAAACACGTGTCTGTGGATGTTCTAAAATTTTGTGTTACTGCTATATCTGTAAGTGCTTTTGTTTTGATTATCTTTGGGTTTCATTGAGCAGGATAATTTAAATTAAAAATAACATTATGATAACAGTTGTACTGTTCATAATGGACATATTTTCTTTGTTATAATTGTTATAAGAAAGATATATGTTTTAAACTTATTTGTAATAAGTATTTTGTAAAAGTTTGAATAATTACTAGTATTTTCTGGTAATATATTTTCATTTGTTTCTATTGTTATAGAGCTTTTACAATTCCAGGAATTTGCATTTGCATATAATTATATTGATAATTATCCCTTTACGGGGAATTTCCTATAATCTAATTTTAATTTTTAATATCCTGTTCTGGTAATCCTTTGATAGTTATAACACGAGTATTTGCTTACATATTTCAGTTGATTGTGAACTTTAGAAAAAGCCGCACCGAAGAGGCATAGATGCCGAAACACGTGTCTGTGGATGTTCTAAAGTTTTGTGTTACTGCTATATCGGTAAGTGCTTTTGTTTTGATTATCTTTGGGTTTCATTGAGCAGGATAATTTAAATTAAAAATATCATTATGATAACAGTTGTACTGTTCATAATGGACATATTTTCTTTGTTATAATTGTTATAAGAAAGATATATGTTTTAAACTTATTTGTAATAAGTATTTTGTAAAAGTTTGAATAATTACTAGTATTTTCTGGTAATATATTTTCATTTGTTTCTATTGTTATAGAGCTTTTACAATTCCAGGAATTTGCATTTGCATATAATTATATTGTTAACAATTGTATTGGTTTTAAGCACAATGCCAATAAGTATAAGCAATTTGTTGCAATACAAAATTAGAAAACACTACACTCGTAGCGAAGCGAGGATTTGAGAATGTTCATGCCACTATCTCTTCATCTTCTGAATTGTTTTCAATTCGGGATTGACAAAGGACCTAGATATGGGATTGAATCCTTGAACCATCGAACGGCTTTTGGCGGCGATCTCTCTTGATTGTTAGGCTTGGATGAACGCGTTGTTGCGTCGGATCCTGCCGTCTTTCCACATGGAACATAGGAATATCTCATGTCTATAACTTAGAGACACATATAAGTTTTCTCTTTGGTGATCAACACACTTCGACATATGTCAACGAGAATGTTGTTGACTTATAAGATGCAAAATTGATAAAAAAAAATTCTTCCAACTGGAAGATCGGCTCTCAAAACTCGTTCGGAACCTCGTAGGGTGTGTGTCAATTGTATTGACGGAAACTTTAAAATTGGGGAATATCTATCGGCTGTCGAAGCTCGATACGTACTTCATTTATTGGGTAATGTCAGTACGGTAAACTTGTTGGCTTATAAAGGTTGAAAAAATTATAAAATAAACATTTTTCTTCCGACTGGAAGATAGGTTCGCTTCGGAGCATGGATTGTACTGTCAATCGTGACATAAAACTTTAAAATTGGAACATCGGCTGTCGAAGCTCAATGTTATACCTCCTTGGGTATGATAGTATGATACGATAGTTTTGTCAACTTATAATGATTGAAATTATTCTCCTTTTAACAGAAAAACTGCTTGCACGGAGACTTCTTACATCTTCTTGATAACAAGGTCTGTTCACAAAACTCATTCGGAGCAGCCAGAAAAGTTTAATATAGTTCTTTCTGGACGAAAGAATCTGCTTGCGAAGCTCGTGCATGGAGTCTTCATTGAAACGTAAAGTTTGTGTGAAAATGAGAGGTCCTCTTGATAAAAAGAACAGGTCTCGAAATTCGTCCTTTCATCGGGCTTAACGGTTCTTGCTCTTGAGAATCCAAATCGATCCACATCGTGCTCTTACGTGTGAATCCACCGTCTTTAAAGTTTTGATAAAAAGAACAGCATTCGAAACTGCTTTTGATTTTTTGCGAAGCTGCTAACTTTTTCGTATTAGGAATAAGTTAGTACAAGAATTTTGGGGAATTAAACTGGTTATCGGGACATCTGCCTTTAACCTGGATCGATTTCAATGTCATCGTAGGCATTCGATGCTGCAGGACGGTGGACTGCATTCCGTCGAGGAATTGGTGCTGCTTCACCTTGCACAGGTGCATGTACTTGGATTACAGTTGTATTGCTTCATCGCTCTGACCTGTTTGCAATCTCATCTTCAGATGGGGAAGAGTTATCTTCGAGATGGACTTCATCCGGACTATCCTCCGTATCATGTGATGATTCTGTTTCCAGTGCATATTAACCTGTCTGTGCCGGTCTGATACCATCCACATGCAACTTGGTTGCCGTCTTTCCTTTATCTAATAGAAATACTTCGTTGGAGAGTCTTTTAATACTTTGTGGTACCCAGTCCACGATGGTAGAAATGTATGATCCTTCCTGATCTATTTCACCTTCACCATATACCCTAAAAACTATTGGTGCTACAGCCACCTTCTGGGCATATTTATTTTGACAGCTGACTTGTGTATTTCTAGTCTCTTTGACCCGCTCAAGTCGGGGAATGTCAACGTGTTTCTCATGCTCTTGCTGATAGGCGCGCATAACCCAATCTCCGGCTTCGGCGAGTTCATAGCCTTTCACTTGTTCCTAATACTTGTCCCAGGTATAATTGGGTTGGCCAAACATTAAAGTTTTTAAAACCTTCTTCGCCTCTTGGATGTGTCTTTCGACTGGATTGGATATTGAATGATATGATGGTATGTAACACATATCTACGTAATTTCCCTCGCAGAAGGTAGTGTAGCGATCATTTTAATGCAGGTTGGCATTAAAATGATCGCCCTGGTCTGTTATTATGGTTCGAGGTAATCCATATCGTGGTACGATTTCCTCTTCTAAATATTTGGATATAGTTTTTCCACTGATCTGTGGATATCCCTTTGCCTGGATCCACTTGCTGAACACGTCCTCTACCATCAATATATAGCGGTTTTCCGCCTCCTGCGACCATTGAAGGGGCTCTATGACGTATATGCTTGGGGTTTCAAACGGACTTTTCGGCGCATGGCTTCTCAGAGAAGCGTTCGGCTGCACTTGCCGGCTCTTGATGGAGTTGCACATCGTGCATTGATTTAGGTATTTAGCTGCCAGTTTCGCCATGTTATTAAAATAATATTTCTTCGACATCCCACTGACGGTTTCATCTCGCCCAGAATGGCTGACTTCTGCTCAGTCGTGAAAGTATGACATTATGCATAACACCTTCCTCTTAGGTACCGCTAATCGTAGGTTGGAATTAAAATTTGACCATAGTATGCCCTCGAGTACTTTGCAGTTGTTTAAAAAATTCACCTCTAACTCCGTTCTTTCTGCCTGAACATTCAATCAATTCCATCGTTGAATGTTTTCTTGAATATCACGTGAATGTGATTGAGCCTCTTTAATGTCGTTGTGCAGTTCGAGGTGCGAAATCGCTGATATGCGTTTGCTGTACTTAAAATTTGGGGGATACTTTCAATCCTCGTCGTCGTCTCTGGGTACATTCGGTCCCTGAGGATTCCTGCTTAGGTAATCAGCTAATATTTTCCTTGCAGGACAATGTTCAATTTTGAAATATTCTTGCAATAGCAATGACTAACTTGTAAAGGTCTTCTCGTCTTTGTGCTTCTATAACTAAAGGAGAGCTCGGCTGTCCGTCTTCACAATGAACTATTTGTCTGCTAAATAAATCTTGTATTTTCGTATGTAGTTTACTATACTCAGACATTCTAATTCGTTTATGTTATGTGATATTTCTTTTCTGCCAGAGACAGCGTATTGCTTGCATATGATATTATGTATTTCTCTCCTTGGTCACCAAGCTGATATAGCACTGCGGAAAACCCTTGTAAGGATGCATCGGTCTGCAGAATAAATATTTTATCGAAATTGGGAATGTGTAATTCTAAAGCTTTTGTCAAAATTTTCTTTGACATCTCGAACGCTTCTTGAACATCCCGGTTCCACTTAAAGCTCCAGTCCCTCGAGAGAAGTCGAGTCAAGGGCTTAGTAATCATGGCAGCATTAGGAATATACTCCCGTACCCAATTACATAGGCCAAGGAAACTCAGAATTTGTCGCTTCTTAGCAGGCACAAGATAACTTTAGATTTGTAAGAGATGATTTTCTAACGGCCGTGTTTTAAATGATGCAATTTGATGGCCTAACTATGTTATTTCTTTGGAAGCTACCACACATTTTATACATACACATATACATTTTATATATAGTTTCAGATTATGGAGTCTCAGGCGTTCGAATACCGATAGTAAATGAGAGAGGTGTTGATCGATATTTTCGCCATATATGATTATTTCGTCTAAATACACTTTACAGAGATGGTGGAGATATCCAGTTAAAACGTCTCACGCCATGTACTTCTGAAAGGTATAGGGAGCAGTCTTCAATCTAAAAGGCATGACATTAAACTTGTATGATGCCCCATCTGGCGTAGTGAAAGTAGAAAATCCTTCGACGATTCCTCGAGTGGTATTTGCCAATAGCCACTTTTAAGATCTAGCAAGGTGAAAATATTTGCCTTTCCTAAATCTTTAATGCTTTCATATATTTTTGGTAAGACGGAGGCTTCGTCTATCGTTACTGAATTAAGATGTCTGTAGTCGATACAGAATCGAAGCTTCTGGTCAGGTCTTTCTAATATTATCGGGGGTGAACTATACGGGGCCATACTCGGTTCTATTACGCTTGCCTTAATCATCTCTTCGATCTGTCCGTACATAATATTTCTGTGGATATGCCATTTTATTTGTGAGAGACATGGAATAAGCTCTTATATTAAATGAGGAATCGTATTTTACCAGAATTTTGTGTTTTTTAGTTACTGTGGTGGCTTGAGTTCCGTAAACTCTTCGAACAGCGGTCTGAGAGTTTCGTTTGAAATGACCAGCTCCTCGGGTAGACTAGGTTGTCTTTTATCCCGTTCGGTAGCTTGGTTCCAGAAGACGGTGATGCGGTCATCTATGCGGACGTACACACATTTCCTATCAAAATCAAAAAATGTTTCGTTCTGATATAAAACGGGGCTTCCAGTATCAGCTCCTCGTTTAGACTAGAGATTACTTGCATGCTACTTCCGAACGGTTTGTCTAAAATATTTATTACTACTTTTGTAGTCCCTAAGGAATCTTCTACCATATTTCCGCAAGCTAGAGAGAATTGTTGAGGGCCTGTGAGATCCTTACAACTGTTGTTTGATGCAAGGTAGAGGGAATACTTCATTGGTGAGGTTAATGCATTCGAGTGGTAATTTTGCTTCAGGATCTTTAAGGACAGGATCGAAATGTCAGAAACTCGTAAGCTAGTACTTATGTTAATCCTAGATGGCACAGTATGTATCTTATCTTATTTTATTGGCAAGTTTCAATATTTGTCGGAATGTTGTCCGCATTATTGCCACATGTACAAAAATTTCTTTAGTATAAGATATAATTAATGTTACAAATTATAATTATAAATATTACCCAATTACATAAATAATCGTAAAATAGCTAGTATCTCTGGTTAGGTAAATTCTAAAATGTAGGTGTGCATAATTTATGCCATGTACAACTAATATCATATAGGGATATTGTTTAAATTTTAAAACGAAATAGTTAACCACATTATTAATTTCGAATTAAACAGCAAGATCCTTTTATACAAATTATGGGAATACATCAAAGTTTTAATTATTGAAAATGGCAAAGACAATGTGTATTTAAATTTGGCAACTGTTCATCACCTAATTTTTATTCTACCTAACAGTTGTAAATATGTCCTTGAACGTAGTGTGTGTGAGAAGCGTTCAGGTACATGAACAGTCCGAAGTTTCGACCTTGCGCAAAACGTGATATCATTTATCTGACTATTTAATATTTATTCCTTGTTCTAGCGTTCACCGTCAGCCGAGTAGCTAGCGCGTAGATAAAATCATGGTAGATCCCGGGTTCAAACTCCTACGTCCGCTGATTTTTTTTTTCTTTAATTTTGTAATGATTAATATATTTTTTCACTAATTCTTTTCTATGATTTTTTTACGCGATGTTAGAGGTTTTTATTCTGCTTAAAATAATTTCATTCTTTCGTGTGATTTCTTTAGGTTAGATTTTAGTAGGTTTTTATTCTGATATCTAATTGTTATAATAATAATTATTAGCGCCGCCGGCAGTATAATCGTCGCGGATAAAGAAATGGGGGGTGCGGAGGTATCCCCCCGCCTTTTTTTCACAAAATAACACGAAATGCTTCAATTTCTCGACTTGCAGAATTTATTACACATTTACAAGGTAATGCGCATGCTTGAAGCTCCGAACTTTCGGCAAAGATTAGGGAATTAACCTCAGATTACTAACTTTATTTATCTGAGGAATTAACAAGATAGGTCAGCCAGCAGTAAACCTTGTATCTTTTAGCAATGGCGCCATTGACCTCGACATTTAAATTGGAGTTTTCGCGCAGTTGCCACAATGTGACAATCAGACGGAGAAGGTAACATTAGAAAGAGAGGCCAATAGTGAAAATTGGACAACACTGTCTCCTCATAGAACGACCGAACTCAGCTGACTGTCGCAGTAGCCAAGGTCACTAAAAAACAGGTTGCTTAGTAATACATGTCACACGAAGTATTTCTATGTTTATATGTAAGGTATCTATTTGGTTAGGATAGATTTGTACATTGAAAGAATAATTTTGAAACTTTTTACTATAAAATGAGGAAAAAACAGCCACACGCAGCTGTCATCGAGGTTTATACGTGACGTAGCACTTGTCGATTTTGATGAGCCAACCTATCTTTTAGTACACCACTGTCTTCGTCTATATCGTCTTCTCTGTCTGACTGTCCTATCTTGTTAGGTCACTAATCTTTTCCTGACCTCTAGATATAGTGTATCATTAGGTATCCTATTTTCCAAAAAAAATAACATACTTTTGCATATACCTATCTAAGAAAAGAACATAACCAATATCTGAGTAACTATATTGGGTTTATCATTCTTACACAATAAAAATTTGCCAAAACTGGATGATTGAACCTGTAACTTTAGGGTTTAGGTTACACGTTGTTTCCTCTCGGTGAAGCAGTCACACATTGAAATATAAGATACTCTTCGAACCTCTAATTTATATATTTACATTAATTGAAAATTCACCCATTTTTTGACAAAAATTAACAAAATTTATTGTACCTATATATTATATACTTGAGATATAGTGCCATTTTAGTGTTTGAATACAGTTGCAAACTATTGACCATTTAATAATACTTTCATTGTTTAGTGTATTTAACAAATTTAAATATATCACTTTTCCAGTTTGTTCATTTCTGTTGATTTATAGCAACTTTGAAACACGTTATCTCTCTCACACTCACATTATTTGTGATAACGCTATCTTTATTTAACTGCTTGAAGTTGCTTTAAATCAACACAAATGAACAAACCTCTCATTTCATTCATAAATCGAAATCGTTACCTCCTTTCATTCATAAGGCTATTGGCGCCATCTTCTAGTTACATGATGAACTTATTCTAAATATTCTTTACAATTATTCTGATGACTCATCGATTTGTGTTAAAAATTGATTTCATACATTACAATTTAAAAAAGCAATTTTATGCAAATTTTTACACAGATAAAAGATAATGACTGTAATGCGCATCAATACGACCTAATTAGATGTACTTAAATAACTCTGATTATCTAATATAGCTACAAATGTATCGTCTGATAATTAGGCAATTTCAAAATTTAATTCCGAATTTATCGTGCACTTAAAAAAGAAACAAACAGGTCAGTTGTATTTGGCCGACTTCTGTTATAATACTGCCCACTTTAAAACTCCGTTTGAATTACTCATAAAAAAGTTATTTATGAAATACCAAGTGTCGATTTGATGGAATTTTAATGATTATTAGGCAACCACATATACAATTTTTGACATTTCGATCCCGACCTTAAATAAGTAAGGCAGATCAGAAAGGTCACCGAAAGATCGATGTTTTAATTTAGATTTACATTTCGCTGCTCTCGGCCTTCGCCTCGAGCTTGAGTGGGCCTGAAATTCGGGGACGTCGGAGAGAACCCTTGGCTGGGGCCTTTGTCCCCCTTTGAGTTTCCCCGCCGTGTGTTCCTGAAAGGATTGTTAGGACATCTGCATGATAATGCCATTGTTCGTTGGGACAGTAATAACAAGGGGTAGGTGGTTGACGTGCCGCCCGGGAGTTCCCAGTACTGCTATTGTTCTCCCGTCTAGGAGATTCTTGAAAAGGCACTCGAGGCGGCTATTTTAATTTTGTAATCTTTTAATGAGCTGGGATTGCTCTTCTGCCAAATCTTTTTCGATGGTTGTTGAAGTCTCGACTAATGTTTCTGTGTCATTAATCGTGGCGCGAGCAATCTTCCTAGACGTAGCCAAGGACTTCGACAGGGTTTGGCACGATGGTCTTCTGGCGAAAATGCTGTCGATGGGTTATCCTGTCGGCATCGTCAAGCTAGTAAGATCCTACATTCACCGAAGGCAACTTCGTGTGAAGATCGCCGACGCGCTGTCCAACTGCAGGTCAATGGAAGCAGGCGTACCGCAGGGATCGGTACTTTCCCCCCACCTGTTCACCATCTACAAAAGACTTGCCACCTGCAACCTCCAGGAAGCAGCATCCCTGTTGGAAGAGTGGTGCAACAAGTGGAAAGTCAAAGTCAACGCGGAGAAGAGCAAGGCCATCCTCTTCAAGAGGGTCAGGAAGCAAACCGCCACAGGACACGTCTCCATGAATGGTGGAAACATCCAATGGCACGATACCGTCAAGTACCTTGGCGTTATCATGGACAGAAGCCTGACGTGGAGACAGAACACGGAGGCAATAATACAGAAAGCGAGGACGAGGAGGACCCTACTCTACCCAATGATCGGTAGACAGAGTCAGCTCAACTTGAGGAACAAGCTCACGGTCATCAGGACCCTCATAGCACCTATTCTGACCTACGCCTCCGTTGCCTGGGGATACCAAGCAGCCACCTACCTGAAGAGGATACAAGCCGTGGAAAACGTCGCACTGAGGTGCGCCGTGGATGCACCATGGTTTGTCAGAAACGCCGACATCTTCAGAGACCTGGAGTACACCCCAGTATCTGCAGTTATCCAGGCCAGAGCGAAGAACCTATACGCCCGTGCAGCAGAGCATGGGAATCCGCTGATCAGACAGGCGACTGATTACGACCCCAACGACGCTCCAAGGCACAAGAGGCCTAAGCTTAGTCTTCCTAGCGTGGCGGTGTCGTTAAACTGCCGGAGCAGTTTGTCCTTGAGGAATTCGAACGTTATATTATGGGATTTCCACATTTCTAGTGTCCTCTTGGCTTGGCCTTCTAGCTGCTCTATTGCCACTCGTACCCTGTCCCTGCCTTGAATGTCTTCCTTTTCCATGGCTTCTTCCAGCTCATCTAGGAAATTCACGGGGTCTTCCCATTCCAGGCCAGCGAAGGTAGGCATCGTTTTCGACCTCCTTGTGGGCATCCTCGGGTGGCTTTGAACGGCTTCGATGGCTGCCTTCACACTTTCCTCCATTAGTCTTGTCATTATACCTTGTAGATCTTGGGTTGGGCGCCACTGAGGATCCATTACCTCAGAATTTACGTTGTTGGGTCGGTGCGGGTCCTCTTCTCTCTGGAAAGATCGAGCCTCACGTTGTTGGGCACCATGTCCACGGAAATTAGGCTCCCTGACCTCATACGGCTGTGGGCAGCTCCGTGCAGTGATGGGGGGCCGGCTAATTTGTTGTTGTGCGGTTACTTGGGCAAGATTCGATGTTGTTAGGGCCAGTAGTTGGGCCAGTTGTTCGTATGTTGGCAGCCCCAGGCCTGGCTGAAGGTTTCCTGTTGTGGTTGTAGAGGGGGCAGGGATTGCCCCGGTTGTTTACCCTGGGATGGCGACTTGCTGGATGCTTGGAGTGGCGCTGGGTGCCGTCGTCTGGTGTAGAGGGGTAGGCATCCCCCGGAAGCCCAGTCCTGGTTCGCTGGTTGATAGGTGGGTGCCACTAGTCGGCGAAGTGTGCGCGATGAATCGCTGACCTTCCGGAGATGTACTCCTACTCGGGTATGCGGCGGTTGATGGTACCATGCAGCGAGGGGTGGGCGGCAGTCGGCGTGGAGTCAGCGAAGCGTCGCTGAACAACTGTGGCCAGTCCGGGGTAGAATCGATGTTGAATGGCTGGTCGCTGAGTGGCTCTGGGCCGGAGGTGGAGACTTCTTCGAGCAGCGGAGAGAACCTGGCAAAATGCTGGTAATCTGGTGACAGCGAGTCGTCGCTGACCCGGTATGCTGTTGGGTCTGCCATACAGAGAGGGGGGATCGCCGTGGATATGTCGCTGGTGGTCCTTGGGTCCACTGCCTTGCTGTCCCTAGTGAACCGTGCTTCGCTGTGCTGGGGTGCTGTTGTGTATGCCACACAGTGAGGGGGGGCGCCGTGGATACGTCGTCCATGACCCCAGAGCCTACTGCCTTGCCGTCTTGGGTGAACAGCGCTTCGCTGTCCTGGGATGCTGTCGGTGGTGCCATGCAGTGAGTGGGGGCCGTCGTTGAAGCGTCGTTCGTGGTCCCTGGGCCCACTGCCTTACCACTGCGAGTGAACATGGTTCACTTGTGAAACCTTATTATTAATGCTGGATTATTAGTCCAGAGAGGCGCCCTGGAAAGGGCGAGGGTAGTAAATAAAAACACACTGCTAACTTTAACTCAAGAAGGGTGAGCGGTCTTATCGACTGAAGTGCTCTGTAGCTGCTGGCTGACTGATGCCCGCTGGATTCCGGCGTGCGCTTTTATACAAAAGCTAGCCGCCCAGCGCGCATCTGATTGGCTAGAGCTGTTCCAGCCGAGGTTACAAATATAGGTGGGGGCGCGCTTCGCAGGTCATTTCATGTCTGACTGCCGATGACAACGCGTTTATTTTATAGATTCTAGTCGGACCAATGGAGAGCGCGCAAAGTTGCAAGCGCTGAGGGGTGGAGCCTAAGCGGGCTGCGCCGACTCATATAAATATGAATCGCAGATCTGTGCCTCTCCATTTGGCTGTCGACGTTGGAACCGTGCACATCTACAATGCTTGCTCAGAGGGAGCTTATACCTCCTGGTGCACACCGGAGTGGATGCTTATGGCTTAGAATGAATGTTTATGATAATATGCACTTGTAATCCTAAGAAAATCTTAAAGTTAACTAACATTACAATTTGGCTGAGAGCCTGATATAATATGTTAGAGTGGTAAAGCTGGCCACATTTATATATAATTAAACTAGATTTAAAGGGGAGTATGTTTCTTAGGTCCTAAGTAAAATTAAAGAAATTTTGTGGTTTTCCTAGCTTGGGCTTAGGGCCCGATGACACGACTTGTCCACGAATCTGACCCCCTGAAAGGAGACCAAACCCTGCCTCTACGGGGACGCCGTGAAGCGACGCCGTCGTGAGAGGTGGAGCACAGCCGTGTGTGCTGGCATTGTACAGATAGCGGCCGTGGCGGCAAGTTTGTTGCGAGCAGCAACACAACTGCGAGCCAAAAGCAGTGTATCGATAAAATAAAATAAATAAAATATAAATAAAGTCTAAGTCCTAGATAAACGGAGTGGCTAGGTCGGACGTTTGCCGACGTGCAGCCAGGCACTCTGTGGTCAACCCTAACTGAAAAGCAGCAGGTCCCCAGAAGACAAACCAGGGACCCAGAGCGAAGACGGCCATGGCAGAGACCAGAAAGGTCACTGCTGGAAGGAGTTACGCAGATGCGGCGAACGCCAAGGTCAAAGCCGCACCTGTAAACAAGGCCAAGACAGAGCCAAAGAAGGGGGTCAAACCCTCGAATCCTGCCGTGGCAAACAATTTCACAGCTGCGCTGGCACAGATGCAGCAGATGTGCTCAGCAATGAGCGCATTCTTCGCTCAAATGCCAAAGATGCTCCAAGAGTAGATGGCTACTACGCTGGTGAAGCCGAAAATCTTGCAGATGGCCTCATGGAACGTGAACGGCCTCCGACAGAGGAAGCTGGAAATAGAAGAAATCTTGGAGAGGTACAACATCGACGTGATGGCCCTGGAAGAAAACAAACTTCGCCAGGATAATATCGAACTTCGAATCCCAGGCTACGAAGTCTATAGAGAACAATGCAGAGCAAACGCAGGAGGAGTTGCTCTGCTCGTCAAGAGGACTATAGACCACCACCTCATCGACACGCCGGAACTGGAGAACATGGAAGCCATCGCCATAGTAGTTTTAACGGAACGAAACGGCCCACTCAAGATTGTTTCCTGCTACCAGACAACTCAACGTCCCCTCCTACAGCATGACCTGGAGGCCCTCATAATACGGGGTACTCAGACGGTGGCTATAGGAGATTTCAACGCCAACTCGCCAATGTGGAATAGCAGGCTTACAAACACCCGTGGACGGGTGATGCTGCGATTCCTAGAAAACCACGAGGGAGACGTGCAAGCGATAGGCCCGGAAGAACCGACGTTTGACAACGGCAGATATAGGCCCGACGTGCTGGACATAGCTCTGCTCAACGAGATGACTTTCACCGCCGAACTTCAAACCGAAGCCGAAGGCTCCTCGGACCAAAACCCCATTTTCCTAAAACTAGGAGATGACGTCCTTGAAGAGGAAGCTTTCACCAAGAGAAGAACGAACTGAGAACAGTTCCGAGCAATTTTGCAAATGAACATTGCACACGTCCCCAGAATCGACAGTGAAGAAGAAATAGAAGAGGCCATCATCTCCCTGGAAAACCACATCCTGTCATCGGGCCCTAAGCCCAAGCTAGGAAAACCATAAAAATTTCTTAATTTTACTTAGGACCTAAGAAACATTCTCCCCTTTATTTCTAGTGTTAATTATATCTAAATGTGGCTAGCTTTACCATTCTAACATTTCATATCATGCTCTCAGCCAAATTTAGTATAGTAATTTTAGTTAACTTTAAGATTTTATTAGTATTACAATTGCATATTATCATAAGCATTCATTCTAAGTCATAAGTATCCACTCCGGTGTGCACCAGGAGGCATAAGCTCCCTCTGAGCAAGCATTGTAGATGTGCACAGTTCCAACGTCGATAGCCAAATGGAGAGGCACAGATCTGCGATTCATATTTATATGAGTCGGCGCAGCCCGCTTAGGCTCCACCCCTCAGCGCTTGCAACTTTGCGCGCTCTCCATTGGTCCGACTCAAATTTATAAAATAAAACGCGTTTTGCACTTGGTAGTCAGTCAATCGCCTGCAGCCGCCGCGGCATCACTCGCTCCAGTTTTCAATTTTCACTTTTATTTAATTCCTCTTTGTCATTCTGTCAGGCTGCAATTCACTTTAACTAATTTATCATTTATTCCCAGTTCCGGCGGTGTATCGTCAATACACCGCAACGGCCCAGTTTACCCAGTTTCGTGGCAAAATATTATAAATATTTTACCCGACCCAAAACTCTCGAGATTTTGGTGTGAAAACTAGACACGCCAAAATCACTTTTTTGAAGAATTCGTTAATGCGACACAGTCGTTTAACAAGGTATTCGGCATAGCCTTTTTCAAGGTTGCCGCCATCACGAAGATAAGGAACAGCAACGTCTTCGAGGGATTCTACGCTTCAAGTTGACACTCCGATAGTTACTACGAAATACGAACTCTCGTATAGACTGGTCAACCGCGCAAGACTTTATAGACAGTGAGAGAGAGTTCGTCGCCGTACAGGGACTAGGTAAGTGTCAACGAAAAGTGCTTCGCTTCGATCTGTTCCCCTCACCACGGCAGAGTAAAAAAATAACTCTACCTGCTCGTGGCACCGATTCCAAGACATCAACCGCTCCTGAATCAACTGTACTCCGCATCCAACATCATATCACCGCATGCTCCAATCGTCCAGTGGCAAGTCAGTTCATACGCCACTGTCCATCCTGATCTCCACGAAACATTTCTGCTCCTGATTTCCGCTGTGTAATTCAGCACTGTTCGAGAAAGGCCGACTCAGGCGACTTCAACGTGGGCGACATCCTCGTCCACATTGGTCTCTTGAGCCACTCACCTCGTCGGGAATTCGGCAAGCTAAGGGACGCATTTCGACTCAAAGAGCGTACCGGAGTGTTGAGAAGGAATTAGGCCCCTGCTCTTGTCAAGACGCGAATGACAGACGCTTCCTAAATTCAGACAAGGTATTTTATTATTCAAATTTTCAGTTAGGGCTGACCACAGAGTGCCTAGCTGCACGTCGGCAAACGTCCGACCTAGCCACTCTGTTTATCTAGGACTTAGACTTGAAAATATTTTAATTATTTTATTTTATCGATACACTGCTTTTGGTTCGCAGTTGTGTCGCTGCTCGCAACAAACTTGTTTGCAGATATTATCTCGTCTACGGACGACACCCAGGTGGTTTTCTTTAAGTATTTTTCAGATCTAAATTAAGGAAATGGCACATTCTCAGTCGCCGCTTCCAGCAACGTGGGAACACTCCGCGCATGAGTTGGGTAACCACGGGCTATCTATACAATGCCAGCACACACGGCTGTGCTCCACCTCTCACGGCGGCGTCGCTTCACGGCGTCCCCGTAGAGGCAGGGTTTGGTCTCCTTTCAGGGGGCCAGATTCGTGGACATGTCGCCCGGAACCTGGGGCAACCGAATACAGAGGTATTCACTGAATTTCAAACGACCCAGCCGGCTTGTGTAACTAGTCAAAATTTAGCAAACAATAACGAATTTATTAGGAGTACTTTCCAAACTCCTTGGCGCCCAACAAACCAACAAAATAGCACTCAAATCAGAAACTCCTCTGGAGGGCACAGCAGCAATATTTGTCAAGGGGATTATTGCGAGATTTTTGGACATTCAGGAGGGATTGAAATAATTCATGCGCCGGCTTTTCATACAAGTCAACAAGGGACCACCGAGACGATGCTCAATCGGCGAACGCCCGCGCCTGAAATAATTCAACCGCAAGATCCCACATTAACCGCCGATCTCGTAAGTGCTTTGACAAATTTAATCTCAAAGGTAGGAAATACTGATAGGCCGCGAGAGCCTGCACCTACATTCGACGGCAAAGACTGGGAAGATCCTTGTCAATTCATTTCAGAACTTCGTTAGTATTTTTACAGAAATCGCATACCAGAAGCTGACCAGGGGTATGTAGCGGCGAGCTACCTGGGGGGGCAAAGCCAAAGCATGGCACGATATTTATAGGTACGAACGTTCCGATTTTAACACTTTTAGCCAGCGACTTATAAACAAATTTAACGAACCTGCACTTTTATGCAATTTAAAATCACGCCGGTATGGGGACAAACAGAGAGCCAACGAGGGGATTGCATCATTTATCTTATACAAACACCAGTTAGGTAAAAGGTTGGGACTGACGGACGATCCGGCAGTAAAGTTTCGCCAAATAATAGAACTCGCTCTACCTCAGATTAGGTCTTTTTTGAGGACTCGGGCATATACTGACATAGACTCCTTCGTGCAGTTTGCGGAGGAAATCGAACGCGATGCGTCAGACAGGCCATCACAACCGCGTCAGAATATGACTGCAAATCAAGAGAAGGGCGGGCAAACATCCCAACGCAGGGAACCTCAGCCGCAGGCAGCGAACCGCTCCGCGGCAGGCCAACAACAACAGGCCTCTGCATCACAACCCAACAAGCCACCGTCGCCTTGCAGGCACTGTGGCGATCACTGGCACTTTAACAGGGACTGCCTTAACAGGGGAAACAATAACGGATCTCAAAATCAATTACAAAGCTCAGGCCGCCCCGCTCAAGTAGCGACCGCCTCAGCTAATAGTAATTTAGTTATAGACAACCAAATTGCCGGCCCATCCTCGGAAAACTAAGAGAGGGGCGAGTCACACTCCGCTCCTCGCCCCAGTCTCCACGTGCTCCACCAGCACCCCTCGCTGCTCCAAATGCGCAGATTAGCAGCCTGCAACATGCCTCATTGGGGAACACCGAACCTTCGCTTCTCATCGTGCTCCTCAACGGCAAACACGCACTAGCTCTCCTCGACAGCGGGGCTAGTCACTCTTTTATTCATTCACAAATTGTAAACCACCTGCCGGTGCAGGCAGCGAGCCTCACCGTCAAACTCGCGGACGCGGCATGCGCCGTCGAGGCCACAGGCAAAGTAGTTTGCAACTTAAATATTATGGGGGTGGAGACGAACGTCTCTCTGTACATTTTAGACAACATGACAGACGACATTATCTTGGGTAGGGACTGGATGGCACAGAAAGGTGCTGTCCTTGATTTTATTAACCGGTGCCTCTATTTCGGAACTACCACCAGACACAGCGTGTTCTGGCACGCCCAGCGACGGCCTGCCGAGGTAGCCAAGTCACCGGTTGTCTTGACGGACACCCAGGTCCCCCAACAGGAACGTGAAGTCTATCAAACCGCGCTAAACAAATTTTCAGACGTCTTTGCAGAGGGGCTTCGTCAACCCACTACTCGGGTCTGCACCCACAAAATTAAATTAAAAACTGACAAACCCTTCAAAATTCGACGGACGCAATTTTCTCAGACAAAGAGACAAATAATTCAAGAAGAGGTAACTAAAATGATAGCAGCGGGTGTTATTCGCCGCAGCCACTCACAATACAGTTCACCGGTTGTTATTGTGACAAAAAAGAACGGGAAGCCACGTTTTTGTGTGGACTACAGGCAACTAAACTCCGGCACAAAAGACGAAGTAGCGCAGCTACCGCCAGTGCGGGAGACCATTAAAGAACTCGGCGACGCTCAAGTCTTCTCGAGTTTAGACCTGCGAAGCGGCTATTGGCAAATACCCTTGGCGGCTGAAAGTATCCCGCTGACAGCATTTAGTACTCCTGAAGGGGCCTCATATGAAATTACCGTCATGCCTTTCGGTTTACAAGGCGCGCCTGGCACTTTCACGAAAATGATGGCAGAAGTACTCTCCGGTTTTCTAGACAATTTCATCAAGGTCTATCTGGATGACATTATAATTTATAGCGACACCCACGAAGAACATCTAGTTCATCTGCAGATGGTACTAGAACGCCTCAGGCTTCACGACCTGAGGTGTGTGCATGATAAATGTATCTTTGGGGCGGATGCGTTAGATTATCTTGGCCACCGGATTACGGCTCGACATAATGAACCAACAGAACATCACGTACTGCAAACGCAAAATGATCCCACTCCGAGGACGATGAAAGAACTGCGGGGTTTCCTCGCCACAGCAGGGTGGCTCCGCGAATACATCGAGGATTTCGCGATTCTCGCCGCCCCGCTGACCGACCTCACAGGGGAAAATAGATTCATTTGGACTCGAGAGGCCGACGAGGCTTTCACTAAATTAAAGGAAGCTCTCTCTCGCCCTCTGAAATTGCACAAACCAGTCCAGAGTGAACGGTTTTACCTACAGACGGATGCAAGTTCTCTGGGCATGGGCTGTGTTCTGTGTCAGTTGGACGAAGAGGGCAACCGAAAGATAATTTCATGTAGTAGTGCGAAATATAATGCCACCGAACGACGTTACCACATAAATGAGCAGGAGGTACTTGCCGTTGTTTATGCGTGTAGAGGTATCGCCAACACCTCGACGACAAACGTTTCACACTTATCACCGACAGTAAAGCTCTAGTTTGGTTAGACAAGTATAAAGATGATAGGGCAAAGCTCACTCGCTGGGCACTTCTATTGCAGGAATTCACGTTTGACGTAGTGCATTGTCCTGGCCGCGAAAACCAACTGCCAGACATGCTCTCACGCTTCCCAGCCCAACCTGAGCGGGATATCACCGACGTCGTGGACGAGGAGCGCGTCTTCTGGCCACCAGTCGAGCGAGACGCGGCCGGAGAGCTCCGTGTAATCAATGCGGGCGAACAGACTCTCTTCGAGGCTATCAAGCAAGCCCAACTCGCCGACTTACGCTGTCAAGAGCTCGTCGTCCACTGGCACCAGTATGTCGCCGGGGCACGGGGTAATTGGGACTTTATACAGAAATTCATTATAGAAGACGGCCTTCTTTATAACATTGAAACCGACAAGAAATTATTACTGGTGCCCAAAGGTTTACAGCAGCGGGTTATAAGTGCGTATCACGACTCTGTCCTCGCTGAACATCCAGGCAGAGATGAAACATATCGACAGGTGGGGCAACGATACTTCTGGTCAGGCATGTGGAGACAAATCAAAACACACGTACGCTATTGTTTAATCTGCGCTTCGACGAAGGCTAGCGCGCGGCAACCGGCCGCTCCCTTACCCAGAAACACTCAGACATAATAGATTCATCATAGTCATTTCAGACCTGGTTAGTAAGTGGGTGGAGGCTATCCCGACCGAAACGGCGACGGCCGCGGATATGATATATTGCTTAGAACAGGCTTTCTCGCGCTGGGGTTATCCGGAGAGCATCATCTCGGACAACGTCTCACAATTTAACAGAGACGCTTGGGACCGTTTTATTCAAAAATATCATATCGCCCATTATACTAGTCCAATATACCACCAGAGAGCTAATCCGGTGGAGAGGCGAAACCAGGAATTGAAGAAAGCACTGCGAGCCCAACTCATGCGCGCTCCACACACATCGTGGGACTCTCGTCTGCACGAAATTCTCTTCGCCCTCAGGCGCAGGAGAAACGCCGCCATGGGAATGTCTCCGTCAGAGGCATTACTTGGCGCCGACTTACCAATGCCCGGCTCTTGGCAACACCCGGCCGAACGAGAGCCCGTCGATAATCGCGGAGTAACCCGCGAGCGCCGCATCGAACAAGCTCAACGACGACAAGTAATAATTCAAAGAGACCTTTTTCCGCAACCACGTACAGCCCCAGTCCAACTGACCGTCGGACAAAGAGTGCTAACGCGAACACACGACGAGGAAAGACGCGAGTTTGGTAGAACCTGGTCAGGACCTCACTTAGTTGTCGCAGTGCGCGGGGATGGGGTGTACAGCATACAAAAGGGCGATCGTGTGGCCTTCATTCATATAGACGATCTTAGACCGCTACCGCCGGCTCGTGAACCGCGAGACGCGTTCCGCGACGGCGGTGCCACAAGCGGCGAAGAAGATGATGAGGCCCAGGATTAGTTTTAAGAAATTTTGTATTGTTTCTATTTGTTGTTAGTTTTAATTACCCATCCATTGTCCCATTCTACCTTATAACGTTTTTTGAAAAGATTATTTGAATAAAGAAAACTTAAACAATTATTGCACACTTACACACACAACAGATCTCGAGAGGAGCGTGTCATCGGGCCCTAAGCCCAAGCTAGGAAAACCATAAAAATTTCTTAATTTTACTTAGGACCTAAGAAACACTCTCCCCTTTATATCTAGTATTAATTATATCTAAATGTGGCTAGCTTTACCACTCTAACATTTCATATCAGGCTCTCAGCCAAATTTAGTATAGTAATCTTAGTTAACTGTAAGATTTTATTAGTATTACAAGTGCACATTATCATAAGCATTCATTCTAAGTCATAAGTATCCACTCCGGTGTGCACCAGGAGGTATAAGCTCCCTCTGAGCAAGCATTGTAGATGTGCACAGTTCCAACGTCGACAGCCAAATGGAGAGGCGCAGATCTGCGATTCATATTTATATGAATCGGCGCAGCCCGCTTAGGCTCCACCCCTCAGCGCTTGCAACTTTGCGCGCTCTCCATTGGTCCGACTCAAATCTATAAAATAAACGCGTTTTGCACTTGGTAGTCAGTCGATCGCCTGCAGCCGCCGCGGTATCACTCGCTCCAGTTTTCAATTTTCACTTTTATTTAATTCCACTTTGTCATTCTGTCAGGCTGCAATTCACTTTAACTAATTTATCATTTATTCCCAGTTCCGGCGGTGTATCGTCAATACACCGCAACGGCCCAGTTTACCCAGTTTCGTGGCAAAATATTATAAATATTTTACACGACCCAAAACTCTCGAGATTTTGGTGTGACAACTAGACACACCAAAATCACTTTCTTGAAGAATTCGTTAATGCGACACAGTCGTTTAACAAGGTATTCGGCATAGCCTTTTTCAAGTTTGCCGCCATCACGAAGATAAGGAACAGCAACGTCTTCGAGGGATTCTACACTTCAAGTTGACACTCCGATAGTTACTACGAAATACGAACTCTCGTATAGACTGGTCAACCGCGCAAGACTTTATAGACAGTGAGAGAGAGTTCGTCGCCGTACAGGGACTAGGTAAGTGTCAACGAAAAGTGCTTCGCTTCGATCTGTTCCCCTCACCACGGCAGAGTAAAAAAATAACTCTACCTGCTCGTGGCACCGATTCCAAGACATCAGCCGCTCCTGAATCAACTGTACTCCGCATCCAACATCATATCACCGCATGCTCCAATCGTCCAGTGGCAAGTCAGTTCATACGCCACTGTCCATCCTGATCTCCACGAAACATTTCTGCTCCTGATTTCCGCTGTGTAATTCAGCACTGTTCGAGAAAGGCCGACTGAGGCGACTTCAACGTGGGCGACGTCCTCGTCCACATTGGTCTCTTGAGCCACTCGCCTCGTCGGGAATTCGGCAAGCTAAGGGACGCATTTCGACTCAACGGGCGTACCGGAGTGTTGAGAAGGAATTAGGCCCCTGCTCTTGTCAAGACGCGAATGACAGACGCTTCCTAAATTCAGACAAGGTATTTTATTATTCAAATTTTCAGTTCGGGCTGACCACAGAGTGCCTAGCTGCACGTCGGCAAACGTCCGACCTAGCCACTCTGTTTATCTAGGACTTAGACTTGAAAATATTTTAATTATTTTATTTTATCGATACACTGCTTTTGGTTCGCAGTTGTGTCGCTGCTCGCAACAAACTTGCTTGCAGATATTATCTCGTCTACGGACGACACCCAGGTGGTTTTCTTTAAGTATTTTTCAGATCTAAATTAAGGAAATGGCACATTCTCAGTCGCCGCTTCCAGCAACGTGGGAACACTCCGCGCATGAGTTGGGTAACCACGGCCGCTATCTATACAATGCCAGCACACACGGCTGTGCTCCACCTCTCACGGCGGCGTCGCTTCACGGCGTCCCCGTAGAGGCAGGGTTTGGTCTCCTTTCAGGGGGCCAGATTCGTGGACAATCCAGGCAGTTCTAACGGAAAGCACGACGGAAACTGTAACGAGAAGAGTTGCAATGCCGATGGGAGAACTCCCTGAGGACACCATGCAGCTCATTCGAGACAGAAGGAGGGTTAAGAAACTGGTGCAGAGGGCAAGACTCCCAAAACACCGAAGGGAATGCAATCAGCTAACTCGGAGAGTTAAAGAAGCCCTGCAAGAACACAGGCAGAACAGATGACAACGTCACTTGGAGTCGCTGGACACTCAGGACAGAAGCATGTGGACCACCCAGAAGGCTCTGCGTGCCAAGCGAAAACCAGTCCCGCCCATCCACGGAGAGAACGGTATTGTCTACACTCGTCAGGAAAAAACCGAGGCTTTTGCCGACAGCTTGGAACTACAGTGTAGAGAAAACCAGATCGACGACGAGGACGACGACTGGCTGGGCGACGTAACACGCAGAGTCAGAAGGCTCCGACGCATGCCGGATGAAGAAATAATCCCTCCGACTTCTCCAGCAGAAGTCAGAGAAATCCTGAGAAGCCTCAAGCCCCGCAAAGCTCCAGGGTGCGACGGAATAGGAAACATGGTGCTCAAGAAAGTACCCCTCAAAGGAGTAGCAGCAATGGTGAACATCATCAACGCCATCCTGAGACTACGTTATTTCCCCACCAAGTGGAAGAAAGCCGACGTCATCATAATTTCCAAACCAGGTAAGAATTTAACCTTCCCTTCCAGTTACAGGACCATTAGTCTTCTACCGGCGATGAGCAAAGTAGCAGAGAGGATCATCTTAAAAAGACTTAAAACCCTGACCGATGAGCTGCAGATCATCCCAGATGAGCAGTTCGCCTACGGAACCGAGCACTCCACCGAGCTCCAAGTGTTACGTCTAACGGAACACACCACGGAGGGTTTCAACCATCGACAAGTCACAGGAGCGATCTTCCTCAATGTAGCCAAGGCCTTCGATAGGGTTTGGCACGATGGTCTTCTGGCGAAGATGCTATCGATGGGTTATCCCGTCGGCATCGTCAAACTTGTGAGATCTTACCTTCACCGGAGACAACTCCGTGTGAAGATTGCCGACAAGCTGTCCAACTACAGGCCTATGGAAGCAGGCGTGCCGCAGGGATCGGTACTCTCCCCCCTCCTGTTCACCATCTACACCTCCGACATGCCAAGAACCGCAAAGACCTCTTTGGCGCTCTACGCAGATGACACGGCCATCATCGCAAGATCATGGAGCGCAAGACTTGCCACCCGCAACCTCCAGGAAGCAGCATCCCTTCTGTAAGAGTGATGCAACAAGTGGAAAGTCAAAGTCAATGCGGAGAAGAGCAGAGCCATACTCTTCAAGTGAGTGAGGAAGCAAACTCCCACAGGACACGTCTCCATGAACGGCGACAACATCCAATGGCACGATACCGTCAAGTACCTTGGCGTTATCATGAACAGAAGCCTGACGTGGAAACAGAACACGAAAGCGATTATACAGAAGGCGAGGACGAGAAGGACTCTACTCTATCCTATGATAGGTAGACAAAGCCAACTCAACCTGAGGAACAAGCTCACGCTCATCAGGACCCTCATTGCACCTATTCTGACCTACGCCTCCGTTGCCTGGGGATACCAAGCAGCCACCTACTTGAAGAGGATACAAGCCGTGGAAAACGTCGCACTCAGGTGCGCCGTGGATGCACCATGGTTTGTCAGAAACGCCGACATCTTCAGAGACCTGGAATACACCCCGGTAACTGAAGTCATCCAGGACAGAGCGAAGAAACTATACGCCCGTGCAGCAGAACATGGGAATCCGCTGGTCAGACAGGCGACTGACTACGACCCCAACGACGCTCCTAGGCACAAGAGGCCGAAGCTCCAGATCCTGGATAATGGGTAAGTATAACTAACCTTCCTTTCAGCTCGATCTTCAAGCCACGCCGCAAGGAGACAATGACCAAAACACCCAAATCACCCGATCCCGGGGGTATCCAGCAAGCAACCCGCTAGGTACCCTTACCCTAGCCCATGCCGGCCTCCGACGCTAAAACAAGCGTCCTTGGCCAAGCACAATCCTTGAGCTACACAGCCCAAAAACTTCCTTCCGACGAAATCGGAGCACATGATGACAATTGGCACCCTGGGCTCCGACTAGTCACACACCCTCCAAACCCTTTCAACCTCCGAGAGGGTGCGGCAACAGCCTTTCCCTCTCACGACAGACGAAAGACGCTCCCGGGAGCCGACATGCCAGCGAAGAATGAAACTCAAGACAGAAGAGCGCCAGAAGAAACGACCCAGCTGGCAGGGTCCAACAGCCAGGACCAGGGGAGGTCTGCTAACTTCGCCTACACCGTCTGCATTCGCAGGGGGGGTAATCGTAAAAAGCGGGCCAACCCCTAATCATCCGAGACCGTCATCACAGTCAAGAATATTGGCGCGGTGCCTCTCCATTTGGCTGTCGACGTTGGAACCGTGCACATCTACAATGACTTGCTCAGAGGGAGCTTATACCTCCTGGTGCACACCGGAGGTGGATGCTGATGGCTTGAAATTAATGTTTATGATAATATGCACTTATAATACTAAGAAAATCTTAAAGTTAACTAAAATTACTATATTAAATTTGGCTGAGAGCCTGATATGAAGTGTTATAGTGGTAAAGCTGGCTACAGTTAGATATAATTAAAACTAGATTAAAAGGGGGTATGCCTGCATAGGTCCTAAGTAAAATTTGAGAATTTTTATGGCTTTTTCTAGGCTGGACTTAGGGCCCGATGACAGACTTTGAAAATTTTCTGTTAATCTCAGGACTTCCCGGATGATTACATCTCCACCTTGCAAGGGATGATTTCAATTTTTATCCTCCGGCGCGTGTTAATAATAAAATATAATTAATTGCTCTCAAAGCAAGAAGTCCGCACACGTGCATACAAAGAAACGCCCATATGCATTCATCTCCTCTCATAGCCCACGCGAGTTTTACTAAAATTATTTTGAAAAACACCCTTAGAGAAATACGTTTACAATCCAATCGCCGACTCACCCGTCAAGTAAATCATAGCAAGCATGCGCCGCTCGCCAAAGCTCGCGTCAGATTTACTAAATTATGACTACGCCGCCTTTCAGAAAAATAACTTTCAAGGGAACAAAGCAATGAATGGCCATACACATTAGTACCCCTATAAATACGAATCGCACCCGCCACGACAGGCGGTAGTAGCAGAGTAGCAGACAAAGTCACCAACAGTTCTAGTGCGGTATCAGTTCGGTTCAAGTAGTGAGAGTGAGGTTCAGCGACTTCGCGAGAGACAAATTTTCTTAATCAAACGACTCTAATGCCGCGTTAAATTATATACAAAAAATTCTGCGATTAAATTCTAAATGGATCTTCTCGTAGTATGGTTTTAAAATCATATCTGTGTTAAATTGTAATAATAAGTAACTATGTTAAACAATCAAAGGCTCTGAAACTCGTGGATCTAAAACCAACCCCATTTTGTAAACACGAAGGCTGTGAACTATCCGTAAATAAATTTGTTACCAAATCAAGCGACGTTACTTTAAAATAAAGTGTTTTATTTCACTCAGAATCCTCCGCAAATTCACAAATTGCTTCGCACACGTGAGCCCCCGACCGACTAGCACTGGCAAACCACCTCGCAAGGAAGCTACCCCTGTTCAAAACATCCCCTCTTAGCCCGAGGGAGACTGTGACCAAGTTTCAACCCCATCCTGCAAGAAATGAGGGAACTATAGGCAACGAAAAACCCTATAGGGAACAGGAGCACAGAAGTTGAAATTCTGTTCTTCGTCTAAACAACCCTTCGGACAACCATCTGGCTCGACTTAGAAGACCTCGCTAGAGAGCACACCATTCAAGGTAGGGTAGTTTTAGTAAATATTTTTAGCAAGGGGTGTTAAACTTAAATAAACAAGAAACGACCCCCAACAAAAAAACCACCACCCAAAAGCAAGCGTGTGTGAACAATATCAGTAACAATGTCGTTAGTAAACATAATGAACAATAGTGGATCTAGATTAGATCCCTGTGGGACGCCTGAGGTTGGTAAAACCTCGGCATATCTATGGCCGCAGAATAAGACAAATTGGGTTCTATTGTTTCGGTAAGATGAAAAATAGTTAATGAGGTCATTTGCGAATCCGAAAACGTGTAATTGTTGCAAAAGAATACTATGGTTTAGTCTGTCAAAAGCCTTAGAAAAATTTGTATAGATTATGTCAACTTGACTACCATCATCAATTGCATCAGATAAATATTCAGTTAAACAGAATAAGTTGGTAACTGTAGATCGGCCTTTAAAGCAGCCGTGTTGGATTTCAGATTTGATGTTTAACATGGCAAAATATATGTTTATACAATAATATTTCGAGGACTTTAGCAAAGCTATTTAAAATTACAATGGGCCGGTAATTAGTTATTAAAGTTCTATCCCTTTTATTAAAGACGGGTATGATTTTTGACTGTTTCCAACATTGATGAAATGTTGAAGTTTGAAGAGATAGATTGAAAAGGATACATAATGGTTTGGCAAATACTGCTGTACAGTCGCGTACTACGAAAAATATTTTCCTGCCCATAAACTGGACAAAAATCCCCACTCTACAAACACATAAGAAACAAATATAAATATAATAAACATAAATTTTAGAAGTGTTTCATCCACGATGGTTTCCTGTAACATTCCTGCTGCGAGCCACTAGCCATAACAGCGGCGGTCGGCGCATTTGTTTTTTATACTTGTATAAAATAAAGTGTAACGACAAAAATATTGTAAACAGTCAAATACTCGTAGCTATAGGAATGAGATGTAAAATACTTAAACAAAATAAAAAACTTTAAAGGTAAAGGTACTACGAAAGATGGAATATTATCAGGTTAGTGTTGGCTTTAACATCTTTAGTGCCTTGAAAACCTCATATTCTGTAAGATTACGAATATTTAGACATGAGTTATTAAGAAGGTCATATGTTTGTTATCGACATTGCATTGTTCTAGAGTAGAATAATATGGTTGAAAATATTCAGCAAATGAGTTACTAATTATTTTAGGATCGGAAATGATATCGTTATACTATTTTTTGGCAGATTGGACGTGTTTCTTTTGAAATTAATATATCGCCAGAATTATAAAGGGTTCTGTGCAATATTTTCTTGTATATATTTGCTGTAATTTTTGTGTGCAGTCTTCATATCGCATTTTATTTTACGCCTTAAATCTTTAAACTTTTGGATATTCTCCATTATCGCTAGATTTATATAACCGCCATACTTAGTGCTTTTCTTTTATATTCTTTATAATTTCACTGTTAAACCAAGGAGGGTAACTACGTTTAAGTACATGTTTCATGGGAATGTAGATGAACCTAGTATAGTTTGGTCTGAAGAACACGACAAGGAGTGTATATAATTTAGGCCGGAGCCGTGTCGCCACTACGATACTGATCAACTCTACTCACAAGGGGGATTCAAGATACCCTTCAGAATCCCCAAGACGAGAATAGACAAAATTATACTTACTGTGATTGCTACAGTCTGCTCTCTCCGTCGAACTCTTATGTTGGTCAGTGCACTTTTAATGAATATAGCTTATAATTAGCACTATCTCAGAAACACTTCTTAATAATTAAGACCGTCGATGGATTCTATGAGTATTCGGACAAGTTCACGGACTTGGCGGGATCAAAGTTGACCCGCGGAAAGTAATTGTCCGACTCACGCCACAGAATCGCCCGTCGGTCACAAATATTATGATTAGTGGAATAAGAAATCGAATTCAAAATATATTTTCATTTATTGAAATAATTCATAAAATGTAAAAAATATAAATATTCAATATTTAGCTAATGTGTATAAGGCAAACATCAAAGAGCACCACCACTCGGCAAGCCGTTACCTCCCGTAGGAGTGTAACTTATCCAGCGTCGGGAGAACTATGACAATCGACTGTATAAAAAGATTCAGACTCCCAATTAGTAATATTTGTAAAATGTATGCAAAATTTTTGAAAATTACTCACTTTGAATTTGACACTAATATTATCGAAATTATTATCAAGATGCTTAAGGAAGCTATCTATATGTGTCCGATGGTTTTCCTGCTTTTATAAACGTACTAACGGCATCGAACACAAATATACTTTTTTTCCGTCGACTCGCCTTCGAGCGATTAGTATGGCGTTGTCCGCCTGGGCCGGAATAAAAAATATTTTGTGTTCGTCGGAATCGACCCTCCGACTTTGAATTCTTTGACTATTTTTCTGTACGTTTTTGGGGTTTTGTATGAGGATTATGCTCCAACCCTTTGAGAAATATTAAATTAGAATTTCAGTTTTTATTGGAAAAACCACCCATTGATTTTTTCCTAAATTTTGACGTTTAAAATAGCTACTCACTACATCCTGACGGGATTGTTACTTGTAAAACACCAATTTCGTTGTACTTTCGAAAAACCAATTTTGTGGTACTTTCGAAAAATTCATCTCGAGGAGCGGTTTTTTGCTTTAATTGCGTCTTGTTATGGTAATTTTGTAAAAATCATTTTTTGAGATTTTTAAAAATTAAATTCGTGGTACTTCCGAAAAATTTGTTGTGCGGAGCAGTTCTTCCATCTTATGTGATTTTATTCGTTGTACTGTCGAAAAACCAATTTCGGGGTACTTTAGAAAAGTTCGTCGGGCGGAGCGGTTCTCCGCTCCGTGCAACTTGAAATTTTTTCTAAGTCAATTTTAGGAGTACTTTTGAAAATTCGAACGACGGAGCCCAAAGGCGATTGACCGTCGTCCTCGAGATGAAAAATTTTGGTCATTTTTAGTAAAATAATTTTTCACGTAGATTTCGATTTAATATTAGGCCAAAGGTGTTTAGAAGTCTTTTTAATGGTTTTAATATTATTTTTTCATGGGATTTTTGTCTGATTTTACTTTTATAGTAAATTGGATATTTTTTCAAATGGATCGTTTTACTTGGTTCAATAACAGGAACACAGATGCTTAATATGGGTTCTAATATTTCATAGAATTTCTCACAAGCTGACTGTTCATCAGAGAATTGGGTTAATAGGTTCCAATCAACATCAGAGAACATTTGATATAACATGGGAAAATTAGCATTTCTCAAGTTGGACGTATAAGATATACAATTTTTGTAGCGATTATTTCCGATACTACGAACATTATAATAAATAAGAAGAGCACGATGACGAAGGTCCTCTCCACGAAGAATATCAGGGGCTTGTACCACCTTACAGCTCCTGTTAGATAAAACAAGATCAAGTAATTTATTGTTTGAGTTCCTTATAGTATTGAACTGCTCTAAATTTAAAAAGTCTTGAAAATTTAAAATTATTTGAGTAGCAGGCTTCGCAGTATTAGAGTGATCAGAACAATGATTCGGCACATTAAAATCACCCAGAATTAAGATATGTGAGTTATAAATAAGTTAAGAGCACAAAATGTATCAAAAACAGAATTATAAAAGCCAGGTGGCATACTTGGAGGAATGTAAAGTGTAAAAATATAGAAGTGATAATGATCTCATACTATTTTTACTCCTACAATATCAATTAATGACAAGGCACGAAAATTACTGTGTTTAAAATTTAAATTTATCGCATTAAGGGATGAATGTACTGCTAACATTACTCCACCGCCACGGCTGCGGTTGGTAGCTAACTTGTCGCGGTCTGATCTAAATAATACATAATTATCGGGTAGTATTTCATTTTTCTGAATATTTGAATCCAACCATCATATAAGAGCATCATATAGAGAATTTAGTTTCGTATTTAAACCTCGTACGTTCTGATAGTAGATTGATAGAATCATTAATGGAAAAATTACTGTTATCATCTATGAGTGGATATGAAGAGCTGATTGTAGAAGCGGTGAGTTCATTTGTTGAAGGATCGCCGATTAGTTGCTATTGATATCCCAGGTCAGTTTTTAATTTGTGAACTGCGTTTTTATAAGACTGGCATTTTTCGTGATCCCAGGCGGCATGATCTATGTCCACGTCAACTTTATTATTTTCTTTCACATTGATACAATTAATGCATTTATGATTAACAGAATTACATTGATCCATAGCATGATTTAAACTACAGTTAGGGAAGTCAATTCTTTTTTACAGACATTTTTTGAATGATTGAAACCGTTGCAATTAAAACATCGCAGAATATCGATAGCGCCCTACACTTTGCATAAATCTAAACCCACCAGTAAATAGCCATTACTAATTACCTTATTATAAGAAGTGACATCTAACTGCAACCTTGCTTGATACACGTTCTTATTTTTTTTTGGTTTGCCAGATTTTTGTATTGGCATTTCCTTTTAATTCTTCAGTAATTGAAAAGAGTTTGTCCGTCTCATGTGTTACATGAGCACGGAAGAAGAACTCTTCCATGTGTTTTATAACTGTTTCCGGATCCTAGTGATCCAGCCCGTGAAATTCGATGTTAGGTTGTCGTGGTCTGTCTCATTGTACATTAGTGGCATTGTGAATAGCTTTCGGAAAGCCCTCAGCCATCTTAGCAAACATATACTGCATGCTTGCCTGAACTTCGTCAGTTATAACTTTGTCCATTCGCGGACTTTGGGTGTCTTCGAACGGCTGCTCCATCTGTTTGGAGTCCCTGTTCGGGCGCCATGTAGATGTACCTAGAATCGTAGGGTCTGTTAAACACGACAAGGATTTTATATAATTTAGGCCGGAGCCGTGTCGCCGCTACGATAACTATCAACTATACTCGCAAGTGGGATTCAAGTTACCCTTCGGACTCCCCGAGACGAAAATAGACAAAATTATACTTACTGTGATTGCTACAGTCTGCTCTCTCTATTTTCGTCTTGGGGAGTCTTGAATCCCCCTTGTGAGTAGAGTTGATGGATATCGTAGCGGCGACACGACTGCGGCCTAAATTATATAAAATCCTTATTATGTCCATCGGACCCTACGATACTAGGTACATCTACAGCATCACGCAACCCCGTGGGGGTGGTTGTCAAGTACAGCGTCGAACATAGTCTAGTTTCTACTCACTTCCACACAACGCAGATGTATCGAATTTCTTATACAAATCTTGTCACTTTTTATAGATGGGGGTAGTTTCCACACCCTCTGAGGGTTGGCACTGTAGGATGTTGATGGTACGTAAGCTTCTGGTTCTATTTTAGAGTTTTAGTTTTACGTTCTACAGGGGCAGTTTATGAAGATTACATCGGACCTGATGCAGTCTCTTAACACTTTAACATAACTTATACATTTTGAGCTTTTTCAGCAGTCATTGCTGTTTTGGATAGATTTTTACTTCCGTCGCATACCGAAGGGAAGTATTGTATTCGAGAAAAAATCACCCTCCGAGATTTTTTCGGACTCTGACGTTTCATATCACGTAGATTACGAAAATATAGGTTTTTCAATTCCGTCAGTGTCTGTCTGTGTGTCTGTCTGTCTGTCTGTTGGTGCATTCACTAAAAAACTACTTGACGGAGAGCAGTCAAATTTGGTAGGTAGTTGACCCTGCTGTCAGCGAAGAAATGGTTAAACTTTCACTGGAAAATATACAGGGTGGACCGTCTAAACAGAATAAATAGTGAAGAAAAATTTGTTTTGCTCAAATTTAAAATTTCCACGTTTCATGACACGCTAAACCTATATCTGAAAAAAAAAATTGAAAATTTTCATCATTTTTGAAAAAATTTTTACCAATAAAAAAAATTTTTTTCTTTGTTCAAATTTAAAATTTCCACGTTTCATGGCATTCTAATCCTATTTAAATGAAAAAATTTTGTTGAAAATTTTTTACCAACATTTTTGAAAAATTTGTTACCACTAAAACAGATGGAAAACATTTTTTTTTCTTTCTCCAAATTTAAAATTTCCACGTTTCATAGCGTTCTAAATCTATTAAAAAAAATAGATTTTTTTTTAATTTTTGAAAAAATTTTATCACTAAAATATATGGATTTTTTTTTTCTTTGTTCAGATTTAAAATTTCCACGATTCCATGGCATCCTAAAATTATTCAAACAAATTTAAAAATGGTTTTGAAAAATTAAAAAAAAAAATGCAAACATGTTTAGGTAATCTATTTATCACTACCTACTATAGAATAGACGAGATATTTTCTTTTGCTCAAATTTAAAATTTCCACGTTTCATGACATTGCAAGCCTATTTCGGAAAAAAAAATTATGAAAATTTTTTTCACCAACATTTTTGAAAAATTAAAAAAAATATATATTTTTTAACCACCACTATACTTCCACTCCATTACGTGAATGTGGGATTGAAAATGTGACAGATGGTAATAATATTTGGCATATGGTGCATTATACTTTTACTGAATAATGGCATCCCAAGAAATAATTCAGTCATGGTGGACATTTGTAAAGGTATTTGCGCAAGCCTTCCATATTGGCACCTGTTATTTAATATTGAACTTTTGCTGTTGATGAGCACTCTGTATATTTTTTTGCCCAAAAGTTATCAGGGTTTTTTGTAATAATAGCAATAACTATATTCCGATTATTATTCTCAATGGCATTTCGTAATTAATAATTTTTTAGAGTGACCGCCACTCACAAATAACGAGGAAGTTCTGTGTAAACAACTTTACCGATTTTTTTATATATGGGGGGGTAGTGTTCGCCTCTCCCTGGGGATGTGTTTCATATCTATTGTATGTACGCTGCTGTTTAACCCTAATTTGTATAATTCGATTAGTTAAGATGCTAAAAATATTCTCATAGCTTAATTTTCTTTTTACCCAATTTCAGGGGCGTTTCTTGACCCTAGCTAATGATTTTGGGGGTGTATGAAAATACATAGAGATACATGGGTCTGGTTCGCTGGTTTGAACTTCTTTTTTGTGCGGCTGTGATATCATTCACACATTAGTCGTCAGGCTATTCCGTGTATAATATGAAGTCCCTAGAAGTAGCCGATGTTTAGCACAAAAATAGGCGAACCTATCGAAAACCTGTGCAGTAAGACGGATCACAATGCGTTTTTTTTTGCATTTGATTCCTTGATTAATTGATTGATTGATTTGCCGGCCCAAGGTGAGCATTTCTGCCGATTTCGGGCATCCATAGAGGTTCGTTCCAACACCCAGCTTGATCGTCCGCCGAACACCCCCAACGGACGGCTAAACCGCGTGCCGGAACCAAATCTTGTATGTTTTATATACCGCCGGACCTGCTGCATACGCTGGATTGGATATGGAACATGCTTGTTGTCAGCAGTGAGAGCCACATAACGATGGGGTAGGAATATAGGATGGGAAGTGTAGGTGTTTGTGAGATGCTTCTTTTTAGTTCCATCTTTCCTTTTTAGTTTCTAATTGTCATCATCGGATGGGAAGTGTAGGCGTTTGCAAAGTGCTTCTCTAGATGCTTCTGTTTAGTCTCCATGCTTCTCTTAAGTTTCCGTCTATCATAATCTCCTTATTTATTCTTCCTCCAAGTTTTCCGGGTCTGAATCTAGTAGTGTGCACCTCCTTCTGCCCGCTTGCGTTCACTTTGTTTGTCTGCCAAGACTTGCATGCATTTGCTCGCCGCAGGGAGCTTTTTTTATTAACCGCTCCACAGGTAAATATCCATTTACGGTGGAAGTGCCCTGTCTCGGAATAAAAAAGCTTTTCATGGCGGGTTGGTTATGAGAAAGAGGCCCGAGAATATTATGCACACCCTCTATATTAATTTGTTACTACAGTAATTACTTTCAACTGCCGCTATCCAATTCCCTGGTATTTTCTATTTCATTACCTATATTTAATACCTTTTCATTTTTACCTCAAAATTTTTTCTCTTTTGTGTAATAAACTGTCCTGTGAGAAGGATTAATAAACCAATAAATAGAATTTAAAAATAAATAAAACAAAACTTATGTTGCTTTGCTTGCCATTACTTCCACTCGTTAGAAACCAGTCCGTTGCTTTTCATTGATGGATGTGTTGATGGCGTATTATATTACCAGATGTTTATCACACTAACCACTTGATAAATGGTGCTCGGTCGTCGCGTAGAAAGAGTCACTCACAATACACTAGCTTTATTTGATTCTATTTAATAAACTGCACGCGTAATTATTAATTCCATATGAATTTTCTTCTTCTATTATGGCGTTTCACTTCGAGCAGAATTTCTTGATGTATCGGTGACTTAAATTTTATCGAATTTAACGTGGTATTTACCGCTTTTTTAACTCTTTCTTTTGAGAGCACTTTACAGCACGTTTATTCACGAGGCTAGTCTAACGCGTCTCTGCATTTACTTGTACATCGAACAAATGCATTTTTCGCATGCATTTTTTGGGGCAATTAAAAAAACTCATTAATCGGGAATTCGTGGTGGAAATTAGAACAATTTAGTTATTCGGGGTTTCTGGGGTCACTAATCATGAATACAATGTTCAAGAAATTCCTCGATGTACCTGGAGCCTCAAAAATGTTCCTCGATTGGTATGAGGACAAGGGCGTTCTTACTGTCTAGGTAATTTCCGTAGCTTTATTATAATGAATTTTTTAAATCTGTTTCATTTCTATTATTTATTGATTGATTGATTGATTTATTTATTTACCAGCGTAAGGTGGGCATTGCTGCCAATTCCGGTGCATGGAATTTGTTCCACCACGCAGCCCGATCGCCCATCGATCATCCCACCGTGTGCCGGAACAAACCCCCGGTGCTTTTTTATACCGCCGGACCAGCTGCATACGCTGGATTGGACATTGGACATGCTTGTTGTCAGCAGCGAGAGCCGCATGACGCGTGGGGTAGGAGTATAGGATGGAGCGTGTAGGTGTTTGCGAGATGTTTCTTCTTGTTTTCCTTCTGTCTTCATCGAATGGAAAGTGTAGGCGTTTGTGAGATGCTTCTTTTAGGTTTTCGTGCTTCTTTTTACTTTCAGATTTTTGTGATATGCTTCTTCTTAGTTTCTGTCTGTGATCATCTTCTCTCCTATTCTACTTCTGAGTTTTCTGTTTCTTCTGTTTCTGAGTCTGGCAGTGTGTATATCCTTGATATTTCTTTATTGTATTCCATTTTTTGTTGTGCCAGCTTTTCCCAGTGTGTATAATCCTTTCCTAGCTTATTCATAATCCTCTCGATTGTTGTTATCCATGTGTAGTATGGCCTCCCTATTTTCAGTTTGTTGCTGTTCATTCGCAGCGCTTTCTTTAGTAGGTGTGTCGAGTCCCGTCTTTGGGCGTATCCCCAGTATTTCGTTGCGTATGATTATTGTTCTTCCCTCTAGTAATGTTGACGTTTTCTGTCGTTTTTGTGGTTTTCCTGTTTTTGCTAGCAGTTGGATAATGTCCCTTTCAGCTCTTCTCAGGCTTCGTCTGTTGGCCTTTGTCGTTGCTGCGTTTTTGACGCCATATATCATCGTAGGCATTATGATGGTCGTGTATATCTTTTTGGTTAGGCACCATGGTGGTTTGTTGTCTTCAATGAAGGGTAGTAGAGCTCTTGTGACTCTGTAGGCTGTTTTGATTCTTTCCCTTACTGTTTCCCTCCTTTTCAGTTGATTCGTTAGGTATGTTCCTAGGTATTTCATTCTATTCGTGGTTCTCAGGGTGTAATATCCTATTTTGTATTCTTCCCCACTTGTTGGACTTGTTTTTGTCAATGGGTCTCGGACCATTATTAGGCTCTTCTTGAAGTTTATTTTCATTCCAGAAGAATCCAGATGTGGTGTCATGTTTCTTAGAAATTTAACGATGTCTTGTTCTTCCTCGGTGATGATGAGTATATCGTCGGCGTATGCGAGTACGATGGGGGGCTTTATCGTTCCATCGTTTCCATTGAAATTCTGATTCTCCTTTATTGTGCTTTCTATCACTTGATCCAGGACTGTGGTGAATAGTCGGGGGGATAGGGGACATCCTTGTTTGACTCCTATATTCTTCATTTTTGATTCCGTCGTCTGTCCAAACCATTGTATTGCAGTGTTTTCGTGTAGGCATGCTTTTATTATTCTGTTTATTAAGTAGTGCGGTACTCCCCTGTTGAGCAAAGTGTTGACTATAGCCTCATGCCTTATGGTATCAAATGCCTTTTGGAGGTCAATTGAGACTATATATAGTTTTGTTCCTTCTTTCCACTTTTCTTCCAGGATCCGTCTGGTGGTGTACATATGGTCGTCTGTTGATCTACCCTTGATAAATGCCATTTGATAATCTGGTAGTTCGTCGATGTATTTTTCCATTTCTCTGAGGAGGAATTGTGCGTAGTATTTGTACCCTTGCAGAGTGTTATTCTTCTGTAATCGTCCACGTTTTGTGGTGATTTGGCTTTAGGGAGCGGTATCTGTATGGTTGTGTTCCACTCCTCAGGCAGGGGTGTGGTTTCCGTCCATGCGTTGGTGATGATTTCTAGGGTTAGCTGTTTTATGTTGTCCGGTCCATAGTATACTAGTTCGTTATGTATTTTATCTATTCCCGGAGCCGTGTTTCTTTTAGCTCTGGCCATTATTTCTAGTAGTTCGTCTTTTGACGGTGGCTTTCCCAGTGGCCAGTGGTCCCTTTCTTGTATTGGTTCTATTTGACTTCTCTCCGCGTTTCCTTCTTCTAGTTTCCTGACCCAATGCTGCAATGGTATGTATTTTCTTGGCTGCGTATTGTTGTTTCTCCTGTATGTTTTAAGGTGTCTAAAAGTTTGGTTTAATCTCTGTCCTGCTGGAGTGGATTCTATGTTTTCGAAGAATTCCCTGCATTTTTTCTGGTCGTGCCTCCTCTCTGCGTCTCTTTTTTCTTTCCCCGCTTCTATTATCTTTTTGTCTATGTTTGGTGTATGTTGTTTTCCTGTGGCCTTTATTTTCTTTAGTTTTTCGTAATTTCTTTTCATGTCTTTTCTTGTTGGGCTCATAGGGGATTTGTTCCTTTTCAACATTTTCCTCGCCGCTATTTTGATTTTTAAACCCATTGTTGACCAATTTAGTTCCTTTCCTGTTAACTGTTTTTCTATCTCCTCCTGGTATTTCTTTTTTATTTCTTCGTTCTGTAGCAGTGAGATGTTCCATGTGTCATTTGCTGTTTCGTTGTATCTTTTTTTTTGCTTCTTGTTTCTTTATTACTAGTGTTCCATATAATATTTTGTAATCTGTTTTGACGTTTGTTGCTTGTTTTGCCTTAATGTTTTTGACCCTGTCCCTTATTTTTCTATCCACTAGGATATTTTCTATTTGAGAGTTGATGTTTCCTTTACTCCAGGTATTAAGGCAGGTTAGGTTCTTGCTACATGTGTTTTTAACTGTTAGATCGAACGGATGTGCCAAGTTTTTTAGCGAGCTTCCATTATCGTTTGTCCATGTGTGAAGTAAGGTTTTTCCTATGATATTCTTGTCTTCATGTGTTTGGTCGTCCTTTCCTATATGCGCGTTGAAGTCACCTAGTATTATTATGTTCATTTTTCTATTCTTATTTCTTCTAGTCTCTTGGGTGATCTGTCTGAATACTCGTCCTGCCCGTTTGTCGGAGGGCACATGTACTCCTAATATGCATATGTTTTCCTTGCCAATTTGTAAGTCTGCCATGGTTATGTTTTCGTTTACTTTTCTTGTCTTTATCTGGATAGGGGTGTTCCGTCTTTTTGCCCATGCGACTCCTCTGCTGGTTTTTTCTTTGTCCCCTCCACTTAGATACCATTTGTAGTTTTGAGTAACTGCAGTTCCGTCTATCATGTGTTTCTCTTGTATGCATGCAACGTGTATGTGTTCCATCATAAGAGCCTCATCAATTTTTTCTCTTTTCTCTCTCATTATGCAGCCTCTGACATTCCATGTCGCCAGGATGATGTCATCGTGTTGTAATTCTTGACTATTGGCTTCCTCTGTTCTTTGTGATATTTGGTACATGTTTATGTGCGTTGCTTCCTCTAATTCTGGGCGGGGTGTTATTGCCCCAGTTCGAGCGTATGTTTCTTCTGGTTGTTCCTCTTCATGTTTTTCTTGTGCAATAATCACGCTATCGTAGTGATGTCTTTCGTTTCCGTGCTTCCTATATACTATCTCTAGTGGTGTGTTATCTCTTCCCTGTTGGTTAGTAGGATGGGAGATTATATGCTCTCCTTCTTCTTGATGTACCATTATTGTCCAGTTTTTCATATTTGCTGTTGCTGCAATTGTTTCCTGCCCACCCCAAAAACCTTCTCTTCTCAGATCTCGAATGAACGCATTTATTTTTCCCGTATTAGAGTTGTATCTATTGTAACCGGGTGCTAGTTCATGGATGGATGCCTGCATGAATGGCATGAAATGGTCTAAGTGATTTTCGATATAATCAGCTACTTGTTTTCGTAGGGTTTTCGTCGCATTGGTATGTGCCTGTGATGTTATATTTTCTCCCTCCAGTTGGTGGTTTAATGCTCCATATAGGCAGTTTCCGTCGCCGTCGATTTTTTGTACCAGTAATTGATGTGTTCTCGTTTCAACGTCCTGTATTAGTGTGTCCATTTTTTGCCCAGTTTTTCAAAACCGATATTAGCTTGCTGTAAGAGAGTCTTTTTATTATGTTATCTTTATCGCGGTAAAATAACTTTTTACAGCGAGTTGAGAATGAGAAAGTGGCCCGAGAGAAACCTCCGCACACCCTGTATATTGTTTTGGTTTTTGTAGTGCCTAATTCAAACTGCCGTTTTCCAATGGGAATAAAATAAGATATTATAAAAGTAGAGTAAAAATAATACTAAAAAATACAAACAGAAACAATAAATTACAAATTATGAATCAATTAGTCAGTCAATTAAATATAGGTATCTTATCTTTTTCTTGTAGTTTGCTGGTGATGTCTGGTGTTTCCATTAACGTCCACTTCATACGAATTGTTTATTTACACTTTCCAAGAAAGCATTGGGTCCCAATCCCAACGTCTAGGTACAAACATTTATATCACTTGAGACTGAATATTTATTACCCTGGTCTTGAGAACCCTCGCTTCAAGAGGTCTTTCTGGGTACAGATATCTTAACACGCCGCACTTACTTGTTTATTTCTTATATTACAGAAAGCCCTGTACTAGAAATAATCAAATATTTATTCCGTATAAACTTTGTTTTTAACTATTTCACTTCACAACACGCAGAAATTCTTGACCTGTCGATGGCCTAAATTTTATATAAATTAGCGGTGTTTTAACCTATGTTCCTGAGCTATTTCTGAGAGCTTTCTTCGAAGCGTCTGTTCACTTTGAGAAACTCAACCGAACTCCTGTTTCATTTCCATTATTTATGTTGAAAAAATTTGTATGAAAAAAATTGAAAATTTCTTTATGAAAAATGAAAGTTATATGTAATAAAAAATATGAATATATTTTACACGATTTTTTTTACAAATTCCTTCAAATAAATAATATAAGTGATATCATGTTTTTTAAATCAAAATATATAAATACGCTAATTTTATAATAAATTTGTATAAAATTATTTATAATATCATGATTTTCGAATGAAAAATCATAAAAATTTAATTTTTATTAATTTTGTCTAACAATTTTATACAATGATATATTATAATCATGTTGTATATCAGTGATAAGAATAAATAACAGAAATAAATAAAATAGATAAAAAAATTCATTATAAAAAAGTTAAATAGATGACGTAGACAGCAAGAACGCCCTTGTCCTCATATCACTCGAGGAACATTTTTGAAGCGATGTTCATGATCAGCGCCCCCAAAAACCCCCGAGCAAAGATTCCGGTTGAATTTTACATTGAATTGAGAGAAAGACCACGAGGATGAGCTATACTACGGGGACGTTCTAGGTTCCAGATACATCGAGGAACTTCTTGAACATTATATTCATGATCAGCGACCACGACAATCCCTGAGTGATAAGTTCTACTCCATTTTAAAATAAATTTCAAACAAATTCTCGAATATGTCTCGATAAACGGGTTATCCTGTCCCCCTAGTACGTCGTCAAACATTTTTGACATCATATCCATGACCTACGACCTCGAAATCATATTTGAAATCAGTGAAATCAAAAACCACCGAGTGACAAACTTCGATGCGTTTCAATGAAAACTCGCGTAAATATCCAAGGGATTGCCCAAAATGTCCATCTTGTTGATTACTACGGGGTTCTGTAAGATATTATCGTTTCCTCTTTAAAAAACCGCTGCCTAACGAATCACTACTTCCACATCCAGGTTTCCCATCCATCTCTTTATAATCATTTAATACTATATTTTTACTCCAGTATGTGGAAATAGTTGCTAATAGAATATTAATAATATAATATTTGAAATCATCTGCCTAATGTGGTATAAAAGTGGCTGAATTTACTGAAAACTGTTTTCTCGTACACACACTAAAGTGCAAGTTTATTTTGTAAACCAATTGAATAATGGAGTAGGGGTCACGGGTGGCAGATGCCATAAAAATATGAGACCTTGTCTTCTAGTATAATACACAACACTAAAGTGTATGGATTCTTACTAGCTTGTTACTTTTTACCTTATTTACTCCGCAACTTTTCAGCCAATTAAGCTCAACATATAATCTATTACCAGATCTTATTTTTCCTACTATTTATCATAATAATTGTTAACACCTTTAATAATGGGGCGGGGGTAGTGGTTTTTAGTAGTAGATTTCATACCTAGATTTCTAGTATGTATACTAAATCCCAAATTTGTAGACATGTATTAGCTTGTTTTACTTACTTACTTACCCTTATTTATCAACCATCTCTACAATAGTAGAGTTCAAAACGAGATCTATCTCGACTTCCGTGGAACAGTGAAAGGTAAAAATGTGTTGATTACGTTGTTGCATAGTATTTGGCTTGTATATACAGCCCCTAAATTCGTCTGGCGATATCGGTGTCCAAACAACCCCCAAGGGTGAAAAAGTGAAAAAACTAGAAAATTAGATTTTTCCCTAGTCTTTCTAACAGTTTTCAAATTTTTGTTTTATTATGTATAATAATAAAGTTATAGCAAATTATATGTGAAGAAATTGCATTAGTTGAAGCAGATAATGGTTGTTATAGACCTATGTAACTTCCTTATTATGCATATATTCATTTTACTATTTTCGCAAATTCATTACACTCCCGACTGTAGGTAGACGAACGAAAATTTTAGAAAATTGATAAGAATAAAAGTTGTAGCCTGTACTATCTAGATTATAATCGTTTTTTGATTTTTATATTCCGCTTATAAATAATAAAGTTATAAAAGAAATACTAACATGTTGACAGAATTCCCGCAGCACCCCTGTTGCAGCTATCGCAAGATCTGTCTATTTCCCTCTCACTCTCAGTCGCTGCTCGCATAGTCGTAAAAGTATTGCCATTTAAATTTATTCATTAGAAATTAGCCTGGATAATGTGATATAACATAACAATAATTTAGGATGTAATTGTCCTAACAAAAATAAGTTAAAAATGCATGAACACAGATACTAATGACCTGAATTACATAGTTTTTAAAATATAAAATAATGAATTTTTGGAAGAAAACCTACTTTTGTAATAATCCCCCTTACCCTGTTTACACTACTTGGGGGTTATTATGTTTATTGATTATGACCGTGAAAATTAATGTACCCCTTTCAAATGAGATCGATTTTATACTATATGCGGCTACCAAGAAATACTCATTCATCCCCAGCGGGTCGTTCTCTAAGGTTATACTCACAGTCCCTCTGCTTATGGGGCCACGTATATATCTCAATGCATGAAGCTCGTCTATACATGGTCCTTTCACAGAGATATGTGTGTACACTTACAAAGATATAGTTCAAACTTACCCCAATTTTCTTTGTCTCGCCTGCTGGTTCACCCCGATAATTTAACTTCGATGACTCTAGTTTCCACTATTTTAGTAATTAAATAAAACACGGAAATATAACCACACTTAATCTATTTATACACAAAAGAAACACGAAAATAATCGGTTTGAAAAATATAACAATAATTAACACTTAAATTAGAACAAAAGAAAATACACTTAAAGTTAAACAAATAAGAAAGTAGGCCAATTGGACCATAGTCCTATTCTCAAGTAAAAAAACGACTTCGTTAATGGAAAAACCGTTTATCGGGAAACACAAACTGATTGCCGGAAGGGCCAAAAATACAATAATATTAACGAACATGACTCTAAATTAATTTTAAAGGCTATAATTTGTAAAATCGTGAAGAAAACGCCAGTTGCCAGCAACAATTCGAATGAGGTGATGTTTAATTTGAACTCTAATGACGATAAGTTAATATTTAGTACCAAAAACTTAAATACATACATAAACCCGGTGACACAAAAAAGATTACCACTACGGAGAAAATAGGACACGTTTACCATACTCGAAAGCCGAACCAAAAGTGTTTTTCTAAAATTGACCGCTTCTCTTCGTCAGTTTTTTTTTTTGGGCGAAATAGGGCGTGGTACTTCGGGGTTATCTTAACCAATGGAATGCGATCCGCCCCTATCTATTACTTAATCGCCTTCTGGGATCTGGCGTCCTCTACTGGCAAAAATGAAGTACCGAAATAGTACCCGTCTGGCAAATGGCGCCCTCTATAGTAAATATGGCCAAAATGATTTTATCCTAAATCTAACACATTATTTCAACAAGATAAACTATTCTATGTCTAAGCTAGCTAAATTATTCCGACGAGATGAAAAAACCCTTTTTGTATTTAGATTCTTTTTCATCATATTCATAAAATAAAGGGAAAAATCTCGTCGTTCCTATCTAGTGTACAGTACGGGGAATTTTGGCATCATTTATCCCATTTATGGTTTGATTCGCGCCCTGATGAATTTAAATATTCTTCCGTTTAATTTCCCGCGTGTTTGTTACATTTCTAATAAAAAACAATTTATCGATGACGGCGATCGTAACGGATTTTCTCAGGCCGAGCTTTATGAGTTTATAGAAGACCTTTAAAACGGTAATAAAATATTTAAAATTTAGGAAATGTACTCCAATATACTTTATAATATGGAAGAGAAGTTCTTTTGTATCTAGCATGAAACTGTTGTTAGAAATTATAAACTTTTTACAATCTTGTTTTTTCCAATCCTCTAATATTACATTAAGCCGCCTTGTTCAACTTTTATAGTCTGGGAACGAATATCTTAAATTTCGAAAACATCGCGCTATTTAATGCCGAACAATTATAATTTCTTAACCCCTTTTATTGCATTTGTTACACTTTTATAACTAATAATTATTTACCCACACCCTTTACTTGTCTTAATAATAATAATAATATAGGAGGCGTGTGAAATGCCACAATAATAATAAGACACATTGATTATTTATAAACCAATTACTTAAGAATAATACTAAACAAACAAAATTGATGTTGAAGTTATTACAAGGTAATACATTTTCATATTAATTGAAAAATGCACATTATAATAAAATACAAAAGTAATGATCTCAGATATCATCATTTTACTAATATAATTCATCGTCCGTTTCTTCATCTACAAGTGTAATTTTGTCTGTGTATAAATTTATATTTTTTGCACTGGCACCTCATGGTTGAGCATCCTGAAATGACATTTATTAAAAAACGTTGTTTAAACGATTTTCAATACTTTCACCTGTTTTTCAATAACAAAATGACATTTCTGCAGTCAGAGTTGGCATTTGGCGATTTATTTGTCCATATAGGTAAATAAGAATTATCTTCATTTATTCTCCACCCGTACTCCAAAGGATTCAGCATATTAATAACTGGGTTTAAAGCACTGCTCCATATAATAAATTGGTAAAATGGTCTCAAACAGTGTTGATTCAAGGCGTCACTTATAGGGGGGCTATACTAAATTGAGATCAAATTGAGATGCCATCTTCGCGCTCAAATCATTATTATCGCAATCAGTGGGAGAGTACATGTTACTGTACTGCAAAACTTTTCCAGCTCCTCAAATTTTGTTACTTCTAAAGAAAAATACTTTTCACATGAACGCGATAGCAGACTGCAATTTGTTTCAAAGATTTTCCACGAATAATATATTTTATTTTAAAATGTTGTCAATATTGATAGAATTTATATATCTATTATTTTCATTTGTGCTGTCTGCATGTAAACATTTACGTCAAGACTTTCTATAAAATGAAGTAAGAGAACCAGTACATCAGTATCCTAACAGCTTATATTATAATGCATTCTGTAAAACTTTCAGATTTGGCTGATATGTGCAACAATATTCTAGTATCTGCCTATTCATGATTAAAAGATAATAATGTCGTTGAATTAAATGATTTTCGACTTTTAAACGGCAATTTAATTTCAGCATTTAATTCATTTTCGGTATTACTTGATGAAGACTCTATATTTCACAATAATGTTATAAATATATAACAATATCTAATTAAACACCACTAAAAACATGTGATGAAACAATATTCTACACAGGAGTATGCATTCATATGTGAGAACATACAGCTTCGCGGGCCGAGGTGACGAGCGGGAAGACGTGTTAAAGTGCGAGGGAAAACGACAGAGTAGAGATAGTTGCAACTGGGGTTGAATTACATTTTTAACAACAACTAACAATTTTCTTCATAACTCGCTTCATTTATAAAAAAATTGGCAGAAAGATGAGACAAATATCTAATTTTTCGTTTTTATTGGTTTTTCACCCCTGGGGGGTGCTTGGACACCGGTATCGCCAGACGAATTTAGGGAGTGTATATACATGTTAGGTACTATATAATAAAGTACTCAGTACATTTTTACCTTTCAATGTTCCACGGAACATGTTTCTAGACGACTTTTTCGTGTTCTGAGTCTCTACTACAACGGAATGAGCACAGAATATAATATAGTTCCAGATCTCTTGCGCGCAAGAAAGTTATAGGCCGACAAACAAATTTCTTTTGGCTCAAATTTAAAATAGTCATGTTTTCGTGATATTCTAAACCTATTTCAACAAAAACAATATACATCCTATACTACTATAGGGATGTGGAAGTAAAATATATTGTATTTATTAAGAGATTTGCACTATTTAATCCTTATGTGTGTTAAGTATATAAAGTTTAATTATGAGGAGAGTATTATTAATTATGTTAATCCGATGTTTAATAATACAATTTTATGCTCTATTAACAAACTTTTATATTGCCATTACTAAAATGTTTAATGTTCGTTAATTTTCATTAATATATTTAGGATTATTTTTATATGACAAGAATATGAAAACAATCAATCTTCTCAGTATTTAAGTACCTACGGTTGTATTATGTAGGTTATGAATATTAGAGATATTCATAACCTGCATTTGGGTAGAGTAAATAGCATAATCATGAAAGCATAGAACGAAACAGAGTGGAATATTTAGTGAAACGCCTACAAACGAGAATGTAATGAACGAACAAATTTCTTGTAATCATTATTGATCTAAGATTTATTTAGTGATCTTACCCACAGAGCATTCTACATCTTATTTTATATTCATAAAATGAAAATTACATCCGGTAATTGAGATTGATATTCATAATACAACATTCATTAGTATATATAATATTCAGACATTTTTCATACAGATTATATTCTCCTGTTTTCCATGTATATATAAAAACTGCTGCCTAAGGAGTCACTAGTTCCAGATTTTCTATCCAAGTCTTTTTAGACACAAACTGCTTTTAAATATATATTTAGTAAAAATAATTACAAAATTTAGTGTTTATCCACATAAACAACAATTATAAAAATACACAAATTATTATTGATGTATCTAGTGACTCTTTACTAATTGTCGATGTTGATCAAAACGGTGATATTTCCATGTCACAGGGTAATAAATTAAACTAGATACGTTATGTATGAAATAACCTCTAATATGAACAGATGAAGGTTTAATCATGGGTAATCCCCTCAGCCCACTTCTCTCCGAAATATTTATGGACTTCTTAGAAAACCAAATATATAAAAATCAGGAAAGCAATAAATATCTCTATTGGTATAGACATGTAGATAATATTTTAACTTGTTTCATAGGAACTAAATGACAACTCAACAATTTTCTGAATTTCATAAACTCACTCCACACGAAAATTAAATTTGCTCTCGAAACAGAAAACTATTAAAACACTATTAACTTCCTAGGGGCAAATTAAACTGAAAAGAAGGAGTTCGTTTTGTAGAGGTAGTTCCCACTAGAAAAAAATACTAGGATCATATTCAGAACATGTGAAGTATCAGTTTTCAAACCTGTGCATCCAAACCAAAGTTGCAGAAACAAAGTGGCCGACGTTTTACGTACGAAAAACATTTTTCATACAGATCATATTCTCATATTTTCCATGTATATATAAAAACTGCTGCCTAAGGAGTCACTAGTTCCACCTCCAGATGTTCTATCCAAGTCTTTTTAGACACAAAGTGTTGCTACTAGATTTGCGTTCTAGTAAGTAGTATTAATTGCTTTTAAATATATATTTAGTAGTTCCCACTAGAAAAAAATACTAGGATCATATTCAGAACATGTGAAGTATCAGTTTTAAAATCTGTGCATCCAAACCAAAGTTGCAGAAACAAAGTGGCCGACGTTTTACGTACGAAAAAATGTGAAAAAGTCCGCGGTTCTCGTTTATCTGCGAATGTAAGTTTTTCATCGAAAGACGTTTCAAGCACTAGTTGTAGGCATTTAAAATACCTACAGAGTGGCGTCCACTGAATGAAAATCTGATTGTTAGATTTCTCGCAAATTAAAAAAAAAACCAAAAAGGACATTTTTTAATTTTGCAGTGACTTTTACAAATAATTAATTTATGGTATCAACAATCTCAGGAAATATGCGTCATAATCTGTTTAAAAATAGGCCATTACCCGCATTCCGATGGATGAATAGTTTCCGAGAGATTCAATTGTTTATTTGAAAAGTGACTTTACTAACATTTCAATTCCCCAAAATGACTCGGTCCGATTTAAATTTTGTCAAAAGCTTTCTTTCTGTCACTGAGCTCAAGGCCAAAGTCAAATATTTCAATTAATGAAACATATTATTTATAGGATTTTGCAAACAGCGGAAAGAAAAACTATCTATGAGAACTAAAGGAAAAACTATATGTAAAAATATTAATGAAATCTTAGCATTCTTTCGATAACCTGACTTCTGGTTATGCTGACAAGTAAAAATTCTTATTTGTCATTCTCATTATAACACTAGCATCCAACATAGTCCCCTACGGCTAGGCAGATTAAACTAGTATCTACATGATCCCCTACGATATGCAAATTCAGTTAAAAATGAGAACAAAGGAATAAAATTAATTTATTTACCTACCTTATCTTTAAAAATCTTTTCATTCCATTGAATTACATTTTCATAAAATCTCAATCAGTTTCTTATAAACGCTTAGCCTTTGAAACGTTTTTCGTCCTTATTCTTATTTCAATTAAGTTTCTTAAACACGCCGTTGAAAATTATGCACATATCTTAGGTATTAACAAATGTACTTAATAACTTTGTCAATTATTCGTGTATCGAAATTTAAAGTGGATATTCGCATAGCTAGCAATTTATACGAATTATAAAAAAATGAACTCCCTCCTACCTTCAGAACTCGACATAATTTTTCTTTCTAGAAATTCCCGAGACCTTATTTTTTAACTTACAGCGCTGAGATTTGCAGATATTGCACAAAAGATTTTTTTGGTACACCAGAAACCAAGATATAGACGACTTTGCATGCTCTTTGCCAGCGCACGCTGGCCGACTAGCCGGTCTCGGGAATTTAAAAAAAAAATGTATATATACCTATATATGTATATATATATATATATATATATATATATATATATATATATATATATATATATATATATATATATATTGCTGTTTATCCACACTGTGGAACACTACCTAAGTATCGTGTTTGAAATCATAAATAAAATTCACAAATTTGTATGTATTTTAGAAAATAACCATAACAGTTTTACTTTAACGGATCATACAGAAGCAGGAATATCTGTGGTTTATTTAATTGATTCAAGTTCAATTATTCTCAGCGAGTAGGATGCAGAGAATGAAACTTGATATTGAATTAGAACAAAATATTTGAATAAACATAAAATGAAGTTAATTTAGTTTAACAAGGTTATTCTAAATAGTATATGATAAAACATGAACTTATAGAGAATCACAATCTCATATAAAATGATTTAGAATGAAATTGGAAAACAAAAAAGTAAATTTTATAAAATATGACATGCATGTCAAAAATTAGGGCTGAAAATCATAAATTGTGTAGAAACACTATAAATCTACACAAAATGAATATTGAATTGAAGACTAATACCAGTAGTTGCTTTGCAGCGTGATTATTTTAGAAATAGTAAGTCCATATATTACAAAACACTGAATGACATTTTAAGTTTTCAGATATTTTCAAATATCATTGCAGAAAGGTGTTTTGTAAATGATATTTCACATCATGCAGAAAGAAAGGACTAATAGTATGATGTTAAATGTTTGTTGGCGTATCAATTTCTTGTTTTAGTTTATAATATCAGTATTCTGTCGGTATGTAAAACTGCAGTACGTTTTTAACTACTAGCATTTTGTGTTTATCATTGCTATTCATCTAAATGTATGAATTAGTATTTATTTGAGATTGGAATTGTTAATTGTAGTTATAAGTAGATTTTAAAAGGTATTTGTAATATGTCAATATATTTCGATTAATTACAATTATTCACTTAATCCTGAAAAGTAGAATAAGAAATTCATCAGGAAAATTAAAGAATTAAAAACAGTATTCAATTAAGGTAAAGAACAAACAAAACTGAATAGTTTAAATTTTAAATTAAAATTAAATTTTGAAATATTAGATCAAAATAGAAAAAAACAATTGAAATATTGGAAATTAACCCATTGAAACGACTAAAAATAACAAATCAGTTGATCAGACACCGCTGAACAGCGAGCTGCGAGAAATATTCATCCTCGAATAATTAACAAATTGAAAAGAGAAGAAAAGTGGTGAATAATTTAAAGGTTAGAAAATTACAATCCAGATATATTGATATCAAGAATAAATTGTAAAAGTTGATTAAATATAAGAAGTGAGTATACTTTGAAAGTATTACGAAGTAGATTATCCGGAAAGCAGATTTAGAAGAGGGAAGTATTTGTTAATCCAGTTAGCAAATTTATATGGTGAAGAAATTTCAAACGTCAAGCAAGTGATAGAAATATTTCAAGGAAATCTTGAAAATAAATTGGAGGTTAGAAACAAACGTCAATCCAGTAAAGAAGAAGAAGAAGAAGCCTTGAGAGGTTAAAAAGTCAGTCAAGTGACATAATATTTCAAGGATCATAATAACCAGTTAGAGGTTATAATATAACATTACTCGAGTCGAAAGAAAGACAAGGTAAAGCTTTACTATATCAGAAATCCATGGTACATATTTATTTTAAATAAAGGCCATATTTATCATTTTAGTTAAGTTAGATTTTGTTATTTAAATTTGTTAATTACATTCCAAGTTCAAATTTGTTAATAAATTAATACTTTGTTCGTTCAAATACTGAGTTTGATTTATTTAGATTGTTATCTTGATCGATGAGCATTTCTTGAACCGACTTCGTTGGACCTTGAGTAAGAGTCATTCTATAGATTGTAGATGGTCATGCTAATGGTGTTCTATAGTCTATAATATTAACAGCTTTTGAGAAACTGTTTGGCGCTCAATAAAATCATTTCAATTTACTTTCAAAAAGTAATTTCGAACGTATATAAAAAATAAAATAGATAGCAGAATATAGAACAATATATATATATATATATATATATATATATATATATATATATATATATATATATATATATATATATATATATATATATATATATATATATATATATATATGTTATATTTGTTATTTTGATTTAGACTTTTTAAAAAATATTTATTTGATTGATTTGGAGTCATCGATGACTCTGAATAAAATGTACAATTGTAGGTTAAAGAATTTAATATGAATGTGAGTATAAAACTGGCTACAAAATCGTCTGCTGGTCATATTTATAATATTAGGAAAGCAGTGTCAGCTAGACGGAGAACAAAGGAAATGCAAATGTGCAATTTGGCATAAACTATGAGAACGGATACAAAACAATAGGTGAAACTTGATACGTAAGAAAAGCAATTACCGAGAGAAGTCGTTATCAACTTATGTAACTTGATACCACTGAGGAGCTTACTTATAACTCAGTGTCGTACTGTTATTTTTTAATATAACAACTTCCCCCTTAATAAAAAAGTTGATTGTTATACAATGATTATTGAATACAATATAAAAGTAATAATAAAACAAAATGAACATAATGCAAAGATAATAATAAGATATTGAGTGAATAAAATAATAAGCATAAAATAGAAAGAGTAAAAGTTTGTCAATAAACAAAAATTAGTGGTTCACTGGAAAGTCTATGATAACTCGATATCTTCTTCTTGAGGTTTGATACCGGGTCGCTTTCTTGGAGGGATTAAACTGGGGAATTCCATGAACTTCTTGCTTCGTCCTGGAGGAGGTGAAGGAGAATCGCCTGTAGAGGGTTCAATTTTCAGTAGACGTCTCTTCCTTCTACATTTACAAAACACGTAAAGTAGAATTATAGAAATGTTGAAGGTGATGGTGAAATACGTGAACCAGGACATATGCTTGGTCACGAAACGTTCTTTGATGAGATCGTCCAGATCCTTAGAATATTGCTCCAATTTGTTTTTAGCAATATCCAAATCTTCGATATTTAAATTATTGAGTTTCAATGGTTTTAATTTAGGTAGTTGAATTTTGTCGGGCATCTGGTTACAACATTCAAATGGGATTTGCACAGGATGGGAATTGTCTTTAATTTCGGAGAGGTCCTTGGCACTGGCTTGTATCCTGGTAATACCTGCGAAGGCGTAACATCCAGGTTGTAATTTTATAATTGAATTTTTATTAATCAGCTCCGTTGCTGGTTCTCTCTTCGGGCAGCTAATAGTAATATGGAGAGGTTCGGAATTTATTATCAGCCACGTGTTCTCTTCGAGTTCTTGAACGTTGTACCCTTGACTAATAATGAAGGAGGTTTGGCAATTTTCAGGAAGTTTAATTGGTTGTTTCAGAATCCTAGCTTCACATATGACATTCTGATCAATAGGATATGCAAACAGGTTTGAGCAAAGTTTGGTTCCAAAGTAGAGGGGTTTGCATTCTTTTAGATTTGTTATTGGTATGTACATTAAAGAATCATCATCTCTCGCGATAAATTTTTGAGAAATAGATAAAATATGATGAAGACCAGTTCTGTTATCAAATATTGGGATAGGGTATAAACGGTAGGTATTATAGTTTTGAGGTTCAACAAGTGGTATCTTTAAAACAAATATTAAGTTGGAATCTACTTGAAATGCTTTTAGTTCAATAATATCTAAATATTGAGCAACTGCCGATAATTTGATTGGAAGAGGCAAATTGTTTCTTCGCAAACTCTGTGAAATTTCTTGTAATGCTGTTACTAAGTGATCGGGAGTTATGATCGACGAATGAATTATTCCTAGTCTAGCAAATGTTATTGAGTTTAAAATGTCATTCAAGTTGTCTTCAAGATACAAATAGCTTGCCATTAATTGTTCACAAATGTGTAAGAATTTTAGCTTTATTTCCACAGCTTCGATGTTTCGCGTCATGGTATCGATTGTACGTTCGATCTCTTTTATGTCTTTGTTAAACGTTTCCTCGTCAATTTGCAATTTTTGAATAGTTGAGTTGAAATTTTTGATTACTGATGTTGTAACTGAAATTTGGTTTTTTATTAAATTTTCTAATTGGTGTTCGTCGTTATTTAATTTATTAATACAGTTAGCGTAATATTCGCCATCTTCGGCGTCTAGATTTCCGGTTATTGATTTGAAAATTGTGCCGATACCATTTAATATTCCGCGCTTATATCTTTTTGTGTCTAGAAATACTTCATCAAATTTGGATTGTATAGTTTTGGAAATTTGTGTCAAAAGGTTAAGGTCTGTTTTGACTTCACTTCTAAACGTGATCATTTTTTGATGAGCACCGTCGAGAGTATTTAATATCAGAATTTGTTGGTTCTTGTCGAAAACTAGTTTAAGGGATGATATATTTTTATGTACCAATAATGTCCATTTTTCGTTTGTCACAACGATGTCCGTGTCTTTGTGGTAAAATACACCAATAGTGTTGTTTATTGGTATTATTTTATATTGTGCGAGTGCTGATCCGAACAGCAGGATAAACCTGAAAATAAATTTAATTTTCAGTATATGGTCTCATTCTATCGAAATTTACTTTAGTTTCTTGATTTGTTTCAAGATTTAGTAAAGTAGCAGAATTTTGGAAAATTTCTATGATTTTAAAAGGACCGTTAAATTTATTTTGAAGTTTGTTTTTAATTTGAGAATCTTTCACATATACTTTATCGCCAACTTTGTATTCAGGTCGATTTTTTGGAACATTTCTGTCAAAGCGAACTTTCGCTTTCTCCTTTTGAGATTGCGTTCTACTGCGGGCGATTTTATAATAGTGAGATATTCTGTTGTTTAAATCTCTTATATATTTCGTTATTAATTCCTTTTGGTTGTATAAAGTTTCGGGTGGTCTAATAGACGTATGTCCGAAAATGAGTTCGTACGGTGTGAAGCCGTGTGTTTTGTTAACCGAATTGTTATAGCAAATGATTGCGTATGGTAATATTGTAAAAGGATGTTCATTCGGATTTTTGGTTTTGTGGACTCTTATCACTTCGGCTAATGTAGCGTGAAATCGCTCGAGGGATCCGTTGGATTGGGGGCTTGAGTATGTTAATTTTATGTCATAGAGCGTACAAAGATCTTTTAATAATTTGTTATCAAATTCACCGCCGTAATCACAATGAATTCTCAACGGGGTACCGTAGTGTTGAAAGTAAAGCAATAAGGTATTTACAACTGATTTCGCGGATTTATCCGGAACAGCATAGGCTTGAGTAAATTTTGTTAATTCGTCGCGGATTGTAACAGCGTAATTTCGCGTGGGAAATTCGAACAGGTCGACATTAATTCTTTCGAATGGCGTTTTTGGAGTCTCGGTGATTACTAAAGGATTGCTAAGATTTTTACGACAGACTTTAGTTTTTTCGCATGTTTCGCAATTTTTTATGAAGTTTTCAACGTCTTTAGTTAAGCCTCGCCAATTGTACTTTACTCGAATCCTTCTAATAGTTTCATTAATACCACGGTGTAAGTTATTTTTGCCTGAATGGTTTTGATCTAAAATAATTGGAATTTCGTCTTCATCGGGGGTTTTAACAATATTTTGACAGATAACTATTTTCAAGTCTTTTTCTGCAAAAATAAAAGATAGCATTTCGAGTATTGGAAGATCTAAATTATTTTCTACATAGTATGTTTTAGAAAGATTCAAAATGTCTTGTCTTTTGTACAATACCATGAATAAATGTTCGTTTATTGAATCTACATCAAAAGGTAAAGGAACAATAAAATATTTTCTATGCCTGACCGATTTGCTTGAGACAATGTTAATAGTGTTATTATAAAATTCGGGGTGTTCTTCGAACATGTCCTCAATGATTTTGTGATGCAAATCTTCTAATTTATTTTGTTGAAAGAATGTTATAATATTTTTGTGTTCCTTGTCTAGAAGCTGTCTGTTTGAAATTTGAATTTTAGAATAATCTATTAAGGATTTCGTCTTATACAAATTACAAAAGATATCAAATTCTTGAGAGATTTGTTCTTTAATGATTTTGTTGTTATTGTTCGGGTTTTCGTCATTGTTTGGTTCGTCATCTTCTGATTCGTCGTCCTCGTTCGCGGCTAGAATTTTTGAATAAAATTTGGAACATTCCGAAAAGTGATTCGCGATAGCGCGTCCGCGTTTTTATTGGTTTTACCGGGTTTGTAGATGATTTCATAGTCGTATTCTTCTAATTTGAGTCGTCAACATGCGAGTCTGCTTCCTGGGTCTTTAATCGAAAATAGCCAGGTAAGTGGTCGATGATCGGTTACTAACTTGAACTTTCTTCCGAATAGATATGGCCTAAAGTGTTTTACTGACCATACTATGGCTAATAGCTCGCGTTCTATGGTCGAATACTTAGTCTCCGCCGCGCATAAAGTTCGCGATGCATAAGCTATTGGTAAGTCTTTGCCTATATTTCCTTGCGAGAGCACGGAACCAATGGCAAATGCGCTAACATCAGTAGTTAGGATGAAAACATCGTCAAAATTAGGATAAATAAGAATCGGAGTTGTTGTTAACGCTCGTTTCAAATTTTCGAAGGAGTTTAAGCAATCATTGTCAAAGTCGAAAAGTATATCTTTTTGCAATAATTTTGTTAAAGGTTTAGAAATCTTTGAAAAGTTAGGTATAAAACGTCTGTAATATCCAGCTAAGCCTAGGAATGATTTTATTTCCTTAGGGTTTCTCGGTTGAGGAAAATTTAGAATCGCGTCAACTTTAGCGGGATTTGGTTTTACACCGTCCTTAGTAATAAGATGGCCTAAATATGCAACTTCCTTGCGTAAAAATTCGCACTTGTCTGGTTGAATTTTGAGATTAGCTTTATGTAAACGTTTAAATACTTCCGTTAGTCGCGAAATGTGATCATGAATGGTAGGCGAATAGATAATAATGTCATCCATGTAGACGAGACACCGTTCGTTTTGCATACCTAACAAAATGTTGTCCATCACTCTTTGAAATATTGATGGGGCGTTTGTCAGTCCAAATGGCATTCGTACAAATTCGAAGTGACCGTTTTCTAGTGTGAAAGCAGTTTTTTGAATATCTTTCGCGTTGATTTCGATTTGATGGAATCCGGAGGCAAGATCTAACGTGATAAAATATTGGCACTTGCCTAATGGGCTTGTTCAGCATTTTTTTTTTATTTCATAAATCGAAAGTGCAAGTATAAATTAATGGATCTGCAAAAAATTGGAATCTTATTCGCACGTTTAGTATCTTAAAAACTATTACAAATCTCCATCTCGCGAAAATGGGGCGTGGCCAGCGCTACGTCACTATACGCATAGACTCGGCGATCTCAATAGACTTGATGCTCCTTACTTGTTATAATTATAAGTGTTTTCAAAACATTGCTTGTTTTGTTTACTACTTGCCAGTAGGGGAGTACAATTTGATGAAATGTCAAATAATTACAATTTTCTATCGCTCCTGCCGGAACGAATTTTCGATTTTGACCATGCAATTTACGATTAGAATTGATCGCCGACCTTCTCCTTTCCTTAGAGAGATAGAACGAACTTTCACTCGACGTATTTATTTAGTTACCATCGTTTAAAAATTCCATGTTTTTCGACTTTTCAGGTTAAATTTGAAAGGTCCCAGAAAGCCATTTTTCTTACGTCACTTACGTATAGTGACGTCACATATGAGCGCTCGGTTTTTGCAACTATTACCAATTTCAACTCCTTATATCTCGAGAACTGAAAAAGTTAATAATACGAAATTTGAAGTGTATAATGAGAATATCGAGTACTATATGAAAAAGTATAAAAACCTTATAAAAAGAATATCATGGAACAAGCCCATTGATCAAGAAGGTCCGAAATATTTGGAAGCGGATATTTGTCGTCAATAGTCAGTTCGTTAAGTTTTCTGTAGTCTACTACAACTCGCCATTTTTGTTTACCGGAGGCGTCAAGTTTTTTAGGTACAACCCAAACCGGGGATGACCAAGGTGAAATTGATGGTCTAATTATACCTTGGTCGAGCATTTTAGAGACTTGAGTTTTAACTTCCTCTTTGTGAATATGAGGATAGCGATAAGATTTTGTGAAAATTGGTTTAGAATCGTTCGTGTCAATAGAATGTTTAATTTCGTTGGTAAAGCTTAAATTGTCGCCTTCTAAATAAAATATATCAGAAAAATTTAGACAAAGTTCTGTTATTAATTCGGCTTCCTCTTCGTTCAAATGATCTAATCGTAGTTGGTTTCTAATTTCGAAATTTCTGTCTGTATGTTGAGGACTGTCCGGATTGTGAGAGTTTAAATTAAAAATTGATCTAAATTTTTGAACTGGTTCAAGTTTAAGATTCGAGAAATCGATTATTTTGGGAATTGCGTTAGCGTTTATAATTGATGTTAAAAATTCACCGTTGTCGTCGATTTTCACAATAGCATTTGGTAAGCGTACCTTGTCATTTTCCTGGGCTAACAGTATAGCCTCAGTATTTCGTAAATTACATTTTAATTTAAATATTTTTTCCATGCGTGGTTCGATTGAAATTAAATTTTGATTTTTCACGTTACATGGAATTTGATTCCGAATTTGATTTGAGTTTGTACTTGGTTGCAAAGGTAAATTTTGTGTTTTTTCGTCACCCGTAGCTTTAAATATCGGTACGGTTTTGAAATTGGTAATTAGTCGCTTATTTTTAATATCTACCATACATTCGTAGTGTTCTAAAAAGTCTGCGCCTAATAGCCCGTCAAATTCTATATCCAAATTATGGATGTAAACTTTGTGTGGATTATTGTCGGTAAATGGTATAAGTACAGATTCGTTAATGTTAATTTTTTGTTCAGTTATGCCTTGTATAATAATATTTTCAGAAAATCTTCTTTTATAATTTTCTGCCGTTTTTGGTTTAAAAATCGAAATTCCTGCACCAGAATCAATAAGAGTTTTAAATTTATTTGTGATGTCTTTGATATAATAAAGATTATTCGAATTTACAGTTAATAAAGCGTGTGAAAGTGTTTCTACATGAACTTCTGTTCTGGGAAGTTCAGAAACGGGTCGAAATTGTTGTTGAGGTTCATATTTTGTACACGCGTGGGAGAACGGACATAGAATAAACTGGGACTCGGCAAAAATTTTGACAAAAGAGGCAGATAGCAAAAAAAGAAAAATTAAAGAATCCGCGATAATATTACTGAATGAGGATAGTTGCGTGTCGAATTGTTCCGTAGATGTCTGTACAACTTGGCTGCCAATGTTAAAAGAAGAACTTCACAAACTTAACATTGTATAGAAACTAAAAAACTGTTAACTATATCAACAGTTCTATGTAAATAGTAAGTATCTATGGATATTGAATATAACAAACATTCTTAGAGCTGTGTATTTGTCATACACAGCAAAAAAAGATTTTTCAAAAAAGCCTTGAAAAAGGAAACAGATTAGATTTCTGAAACGTTGGCGAAATATTTAATTTCAAGTTTTTATACTTATTTGTGTTGTTTATTTATAAAAAAACCAACCTTTAACTGATCCTTTGACGTAAACGTCACAGGCGTAGAGGTTTTTTACTAGTAACATACTGGGTAATTGTGATATATTTTGTAGATTCCCATAGAACCGCTTAGAAAGAAAACATACATGTGGCAGGAAGTCCCAAAGAATTGAAGAAGGAAAAAAAATATTTTGAATTTGGTGGGAAATTTGGTCCAATTCGCTGTTGGAGTATCCGTGAGATACTCCGGACTTTTGCAAAAATCCTGAGGATTAGCAGTATAATCATCCTGCGGTAAGCGAGAATTAGCAGTATAATTCTCTTGCAGCATCTGAGAATTAGCAGTATAATTCTCGTACGGCATCTGAGAATTAGCAGTATAATTCTCGTATTGTTCTGGCAAATTAGTTGTATTTTCAGGGAAATTTTGACAATCTCCTGAATTAAAATTATCGTACATTTCATTTACATTTTGGTATTCAGCTGAATAATCTTCATACTGGTTAAAATTATATTGGTCATCATAAGGTTCGTAATTTAGATGATAAGTCTTTTGTTGATTGAAACGGTTAAAATTTGGATTTGGTTGTATCGCTGATGGTCTTTGCTGTATAAAATTAGGATTCGGTCTAATTGCTGAGGGCCTATTTTGTTGTGTTTGATAGCTTGACTATTTTGTGGATAAGTTCTAGAATTAAATTGACTAGTTTGTTGTGCAAAATTTTGAAAACCTGTATTACTTTGAAAGTTTGGTCTTTGGAAATTTTGTGAAGTTGATGGCATAAATAATTGTTGTTGCCTTGTGCGACATTCGTTTATTATATGCCCGCTGCGTTTACAAAATGAACACAATTTTTGTTGGAAATTTACGTTTGGTCGTTTTTGTTGAGGAGGCACTGGATTTTTAACATTATTATTATTTTTTGAAAATTTCTGTGATTCAAAGTAAGAGAGTTGTAATTCTCTTCTAATCCTATTAATTGCTTGCAACATACTTGTTGGGTTTCCAGCCCGTATTATTTGCCCTAATTTAGACTCTAAACCCATCAACAAAGTGTTCGGGGTCATAGTTTCGATTAAATCTGACTGCGATAGTTTCTGTTCACCAGATAAACGTTGTTTTTGAATAGCCGCATGCATTTTCGCATTATGCGTCTGTAGACGCGCAACAAAAGTTAATGCAGATTCACCTGGCATTTGGTGAATACGCTGTAAATCTTGGATTAAAGAGGTCAAGTCGCGAGAGTCTCCGAAATGAGTTTCGAGCAAGACTCTTATTTCTGCCCATGTATCGGGGTTGCGAGAATTTATTAATTCGGCAGCTCTGCCACGCAATTTATTTTTTATATGCAGCGTTAGTAAAATTTTTTGGTCATTGATTGCCATGCCTTGTGCATAAATGCAAGAATTTAAAAATGTTTGTAAGTTAATGGCATTGCCATCGAATTCCGCTATGACAGAAAAAATTTCAGAGAGCTTGTAAGGCTCAATTTGCTATATCCTTGCACTTTGTACCGTTTGTGTAGTTTGCGATGTTTCTGGCATTGTTGCTTTTATTTAGAAAGTACAAAAATTAAATCAAATGTTAACTTGAAATTGTTAAAAATGACCTTTTTGAGAAAAGGAAATTAGTTTAAAAAAATTATTTAGGTAGTTTGTGTATTAACTGTATAATACACGGTGACGTATTAGCAGTATAATACGTTTCTTATGCTAATTAAAATTAAATTGAACTTGTCGCGTTTATTTTGTTAAGGAAAAAATTATTTGATAATAGAACTGTATTTTGTTCGCTGAGTGTATATAGCACTTTTATAAAATAATTGTGAAAAAATAATAAAATAAAACGAGATGATTCTTAAAATGACTTACGTTATTGTGTTCATTCGTAGATTCTTTTCTCTTCTAAAGGATTGGGATCCACCACCTCTGTCCTGAAGTACTCCTTGTTCTCTCGGGCTTTCCCACTAGTTAGGCACCTTCTTCAGATGAACTCCTTGTTCTTTTGGGTAGTTTTCCTCGAGTTAGGCTCCGTCAACAGGGTGTTTTGAAGATCCTACCACGACTGCGCCACTGTTATATTTGTTATTTTGATTTAGACTTTTTAAAAAATATTTATTTGATTAATTTGGAGTCATCGATGGCTCTGAATAAAATGTACAATTGTAGGTTAAAGAATTTAATATGAATGTGAGTATAAAACTGGCTACAAAATCGTCTGCAGGTCATATTTATAATATTAGGAAAGCAGTGTCAGCTAGACGGAGAACAAAGGAAATGCAAATGTGCAATTTGGCATAAACTATGAGAACGGATACAAAACAATAGGTGAAACTTGATACGTAAGATAAGCAATTACCGAGATATATATATATATATATATATATATAAAGAAAAATGGTTTTATGGGTAAGCCCGCAGAAAAAATGATGCAACCGTGGACACGTGTTTCGGACTTATTAGTCCTCATCAGCACGGTATAGCTAAGTTGAAAGGATAGGCACAACTTAGGACAACAAAGATAGGAGACACACAAACGGAACCACTGACAGGAAGCCAGCCGCACATTTGTGGCTTCAGCTGGAAGACCCTGGGGATTCAGGGCAACAACCAACGTCGCCACGGAGGCAACTGTAAGGCTACCTGCGTGGACTTTTCCGACCCAGGAATTTACAAAGTACAGGGAAATGGATGGAATCGCGGGAAGATACGCTATTACGTAAAGAAAAATGGTTTTATGGGTAAGCCCGCAGAAAAAATGATGCAACCGTGGACACGTGTTTCGGACTTATTAGTCCTCATCAGCACGGTATAGCTAAGTTGAAAGGATAGGCACAACTTAGGACAACAAAGATAGGAGACACACAAACGGAACCACTGACAGGAAGCCAGCCGCACATTTGTGGCTTCAGCTGGAAGACCCTGGGGATTCAGGGCAACAACCAACGTCGCCACGGAGGCAACTGTAAGGCTACCTGCGTGGACTTTTCCGACCCAGGAATTTACAAAGTACAGGGAAATGGATGGAATCGCGGGAAGATACGCTATTACGTAAAGAAAAATGGTTTTATGGGTAAGCCCGCAGAAAAAATGATGCAACCGTGGACACGTGTTTCGGACTTATTAGTCCTCATCAGCACGGTATAGCTAAGTTGAAAGGATAGGCACAACTTAGGACAACAAAGATAGGAGACACACAAACGGAACCACTGACAGGAAGCCAGCCGCACATTTGTGGCTTCAGCTGGAAGACCCTGGGGATTCAGGGCAACAACCAACGTCGCCACGGAGGCAACTGTAAGGCTACCTGCGTGGACTTTTCCGACCCAGGAATTTACAAAGTACAGGGAAATGGATGGAATCGCGGGAAGATACGCTATTACGTGTGCGGCTGGCTTCCTGTCAGTGGTTCCGCTTGTGTGTCTCCTATCTTTGTTGTCCTAAGTTGTGCCTATCCTTTCAACTTAGCTATACCGTGCTGATGAGGACTAATAAGTCCGAAACACGTGTCCACGGTTGCATCATTTTTTCTGCGGGCTTACCCATAAAACCATTTTTCTTTACGTAATAGCGTATCTTCCCGCGATTCCATCCATTTCCCTGTACTTTGTAAATTCCTGGGTCGGAAAAGTCCACGCAGGTAGCCTTACAGTTGCCTCCGTGGCGACGTTGGTTGTTGCCCTGAATCCCCAGGGTCTTCCAGCTGAAGCCACAAATGTGCGGCTGGCTTCCTGTCAGTGGTTCCGTTTGTGTGTCTCCTATCTTTGTTGTCCTAAGTTGTGCCTATCCTTTCAACTTAGCTATACCGTGCTGATGAGGACTAATAAGTCCGAAACACGTGTCCACGGTTGCATCATTTCTTCTGCGGGCTTACCCATAAAACCATTTTTCTTTACGTAATAGCGTATCTTCCCGCGATTCCATCCATTTCCCTGTACTTTGTAAATTCCTGGGTCGGAAAAGTCCACGCAGGTAGCCTTACAGTTGCCTCCGTGGCGACGTTGGTTGTTGCCCTGAATCCCCAGGGTCTTCCAGCTGAAGCCACAAATGTGCGGCTGGCTTCCTGTCAGTGGTTCCGTTTGTGTGTCTCCTATCTTTGTTGTCCTAAGTTGTGCCTATCCTTTCAACTTAGCTATACCGTGCTGATGAGGACTAATAAATCCGAAACACGTGTCCACGGTTGCATCATTTTTTCTGCGGGCTTACCCATAAAACCATTTTTCTTTACGTAATAGCGTATCTTCCCGCGATTCCATCCATTTCCCTGTACTTTGTAAATTCCTGGGTCGGAAAAGTCCACGCAGGTAGCCTTACAGTTGCCTCCGTGGCGACGTTAGTTGTTGCCCTGAATCCCCAGGGTCTTCCAGCTGAAGCCACAAATGTGCGGCTGGCTTCCTGTCAGTGGTTCCGTTTGTGTGTCTCCTATCTTTGTTGTCCTAAGTTGTGCCTATCCTTTCAACTTAGCTATACCGTGCTGATGAGGACTAATAAGTCCGAAACACGTGTCCACGGTTGCATCATTTTTTCTGCGGGCTTACCCATAAAACCATTTTTCTTTACGTAATAGCGTATCTTCCCGCGATTCCATCCATTTCCCTGTACTTTGTAAATTCCTGGGTCGGAAAAGTCCACGCAGGTAGCCTTACAGTTGCCTCCGTGGCGACGTTGGTTGTTGCCCTGAATCCCCAGGGTCTTCCAGCTGAAGCCACAAATGTGCGGCTGGCTTCCTGTCAGTGGTTCCGTTTGTGTGTCTCCTATCTTTGTTGTCCTAAGTTGTGCCTATCCTTTCAACTTAGCTATACCGTGCTGATGAGGACTAATAAGTCCGAAACACGTGTCCACGGTTGCATCATTTTTTCTGCGGGCTTACCCATAAAACCATTTTTCTTTACGTAATAGCGTATCTTCCCGCGATTCCATCCATTTCCCTGTACTTTGTAAATTCCTGGGTCGGAAAAGTCCACGCAGGTAGCCTTACAGTTGCCTCCGTGGCGACGTTGGTTGTTGCCCTGAATCCCCAGGGTCTTCCAGCTGAAGCCACAAATGTGCGGCTGGCTTCCTGTCAGTGGTTCCGTTTGTGTGTCTCCTATCTTTGTTGTCCTAAGTTGTGCCTATCCTTTCAACTTAGCTATACCGTGCTGATGAGGACTAATAAGTCCGAAACACGTGTCCACGGTTGCATCATTTTTTCTGCGGGCTTACCCATAAAACCATCTTTCTTTACGTAATAGCGTATCTTCCCGCGATTCCATCCATTTCCCTGTACTTTGTAAATTCCTGGGTCGGAAAAGTCCACGCAGGTAGCCTTACAGTTGCCTCCGTGGCGACGTTGGTTGTTGCCCTGAATCCCCAGGGTCTTCCAGCTGAAGCCACAAATGTGCGGCTGGCTTCCTGTCAGTGGTTCCGTTTGTGTGTCTCCTATCTTTGTTGTCCTAAGTTGTGCCTATCCTTTCAACTTAGCTATACCGTGCTGATGAGGACTAATAAGTCCGAAACACGTGTCCACGGTTGCATCATTTTTTCTGCGGGCTTACCCATAAAACCATTTTTCTTTACGTAATAACGTATCTTCCCGCGATTCCATCCATTTCCCTGTACTTTGTAAATTCCTGGGTCGGAAAAGTCCACGCAGGTAGCCTTACAGTTGCCTCCGTGGCGACGTTGGTTGTTGCCCTGAATCCCCAGGGTCTTCCAGCTGAAGCCACAAATGTGCGGCTGGCTTCCTGTCAGTGGTTCCGTTTGTGTGTCTCCTATCTTTGTTGTCCTAAGTTGTGCCTATCCTTTCAACTTAGCTATACCGTGCTGATGAGGACTAATAAGTCCGAAACACGTGTCCACGGTTGCATCATTTTTTCTGCGGGCTTACCCATAAAACCATTTTTCTTTACGTAATAGCGTATCTTCCCGCGATTCCATCCATTTCCCTGTACTATATATATATATATATATATATATATATATATATATATATATATATATATATATATCTATATATATGAAGTGTTGGTGTGCTTCCGGGTGTTTTCCCGTGTAGTTGGTAGGCTGCTGCTGCTCCTCGTTTCGAACTGAACAGTTCAGTTCGAGCAACGAGGACCAGCAGTAGCACCGGCAGCAGCAGCAATAGGCAGCTTCCAGCGAGAACCTGAGGATGGCAGATGAGATTCCGCCGAAACGTCGTTCAGACAAGCGTGGCTCCCACAGGAGCCTACCAACTACACGGGAAAACACCCGGAAGCACACCAACACTTCATTTAACACCCGTGAAAACCTAAGAAACAACATAACGTAATGTAACAGTGGTTATGTACAAGCAGGATTATATCCTCAAAAGCCAAGAATTGCCAGACGACCATAAATATTACAAAAAACTCAGAAATGATCCTACTTGTACGTTACAACAAAAAGCCAATAAATTAGTCTCTCAAATAAAAAATGATAGCGTAATTAATGACGCTACAGCTAAGACTTTGAGATTTTATAACTCTGTTGCTCCTAGATTCTACGCGTTACTGAAAGTTCACAAACCAACTTTATCGATGAGACCAATCGTTACCTAATTGTAACTTGCCAAATTTCTGACTAACATTCTAACAGAAGCCTATAATACAAACAATGATTTCTACGTAAAAGACTCCTTTGCTTTTAGTGAGTTCATAAACGACTATCAATTACCACCGAATTATATAGTGGTGAGTTTTGACGTGGTTTCCCTGTTCACAAATTTGCCTCTAGAACTAATAATGTCTTCTATAACAGACAATTGGGCACAATTTCAGAACATTGCTCCATGGATTTAAATACTTTTATTAACATTCTAAAATTTATTTTTGATTCAAATTATTTGGAATTCAACAAATGCTACTATAAACAAATTTTTGGCACACCAATGGGATCCACAATCTCCCCCATTTTGGTAAATTTTGTACTTGACGATTTGGTTAAGGATTGTCTCACCAGGGTACCATTTAACATCCCCTCTATAAAAAGATACGTAGATGACCTCCTACTGTCAATCCCTGCTCACAGCGTAGACGAGGTATTACACATTTTCAACAACTACAACGAAAACATACAGTTCACTGTCGAAACAGAAAGTGACAACAGCATACCTTTCTTAGATGTGAGAGTAATTAGGACAGAACATAACGTCCTACAAACAAAATGGTAGAGAAAACCTATGAGTAGTGGTAGATACCTGAACTACCACTCGTATCACCCTACACGTATGAAAATGAATCTATTCCTCGCTCTAAAAAACAGAGTAATTAGACTCACCCCCTTACAGCATAGACATGAGTCGTTAAGGAAGTTACGTGGAATCCTGATGGAGAATTTTTATCAAGCTCACTTGTTAAGCCAAATGCTATTTACTACTAGCCAAAATTGCAATAATAACGAATTAAACTATAACCGTCCTAATAATGATGAAAATATTTCCAATACTAATAACCTAAATAATACGAATAGGGAGAACAATAATTCTAACAACAATATATCTATAAACAGTGCAACAGAGGAACCTCAAAACAACACTAATTTAACTCCAACAATATTTAGATCTCTACCACATGTAGAAGACTTACCACCCAAATTATTAAACATTTTCAAAAATTTAAACATCAAAATTGCGAAAAAGAATATCAAAACTATTGCAACATTGTTCAGCCGAGTGAAAACTCCACTAAAATCACAGGAGAAGTCCAACGTTATCTATCGCATTGAATGTAACAACTGCAACAAAGCCTATATAGGTCAAACCTCTAGGACCCTCAGTGGATGCTTAACGTCACATAGAAGTGACTGCAACAGAAATGTAAAGTCGTATGCTCTGGCCGAAGACGTAATAACAACAGGCCACAAGATGAGTTATGAAAGTACCAAAGTTTTAGCGGTTGAGCACAACCTAAAAAAGAGATCTTTCTTAGAAATGGTTCACATAAACAACGAAACTCACATATTAAATAAGAAATCAGACATTGAAAACCTCAGCAATATTTACACCTATATTTTAAAGTTAGAAAAAGACAAATATCTAAATGTTAGTACGACAAATCAAAATTTGTAACCTTTAGGTTGGCAATAAATCGTCACTGGTCAGTTGGTAGCCTAGGGACCCTAGAAAATTCCCTAAACACTTAACACCAATCAGATTTGTTTTTTTAAAAGCTTTTTCTCATATTTTTTCGTAGAATTGTTGCTACATACCTTCACAAGTAGACGCTTAATGTTAACAAAAATGTATTGATATATATCTATTTTAAAATGTGATTGTTTTAAGTTTTTCGCACTAAAATGCTTTTAAATTATTAATATGGTATAGTTTATAAGAATATTTTAACCTTCTATGTTTTTTCTCGAGGATGATTGTATTTCTAATTTCAAAAAACATCCTCATGTTAATAAGTAATTAATTGTTGTATATATATGACTTATTTATAAAATAATACACTTTATAGATGTCTTGAGAAAGGACGAAGGACAAGTAACGAAGAGTTCTCTTTGTGTGTTTGGCCATAACAACTTTACACTTCTGACTGCAACCTCAAGAAAATTTTTTTATTTTTTCCATATATATATATATATGAAGTGTTGACGTGCTTCCGGGTGTTTTCCCGTGTAGTTGATAGGCTCCTGTTGGAACCATGGTTGTCTGACGACGTTTCGGCGGAATCTCATCTGCCATCTTCAGGTTCTAGCTGAAAGCTGGCTGCTGCTGATACTGCTGCTTTTCGTTGCTCGAACTGAACTGTTCAGTTCGAGCAACGAGGAGCAGCAGTAGCAGCAGCAGCAGCAGCAGCAGCAGCAGCAGCAGCAGCAGCAGCAGGCAGCTTTCAGCTAGAACCTGAAGATGGCAGATGAGATTCCGCCGAAACGTCGTTCAGACAACCATGGTTCCAACAGGAGCCTATCAACTACACGGGAAAACACCCGGAAGCACGTCAACACTTCATATATATATATATATATATATATATATATATATATATATATATATATATATATATATATGAAGTGTTGACGTGCTTCCGGGTGTTCTCCCGTGTAGTTGATAGGCTCCTGTTGGAACCATGGTTGTCTGAACGACGTTTCGGCGGAATCTCATCTGCCATCTTCAGGTTCTAGCTGAAAGCTGCCTGCTGCTGCTGCTGCTACTGCTGCTCCTCGTTGCTCGAACTGAACAGTTCAGTTCGAGCAACGAGGAGCAGCAGTAGCAGCAGCAGGCAGCTTTCAGCTAGAACCTGAAGATGGCAGATGAGATTCCGCCGAAACGTCGTCAGACAACCATGGTTCCAACAGGAGCCTATCAACTACACGGGAAAACACCCGGAAGCACGTCAACACTTCATATATATATATATGGAAAAAATAAAAAAAATTTCTTGAGGTTGCAGTCAGAAGTGTAAAGTTGTTATGGCCAAACACACAAAGAGAACTCTTCGTTACTTGTCCTTCGTCCTTTCTCAAGACATCTATAAAGTGTATTATTTTATAAATAAGTCATATATATACAACAATTAATTACTTATTAACATGAGGATGTTTTTTGAAATTAGAAATACAATCATCCTCGAGAAAAAACATAGAAGGTTAAAATATTCTTATAATCTATACCATATTAATAATTTAAAAGCATTTTAGTGCGAAAAACTTAAAACAATCACATTTTAAAATAGATATATATCAATACATTTTTGTTAACATTAAGCGTCTACTTGTGAAGGTATGTAGCAACAATTCTACGAAAAAATATGAGAAAAAGCTTTTAAAAAAACAAATCTGATTGGTGTTAAGTGTTTAGGGAATTTTCTAGGGTCCCTAGGCTACCAACTGACCAGTGACGATTTATTGCCAACCTAAAGGTTACAAATTTTGATTTGTCGTACTAACATTTAGATATTTGTCTTTTTCTAACTTTAAAATATAGGTGTAAATATTGCTGAGGTTTTCAATGTCTGATTTCTTATTTAATATGTGAGTTTCGTTGTTTATGTGAACCATTTCTAAGAAAGATCTCTTTTTTAGGTTGTGCTCAACCGCTAAAACTTTGGTACTTTCATAACTCATCTTGTGGCCTGTTGTTATTACGTCTTCGGCCAGAGCATACGACTTTACATTTCTGTTGCAGTCACTTCTATGTGACGTTAAGCGTCCACTGAGGGTCCTAGAGGTTTGACCTATATAGGCTTTGTTGCAGTTGTTACATTCAATGCGATAGATAACGTTGGACTTCTCCTGTGATTTTAGTGGAGTTTTCACTCGGCTGAACAATGTTGCAATAGTTTTGATATTCTTTTTCGCAATTTTGATGTTTAAATTTTTGAAAATGTTTAATAATTTGGGTGGTAAGTCTTCTACATGTGGTAGAGATCTAAATATTGTTGGAGTTAAATTGGTGTTGTTTTGAGGTTCCTCTGTTGCACTGTTTATAGATATATTGTTGTTAGAATTATTGTTCTCCGTATTCGTATTATTTAGGTTATTAGTATTGGAAATATTTTCATCATTATTAGGACGGTTATAGTTTAATTCGTTATTATTGCAATTTTGGCTAGTAGTAAATAGCATTTGGCTTAACAAGTGAGCTTGATAAAAATTCTCCATCAGGATTCCACGTAACTTCCTTAACGACTCATGTCTATGCTGTAAGGGGGTGAGTCTAATTACTCTGTTTTTTAGAGCGAGGAATAGATTCATTTTCATACGTGTAGGGTGATACGAGTGGTAGTTCAGGTATCTACCACTACTCATAGGTTTTCTCTACCATTTTGTTTGTAGGACGTTATGTTCTGTCCTAATTACTCTCACATCTAAGAAAGGTATGCTGTTGTCACTTTCTGTTTCGACAGTGAACTGTATGTTTTCGTTGTAGTTGTTGAAAATGTGTAATACCTCGTCTACGCTGTGAGCAGGGATTGACAGTAGGAGGTCATCTACGTATCTTTTTATAGAGGGGATGTTAAATGGTACCCTGGTGAGACAATCCTTAACCAAATCGTCAAGTACAAAATTTACCAAAATGGGGGAGATTGTGGATCCCATTGGTGTGCCAAAAATTTGTTTATAGTAGCATTTGTTGAATTCCAAATAATTTGAATCAAAAATAAATTTTAGAATGTTAATAAAAGTATTTAAATCCATGGAGCAATGTTCTGAAATTGTGCCCAATTGTCTGTTATAGAAGACATTATTAGTTCTAGAGGCAAATTTGTGAACAGGGAAACCACGTCAAAACTCACCACTATATAATTCGGTGGTAATTGATAGTCGTTTATGAACTCACTAAAAGCAAAGGAGTCTTTTACGTAGAAATCATTGTTTGTATTATAGGCTTCTGTTAGAATGTTAGTCAGAAATTTGGCAAGTTACAATTAGGTAACGATTGGTCTCATCGATAAAGTTGGTTTGTGAACTTTCAGTAACGCGTAGAATCTAGGAGCAACAGAGTTATAAAATCTCAAAGTCTTAGCTGTAGCGTCATTAATTACGCTATCATTTTTTAGTTGAGCGACTAATTTATTGGCTTTTTGTTGTAACGTACAAGTAGGATCATTTCTGAGTTTTTTTGTAATATTTATGGTCGTCTGGCAATTCTTGGCTTTTGAGGATATAATCCTGCTTGTACATAACCACTGTTACATTACGTTATGTTGTTTCTTAGGTTTTCACGGGTGTTAAATGAAGTGTTGGTGTGCTTCCGGGTGTTTTCCCGTGTAGTTGGTAGGCTCCTGTGGGAGCCACGCTTGTCTGAACGACGTTTCGGCGGAATCTCATCTGCCATCCTCAGGTTCTCGCTGGAAGCTGCCTATTGCTGCTGCTGCCGGTGCTACTGCTGGTCCTCGTTGCTCGAACTGAACTGTTCAGTTCGAAACGAGGAGCAGCAGCAGCCTACCAACTACACGGGAAAACACCCGGAAGCACACCATAAAAAAAATAGGAAAATATGAGAATAATGTTATAAAACACACATCGTAGTTTTAATTAAGACGGGAATCTTATCTCAGTATTAAGCAGCAACAAATGTTGAACAAATAGAATAAATATAATTGTGGTTTGTCACAGTAAATATGTGATCTAACACAAATCAGTATTGTAGGCACATACAAAGAGATAAAATTATGTTTAAGCAAGTCAAATATTAAATGTTAAACTGTAACTACGCTAGATGTTAGCACGAGTGCATAATAATATACGTGAATAATGAAACTTTAAACTAATCAAAGAAGCCTGATTCCATATAAAAGACACTTTTATTAACATTGGGAATGTAATTACTAATATTGTTGGTAAATTTAATTTTAATAAGAAACTTACCGTAAGCGAATACATTTTTCTTACATGTAACCTATGATGAAAATCATCAATGTTAGTTTAAGTAGTGTATAAAGAAATTTTGTGTACATAGGGCAATCAAGGACATGAATTAAGCTCATGCCAGACAGATACGCTACTGTAAATCTGAAAATAAAAGGAAATCTATTATTAATTTTTAGAATTATAAATAAAAAAAATAGGAAAATATGAGAATAATAGACACTAAGAAGCTATCCTCATAATAAAAGGTGCGAACAGTGAGTGCAAAGTGGTACATGGAACTTAGAATTTTCAAGTAGCGTAAAGTACTTCCGGAAGAAGTGAACTTTATAAAATTTAACATGAAAGTGCTTTGTAATCAATAAGAACTACATAATTGTTAAAGGTACTCACCTTATGAGTGATTGCCACGTAAAAGTTCCCATGCACATGAACTTATAAAGGGGCCAAGTACCAAAATAATATGAGGTAGTACATGACCGAGCCTATAATTGCTCATATTTAGTCAATTAAAATTGCTCTAGATAAGATTTTCTTCATATTGAAGGAGTACAATCCTTTTATTGTTTGTATAATGTTAGTTTTCATAAGCAAGTTGTATTCGTTAGGTTTACTTAAGGATCCATGCCGGGGAACCAACGGTGCGGGAGTAAAAGATGATTCAGCCACTAAAACACCATGGAAAATAGTCTGTTATATATTTTAGATATAGAAATGTTAGTTTAAGTATATAGTTTGACCTGGTATGCGATGTACATGAATAAAATTAGGTTTAAGATTAAAAATTTGTAATATTTCATGGTATATGAAAAAATTTTGAAATTCAGAGAAGCCCTATGTATGGCATATCAAATTGTTGGAAATTTAAATTAAAATGTCTTGGTATAAGCAATTTTTATCATTAAATAATAATAAAGCTTAAATTTTAAAATATAAAAAATCAATAATTAAAAAGTAAAAATCAAGTAGTCAGATATCCTGAGAAACTTCAAATTAGGCCAATAAAAAGCCAAAATTCATTAAGTAGTGTGTTATCAGAGCTCAAAGCGAAAGCATGATAAATTTTCAAAGAAAATATAACCTAAAAAAAAAAAAAGAATATATTAATAATTCAAATATAAAGTTCCTATTTGTACGAGAAAGCTCAATGTTTGAGTCGTATTATAAGGGAAATTAAACTTTAATAGTGAAATTCAGAATTTTGTTAGTAATAATAAATCATTCTAACCGAAATTAAGACTAAAATAGTCAAATTATAACAAAAGCAAGTCCTGAATTTAAATTTATACATTCACCATGAAAGTAAACAAAAATTGTCATCTAACCTATGAATAGAAATCAAGTTTGTGCATCGAAAAGTGATAATAAGGGAAAGTACCTACCTTATTAATTAAATCCTATGTGCTACGTATTTTAAATAAAGTGTTTCGGCCGTTCAATGTCCAAAAACAAGTTGAAGAATTTGAATGTGAAATTGCTGTAAGGAATGTCAGCTGATTCTGTCAAGTAGAAGGAAGAATCGCGCGCAAGTCTGAACATCGATCGATACGTCTACATCGAACAACGAAAAACCCGAAAGGTAAAAGTACGTACAATATAAATCCTAGGTAAACGAACTTCGATCTTTTGAAAACGGTTTAAATTTAAATTAAATGAAAGGCCATGCTTAGTCATTAATAAAACTTTATTTAATTTTAAGATATTTGTAATTTATGTAATTTATAATATTGCGAAAAGAATCCATACCAAACAAAATTTCGATAAATAAATGTAAGTATTCTGTTACAAAAGGTTTTTTTTTGGAATCAGTACAGATTTGAGATGTAAAAGAAAGTTTTAAATAGCAAAGCCCAAAATTGAACTCACCTTGACCCTGAAGAGTTCTCCTGCGATACAGACATTAATATCATTACAATTTGGCCCGCAATCAGGGGTTTTAATATCATAACAAAATGGCGCCATAACGTGGAGGCATTCGCAATAAATTTAGCACTACAACGTAAATTTGAAACTAAAATATGAAATTTTCCTTCATCATAACAATTTAGCGTAGCAATATAGGGCGATCGAGTGCATTTATCCTAAAATTATAATTTCACTTCATATATCTTATTACAAATTGGCACTATGGTATAAATCTTGAAGCAAAAATATAAAATTGTACTCAATAATAAACTTTATTCACAGGATTCATCATAGAATTTGTAGATAGCGGGTACATGGATTTAAGGTCAGGTAAATCAATCATTATGGCTGATCAAGAGCAACAAAGCACCTCAAAACAACAAGACACTACACTTCAGGGGGGTAACGACACGCATAACACAATACAACAAGCTGGGGACACAACAGAAACACCACCAGTAGACACATCCATACTACAACAATTGTTAACCATGATTTCTGATATGAATGAAACAATAAATAACAAATTGGACGAAACAAAACAAGGAATAAATCAAAATATGGATAAGAAATTCGACGAAAATGAAAAGAAAATGGAAAATATCGCTAAGAAATTTGAAAATATGAATAAAAAACTTGAAGAATATAATAACAAAATCGAAGAGTGTAGAAATGAAATGTATGAAAGAATGGGAACAATGGAAAACAGGCTAGAAAAGTTTACAGATGATATTGAAGTAGACATTGAGAAAAAGATGAGAGAAGCGACAAGTGGAATGAGAGAAGAGGTTAAAGAAGAAGTGAGACTAAATGTAGAAAACTTGTTGGTTGTAGGTTTTCAAGAAGTCGATGAAAGAATGACAACACAAGAGAAAAGAATAGCAGATAAAATAAAAGAACAGGATAGACAGATGAAGAAAAATACAGAAATGTTGATGGAAAAGGATAGGCAACAATTTAATTACATGAACACATCCACATGCACAAGATCACAATTTTATTTCTACGGTGACTCTAGAACACACCCGAAAGTTTTTATGACACGCCTTAGGCAAATCATGAGTACACAATACACTGAGACAAATTTAAAACACACCATCCAAAACATGCTCAAAGACGAGGCTTTGATTTGGTATGAAATCATAATTGACAAGTTTCAAACATTAGAGGAATTTGAGTCTTTACTCCTTAAACAATATTGGAGTATTTTATCTCAACAAAAAATAAGATTCAATCTCTTCAATGGGAAATATAATGAACATTTTGGGCTCAGTAGGGAGAGTTATATTTTGAGAAAAATTTATAACATTAGATATTTAGAGCCAAATTTCACGGAAAAAGAAACAGTAACTTATTTATCAAAACACTTCTCTGATGATATACACAGCGTTATCATTACGCAGAGAATTGATACAATAGATCAGCTAGTTGAGTATCTTAGGGAAATCGACGATCATAGGACAGGGTGGAGAAAACCAAGAGACTATATAAATGACAGACAAAATTTCGAAAATGCAAACTGGGATTCATACAGGGGAAATGATACATACCGATATAACAGGTGTGAAAATAGAAATAATAATTTCAATCAAGGAAACCGATATTATAACAATAGTAATGCAAACAGGGGAAATAATTTTAGGAACAATAACGAGCAATGGAATTATAACCGGTATAACGACAATAAAAATATTAATAGAAATAACGAAAACAAAATTTATGAACAAAGAAACAGGTATTTTGATAACGATTCACAGAATAAAAACAATAGGCCTAGTAATAAAAATGTGAGATGGGATGACCAAAGGCAAGATACCCAAAATAAGAGAGATGACAGGACTTATGCGCACATGACAAATACAAACGTACAGAATAGAAATAGGGAAAGGACAGGTAGTTTAGACGACGTGAACAAAATTACGACGACGGCACAAATCAACAGGAGTTCATCCGAACAGGATTTTCGGAACAGGACGTTTTAGTTTCACTCTCCACTTATCAGCACATGCGGGAATTTATAAAAACAGGCGATGAAAACGGAGTAACGAAAAATGATTTAAATCAATTACCTATTTTAAAGCTAAATATTAATAATCAACAATATAATAGTCTGATCGATACCGGATCTCAGGTTAGTCTTATTAATCAAAAGTTATACGACAAATATTTTAATGAAAATCATAAAAACGAGTATATAAAAATATCTAAGATAAATTTAGTAAATGCAGGGGGGAAAAAGTTTGCACAATGTAATAGAATTTTAAATTGTAGATTTAAAGTGAATGAACATGAATTTAGAGGTAATTTTATTATGATAAATGATATGAAATTTGACATTGTGATTGGGGAAGATATCTTATCGCAACTCAAAGCAAAAATAGATCTTGAAAAGAAGTTTATCGAATTAGAGGGAAAAATGTTTCCTATTTATTGTATGAATAATTTAAAAAATAAAATTAATAAGGGCCAAAGTGCCGAAGCTAATAAACATAAATTTAATAATGGTCAAGAAACCAAAATTAATATTGTTGAAATCGACAAACGGGTCGATGAGTGTATGTGGAATGATGATAATTCATACGTAGTGAAATATAACGGTAAACTGTCTGTAGAATATTTTAATAAATTGAATGCGGTTATGAGAGAATGCTTGACAGAATGTCGTAGAGAAAAGCAAGAATCTAAAGTTAAAAGTGAATATATTTGCAAAATTTTAAAAGAAAATCGAAAAAGAAATAAGAATAAACTATTAGGATATGTAAAAGGTCTTAAAGCAACAATTAATGAAAAATATAAATTAAATAAAATATTCAAAAATAAGGTAATTGAGGATAAAAACTTAAATTTTATAAAGAACACACATAGCATATTCAAAACTAAAATAAATTCTAAAAATAAACGTAATGAAAAACATGTGCAAAGTTTACAAGAAACTAAAACGTCTAGTAAAAGGCTAAACTACAAAAATATGACCATGATCAAAATCAAATTGTCTAACGATAGGGATGACTTAAAATATTTTAGTAATGAAACTAGTAATAATAATAAAAATAAAATAACGGCAAATATAGAAACAAATCTTCCAGATAAACATAAAAGTATAATAAAAGAATTGCTAAATAAGTACATATCATTAGTTAATTACGAAGCTAGAGTAGCAACGGGCTATGTTCATAGGTTGGAAGTTGATGAAACAAAATCTTTTAAATGTAAGACATACCCAATACCATATAAACACAGGGAATTAGTAGCAATTGAGCTACAAAATATGCTTAATGCTGGCATTATTGAATCGGCTAGGACAAGTTACATTAATCCGCTAGTAGTGGTAAGCAAGAGAGACAACACTATCAGGCTATGCTTAGACGCTAGAAATTTAAATCTAATCACAAAGGCACAATATGATTCTCCACAGACGATAGATACCATGTTGGCTAGAGTTGGTAAAAATACAGTATTTTCTAAACTTGATCTCAAAAATTCCTTCTGGCTGATACCATTACATCATGAATCGAGAAAATTTACAGGTTTCAGTGTCGATGGACATGTATTTCAGTTTAAAGTTGTACCATTTGGCTTGCAAAGCGCGTCATCTGCTTTGGTTCGGGCGATGCAAAATATTCTGGATAGGTACGAGTCTTTCTGTCTCCATTACATTGATGACATCCTGGTGTTTTCTGAAAGTGAGGATAAACATTATGAACATTTGGAAACAATATTAAGTGCTTTAAATGAGGCAGGTTTAAAATTAAACGTAGATAAGTGTGAGTTCTACAGAGTAAACGTAACATATTTGGGCTATAAGATCACACAACAAGGAATTAGCATAGGACAAGAACGTATAAAAGAAATTAAGGACTATCCACGTCCTAAAAATTTAAAGATGTTAAGGGGATTTTTAGGGGTGTTAAACTATTATAAGAAATTTATCCCAAGGTTGTCAGAACTTGAAGTTCCATTAATTGAATTATTACGAAAGAATACAAAGTGGATATGGGACGAGAGACGAGAGAACGCTTTTACAAAATTGAAAAATAATTTCCATGATAATTTATTACTATACAGCCCTGATTTTACAAAACAATTCATACTTAGAACTGACGCTTCTGATACAATTATCGCCGCGGAGTTAACACAGTTCCAGGAGGGTATCGAGACACCTATTTGTTTCATTTCTCGAATTCTAAAACCTTGTGAAACCAGGTATTCTGTAGCAGAACGTGAAATGCTTGCCTGTGTCCATTCGATAACTAAGCTCAGATTTTTTTTAACTTCTAACCATTTCATATTAGAAACTGACCATTTAGCGTTATGTTTTCTAATGAAAAATAAATTTGCAAACAATAGAATATACCGATGGTCACTCTTGATACAGGAATACGCATTTACAATCAGACACAGGCCGGGTAAAGACAACATCACGGCAGACGCACTTACACGCAATCGTCTAGTGGACACAGACAGCGCGAACACATACACGGTAGCACTAAATACATTCAATCAAGAAGGAGAACTGTACAACATCGATCAAATATTACAAAGTCAAACACAATTACAAGAATTGCGAAACAGAGTCACACTACAACCAAACAAAGGTTTTTCGATTAAAAATAACATCATTATAAAAACAATAGGGATAGAAGAAAAGTACGTCATCAATACACAACTTGCAACGAAAATTTTAGTAGATTTACATATTAGATATGGCCACATTGGAATTAGAAAAACATGGCTCATTTTTAGGGAAACCTTCTATTGTGAGAAAGATCTAAGTCTCACCAAACAAGTGATGGCAGGGTGTCATCAATGTTGTTTGGGTAAGACAAAGAATCATGTTAACAGAAACACTGTCAATACTATCATTAGCAAAGCACCACTGGAGTTAGTCGCACTAGACTTTGTAAGCAATTTGATCAACAACGAATATGGTTATAAACATATTTTAGTAATTGTGGATATTTTCTCAAAATTTGTTAAATTATACCCAACAGCCAAATGTAACACCAAAACTGTACAAGAAAAGCTAAAACATTATGTCAAAAATATAGGAAAACCAGGCAGAATACTTACAGATAATGCCACTTATTTTAACAATCAGAGATTTAAAAATTTCATAGCAAAACAAGGTAGTAGACTGATATTTACCACTATTAGGCGACCACAAGCCAACCCGTCAGAACGTTATATACAAGAAGTGATCAAGTTTCTTAGACTGTTAGTGCAAGACAACCATACTACATGGCCTTCAGCAATTGTAGATGTGGAAAAATTCATTAATAATGTTCCTAATGTAGTGACACAAATGTCACCGATTATGCTAATGTTCGGTCGAATGCCTGTTAGACCATGGACTAACAATAACATGACAAACATACAACAGATTCATCAACTAGCGAAAACTAGATTAGAGAAGGCTGCAAAAAGATATTTAGCAAGGGCTAATAGGAAAATAAAAATAAAAACTAAGTTTGTAGTAGGGGATTTAGTCATTGTCAAACGTTTAAAAGTTTCAAATAGAAAGCAAAACATATGTGCGAAGTTATTATTGCCATTTGAAGGACCTTATGTCATAGTGAGAGTATTAAATGATAACACATACGAGTTAATGCACTCAGATACTGAGAAAATCAGGGGAAACTTCCACATAGAGCTATTACACCCATACATACCAGAATAAAAACATGTAACAGATATCTGCAAAATTGATGATGTGAATTTTATAACTTTTGTTTCAAAATATCAAATTTTATCCGAGGTGTCAAAAATTTTATATTTAGGGGGGGTATTTGTTATAAAACACACATCGTAGTTTTAATTAAGACGGGAATCTTATCTCAGTATTAAGCAGCAACAAATGTTGAACAAATAGAATAAATATAATTGTGGTTTGTCACAGTAAATATGTGATCTAACACAAATCAGTATTGTAGGCACATACAAAGAGATAAAATTATGTTTAAGCAAGTCAAATATTAAATGTTAAACTGTAACTACGCTAGATGTTAGCACGAGTGCATAATAATATACGTGAATAATGAAACTTTAATCTAATCAAAGAAGCCTGATTCCATATAAAAGACACTTTTATTAACATTGGGAATGTAATTACAAATATTGTTGGTAAATTTAATTTTAATAAGAAACTTACCGTAAGCGAATACATTTTTCTTACATGTAACCTATGATGAAAATCATCAATGTTAGTTTAAGTAGTGTATAAAGAAATTTTGTGTACATAGGGCAATCAAGGACATGAATTAAGCTCATGCCAGACAGATACGCTACTGTAAATCTGAAAATAAAAGGAAATCTATTATTAATTTTTAGAATTATAAATAAAAAAAATAGGAAAATATGAGAATAATAGACACTAAGAAGCTATCCTCATAATAAAAGGTGCGAACAGTGAGTGCAAAGTGGTACATGGAACTTAGAATTTTCAAGTAGCGTAAAGTACTTCCGGAAGAAGTGAACTTTATAAAATTTAACATGAAAGTGCTTTGTAATCAATAAGAACTACATAATTGTTAAAGGTACTCACCTTATGAGTGATTGCCACGTAAAAGTTCCCATGCACATGAACTTATAAAGGGGCCAAGTACCAAAATAATATGAGGTAGTACATGACCGAGCCTATAATTGCTCATATTTAGTCAATTAAAATTGCTCTAGATAAGATTTTCTTCATATTGAAGGAGTACAATCCTTTTATTGTTTGTATAATGTTAGTTTTCATAAGCAAGTTGTATTCGTTAGGTTTACTTAAGGATCCATGCCGGGGAACCAACGGTGCGGGAGTAAAAGATGATTCAGCCACTAAAACATCATGGAAAATAGTCTGTTATATATTTTAGATATAGAAATGTTAGTTTAAGTATATAGTTTGACCTGGTATGCGATGTACATGAATAAAATTAGGTTTAAGATTAAAAATTTGTAAGATTTCATGGTATATGAAAAAATTTTGAAATTCAGAGAAGCCCTATGTATGGCATATCAAATTGTTGGAAATTTAAATTAAAATGTCTTGGTATAAGCAATTTTTATCATTAAATAATAATAAAGCTTAAATTTTAAAATATAAAAAATCAATAATTAAAAAGTAAAAATCAAGTAGTCAGATATCCTGAGAAACTTCAAATTAGGCCAATAAAAAGCCAAAATTCATTAAGTAGTGTGTTATCAGAGCTCAAAGCGAAAGCATGATAAATTTTCAAAGAAAATATAACCTAAAAAAAAAAAAGAATATATTAATAATTCAAATATAAAGTTCCTATTTGTACGAGAAAGCTCAATGTTTGAGTCGTATTATAAGGGAAATTAAACTCTAATAGTGAAATTCAGAATTTTGTTAGTAATAATAAATCATTCTAACCGAAATTAAGACTAAAATAGTCAAATTATAACAAAAGCAAGTCCTGAATTTAAATTTATACATTCACCATGAAAGTAAACAAAAATTGTCATCTAACCTATGAATAGAAATCAAGTTTGTGCATCGAAAAGTGATAATAAGGGAAAGTACCTACCTTATTAATTAAATCCTATGTGCTACGTATTTTAAATAAAGTGTTTCGGCCGTTCAATGTCCAAAAACAAGTTGAAGAATTTGAATGTGAAATTGCTGTAAGGAATGTCAGCTGATTCTGTCAAGTAGAAGGAAGAATCGCGCGCAAGTCTGAACATCGATCGATACGTCTACATCGAACAACGAAAAACCCGAAAGGTAAAAGTACGTACAATATAAATCCTAGGTAAACGAACTTCGATCTTTTGAAAACGGTTTAAATTTAAATTAAATGAAAGGCCATGCTTAGTCATTAATAAAACTTTATTTAATTTTAAGATATTTGTAATTTATGTAATTTATAATATTGCGAAAAGAATCCATACCAAACAAAATTTCGATAAATAAATGTAAGTATTCTGTTACAAAAGGTTTTTTTTTGGAATCAGTACAGATTTGAGATGTAAAAGAAAGTTTTAAATAGCAAAGCCCAAAATTGAACTCACCTTGACCCTGAAGAGTTCTCCTGCGATACAGACATTAATATCATTACAATTTGGCCCGCAATCAGGGGTTTTAATATCATAACAATATATATATATATATATATATATATATATATATATATATATATATATATATATATATATATATATATATATATATATATATATATATATACATATATATATGTTATATTAAAAAATAACAGTACGACACTGAGTTATAAGTAAACTCCTCAGTGGTATCAAGTTACATAAGTTGATAATGACTTCTCTCGGTAATTGCTTATCTTACGTATCAAGTTTCACCTATTGTTTTGTATCCGTTCTCATAGTTTATGCCAAATTGCACATTTGCATTTCCTTTGTTCTCCGTCTAGCTGACACTGCTTTCCTAATATTATAAATATGACCTGCAGACGATTTTGTAGCCAGTTTTATACTCACATTCATATTAAATTCTTTAACCTACAATTGTACATTTTATTCAGAGCCATCGATGACTCCAAATTAATCAAATAAATATTTTTTAAAAAGTCTAAATCAAAATAACAAATATAACAGTGGCGCAGTCGTGGTAGGATCTTCAAAACACCCTGTTGACGGAGCCTAACTCGAGGAAAACTACCCAAAAGAACAAGGAGTTCATCTGAAGAAGGTGCCTAACTAGTGGGAAAGCCCGAGAGAACAAGGAGTACTTCAGGACAGAGGTGGTGGATCCCAATCCTTTAGAAGAGAAAAGAATCTACGAATGAACACAATAACGTAAGTCATTTTAAGAATCATCTCGTTTTATTTTATTATTTTTTCACAATTATTTTATAAAAGTGCTATATACACTCAGCGAACAAAATACAGTTCTATTATCAAATAATTTTTTCCTTAACAAAATAAACGCGACAAGTTCAATTTAATTTTAATTAGCATAAGAAACGTATTATACTGCTAATACGTCACCGTGTATTATACAGTTAATACACAAACTACCTAAATAATTTTTTTAAACTAATTTCCTTTTCTCAAAAAGGTCATTTTTAACAATTTCAAGTTAACATTTGATTTAATTTTTGTACTTTCTAAATAAAAGCAACAATGCCAGAAACATCGCAAACTACACAAACGGTACAAAGTGCAAGGATATAGCAAATTGAGCCTTACAAGCTCTCTGAAATTTTTTCTGTCATAGCGGAATTCGATGGCAATGCCATTAACTTACAAACATTTTTAAATTCTTGCATTTATGCACAAGGCATGGCAATCAATGACCAAAAAATTTTACTAACGCTGCATATAAAAAATAAATTGCGTGGCAGAGCTGCCGAATTAATAAATTCTCGCAACCCCGATACATGGGCAGAAATAAGAGTCTTGCTCGAAACTCATTTCGGAGACTCTCGCGACTTGACCTCTTTAATCCAAGATTTACAGCGTATTCACCAAATGCCAGGTGAATCTGCATTAACTTTTGTTGCGCGTCTACAGACGCATAATGCGAAAATGCATGCGGCTATTCAAAAACAACGTTTATCTGGTGAACAGAAACTATCGCAGTCAGATTTAATCGAAACTATGACCCCGAACACTTTGTTGATGGGTTTAGAGTCTAAATTAGGGCAAATAATACGGGCTGGAAACCCAACAAGTATGTTGCAAGCAATTAATAGGATTAGAAGAGAATTACAACTCTCTTACTTTGAATCACAGAAATTTTCAAAAAATAATAATAATGTTAAAAATCCAGTGCCTCCTCAACAAAAACGACCAAACGTAAATTTCCAACAAAAATTGTGTTCATTTTGTAAACGCAGCGGGCATATAATAAACGAATGTCGCACAAGGCAACAACAATTATTTATGCCATCAACTTCACAAAATTTCCAAAGACCAAACTTTCAAAGTAATACAGGTTTTCAAAATTTTGCACAACAAACTAGTCAATTTAATTCTAGAACTTATCCACAAAATAGTCAAGCTATCAAACACAACAAAATAGGCCCTCAGCAATTAGACCGAATCCTAATTTTATACAGCAAAGACCATCAGCGATACAACCAAATCCAAATTTTAACCGTTTCTATCAACAAAAGACTCATCATCTAAATTACGAACCTTATGATGACCAATATAATTTTAACCAGTATGAAGATTATTCAGCTGAATACCAAAATGTAAATGAAATGTACGATAATTTTAATTCAGGAGATTGTCAAAATTTCCCTGAAAATACAACTAATTTGCCAGAACAATACGAGAATTATACTGCTAATTCTCAGATGCCGTACGAGAATTATACTGCTAATTCTCAGATGCTGCAAGAGAATTATACTGCTAATTCTCGCTTACCGCAGGACGATTATACTGCTAATCCTCAGGATTTTTGCAAAAGTCCGGAGTATCTCACGGATACTCCAACAGCGAATTGGACCAAATTTCCCACCAAATTCAAAATATTTTTTTTCCTTCTTCAATTCTTTGGGACTTCCTGCCACATGTATGTTTTCTTTCTAAGCGGTTCTATGGGAATCTACAAAATATATCACAATTACCCAGTATGTTACTGGTAAAAAACCTCTACGCCTGTGACGTTTACGTCAAAGGATCAGTTAAAGGTTGGTTTTTTTATAAATAAACAACACAAATAAGTATAAAAACTTGAAATTAAATATTTCGCCAACGTTTATATATATAGAAAAAGTAAATTTTTTCTTGAGGTTGCAGTCAGGAGTGTAAAGTTGTTATGGCCAAACACACAAAGAAAACTCTTCGTTACTTGTCAAGCTTTCGGAAATGTTTATTTCCTTTGTCAAGACATCTATAAAGTGCATTATTTTATAAATAAGTCATATATATATAAAACAATTAATTACTTACTAACATGAGGATGTTTGTTGAGGTGAACCACAAAAATAGAAATAAAATCATCCTCGAGGAAAAACATAGAAGGTTAAAATATTCTTATAAACTATACCATATTAATAATTTAAAAGCATTTTAGTGCGAAAATCTTAAAACAATCACATTTTAAAATAGATATATATCAATACATTTTGTTAACATTAGGCGTCTACTAGTGAAGGTAAGGAGAAACAATTCTACGAAAAAATATCAGAAAAAACTTTTAAAGGAACAAATTTGATTGGTGTTAAGTGTTTGGGGAATTTTCTAGGGTCCCTAGGCTACCAACTGACTGATGACGATTTATTGCCAACTTGAAGGTTACAAATTTTGATTTGTCGTCCTAGCATTTAGATATTTGTCTTTCTCTAACTTTAGAATGTAGGTGTAAATGTTACTCAGGTTTTCAATGTCTGATTTCTTATTTAATATGTGAGTTTCGTTGTTTATGTGAACCATTTCTAAGAAAGATCTCTTTTTTAGGTTGTGCTCAACCGCTAAAATTTTGGTACTTTCATAACTCATCTTATGGCCTGTTGTTATTACGTGTTCGGCCAGAGCACACGACTTTACATTTCTGTTGCAGTCACTTTTATGTGACGTTAAGCGTACACTGAGAGTCCTAGAGGTTTGACCTATATAAGCTTTGTTACAGTTGTTACATTCAATGCGATAGACAACGTTGGACTTCTCCTGTGCTTTTAGTGGAGTTTTCACTCGGCTAAACAATGTTGCAATAGTTTTGATATTCTTTTTTGCAATTTTGATATTTAAATGTTTGAAAATGTTTAATAATTTGGGTGTTAAGTCTTCTACATGTGGTAGAGACCTAAATATTATTGAAGTTATATTGATGTTGTTTTGAGGTTCCTCTGTTACACTGTTTATAGATATATTGTTGTTGGAATTATTGTTTTCACTATTAGTGTTGTGTAAGTTATTAATATTTGAATTATTTTCATTATTATTGGGACGGTTATAGTTTAGAAATTTTGGCTGGTAGTAAATAGCATTTGGTTTAACAAGTGAGCTGGATAAGAATTCTCCGTCAGGATGTCACGTAACTCCCTTAACGACTCATGTCTATGCTGTACGTGAGTGAGTCTGATTACTCTGTTTTTTAGAGCGAGGATGAGGTTCATTTTCATACGTGTAGGGTGATACGAGTGGTAGTTTAGGTATCTACCACTACTCATAGGTTTTCTATACCATTTTGTTTGTACGACGTTATGTTCTGTCCTAATTACTCTCATATCTAAGAAAGGTATGCTATTGTCACTTTCTATTTCAATAGTGAACTGTATGTTTTCGTTGTAGTTATTGAAAATGTGTAATCCCTCGTCTACGCTGTGAGCAGGGACTGACAGTAGGAGGTCATCTACGTATCTTTTTATAAAAGGGATGTTAAATGGTACCCTGGTGAGACAATCCTTAACCAAATCATCAAGTACAAAATTTACCAGAATGGGGGAGATTGTGGATCCCATTGGTGTGCCAAAAATTTGTTTATAGTAACATTTGTTGAATTCCAAATAATTTGAGTAAAAAATAAATTTTAGAATGTTAATATTTTTGACTCAAATTATTTGGAATTCAACAAATGTTACTATAAACAAATTTTTGGCACACCAAAATTTCTTGAGGTTGCAGTCAGAAGTGTAAAGTTGTTATGGCCAAACACACAAAGAGAACTCTTCGTTACTTGTCAAGCTTTCGGAAATGTTTATTTCCTTTCTCAAGACATCTATAAAGTGTATTATTGTATTATTTTATAAATAAGTCATATATATATACAATAATTAATTACTTACTAACATGAGGATGTTTGTTGCGGTGAAGCACAAAATTAGAAATACAATCATCCTCGAGAAAAAACATAGAAGGTTAAAATATTCTTATAAACTATACCATATTAATAATTTAAAAGCATTTTAGTGCGAAAAACTTAAAAAATCACATTTTAAAATAGATATATATCAATACATTTTTGTTAACATTAAGCGTCTACTTGTGAAGGTAAAGAGCAACAATTCTGCGAAAAATATGAGAAAAAACTTTTAAAAGAACAAATCTGATTGGTGTTAAGTATTTAGGGAATTTTCTAGGGTCCCTAGGCTACCAACTGACCAGTGACGATTTATTGCCAACCTAAAGGTTACAAATTTTGATTTGTCGTACTAACATTTAGATATTTGTCTTTTTCTAACTTTAGAATATAGGTGTAAATATTGCTGAGGTTTTCAATGTCTGATTTCTTATTTAATATGTGAGTTTCGTTGTTTATGTGAACCATTTCTAAGAAAGATCTCGTTTTTAGGTTGTGCTCAACCGCTAAACTTTGGTACTTTCATAACTCATCTTGTGGCCTGTTGTAATTACGTGTTCGGCCAGAGAACACGACTTTACATTTCTGTTGCAGTCACTTCAATGTGACGTTAAGCGTCCACTGAGGGTCCTAGAGGTTTGACCTATATAAATGTTTAATAATTTGGGTGTTAAGTCTTCTACATGTGGTGGAGATCTAAATATTGTTGGAGTTAAATTGGTGTTGTTTTGAGGTTCCTCTGTTGCACTGTTTATAGATATATTGTTGTTAGAATTATTGTTCTCCCTATTCGTATTATTTATGTTATTAGTATTGGAAATATTTTCATCATTATTGGGACGGTTATAGTTTAATTCGTTGTTATTGCAATGTTGGCTAGTAGTAAATAGCATTTGGTTTAACAAGTGAGCTGGATAAGAATTCTTCATCAGGATGCCACGTAACTTCCTTAACGACTCATGTCTATGCTGTAAGGGGGCGAGTCTAACTACTCTGTTTTTTAGAGCGAGGATTAGATTCATTTTCATACGTGTAGGGTGATACGAGTTGTAGTTCAGGTATCTACCACTACTACTAAATGTTTAATAATTTGGGTGTTAAGTCTTCTACATGTGGTGGAGATCTAAATATTGTTGGAGTTAAATTGGTGTTGTTTTGAGGTTCCTCTGTTGCACTGTTTATAGATATATTGTTGTTAGAATTATTGTTCTCCCTATTCGTATTATTTATGTTATTAGTATTGGAAATATTTTCATCATTATTGGGACGGTTATAGTTCAATTCGTTGTTATTGCAATGTTGGCTAGTAGTAAATAGCATTTGGTTTAACAAGTGAGCTGGATAAGAATTCTTCATCAGGATGCCACGTAACTTCCTTAACGACTCATGTCTATGCTGTAAGGGGGTGAATCTAACTACTCTGTTTTTTAGAGCGAGGATTAGATTCATTTTCATACGGGTAGGGTGATACGAGTTGTAGTTCAGGTATCTACCACTACTCATAGGTTTTCTCTACCATTTTGTTTGTAGGACGTTATGTTCTGTCCTAACTACTCTCATATCTAAGAAAGGTATGCTGTTGTCACTTTCTATTTCGACAGTGAACTGTATGTTTCCGTTGTAGTTGTTGAAAATGTGTAATACCTCGTCTACGCTGTGAGCAGGGACTGACAGTAGGAGGTCATCTACGTATCTTTTTATAAAGGGGATGTTAAATGGTACCCTGGTGAGACAATCCTTAACCAAATCGTCAAGTACAAAATTTACCAAAATGGGGGAGATTGTGGATCCTATTGGTGTGCCAAATATTTGTTGAATTCCAAATAATTTGAATCAAAAATAAATTTTAGAATGTTAATAAAAGTATTTAAATTCATGGAGCAATGCTCTGAAATTGTGTCCCAATTGTCTGTTATAGAAGATATTATTAGTTCTAGAGGCAAATTTGTGAACAGGGAAACCACGTCAAAACTCACCACTATATAGTTCGGTGGTAATTGATAGTCGTTTATGAACTCACTAAAAGCAAAAGAGCCTTTTACGTAGAAATCATTGTTTGTATTATAGGCTTCTGTTAGAACGTTAGTAACAAATTTGGCAAGTTTACCATTAGGACAGTCAATGGACGACACGATTGGTCTCATCGATAAAGTTGGTTTGTCAACTTTCGGTAACGCGTAGAATCTAGGAGCAACAGAGTAAGAAAATCTCAAAGTCTTAGCTGTAGCGTCATTAATTACGCTATCATTTTTTAGTTGAGCGACTAATTTATTGGCTTTTTGTTGTAACGTACAAGTAGGATCATTTCTGAGTTTTTTGTAATATTTATGGTCGTCTAGCAATTCTTGGCTTTTGAGGATATAATCCTGCTTGTACATAACCACTGTTACCTTACCTTTATCACTTCTTACTACATATAACTCAGGGTGCTGTTTAAGAAACATTTTGCATTCATTGAAGATGTTAACTAGATAATGCCTAGTGAAATGATGTTTATGTGAGAAATTGGTAATTATGATGGTGAATTGCGATCTAAAGAAATTTTTTGATTCTTCATCGACATCTTGGATAATCAGTTCTAAATCTGCCAGTAATGATGGCATTTTTAAGTCATGTGTTGAAGGACACAAACTAAATTTGGGGCCTAGAGCCAATAATTGCTGAACTTTTATAGGTATTTCAACTGTGGTTAGGTTCTTGAGCCATTTTTTTGAGTTTTAATTTTTTTAATTTCATTTTGTTGTAATCTATCAAACTTATTTCTGTTCGTATTTCTTATCTTATGGAAAGCTGTATTGCATTTAATTTTAATACGTCTATCATATTCGTTGATAATATTATTAGGCAAAGTTAATTTATTTTTTATATGAGAGAGTTCTTTTTCATATTTATTTAGGTCGCAAATCGTAATACTGATTTCTAAATTTAAAATTTTCCTCCTTAACCTTAAATTAAAGTTGTTTATTTGTTGTCCTGTCCGTCCTCCTTGGTGCTGTAGTAAATGATTAATATTGTAAATCCCATCCGATACATGATTTGGGAACACTTGGAACTTTCTACATTTTCACAAGAAGATTCTTCTATTTCTTAGTGCAGCTAACCTGTTATTAATTTTGGCCCATTGTTTTAACCATCCTACATTAACAGCTCCATAATGTCGGTGGATATCATCGAAAAACCCCATATCTATAGACAATAAAACCAGAAAGGTAGTCTTGACTGACTAGTTAAGCAGAAAAAATAATTTTTTTTCTTGAGGTTGCAGTCAGAAGTGTAAAGTTGTTATGGCCAAACACACAAAGAAAACTCTTCGTTACTTGTCAAGCTTTCGGAAATGTTTATTTTCTTTCTCAAGACATCTATAAAGTGTATTATTTTATAAATAAGTCATATATATAAAACAATTAATTACTTACTAACATGAGGATGTTTGTTGAGGTGAAGCACAAAATTAGAAATACAATCATCCTCGAGAAAAAACATAGAAGGTTAAAATATTCTTATAAACTATATTAATAATTTAAAAGCATTTTAGTGCGAAAAACTTAAAACAATCACATTTTAAAATGCTTTTAAATTTTGCATAAAACATAGAGTGCGTTGAAGTACCGTATTAAATGAATATTCTAACACATTTTTAATTAATTTAAACATACAGGAAAAATTATGCTTTTTAATGTTTCAAAAAGTTTTATTAAAACTCTACACGTGTTTCGGCTTATTAGGCCTTTATCAAGAGTACAAGATAATACTGAGTATTATCTTATTATTATACAAGATAATACTCATAATACTAATATTATTATACAAGATAATACTCAGTATTATCTTGTACTCTTGATAAAGGCCTAATAAGCCGAAACACGTGTAGAGTTTTAATAAAACTTTTTGAAACATTAAAAAGCATAATTTTTCCTGTATGTTTAAATTATTGAAGAATGTTTCACAAGGAACCAACCGTAGAATCAACCCAATACATTTTTAATTATTATTTTGCGTTCTCTTACAAAGTCCTCAAATTTTATTTCATAGGTATTGATAAGCTGGTCAATAAAATATTAACTATAAATAAAATTGTAAAATAATTTTATTAATCAGTACTTACAAATACACTGAAATGAGAATAAAATTATAAGAAAGTATGTGTAGAAATTATTTTTCATTATAAAAATAAATAAATTGGCGGTAGGTTTAGAACAATACACAACTAGTGTGCTAGTGTCAAGTTAAATTTATTTGAGAAGTGTCAATATTGAATAAATTAAGTGACGGTTTACCGGTTTAAAAATTGACAGAAGGGTAAACTGATTCTGTTATATTTTTTAAAGTATCCGACTCGAAGGACCAGAGATGTTTCTGACCGCGGATTTAAAATACGAAGGACCAGTCAGCCTAATGCCTTGGCAAAAAATAGAATAAAGCGTACAATAATGAAAGAAAGTTGTGTTGAAGAGCTTTCCAGATGCTGCTCGTTCTTCTAGATGGGCCCAAAAATCTCCAATAGCGTCCAGAGGTAGTTCACAATCAGCGGGATACCGGTTTCTATGAATAATTAAAGCACTTTAAATTGAGTTAATAAATTTTGACAAATGGTTTTGGATATGAATTAAATTATATATTATATGAAAATGAAAGTTAGTTACTTAAACAAATAAATCACGAGGCTGTGTTATGTGAATATTCAATCTAGTCATTTTTAGTTTGTTTAAACAAAAAGACTGCAAAAAAGTTAATTTAAGGATTTCTTGAAAGAGATTTAGCCAATCTAGTTTCTTCTGGTGGCAATCGATCCTTTGAATTATCAGATGTTTCTATAGATTATTTCCAAAATTATTTAGGACACCCAGAATATTTATATCAATAAAATGGAATAAGCAAAATTAAATGCCTACTTTTCTGTTTTATTATTATTATTGATATTCATATTATTCATATATGCAGGGAAGTTGGCCGTGTGGACCACAAGAGCCGCACTTAGTTACAAAAGCCACCTTTTCAGAGTTCTAATACACGGCTCAGTAATGTGACACCCCCAATCACATCCATCCCGCAGTTTAAAATGGTATATTCTACACTTTTAATAAATACGTTTTAACTCAACTTGTTAAACAAAAATGATACATTATTTTAAGTATAGCCTAAAATGGTGTTAATACTTCCACATCCACGTAGTGGATTGGAAGTATCGAGGGAAGTATAGTAATCGCAAAAAAATTTTCAAATATTTTTATTCGTGAAATAGGTTTAGAATGTCATGAAACGTCGAGATTTTAAATTTGACCGAAAAAAAAAAATTCTGTCTGTCTGTCGGTCTGTCTGTCTGTCTGTCTGTAACTTTTTTGTCCGCACGTTTTCTCCGGAACGGTTTAAGATATTGACTTGAAATTTTGTACACATATATATTATAACGAGATCTGGAACTGGATTGTTTTTTGAGGATATCCGGTGAAGGGTTGGGGGTTAAATAGGGGTAAATAGGGAAAAATAAGTAAAGCAAGCTTGTAAGAGTACAAAAACTTGAAATTCGGTGTATGTACTAGAAGTTAAGGCCTCATATTTTTTTGTAATATTTTTTGAGATATTCACATGAAATTTAGTACGCATATGTATTATAACGACATCTGGAACTAGATTATATTTTGAGATGATTCCGTTGAAGGGTTGGGGGTTAAATAGGGGTATATAAGGGAAAATAAGTAAAGCAAGCTGGTAAAAGTACAGAAATTTGGGATTTGGTGTATATACTAGAAGCGAAGGTCTCAGGTTTTTTTATTAGTATTTTCTATCCCCCCACCACCCCCACTCCCTTATTAAAAGAGTTGATAAAATTAAATTTAAATTTTAACTTGAAATTTGGTACATTTATGTATTATAACTATATCTAAAACTGGATTATATTTTGACATGATTGCGTTGAAGGAGTGGGGGTAAGTAGAGGTAAATAGGGAAAAATAAGTAAAGCAAGTTGGTAAGAGTACTGCAACTTGAAATTCGGTGTATGTCCTAGAAGCTAAGGCCTCAATTTTTTTAATAATACTTTTCAACCCTTCCACTACCCTTACCACATTATTAGAGGGGTTGATAAAATAAAATTTAGATATTCACTTGTAATTTGGTAGACGTATGTATTATAACGACATCTGGAACTAGATTATATTTTGGGATGATTCCGTAGAAGGGTTGGGGTTAACAGGAGGACTAGGGGAAAATAAGTAAATCAAGCTGGTAAGAGTACAGACATTTGGGATTCGGTGTATATACTAGAAACCAAGGCCTCAGATTTCTTTCTAATATTTTTTAAACTCCACCACCTCCGCTTCATTATTAATGGGATTGATAACATCAAATTGAGACATTCACTTGAAAGTTAGTACACGTATGTATTGTAGCAACATCTGATTGAGATGACTGCATTGAAGGGGTGGGAGGTGGTAGGTTGTGAATAGTGGAAAATAAGTAGGGTAAACTAGAAACTTCATTTTTAACGTATATGATAGAAACCAACTCCTCAAACTTTTCTATGACATCTGCCCCAAATATTAAAATTCTATGACCAATAATTTCCACATACTAGAGTGCAAATATAGTCAAGATGTTTCCTTTAAAGTGACTTGGATGAAGAATCTGGATGTGGAAGTAGTGATTCCTTAGGCAGCGGTTTTTTTTAATATATTGGCAATCTATTTACCGTCGTTAAAATTAATTTGCTCTGATACCAAATTATTATGTGATGAACTATATTTTACATTACACTATGATGCAATATTCATATAAAACAAAGCTAGATTAATTTTATTAATTGGATTAGTAAAAAATATTACAGTAATAAATTCTGCTGCGGTTGATGAATGAAATGTATTTTATAACGGAAATTATTAACACCCAACATTCGTACGTGGTAATTATCTTCGTCTCAAATCCTGTTTATAAAGGCTAGTTAGGTGTTCTGTACAGTAAAAAATTGTCGCTAAAAGTAAAGTAGTTACTATCTCCGTCCTGTTCTGTTGACCGTAACACGTTCCAGATTTCAAGCCTAAAAAAATAAAATGTGAACATTTACCTTCTTTGAGATATTCGATAATAGATCTTGTATTACCTTACCATGTGGAATCTGATCAATAACCAGGTCAATTCATCTCACCAAGCGATCTAATTCTAATTCTAATTATTCATTTGTATTTATTTCTTAAAACACTTTTATGCTCCACTAAATACCAATAATGAAAAGTTTTAAAAGTAGCATCATTTTTTTTACTGCGTGTTTCATATAAGAGCAGATTATAACATGTACTAGACACATTGTACTCAGTGTCATTGGAGGAAGATGAGGTTCTTAGTGTTAACTAGTGCTCTAATTTTTTTATCAAATGTTCGAGCTGAGGGCCCACATGGATTACAAATTTTATCAAAAGTTTTTCGGCAGTTCATTAAATCTCAGCCTGAGGATTTAACGTTAGGGGATGGTGTACATTTAATTAGCACACGAAGTGAAAATAATGCTAGGTCCAAAGTGGACGATGGTACCATTTTGGGAGTACTTGAAAATTATTTAGAGAATCACGAATTAAGAATTCGCCTACCTGAGTTAATGCCTGGGGAAGGGTTTGGTAGGGCATTTAAAACCGCGATGGATGAAGTTGATGGAAAAGACGAGAGTGAGTTTTTCAACAATATATATTTATGTAATAATATAGTTGTACTCATAAGTGAAGTGTAAAATACATACGGAGGATTCACCTGAAAACTTAAAGATTCAAATTAACAGCTTATAGTTCTCTTTATTAAGTTTTGGTGTAGGACTACATGGAGGACAAGATCGTTCATAGATAGTTTCGCTCATAAGTACATAGGTACGACAGCGTGGTGGATAGTCAAGAAGACTTAACCCTTACTCTGAGGTCCCGGGTTCTGTTCCCAAGTGTCGCAATTTTTTCGATAAAACAAATGAATCCCTGCATATACGGATACAGGGTGTGTGTCTTTTTCTCGTAATTTGTAGCTCCCTCCCGCACAAAGCAATTTCAGGCCTTCAAGGACAAAGGGTACTACATATGTTGTTACTATTACTATTTGCAACAAAAACTAATATTTTAAATTTCTAAGAATCAACCAAATTTAAAAATTTCAGAAATATATTTTCATTATTTACTTCCAAAAGCCAATACATCTTAAATACAAACTTTAAAAGAAAATACAAAACCATGAAACTGACATCCTATAAATCCTAGAGGAAATTTCATCACGAGAGTTTCTTCTATAACCACTGCAAAATAATTTTTGATAATAAATTAGTGTTTATTCCACTATGATCTGCAGACCTGTATTCTCTTTCTCAGACAAATCTAGACCTCCTAGTATCCTATACAGGGTGTTTGGTAACGCGATGTTAACTCTGGACAGGGAGGTACAGGAGTTCATTTGACATATATGACCAAAATATGCCTATATACAAAATGCTATGGTTTCTTGTAATGTCAATTTTGTACATTTTGGAAAATCTGTATTCGTTGTCATATTACGCCCTTACTTTAATTTTTGATATTCTGATTTCTTTTTCGTTGTTAGAAATAAATAAATTTTCAATAACAAAACAATTAGAATCTTCTGTTGGCTAGGAGAATAATAATCCATTTTTAGGAAAAACATTGTAATGTTCGTTTAAGGCGTCGAATTTCAAGGTCTTATAGACACTTTTTTACAATCATCTAGGTGTTACAATTACTCTGAACACTTTTCTTAATATCAACCTTTTTTTATTTAATTGAACGTTTAATATGTGGGCTTTTTCAACTTAAACAGGGTTAGGATTTCAAAAACTTTCATCTCGCGACTAAGTTCGCCATTCCTTCGACACAAATTAAATCGGAAATAGTAATTTGTTTGTTATCGTCTGTCACTGACGAGTTCTTAATGCATTTGTTTTTGCGGCTCTCAAAGTTCCCAAAGTTGCCACCCGTTTTACGTGCGGGATAGGATAAAAGAACTTGTCTACAACGAGAAAATTCACAGCCGTGCCCAACTAACAGTAAAAATAGAGCGAGCTGCCCTACAATGTCAAAAAGAAATAAGACTAAAGACGACTAAAGAGTAAATAAATAATGGCTAATACGGGAGTTGTAATACCTACTTCTGAAAAATTACCAGCCGTGTGATTGCCCAATTTACCGAAAAAAACGACCAAGAACGGCGTGTTGTGCATGCACATAATAGGGTTCCGTAGCCCAAACTCTTTAATATTCTCGTCAACTTTATGCTATATACCTACGTAATAATAGCTATTTCGCCTTTATAAATTTGCAACATTTTTAGAAAGTACTTTTGTAACCGGGTCTGACATAATTTTCAATGAAAATACTAAAAGCTGCATTCGGGAATTTTTTCAGATATATTTGCGTCGATAGATTAGAAATTAGAGAGAGGACCGTTAGTAACGAGTTTGAAAGCTAACATATCGCGACTGAGGGGTTAAAATTATAATGTCCCAGAACATTTTTGTTGCATTTTAAAAGACCTATCCAACGATGGGGTAGGTGTATTTCTTTAGTTCACTTCTCACTAGGAGAGGGTGTGACGTAACGTTTTTGGACGCAAAATGTCAATTCAGATTTAAAAAGGCTTAATCTGAGACACTAATTGACTTTTCATGAAATACCGAATTGCTAAATTGACAATTATTTAATCTGAATGTTAATCTGATTTGATTTTAAATGTCAACACACAAGAAAATACAAGAAAACTTATATTTTCCCTTAGGAATTAAAATGGCGGCAATTTTTTTAAAAACAATCGTTAAATTAGTCACTTATATTCGCCGAAAATATAAATGTGGAGTATGACTTCTAGTTAAGTTCGACCTCATAGACATGAATACGGTGTCTATTTTTATTGAAAATAAATAAGACCGCGATCTTTTGAATGAGTATGGTGAGGTATAAGCAAAATGTTAGACAATAATTTATACAATAATTTTGAAGTTGAACATGTTGAATAGGATTTTCGGCTATTTTTCACATGTTGAATCAAAATATAGAGTCCTTTTTCTAAACTAAAACGACGCCACAAGAATTTACTGACCTTCTTATTCTAAAAAGAAAAAGTTATTATTTATTTTTTAACGTCTGGTTATGTCCAGATGTTTTGTGGAATAGAATTATTCTAGCGACTGTTTCAATTTTAAAGGAAACCTTGATTTTAAACTACACAATACGTATTACTTCTACATCGACGTGGAGTTTGGGTATATTAATCATAAGAAAATTTCCAGTTTCTTTAATATGCTTAGAATGTCATACAAAGTCGAGATTTTATATTTTAGCAAAAAAGAAATTTTCTCTCTGTCGGTATGTAACTTTATTTGTGCGCACGTTTTCCCAGAAACGGATATTGACTTGGTACACACATGTACCATCACGAGATCTGGAACTTGATTATATTTTGGGTAAATTCCGGTGAAGGGTTGGGGGTTAAATAGGGGTAAATAAGGGAAAATGAGATAAGCCAGCTGATAACAGTACAGTAACTTGGGAATTGGTATACAGATTCGGAAAATGTTCGTTTAGGTATGGCAATAGGAGCAAGCGAGAGCGAAACAACTGGGCTATTCTTGTTTATCGTATATAACACATCATCTGCTTTCTCCACCACATGTGCGTAGGTAGCTCTGTCTGCGGAATTTCAATTTGTTTCTGTCTTTCTTTACGTTTTAAGTTCAATACCAAAACCAACACTTTCCGAATCTGTACGTACTAGAAGCCAAGAGCTCAGCTATATTTACCTCCCCCCACATCACTTAGTGCAGGCTACGTCGGCACACCGCACAGCGCACATGGCACATCGTCCATCGCACATCGCACATCGTACTCGCACAACGCACACCGCCTAGCCTGGTCTGCATAGATCGTTAGTGTCATGTCAGTTGTGGACATCCAACAGTTCTACATAGATCCATCATTAACATCATCTTCCGACCAAGAAAATATTATATTAGTGTCTACCTTTAAAAAGTGTTTGTTATATACCGGGTGAGTCACGAATTGCGCTCGCCCCGATATTTCCTAAAATATTTGGAATAGAAAATTGAAATTTGGAGGCCTTATTGCACGACTAAAATGTCATCTTTTCAATAAAAAATCAAGTTTGGTGAAATTTTGAATGCAATACATCCATTTTGGTCACTTTTTGATAAACAATAAAAATTTTATTAAAAAATCTATTTCTGAATCCAGAGTGCAGTGGTGCCCAAAATTTATTTTAGTTTGTGTGCTACGTTACTATAAAAATAAAAAGAGCAATACCATTGCATTACTTCATTCTCTAGAGGCGTTTAAAATTTTTAAATGTGATTTTTACCCACTAACTCTTTTTTTTTAAATGGGAATTTAATCGTTCACCAACATTTTTAAATACCTTATTTTCATACGAATCTAATGATACCAAAAATTTGAAAATCCGCTCAGAAATATTTCAGATTTCAGCCAAAATACAATGCAACCAAGCTTTCAGAAACATGCGGCTAATAGATAATAGATTAGTGGACTTTGGAAACTAAGATGGCACATTTCTGTGTAAATCTGGTAACCTAATAACATTGGAAAAATCATAGTAGCCATTGAACGTAATAAAACAATATCAGCTGTCAGACAGACTCTTGTAGTTATAGGCAATCTTGAGCTATCAAACATTTAATAATTGTGAGCGCAAAGAACGTTACAATTAAGTTTAGTGGAGGTAAACACAATTACATCCACAAGGACATTTGCAATAGAATGCGACATCAGTTCGGTTTTCAGAGTTTTATTTAAATGAACATAAATATCGGGCCTATAAATAAATAAAAATCAATTCCGTTTGAACAATTAAACTTAAACTAGGTAACAGTAGGTATCTTTAAAATAATTAATATAATTAAACCATAAATTGACATTTATAGATATTGTTCAAAATGTCCACCATTTTTTTCTATACATAATTCGACTCTGCGTACAGTTGCTTGAATGGCTCTACGCAATTCAGCCGGCGTTATTTCATTAAGAGCCCGTACAACTTTATTTTGCAGCTCTTCACGGGTATTTGAAGAAGTTTTATAAACTTTATTTTTGAGAGTGCCCCATACGTAATAGTCGAGGGGTGTTAAGTCAGGTGACCTAGAAGGCCACCTGATATGACCTTGATTTGCGATGAGGCGTTCACCATTCAAGTTGTTTAAATATTCCATCACTCTTCTGGAATTATGTGGGGGAGCACCATCTTGTTGGAAAAACAGATTTTGTAAATAGGCAAGAGGAAGTAAGTCAAGAAATTCTGCTGTCTGGTTTTGTAAAAAGAATAAATATCGTTCGCCAGTAAGTATTCCATCAAAAAATATGGGTCCAATTATTCGATCTCCAAGTACTCTAAGCCAACAGTTAAACCCAAATCTTTCCTTAATATTCCCCCGCCCTACCAACCTCGGATTTTCTTGAGCCCAGTACCTAGCATTATTTCTGTTAAACATACCTTGGTTCGTAAATCTACTTTCATCTGAATATAAAATATGAAAAGGAAAACCTGGGTTTTGTTGTACTGCATTTAAGAACCAGTTGCAATATACTAGCCTGCCGTCGTTATCATCTCCATAAAGATGTCGGTGTATTTGGTATTTATAAGACTGAAACTTATGTTTCTTTAAAATTCTGCAAACCGAAGACTGACTAATGTCGCATTCTATTGACAATTCCCTTGTTGATGTTGTTGGGTGTACCATCACAAATCCTAATACATCAATTTCTTTGTCCTCACTTACAATAAATGTTTGATGGTCATCTTGTTGATTGGGTTCGTTTCTTAATTCTTGTTCCACTCTGGCAAACAAGTGTCTGCTTGGATGACGTCTGTTGGGATATCGTTGCTGATACAGTTCTGTAGCTGCAGTTGAATTTTTGAGACGCTCTCCATATATCAGTAACATATCGACCTTTTCATTTCTACTAAAATTATTAATTTTCTTTAATTTTTACTCAAAGAGATTTCCGCAACGCTTTATTTTGTATCTGTCTGACAGCTGATATTGTTTTATTACATTCAATGGCTACTATGATTTTTCCAATGTTATTAGGTTACCAGATTTACACAGAATGTGCCATTTTAGTTTCCAAAGCCCACTAATCTATTATCTATTAGTCGCATGTTTCTAAAAGCTTGGTTGTATTGTATTTTGGCTGAAATCTCAAATAATTCTGAACGGATTTTCAAAATTTTGGTATCATTAGATTCGTATGAAAATGAGGTATTTAAAAATGTTGGTGAACGATTAAATTCCAATTTAAAAAAGCCGAGTTAATGGGTAAAAATCACATTTAAAAATTTTAAACGCCTCTAGAGAATTAAGTAATGCAATCATATTGCTCTTTTTATTTTTATAGTAACGTAGCACACAAACTAAAATATATTTTGGGCACCACAGCGCTCTGGATTCAGAAATAGATTTTTTAATAAAATTATTAATGTTTATCAAAAAGTGACCAAAATGGATGTATTGTATTCAAAATTTACTCTAGATACCAAAAATGTAAAAATATATAGGATGTTCCATTTAAAAATCGAAAGTTGTGGGCATTTCCGGTCAAACCGAATGTGCACCAAACTTGATTTTTTATTGAAAATATGGCATTTTAGTCGTGTAATAAGGCCTCCTAATTTCAATTTTCTGTTCCAAACATTTTAGGAAATATCGGGGCGAGCGCAATTCGTGACTCACCCGGTATATAAAAAGAAAAGAAAATTAGAGTACATTCCATTAAAACAACGCGAAAGAATTTTGGTGAAATACACCACCTCTGTTAATGATTCAAGGCAGCATTCAGAGCTCTTTTTTGAATACTTGAAAATGAATATTAATACGTTCGACTATATTTTGAACAAAATTATCCGCTAGCGAAACCACAAATTTACGAAAAACATTTTTTTACATGCTATTCGATAAACTTCGCCTTTAGGCACCCAAGCCCTTAGTTTTGTAATAAGAAGTTGTAGAGCATTAAATTGCTTTTCAAATAAACCGTCATTTTAAGTGTAAATACAACAAATTTTTTTAATTGAAATAGTAAATAAAGAACAGTTCTCCTCAACCAAAGAAAAATTTTCTAACGAATGATTTTAAATTATTTCAATTAAGGTATTCGTTATAAATACGAAGTTTTAAATTACAGTTTATATCATATGACCAAGTGAACGCAGAAATGAAAAAAAATGTTTTAAAAAATATTTTATTAAATGCATGATTAATTATTTAAAATATAATACATGAACACAAGAAATATCGTGTCCAAAGTGGTCAAATGTTTTAAACGTTTTTTTCAGTGTTACTGTAGAATCATATATGGTTTCCATTATAGAAATAGTACTAATTTCATTTATAGTTTAATACTTATCTCAAATATGAAATTAATAATTTTAAATAAGAAATACTTTTAGCAAAAAAATCAAGTGATAACTGAAATAAAATAAAAACAGGGGCTCGAAAAAATATATTTGAAATAAAATAGAAATAGGGAAAAATTATTTCAAATAATAATTAATTGATATAATTTTAATATAATATATAATTTAATTTAATATAAATTCCATTGATATCTTTTATGCAATTTTCACGCGAAACACCTGTTAGTTTATTTATCCTGAAGTTCATTTTATTATATCATGATATTTATGAATTTTAATATAAAAGAAATTGTACTAATTGTTCATATATTCTTCGGCTATTTCCTTCCATGATTTTGTTAAAATCAGACTGATGTAGTTATTTATATCCCTTTTGTTGCAAATGGGGATTCACAAATACGGTATGGCCCGTGCTAAAGACTGCACGGTGTGCGATGTGCGAGGCTCAAGTTGTTGATTTGGTCACTCAATTAAAAACATAGGTATAATGCAGTAAAATAAGGACTCGGTTTCGGAATCCTTTGTAACAGGACGGACTCTTTCCGTTCTCTTCTAAATTGTATCCATAATATATGATAAAAAGTCTTCTTCCTAAAAAGTGCCACAGTAATAGGCGTCATATTACGGTTTTTCGCGAATAACGTTTAAAATTAAAGTTTATCGAAAAACTGCTTACATCAATCGAAAGTATGGGAAATTTCACATAAAGAACGTATATGAAGCTTTTTTGTACGATCAAAAATGTAGCCTCCAGATATTTTTTTAGCGCACGAAAATGGAACACTAAATTTGTTATAACTTTTGAACCAATTAATGAAATTGAGCTCATCAAAGCTTAAATGAAAGAAGAAATATGTGACTATTGGATTATTATATTTTCAAATATAAAAATGAATGTATGTAGAAATAGTATATATATAAAGTCGGAACATAAAGAGATTTCCGATAAAATCTGTAAAACTCTGCCATTTCTACAATTTTTAAAATATAATCCTGGAACTTTCACATGTTACTCGAAGAAATATATGAGGATCAGATGACTGAAAAAGATATACCTACACTTCCAAAATTTCAAAATTTAGATGGAAAGTGGTAACATTTTATATGTATAATTAATTTTAACCACCTATTACTCTGGTAGTGCGATTTTTAAAGCTTAAAATGTGTACTTTAAGATGCTTTGAGGGGATTTAACGTAAGAAGAAAATTAACCCTCTTTATTTTACGAAAATAAAAGAAAAATTTTTCTTTGCTCCAAAATTAGTGAAACTAGGTGTAATATAAACGTTAATAACTTTTATAAAAAAAATATTTAGCACACCTGTCCATCGGATCTATTTATACATTACTTCAAAAGTAATATGTGAAAGTTCCTGGTTTCTATATTAATAATTGTAGAAATGGTAAAGCTTTTACCGATTCCTTCTGAAATCTTTCTATGTTTCGACTTCATATATGTACTATTCCTACATACATTCATTTTATATTTGAAAATAAGTAATCCAATAGTTACGTGTTTCTTCTTTCAATTAAGCTTTGTTGAGCTCAATTTCATTAATTGGTTCAAAAGTTATAACAAATTTAGTGCAGCGCGTCAGAGATCGCGCACGCCTTGTGCACCTTACGTGTGGTTGCGTTTAAATTCCGTGCGTTAAACAAAAAGATGTGGAGCCTACATTTTTTACCAAAAAAAAAACTTAATATACCTTTTTGATGTGAAATTTCCCGTCATTTCGATTAGCTTAAGCAGTTTTTTTCGATAAAATTGAATTTTAAAAGTTATTATTACACCTATTTTGTTTAATAACTATTGCAGCGGTACTTTTTAGAAAGAAGACTTTTTATCATATGTTACTGATACAACTTAGAAGAGAGTGGAAAAAAGTCTGCTCTGTGACAAGGGATTCCGAAAATAAGCCCGTTTCTTGCCTTATCTTACTGCACTAATGGTTTCATTTAATTTTACTGTTCGATGTGCGATGTGCGATGTGCCATGTGCGAGGTGCGCCGATATGGCCACTCTCATTTAAAATGATGTTTCTATTTAATTTCAGTGTGCGATGTGCGATGTGGGAGATGCGGTGCGACGCCGGCGGCATATTCGTAAGTTACAGACACAAATAGCAATTCGATGTTCCGAACGATTCTGAATAAGTTACCGACGTATTAACCGTTTACCTCTGCAACATACAACGCACTGCACTATTAATTTTAATTGAGTAAAAGGCACGACAAAAGTGTATATTATATAGGTTCCAAATAATAATTTAATTTTATACATAAATTCAGTAGGTGGTATTTGAGAAGGGCAAGGAGCATTTGCTCCGTTTTCGCCATTTATTTTCAATTGCAAAAGCGGCGCAAATGTTCCTTGCTCTTCTCGGATACCACTCACTGATAACCACGATGGTATAGTTCTTTACATATATTTAAGGCAAATAAAAAATGTCGGGGTCTTTGATCTTTACTTCAAATCTAAAGGCGCCGACACTTTCTATGTGCCTTAAATATAATGTAGAGAACTAAAACTTCATCAGAGACGATCGGAAAACCGAATCGCTATTTGTGTCTGTAACTTACGAATATGCACGCCGGCGCGGCGTGGCTATGCATTTAAAGCAGCCCTTTTTAAAACATCTATTCTAAAAACTAAATGATGAGGATGAAGTAAAAGGCTTCTAGCTGGTTTGCATTTAAAAATGTGTCTGAAAAAGTATAGGCTGTATAAGAAATTTTTGATGTATAATAATACTAAGGAATAACTATTTATTCGTGTTTGTTTTCCTGCAATAATGTAAATGTATGTGTTGTTTTGGATGAAATACGGTGAAAACATATTTTAACATGAACAAAAAACGGTTGTCTGTTTATCTACATTGATTGCAACCGCAGTTATTAGGCTAATAGGCTCTTATTTACCTTACCGAAAGTAACTGTTTTGTATTCGTGAAACAAGCAATCTCCGATATTTATTCGATTTTTCATGTTTCAGATTTTACCGATTACGAGAATTAATGTCTTTAAATTCTATCAGTCGGTTATTAGCGCTATTTTTATAAAATTATTTTATGGAAAAACATAATATTTCGTTATAATAATGACAAGAAACCAGATAATACTTTTAGTTAAAAATACATAGGGCGGACACCTCAAAAACATAATGAAAAAAAAAATGTAACAGGAACCATAATATTTGGAATATAGTTGACATTGTTTAAGAAACAGAACCTGTTATAAATTTAAAACAAGGCTAGATATCTCGCTAATTCCTGCACAGGCGATCCTACTGAGCTAACAATAGGTCTTAGTGGGGTTCCTTCCTTATGGATATTTGGTAATCCATATAGTTTGGAACATCTTGAAAATATCTCTCTCGGTATAATCTGGTTTTTTACTAGATCGTCGATAGGGCTAGCTTTAATTTTGGCTTTAGTGGTCTTCTCCAGGTACGTAGTGGGATCTGTTGTAATTGCTTGGCAAGCGGTGTCCTCTAATATCGTCTCTATTTTGCTGTGATAATATTCGCTATTTAACTTTACCGTAGCGTTGCCTTTGTCTGCTTGTAAGATTATTATGTCCTGATTTTGCCTTAACGCCTTCAGTGCCCTTAATTCTTTCTGTGGTATACCTCTTTGGTACCTTTGCTGTTCTTAGTATATGCGATGCGTATAATTTCAGCTATGTTGTCATCCATATAAGAAATTGCTGATTCTACTCCACAAATTATATCTTCTACTGGAATAAGGGTTGGTGTGCTGGCGAAATTAAATCCTTTGGTTAGGGCATTTAAGAACGGGGGTAGTTTGACAAGTTATGGACTGGACAACAAGGTTATTCTAAATAGTATATTATAAAACATGAACTTGTAGAGACTGTCAGTCTCATTTAAAATGGTTTAAAATGAACTTGAAAAACAACAAAGTAAAATTTCTAAAATCTGACATTCATGTCAAAACCTAGGGCTGAAAATATTTAATTGTGTAAAAACATTTTAAATCTACACAAAATGAATACTAACTTAAAGATAATTACCAGTAGTTGCATTGCAGCGTGATTATTTCAGAAACAGTAAGTCCATAGATTACAAAACACTGAATGACATTTTAAGTTTTCAGATATTTTCAAATATCATTACATAAAGGTGTTTTGTGAATGATATTTCACATCATGCAGAAAGAAAGGACTAATAGGACTAATGTTAAATGTTTGTTGGCGTATCAATTTCTTGTTTTAGTTTATTATACTAATATTCTGTCAGTTTGAAACACTGCAGTATGTTTTTAACTTACTAACATTTTGTGTTTATGATTGCTATTCATCCAAATGTATGAATTAGTATTTATTTGAGTTTGGAATTGTTATGTGTAGTTATAAGTAGATTTTAAAGAGTACATGTAATATGTCAATATATTTCGAGTAATTACAATTATTCACTTAATCCTGAAAAGTAGAATAAGAAATTCATCAGGAAAATTAAAGAATTAGAAACAGTATTCAATTAATATAAAGAACAAACAAAACGAATAGTTTAAAATTTAAATTAAAAACTTTTGAAATATTAGATCAAAATAGAAAAAAACAATTGAAACATTGGAATTTAACCCAATTAAACGACTTTATAAAAAAAAAATCAGTTGATCACCGACCGCTGAACAGCGAGCAGCGAAAAATATTCATCCAAGAATAGGGCGCGTGCAAAATCTGACAGCTAACGAGAGTGGAGGGCATATAACCTAAATGTTCCAAATGAATTAACGTGAAATTCGCTGTTTTAGTTTGCTTTTTTGACTTTCTTGTGCTATCAGCTATTGAAATAAACATTTTTAAGTTTAATTTTCGTTATATATAGACAATTACGTGTTTTGTACAATAATATTTCCTTTGATTGGCGAGAGGTGCATTGTTTACCTATGTGTTTTTAGTTATTTTCTTCGTATTTAAACAATGTATGGGATTGATCTTATTATTATATATGGAGCATATTTAGATTATTTAAGATTTGAATGCTGTTAATTATTCTGTTATTAGTTTACGACAAAAAGCCATCATATTCTATGGTATTTGGTTGTCGAAATCTCACCGAATGCCAATTTAAGCTTTTCAAGGTATGTGATTATTGCTTAAAATTAGAATTAAGTGTTTATTATATAATATATTTAAAAAATACATAGTAGTAAATACCTTTTGCATGCACGAAAATAAAATTATTAATTATTTTAGAATGCCATCGATTTACACCAAAAGTAGAAAAGTTTGTGCTCAAAATCAAAAGAGCAAAGCGAAATGAGTCTTAGATCTTACTGACTCAAAGATGAAGTATGGTCATAGTTCCAGACATTATCTTAACGGATAATCTTTATGGATAATAATTTCATTTAAATTTTATACTCTATAATTTTTAGGAAAACCTGCTGAACTAAGTAAGGTAACTCATCTAGATTGTCTAACAAATAAATTTATGGGTTATGCAGCCTTAAAGCATTTAACCACTTTTCTCTTTGAACTCTTAATTGACCACAAACTTATCTTCATTGGTGTAAATCGATGCCAATCTGAAATAACTATAACTTTATTTTCGTACATGCGGTAGGTGTACTACTATGTATTTATTAGATATGTTACATAACAAGTATTAAATTCCAATGTTAGGTGATATTCACATACCTTTTAAAGCTTAAATTGGCATTCAGTGAAACTTTGGCAACCAGATTCCATACAATATGATGGCTTTTTGTGGTAAACTAGTAACAGAATACTTAACAGCATTTAAATTTTGAATAATCTAAATATGCTCTATATATAACAATAAGATCAATCCCATACGTTGTTTAAATACGAAGAAAATAACTAAAAACACATAGGTAAACAATGCACATCTCGCCAAATCAAAGGAAATATTATTGTACAAAACACGTAATTGTCTATATATAATGGAAACTAAACCTAAAAATGTTTATTTCAATAGCTGACAGCACAAGAAACTTAAGAAAGCAAACGAAAACAGCGAGTTTCACTATAATTAATTTGGAACATTGAGGTTATATGCCATCCACTCTCGTTAGCTGTCAGATTTTGCACGCGCCCTATAATAAATAAATTTATAATAAAAGAAAAGTGGTGAATAATTTGAAGGTTAGAATATTACAATCCAGATATATTGATATCAAGAAATAATTGTAAAAGTATATTAAATATAAGAAGTGAGTAAACTTTGAAAGTATTACGAAGGATATTATCTTGAAAGCAGATTTAGAAGAGGGAAGTATTTGTTAATCCAGTTAGCAAATATTTATGGTGAAGAAATTCAAACCTCAATCAAGTGATAGAAATATTTCAAGAAAATTTTGAAAATAATTTGGAGGTTATAAACAAACGTCAATCCAGTAAATAGGAAGAAAAAGAAACCTTGAGAGGTTATAAAGTCAGTCAAGTGACATAATATATCAAGGATTATAATAACCAGTTAGAGGTTATAATTTAACGTTACTCGAGTCTAAAGAAACCTAGACAAGGTAAAGCTTTATAATATCACAAATCCATGGTACATATTTTATTTTAAATAGAAGGCCATATTTATCAGTTTTAGTTAAGTTAGATTTTGTTATTTAAATTTGTTAATTACATTCCAAGTTCAAATTTGTTAATAAATTAATACTTTGTTCGTTCAATATTGAGTTTGATTTATTTTGATTGTTATCTTGATCGATGAGCATTTATTGAACCGACTTCATTGAACCTTGAGTAAGAGTCATTCTATGGATTATAGATAGTCATGCTAATGATGTTCTATAGTCTATAACTTTTAACAGTATTTGAAGAACTGTTTGGCGCCCAGTAAAATCATTTCAATTTACTTTCAAGAAGTAAATTAATAATAATAATAATAATAAAAGGTCTTTATTTCCAATACAAATATATAAAAAAAAAAATAATAATTAATATACAGTTTCTGCAAAAAAAAAAAATACAATTATTGGAAAAAGCCGAAGATCAGGTAGTCATGCGCTGCATGACTTCTGTTTTTCATCTTAAAAAATAAAAATAGAATGAGAATATAGAACAATATATATATATATATATATATATGAAGTGTTGGTGTGCTTCCGGGTGTTTTCCCGTGTAGATGGTAGGCTCCTGTGGGAGCCACGCTTGTCTGAACGACGTTTTGGCGGAATCTCAGGTTCTCGCTGGAAGCTGCCTATTGCTGCTGCTGCTGCTGTCTATTGTTGCTGCTGCTGCTGCTGCCTCGTTGCTCGAACTGAACAGTTCGAGCAACGATGACCAGCAGTAGCACCGGTAGCAGCAGCAGCAGCAGTAGGGGCGGCTGCAGCAGCAGCAGCAATGGGCAGCAGCAGCAACAAATATTTATTTGTAATATAAAGCTTTTAATTGGATTCATTTCCAATGTTTCAATTGTTTTTTCTATTTTGATCTACTATTTCAAAATTTTAAGTTAATTTAATTTTTAAACTATTCAGTTTTGTTATTTCTTTATATTATTTGAATACTGTTTCTAATTCTTTAATTTCCCTGATAAATTTCTTATTCTACTTTTTATCATTAAGTGAATAATTGTAATTACTCGAAATATATTGACATATTACATGTAGTCTTTAAAATCTCCTTATAGACCATGAGCTGCCAATATGAAACCCTCCCCCCCCCCCGTGGGAATTTATGACTCACATATATTTTTGTTGGTATTGGCATCTAGTTTAAGGTTTTAGTTGTTTGCCCTTTGTCAATTACAGCATATCCCGGTAAAGTCCGGAAAACCACAGAGATATGGAGAAAGTGTCTTTTTTTGATTTCGTTCCCATTTAATTTCAATTTTAAGTTAAAGAAAGTATATTTATAACGTATATTTTATGCAGAAATTCTTTCCTCAAGTTTTCTTGGCTTTCCTGGAAAATTGTTGGGAAATCGTACCACTATCCGATGTTTCCGAGTTTCTTCATTTAGGTCGAAATTATCCCAACATAAGTGCGACACAATGTTACCTGTAGCAGTCTCTAACTCAAGCAAGTGGGAGTATTACACACAATGACCATATCTATTTGCCAAAGTTAGCAGTTCTGCACTTCCTGTGGCTTGTAGTCATTCCTAAACTAAAATGCTTTGGCATTTTCCATTAACCATTAGTAATGCTATAGCATAAGTCCTGTGCATAGTAAATGGGCTTAAAAAGGATATTTTTTATATATTTTTATAAAAATGTGCACGTTGTAACTTAAACATTGCAATTTAATTTATTTCTCCAGCACTTAAAATGGCTTTACAATTAATTGTTGAAATTCGAGCAATTAGTCCACGCCCCCATCTTTCCTAGTAGCAGCTCGACTCAGTGCACTACGTCATCGACGCCCATTTACCCCGTAGTGATCATAGTACCGATGCTTTGCTGCGATGTTATAGAGATGGCTACACAAAATATTCGTTACAAATACTGTGTTGTGCTTCGATGTACCAATACAACAATCACTACGCCAAACAAATTATTTATAAGTATGCTAAAAGGTGAAAAAACACGAAAACAATGGTGTGATGCAATAAAGAGAGATAAAAAGAATAATATCACCTTTTCGAGTACAAGTAATCGGTTTTGTTGTGAAGACCATTTCGAAGTTAACTTAAAATTGTAATAGTTATCTCCACCTACATAATGCAATACTTACATTATCCAGCACTCACATACAGGGTGTCCCAACAGTGTATCAGTCATATATCCCAGCCAGCTCGGTGGAGCAATGCTGAAGGTGTTTGGCTTGCTAACCCGACAAGACACACTACCCGACAAAACAACAAACCCCCCTCCCCAAATCCCACACTCCACCAATTTATACACCTTTAGAAATAAGCTTCATACAATGTAATATTTTAATTAATAAAATTATATTTAAATGGAAAAAAATGTTTGGCTTGCGACCACGGAGTTCTGGGTTCGAATCCTGGCCAGGGTATGGATGTTGGTGGCGTTTTTTCATGTGTTACCGAGACGGTAGCAGTGATTTAGACCGCTGTTGGGTGGCACAACATGTCTAGTCGCTGTTATCTCTCCTGAGTTCGAGTCTCAGCTGCGGTAGATGGCAATATCGCAGGGAATGGTTGTTGTGTTGATGTCTATGTGTACGTGTCCTGGTTGAGTGGTAGAGCAGCAATAGCTGAACTCCGCCAGGACGTTAATAAAAATAAGGCATTAAAATAAGATAAAAAAAAAAAAAATTAAATACTGCTCTTATTAAAATAATTCAATTTTTTTTGTATGTAACTGGTGTAGTGTCGAAGAGTGCATACTTAAAAATTATTTTTAAATATACAGGGTGATTTAGTACATCGGTGCATATATCTTTACATTTTTTTAATGAGGTTAAAATTTTCTTACCAAGTTTTTGAGTTTTTGATGCAGCATTACAGAGCTTTATTAAAAAATATTGTAAATATTTTTTCCAGATAGGTTTAAAAAGTGAATTCGCTGTGTGAGAATTAAGAAAACATATTTTGCTGTTATGTAGCCCCAGGACGAAAATTTTGTATATCAAGCTGGGTAACCAATGGGAATAATAATTAAAAGTATTAATGTTCTTTATTTCAGTCAATTTTTGGCAAGTTATCCGACTGTCCACGAACAAATCCCTGCTCCATTATTGTCACAACTACTTAGGAACTCAAAATAAGACTGTTTCACTTATATAAATTCATTCAAATAAGGCGAGCGGCGTGCAACATCGGCGCCGATTACGTCACAGCCGGCCAGCTCAAGTTTCGGGCATTGCAGCAAGCCGTATCGTTATTTGTAGATTTTAAAAGCTTATATCTCTGTAATTAATAATCGTATTGACTTGATTTAAACGCTACTGTAATTATAATAATGATTCGTATTGATTGTTTAAAAAAAAAACGAGACTTTTTAAAAAATTTCCAAGCCCATTCACTGTGCGTTTGACTTTGTCATTAGCAACTTGCAGTGGTTTTCCGCTCGTTACATACGAAAGAAATTCACGTAGTAAATTAGGAGCCTTTGTTTCATCTGACGCTAGGAATAAATTATATACAGGATGTTTGGTTAAGCAATGTCGACTCTGAACAGGTAAGACAGTTGGCATATACACGACCAAACATACCTGCCTGAAAATGTTACGGCTTTCTCTTATAATGTCGATTTTGTACTTATTTTAAATCTCCATTTTCCTTCATTAATTTATCTAGGTATTATGCAGTTAGTATAATTTTTTATATCAATATTTTTTTATTAGTCGAAATAAATGAACTTTCAACTAACAAAAAATGTTTCTGTTGACTAGCATAGAAAAAAATTGTATTGGTAGGTAATTTATGTCGTCGGATTTCAAAGTATCGCAATTTTTTCTTAAAGTCGTCTAAGTGTTACAATTATTTTGAAAACTATTCCATTTTATCGTTCTTTGAGTAGTATTATCATACATACCATCAGGGTTTGCCAATTACCAATAAAATATAAAAGGTAATATAATTCGGCAATAAGTTTTCATTTCATCGAAACTTATAGTTGTGGGTTTTTTTAAATCTAAATAAGTAATTTGAAAAAGTTTATTTAAAAGGTCTCAAAATTATTATTTCTTGCGGTAGAAATTAGATACATTGCTTTCAATGCATTTCCATTCTCGTCTTCTTATTTCAACCGTCAGTAAGTCTTTAGTCTCATTTCTGTATGAGTAGGTTGCTCTATTTTTTATATCTGAGCACAGATAAGTGTTTTCTTAATGTAGACACAGCTTACCTCACACGCATACGTTCATTGGTGTCAAATTTGGAAAATTTTAGGGCCATAGAAGTGTACGTGTTGACAGCTCGTCAATAAAAGACTGAAGTCTAGCTAACAAATAATCAAATGGGTCAGCTTGAATCACGCATGAATACCGGATACATGTGCTCGTCCCGCACAAATTGCGTGTTCGAATACGTACAAAAAACTATGTGCGATCCCGCTGTTGACGCAGATGACCAATTTGATTAATTTGTTTGGTAGAAGTTAACAATGAATGACTCGTTCTCACTTGCTCTGGGGAAGAAACTGCTATAGAATTTTTCATACAGATATATTTTTCATGTAGATGTCAAATAACTTACTTCCTGTTGATCGTTGATATCACATTACCGCGTATTGAGATTGAAGAAATAATTATTTATTAGTAGCAAAATTAAATTTTCTTCAAAAATACTTGAAAAATTAATGAAAGAGCTGAATGGATTAAGGAGAGTTGGCTATGGATACTTCTATTACAGAATGTCTCACACCAAGAAAATAAAAACAACGTCATGCTTGACGGCCTAAAAGTTTTGTTAACGGATATACTTAATTTTTCTGAAACGTTAACAGTCTTTGGTTTTTTAGGTGTGAGACATTTTGTAATGTGAGTATTCAAAACAAAACTTTGTCCGATCCACTCGGCGCGCAGAAGACTTCTTCACCACATTTCTAAATATTTTCACCGAACTAACAAGATACAAGAGCAAGAAACTAGAAATAACTACATATTTTAAGAGTTTCCAGAAGATATGCTCTTGTCAATGCTCCTTTGGAGATATATATATCTCCAAAGGAGGATCTATAGATCCATAATTTATAGATATATCTAGCTTAATATTAAACAGTAGAGACAAACAGAGAGTTATTATTATATACAAGTACAATTTTTGCTATGTTTTACTAAATGCTTGCAGATTCCTTTGGTATTATGATTAATTGGACTGAGCTTCTGTGAGAACAACAAGCGGTTAAAAAATAAAGTACCTATAATAAATAACGTCCGGCAAACACAAACTATTTTTTTCTATATTCGTGTTGAAACGTCCATAGTTTTACAGTTTTATTCTATCTAAATATTGAACAATTATAAATTTTCTATTTGTATCCAAGTTTACCCAATGCAAACTATAATTAATGTACTACAAATTTTAAGATTTTATATACAAAAACGAAAATACATAATATGTACTGTTCCTGACATCTATACGAGGAACTCGGAACTACCGACCTAATAAACTTTCCTGTTGACGCCTAGATGTCACTTTGTTCATTAAAATATATCAAGCTGAAGGCTTTATTAATGTTTATAAATTCAAGAGATAATCGCCCAAATAATAAGTAAAATCATAAATTAGGTAATAAAATGTTAAAGACTATTTACTTTTTATTATTAATTTATTAATTATTCAAATTTAAAGTAGTCATTTATACTTTTAACACGCAGCACGAATAATATTTATAAATCTATGGTAATTGTCTTCTTATTATACTCTTCGCAAGTACAAAGTGAAGAGCATTTGAACGGCATATTACTTAAACCGGTAATATCGCTCGTAGAGAAAAATATTCATATCACTGCGTTGGTGATCGAATTCTGCATAACTTTCAAAATGTCCGTCCGTCACATTTCTTGTAGCCGCGATAACTTAAGAATTAAAAGGCCGAAGAGTAGGTATATTACATTTGAACGGCATTGTTCTTAAACCGGTAATATCGCTCGTAGAGAAAAAATTGCGTTGGTGATCGAATTCTGCACAACTTTCAAAATGTCCGTCCGTCACATTTCTTGTGGGCACGATTTTATTGAAATTGATTGACATAGTAAGTTAGTGTTAGCTGAGTATATATATTGTTCTATATTCTGAATATTTATTTTATTTTTTATTACGTTCGAATTTTACTTCTTAAAAGTAAATTGAAATGAGTTTACTGGGCGCCAAACAGTTTCTTAAAAGCTGTTAATATTATAGACTATAGAACACCATTAGCATGTACAATCTATAGAATGACTCTTACTCAAGGTCCAACGAAGTCGGTTCAATAAATGCTCATCGATCAAGATAACAATCTAAAAAAATCAAACTCAGTATTGAACGAACAAAGTATTAATTTATTAACAAATTTGAACTTGAAATGTAATTAACAAATTTAAATAACAAAATCTAACTTAACTAAAATGATAAATATGGCCTTTATTTAAAATAAATATGTACCATGGATTTCTGATATTGTAAAGCTTTACCTTGTCTTTCTTTCGACTCGAGTAATGTTATATTATAACCTCTAACTGGTTATTATGATCCTTGAAATATAATGTCACTTGACTGACTTTTTAAACCTCTCAAGGCTTCTTCTTCTTTTTCTTTTCTGGATTGACGTTTGTTTATAACCTCCAATTTATTTTCAAGATTTCCTTGAAATATTTATATCACTTGATTGACGTTTGAAATTTCTTCACCATATAAATTTGCTAACTGGATTAACAAATACTTCCCTCTTCTAAATCTGCTTTCCGGATAATCTACTTCTTAATACTTTTTAAGTTTACTCACTTTTATATTTAATATACTTTTACAAATTTTTCTTGATATCAATATATCTGGATTGTAATATCCTAACCTTCAACTTATTCACCACTTTTCTTTTATTTTCAATTTATTAATTATTCGTGGATGAATATTTTTCGCAGCTCTCTGTTCAGCGGTTTATGATCAACTGATTTGTTATTTTAAGTCGTTTAATTGGGTTAAATTCCAATATTTCAATTGTTTTTTTCTATTTTGATCTAATATTTCAAAATTTAATTTTAATTTAAAATTTAAACTATTCAGTTTTGTTTGTTCTTTATATTAATTGCATACTGTTTTTAATTCTTTAATTTTCCTGATGAATTTCTTATTCTACTTTTCAGGATTAAGCGAATAATTGTAATTACTCGAAATATATTGACATATTACATATACTTTTTAAAATCTACTTATAACTATAATTAACAATTCCAATCCCAAATAAATACTAATTCATACATTTAGATGTAGTAATGATAAACACAAAATGCTAGTAGCTAAAACATACTGCAGTTTTTCATACTGACAGAATACTGATATTATAAACTAAAACAAGAACTTGATACGCCAACAAACATTTAACATCATACTATTAGTCCTTTCTTTCTGCATGATGTGAAATATCATTTACAAAACACCTTTCTGCAATGATATTTGAAAATATCTGAAAACTTAAAATGTCATTCAGGGTTTTGTAAACTATGGACATACTATTTCTGAAATAATCACGCTGCAATGCAACTACTGGTAATAGTCTTTCATTCAATATTCATTTTGTGTAGATTTACAGTGTTTCTACACAATTTAAAATTTTCAGCCCTAAGTTTTGACATGAATGTCAGATTTTATAAATTTTACTTTATTGTTTTTTAAATTCATTCTAAATCATTTTAAATGAGACTGTGAGTCTCCACAAGTTCATGTTTTATCATATGTTATTTAGAATAACCTTGTTAAAACTAAATTAACTTCATCTTATGTTTATTTAAATATTTTGTTCGAATTCAACATCAAGTTTCATTCTCTGCATCCTACTCACTGAGAACAAGTGAACTTGAATCAATTAAATAAACCACAAATATTCCTGCTTCTGTATGATCCGTTAAAGTAAAACTGTTATGTTTATTTTCTAAAATACATACAATTTTGTGAATTTTATTTATGATTTTAAACACGATACTTGGGTAGTGTTCCACAGTGTGGATACACAGCAATATATATATATATATATATATATATAGGGCTTCGGACAAGCCTTACGATCTTCACAATTTATCTTGTCGGACGTGACAACCTCTCATTGTTTTATATATAAATATATATATTGGTTTTGAAATTAAACAAAAAATGTCCAAAACTACTATTATTTACAAAAAACCTGCAAAGAGTATTCTATAGAATGTGTAACAATTATATAAAAAGTGCAGAAAATAGGCAGAGTATAATGGTTAGCTTGTTTACATTGTGTATCTAATCACAAACGTTAGTAATATTAGTAATGGCTCCAAAATTATAATAAAATGTGATTCATCCGTATAAGTCATTATTGTTTAGTATAGATAGTATACTTTACTGAGCTAACTCGAATTACTTTCAAACCTATCACATCCCATTAAAAAATAATGTGCCAATCTATGGTAAAATATTTCCAAAATGTGAATTTTTGCGAAACTTTAATGTTGCTAAGTTATGCCACCATGTAAAACATTCAGTCAACGAACTATCAGATTTATGTGAAAATTTCTTAATTGCCTTTTAGGAGTAGAATTATCTCCAAATATTTCCAGTACCCTCCGTTTAATTTAGAACTAGAAGCAATATTTGCATTATTTTGACATGGAGGAAGTTTGTTAGTATTTTTCCCGTGATCAGGGTATGTTTTTACATAAAAGGTCCAAATATCCAAAGTATCCAAAATTTTCTGATTTGGCCGCCATTTTGAGCCTCGTTTACTATACTATGAATGGTTAGGCGTGAAATAAGAGTAAAAGCGGGTATATAAAGCAAACTAGTAAGAGTCCAGAACCTTGAGATTTAGTGTGTAATGTGTATACTATAAGTAAAAGTCTCAATTTTTTATGACGTGTTTTACCCCCGCTACCGCTCGCATTCCATTGTTAAAGGGGTTAATAAAACGAAACAAAGATATTGACTTGAAATTTTATACACGTATATATTATAGTGAGATATGGAACTAGATTATATTTTAAGCACATTCTATTGAAAGACTGGTAATGAAATAGTGGCAAATTAGAAAAAATCTAAAGTCTAGAAACTTGAGATTTGGTGTTTATATTAGAAAACAAGGTCTCAATTTATTTAAGATATTTGACATTCTCCACACGCTGGAATGCAAATATATATTTTTTTCCCGATTATTGGCCTTACAAACAAAGTGTTTTGGCCACGAACATATAATTACCTACTATGAGACAAAAATAAACCGAATTAGAGGATATAAAATATTACACCGTAAATTTAGAAGGTACCCGTTACCGAGACCTAATTATGTGTTACAAATTTAATAAAAATAGGAAATTACTTAAAATCCGCCCTAGCAAATTTTATAAGTTAAAAAAATGAACAAAATAAAATAAAAAATACTAACAATAATAAAAAAACTTTTGCGCTAGTCATTTATAAGAAAGGAAGGTTTGTAAGGAATTAAAACAAGGACCACTCACTTCTCGCTCAGGGGCCTTTCAGGGCATTTAATAAGACAAACACATGTGAGCCACGGTTGGTAGGACTTAATAAACAAAGCGAATGAAACAAGGGTTTTGGGTAAGATACCTAAATATCAATGTTGGGCGTCAAAAAAGAAAGAGGCAACTTTTTTCATTAAATCAGGATTTCTTAGACTTAATAAGTATGGTAACCATATGGGTGAAAAAAAATCATTATCATGCAGGAATTTAAGAAAATGTTTTGCTTTAGGTTCTGTTAATGGACAATTAAATATAATATGATTAATATCACCGATTGCGCCACAGGAGCAGTGTGGATCTTCACGTATTCCAATTTTATATAGGTGAGCAGGAAATTTACCATGATTAGGTTTAATTCTACCTATGGTGGATATAGTTTTTCTACTAAGGTGACAATTATGATACCATTGTGACGTAGGAATATTTGGGTGAATGTTATAATCATAGGTATTGTTTGACAACAGGACAAAAATCGGCGGTGACTTTAGTAAAGTCCATTTCAGTAGTACCGATATTAGTGTTCCTTGCGATCGTATCAACTTTATTATTTCCAGGTATATTAGCATGAGCTTTTACCCAAATAAAATGGAACTTTATATTCCCTAGGGAACCAATAGATAATTGTTCCATAATTTTTACTATGAACGAGTTGGGACAAAAACAGTTAAGACCAGGAGAATTACATAATTTTTCGAAAACTGATTGCGAATCTGAGCATATAACAACTTGGGTGAACTGTTTGAAAATTGCCCATTCTATAGCATGTAAAATAGCTGCGGCCTCTGCCGAAAAAATGCTAAGTATAGGATTTAAATTAAAAGCGTACTCATATTGTTTGGACGGGACATAAAATGCTCCGCTTAGTTTGTCACTTGTTTTAGAGCCATCAGTATAAATTTTAATAGCATTATTAGGGATTTTTGCGAGATTTTCATGGTAAGTGTTATAGACAGATAACTCGTCGTCTTTTGGATTAACTGGTATAAGGACATTTGGTTTTAGAAAGAGAGTATTATATTCAATTTCGAAAATAGTTTTTTCTTTGGCATAATTATGTGACAAAAGGTTAAGCTCATTATAATGCTCATATGCAGTACACAATGGCGGGGAATTTTCGCCCAATAGGGATCAGTTAAATTTTTAACAAAAATATTGTGCAATTTTTTCATAAGCAGCTCATTAGATTAATTTTTTTAAATATGTTTTGATGCTAACAATTCTCTTCAGCACCATAGAGGAGGTTCCAATGCTTCCACTAAAACAGCTTGACTATGAGATGATCTCATAATACCTAGGCATATTCTAATAGACTTAAGCTGAACTCTATCAACTTTTTTTAAATGAGTATTACAGGCAGAACCATATAGGATACTACCATAGTCTATTATAGATCTAATGAAAGATCTATAGTAAAGTAAAGCTATTTCCTGGTTTGCACCCCAAGAGAGGCTACATAATTGTTTTAAAATATTAATACCATTGTCACATCGATTAGCGACATATTCTATTTGATTCTTCCACAGGAGTTTGGAATCTAATAGAATTCCCAGATATTTAAAAAGTTTGGACACGGGAAAGGACATTCCATTTAATATAATAGAATCCTGAAAGCTAATCCGTTTACGAGTAAAAAACATAACAGTTGATTTATTTGCAAATATGGTGAATCTATTAATGAAACACCACTCTTTTAAACAATAAGTGACATGACTTAGTGCTCGAATACATTCTTGACGATTTTGTTCAGAGGAGTAAATAACTATGTCATCGGCGTACTGAATACAGCTGACATTGTTTGACCAGATGTTATAAATATCACGGGTATAAACATTAAATAACAATGGACTCAAAACTGACCCCTGTGGTATACCTTGGGATGTAACTAATGTGTTATTATTGTACTTAACTGAAATTTCTCTGAACTAGAATAAGTTAATTATGGCTTTAACGATGTGCCAAGGTATTTTCAGGTATAGTAGTTTATGGGAGAGAATTTATAGATTGACATTCTCGTAAGCGTTCTTGAAATCTACGAAAAGAGTACCCCTACATTTATTCTCTGTCAGAGATGTCTGTATATCTGTTACTAAATGAACCATGGCATCTGTGGTTCCATAACCAGGTTTAAAACCATATTGATTATGGGGTAAGATATTGTTGCTTAGAAGCCAGTATTCTAACCTAAGTTTAATAAGCCTTTCAAAAGTTTTAGTGAGACACGACATGGGGGTAATAGGTCTATAAGATTCGCATAAGGATGGATCTTTACCAAATTTATGAAAAAGAATAATCTTACTCTTCTTTAAACAATTTGGAACATAAGATGAGCCACATCTCGTTAAAAACATCCAACATGGGATAGGAAATATCATCAGGACCAGGCGATGTGTTGGCACGTTTTTTAATTAATCTCTTGCAGAGAGAATTTTCTCGACAGAAAATCATTCTCATAGTGTTTATCTGGGGGTTCATAATCAAAATCGTAATCTACACTAGGTGGGGTTAGATTAATTAGAACTTTATCTACTAATTCCTCCGCCATTACAACTTTACTATTATTTTTATTTTTTATCCGCTTAACTCGCCTCCATATCTGACTAGTATGAATGTTTTTATTAAGTTTATCACAGAAGCCTTCTCAATGTTTTTTGGCTTTTTCTTTAAAAAGTCTTTTGGCTTGAGCCACAATTTTTTTACATTCTATAAAATTCTCCTCATTGACTAAAGATTTATATCTATTAAGTGCTGCTTTTCTAGATCTGATTACCGCATCACATAAAATGCAAATATAATATCAAGATATTTTCGTTTAATGATATTTGAAATCTGGATGTGGAATTGTGGAAGTATTGGTTCCTTAGCCGGCGGTTTCTTTACCTGTATTTGTTGCTGTTTTTTTAAACTTTATCCGATACGTACTTCATAATAATACATGTCAAAGCTTTGAAACAATTCTATTTTTTAATTGGGAAACACGTATAGAGTAATGTCATACGCAAACATTTATTATGCATGGCCTATACTCCGTACTTATAATTGAAGTCATATTCTAGTACCTATTTCCCATAAACATTTGATATCTTAAGTCCTGTTTTTATCTGTCTTCATTATTTATTAGGGGTATGGCTTCTCCAAGGCACTGCTCAGATCATACCCTTAAAAAAGCAGTCAATTCCGATTTGAAACCAGTTATAACTTTCCCAGTTGTACTTGTAAATATATAGAAATCTGAAATTCAACCAACTTCTAGAAATTTTAATATTATTATTAAAAGCAAAATATTTCTATATGTTATTATTTATTTTAATTTAGGTTCAGCCAGAGGTAAAGGAGGCGACAAAGGAGGAGGTGGCGGAGGTGGAGGTGTAATGATTATGGGTTTGATGATGGGCAAAATGTTAGCTGCCCTTGGCATTGGAGGTGTCGGTCTTTTAGCTATGAAGGCATTGATGGTGTCAGCATTAGCACTCATGTTGTCTATTGTAATAGGATTGAAGAAGTTAGTTCATTCAGATCATGATGATGGTGGACATACAGTTATACATGCTGGTCATGGTCATGGTCATGATTATAGACGGAAGAGAGAAGCAGGAAATATTGCATTTAAGGCCTGGGAAGAATACAAGAGTAGATAGGTCGATGTATATTATTCTTTTTTAAGCAAATATTATTTATTACTTTATTTATTCAGTTTTTTGAATACGTATTATAAAGTTAGGTATACTTGATCTCTAATTGCCCCTTATTTGCATATTTCTAATAATCTTAATAAGAAGTTAAATAAAGTCACTATACCTAGGTTCTAACATCAAGAATATTCCGAAAAAAAAGCAGTTTTTATTGTTTTACAATATATTCACGTATAAATAAGCCGAGCTTAAACTAATACATTATTGATCTAGTCTTTCATTATAAACATGCTTTTTTATTTATTAAAATAAAGTCGTTAACCGAATTATTATATAACAAATTCACACATAGAATGAAACCTTGACTAATTAATATTCTCAACATTTAAATTAATATTATAAATTTTAAAATGAAAATATTAAATAGTAAATTATTTACCTATGTAGTTATAATTTTTTCACATCTACTTCTGTGATGACATAATTTTCATTCAGTCATTGTAATTATTGCAACATTATTTAAATATTTTCAATAATTTTAATTTTAATAGAGTTACGTTGAATTCCTCAGGACACATTACAAATATATCTTTTTTACATATAGTATTGAAAATACATACTAATAATAATCTATAAATGACATTATAATGATTAAAATTGTTATAACTTAAATCGATATTTGTATTTATTTAATTTATGACAGTATTACCGTTGATTAATTATAAAAACCAAATAATTAATAAAAATATTCTTTGTTGTATCCGCTTTTTAATGACATTGAAGAGTGTCCTACATTCCAATTTCCAATTTCTCCCGATTACAAGTATCGCTTTGGTTTTCTCTCAAGATCTCTAAAAGTTCAATGTATGCATGTTACCTAGTGACCTCGATTTATAAGACTGGTTCTTTGGTATGAGAAAACACAAATAGTGGCGGTAATGGACTTCATTGAGATACTTACTGAGTCAAGGTAAAGGTAAATTGTTAATGCAAGCCACAGGTTCATGATCATGACAAACGAGATTTGGTAGGGATAAAATTAGAAAGTGTTTCATACCTTGAAAGCGGGACAGTGGGTTATTAAGTTATTTAGGTGTCAAATAAATATAATTGAGAAATAAAATTATAATCAACGCAATTGACTGCAAATAAGGAAATATAATGATAAGTGAATGAAAAATAATTCAAGTTGTAAACAAGTAAGAGAATCTCGTATCAATACTTCGAATGTCTTCCACCATGCCACCATGCCCACTTGAAAATTTAGTACTATATAGTAAGGTGGTACTTTATAGTTATAAATATCTTTTTCTTAAACATCATGAGTGAAAATTAGTAAATGATGAACACTTATAATGGTATTTCTAGAGACCCATATATACATATAACGAAATAATGACACTTAGCAAACGAACGGAAATAGAAGTACTTTTATATTAAACATTTGCTGTATTATAACAAAACATATTTTCCGTGTACTTAATTAATAAGAAATATTCTAATATGTTTCGTGCTGCATGTTCTGTACTGGGCAAATAAAGTGTTACTGCCGAGGATTTGAACTTCATGTTGGCTTTATAAGAACGTTGTGGAGACCTAGATACCCACATTTTCAAAATCGTGAATTAATTGTGATAGTAGTGGTAACACATTGCACGCATATATTATATATATATATATATATATATATATATATATATATATATATATATATATATATATATATATATATATATATATATATATATATATATATATATTGCAGACAGGCGTATCAAACAAAAAAGGGTCAATGCAAATCAATTTTACAGCTTTACAGTCTATAAAAACCAAAAGTTAAAGTTGTGCATTTTAAAAGAATCAACTGGTGTGATTTCAAGTACTCATAAAGAAAATAAAATTGGGTATAACAAAGAAATAAATAGTTTTAAAGAAACTTGTAAATTTAAAATGTATAAAAATTTGTAAATCTTACTCTATCTTGAAAAGGTAAGCTTCCTTTTGTGCAACAGTTAAAATTAGTGTGGGAAATCCATCGTTGGCAAGTTTCGAGGTGATACAGAAACAATATTTGCTCAGGAACACTTCACGGTGAAAAGAATTCTGTAGAATGGAAAATGCGGGTTTCCATACCTAAAAAGACAAAATTGCTAAAAATAAGCCATAGACTTGTAATTAAATGGTGAAAACTTTACAAATTATTAAATTTTAATAGAAAAACAAACCTTATAACAAAATAAAACATTAAGAGTAGCAAGTTTAAAAGGTTTGAAACAAAGTCATAGAAAAAAGTAAATAAAAATGAACTTTTCAACATTACTCAAATTTCAGTGATCGCTTTTAAAATATTTAAATGTAAATACAAGGATACTTACATAAAGGAACTTAATTAAGAGCCATCCCTGAATTTGACGTCCTAATTTAGTTTGTGTTAAAGGCTAAAGCCAGGTACTTCCTAAGTTTTTTCAAGTTTAAAGATGTATTGTTATACATATTTTGTTTCACATTTAATACTGGAATCTCTAGGAAATTTTATGATGTCTTTTCAGGAAGTAAAGCATATCAATAGGGGCTACAAGGGTCCAGAAGTCACATGTAAATTCCTGGAAATGAAATCATGCATAATTATTTAAAATATAAACAAATAACTTTATATTGTATAGATATAGTTAAAATAAGTAAGATAGAACGTTTAAAAGGGTAAACGAAACAAAAATTGAATGTAAATTAGGAAATAAGAAAGATTTTAAATAATTTATAAAAATCATGAAACAAAATTTCACAGGTCAACTATATGCATGAAAGTCACATATAAATGATCAGTAAGAAAAGAGGAAATCAATTTAAATGCTTATAAAGAATTAAGAAGCAGTGTAAAGAAAATTTAAATTTGAAATTTTATAAAAATTAAATAAATTTTAATCAAGTGATATAAAAATGTCAGATAAAAAGTTTTGAGTTTTGGGGTAACCAAGCAAAATAAATAACAAGTAGTAAAAATTTCGAAAATACACGACGCTTTTTAAGAAATTGGTCCATTTAAAGGGAAAAATTTAATGAATTAATGAAGAAAACTACTCAAAAACCAGTTTAAAGTAAATAAAAGGGAAATATTCAAAATTAAATTCAAGAAAAGAAACAGTAAAACGTCAAATGAAAATAAGGCAAGTCAAATTTCCATACATTTCCAAATAGCAGTAATTTAAGACACAAAGCATAGTTGCATGAAAGTTTGTTTCACGAAAATAAACATAATAACAAAATATCCAGAAATAATAAAGCAAAATAGTATTGAAAACTGAAAATAATATTGGTAGTTGTTTTATCTGATAATAAAGACATATCCAGAGAAGAGCTTCCAAAGGCACTCAAAATTTAATATTTTTGGAAAGAAGAACACAAATTATAATGTAACTGTACAGGTTAAGTTCAAAACGTTAAATTAGCCACGAAAGAACAGCACAGATAATAGCGACATCTATTAGTGGAACTTGGAATTGCTAGCGAAGAAAATAACATCAAGGAAACAGGCACTTTTAAGCACAATAAACAACATTTGAGCTTTATTACTTTATTTTAAAAAATATTCTTTTCATTAACAATAAATTTTAAAATTTCGATTCATAAATAAAGGAAAAGGCCTATAGTTTAAGTTATTTAATAAGAATATATGTCAATTTATCACAAAGAGTTTACCCTTGTCAAATAAATTTGTTATATTGATTTCATTTTTAATTATTTCATTAATTAAATCACATGATCTTTGAAACGACTGGCTAGTGAGTGAGCTCGCACTGGGAGAGTCTTTTAAAAACATGCTCAACTGGTAACTGTGTGTTTATCCCTAGACTGTGGCGCCCATAAATAAATTTTTCTGTCTATCATAAAATTTTATTCTAAAAGAAAAGGTGAATTAAAGTAGAATAAAAATTAAGAGAGGGGATAAACGATATATAATATAAGAAATATACACAGTAATATATATATGTATATATATATATACAGGGCGTCTCGCATAAATGTGGAACAAGCTTGTAACTTCTTTGTTTACTTACCGATTCGAATTTTTTTTTTTAGTAATGTAGTGCCACATAAGCTCTATTCTTGAATAACACACATGATTTCTGCAACACAAAACATGGCCTACTGCAAGATATTTTTAAGGTCAAAAATCAGTCACTCATATTAGCGATTTTTTTTCAATAAAAAATCAAGTTTGGTGCACATCCGGTTTGATCGGAAATGCCCACAACTTTCGATTTTTAAATGGAACACCCTATATATTTTTACATTTTTGGAATCTAGAGGAAATTCTGAATACAATACATCCATTTTGGTCACTTTTTGATAAACATTAAAAATTTTATTAAAAAATCTATTTCTGAATTCAGAGTGCTGTGGTGCCCAAAATATATTTTAGTTTGTGTGCTACGTTACTATAAAAATAAAAAGAGCAATATGATTGCATTACTTAATTCTCTAGAGGCGTTTAAAATTTTTAAATGTGATTTTTACCCACTAACTCGGTTTTTTTAAATGGGAATTCAATCGTTCACGAACATTCTTAAATACCTCATTTTCATACGAATCTAATGATACCAAAATTTTGAAAATCCGCTCAGAAGTATTTGAGATTTCATCCAAAATACAATGCAATCAAGCTTTTAGAAACATGCGGCTAATAGATAATAGATTAGTGGGCTTTGGAAACTAAATGGCATATTTCTGTGTAAATCTGGTAACCTAATAACATTGGAAAAATCATAGTAGCCATTGAATGTAATAAAACAATATCAGCTTTCAGACATATACAAAATAAAGCGTTGCGGAAATCACTTTGAGTAAAAATTAAAGAAAATGAATAATTTTAGTAGAAATGAAAAGGTCGATATGTTACTGATATATGGAGAGCGTCTCACAAATTCAACTGCAGCTGCAGAACTGTATCAGCAACGATATCCCAACAGACGTCATCCAAGCAGACACTTGTTTGCCAGAGTGGAACAAGAATTAAGAAACGAACCCAATCAAAAAGATGACCATCAAACATTTATTGTAAGTGAGGACAAAGAAATTGATGTATTAGGATTTGTGATGGTACACCCAACAACATCAACAAGGGAATTGTCAATGGAATGCGACATTAGTCAGTCTTCGGTTTGCAGAATTTTAAAGAAACATAAGTTTCGGTCTTATAAATACCAAATACACCAACATCTTTATGGAGATGATAAAGACAGGAGGCTAGTATATTGCAACTGGTTCTTAAATGCAGTACAACAAAACCCAGGTTTTCCTTTTCATATTTTATATTCAGATGAAAGTAGATTTACGAACCAAGGTATGTTTAACAGAAATAATACTAGATACTGGGCTCAAGAAAATCCGAGGTTGGTAGGGCGGGGGAATATTCAGGAAAGATTTGGGTTTAACTGTTGGCTTGGAGTACTTGGAGATCGAATAATTGGACCCATATTTTTTTATGGAACACTTACTGGCGAACGATATTTATTCTTTTTACAAAACCAGACAGCAGAATTTCTTGACTTACTTTCTCTTGCCTATTTACAAAATCTGTTTTTCCAACAAGATGGTGCTCCCCCACATAATTCCAGAAGAGTGATGGAATATTTAAACAACTTGCATGGTGAACGCCTTATCGCAAATCAAGGTCATATCAGGTGGCCTCCTAGGCCACCTGACTTAACACCCCTCGACTATTATGTATGGGGCACTCTCAAAAATAAAGTTTATAAAACTTCTTCAAATACCCGTGAAGAGCTGCAAAATAAAATTGTACGGGCTCTTAATGAAATAACGCCGGCTGAATTGCGTAGAGCCATTCAAGCAACTGTACGCAGAGCCGAATTGTGTATAGAAAAAAATGGTGGACATTTTGAACAATATCTATAAATGTCAATTTATGGTTTAATTATATTAATTATTTTAAAGATACCTACTGTTACCTAGTTTAAGTTTAATTGTTCAACCGGAATTGATTTTTATTTATTTATAGGCCCGATATTTATGTTCATTTAAATAAAACTCTGAAAACCGAACTGATGTCGCATTCTATTGCAAATATCCTTGTGGATGTAATTGTGTTTACCTCCACATACCTATGCTAAACTTAATTGTAACGTTCTTTGCGCTCACTTGCCTATAAGTACACGAGTCTGTCTGACAGCTGATATTGTTTTATTACATTCAATGGCTACTATGATTTTTCCAATGTTATTAGGTTACCAGATTGACACAGAAATGTGCCATTTTAGTTACCAAAGCCCACTAATCTATTATCTATTAGCCGCATGTTTCTAAAAGCTTGGTTGCATTGTATTTTGGCTGAAATCTCAAATATTTCTGAGCGAATTTTCAAAATTTTGGTATTATTATATTCGTATGAAAATGGGGTATTTAAAAATGTTGGTGAACGATTAAATTCCTATTTAAAAAAACCGAGTTAGTGGGTAAAAATCACATTTAAAAATTTTAAACGCCTCTATAGAATTAAGTAATGCAATCATATTGCTCTTTTTATTTTTATAGTAACGTAGCACACAAACTAAAATATAATTTGGGCACCACAGCACTCTGGATTCAGAAATAGATTTTTTAATAAAATTTTTAATGTTTATCAAAAAGTGACCAAAGGAGGATGTATTGTATCCAAAATTTCCTCTAGATTCCAAAAATGTAAAAATATATAGGGTGTTCCATTTAAAAATCGAAAGTTGTGGGCATTTCCCGTCAAACCGGATGTGCACCAAACTTGATTATTTGTTGAAAAGATGGCATTTTAGTCGTGTAATAAGGCCTAAAAATTTCAATTTTCTATTCCAAATATTTTAGGAAATATCGGGGCGAGCGCAATTCGTGACTCACCCAGTATTTCACTTTGACTTTAGGTGGAAGGATTATAGGTCATGCAAGGTCAAATTAGCTTTTTAAATGGAAACCCCTATTTTTTATTTCAATTGTAAAAAATTTCTTACTTATTTCTTGTAATAAGATTATATCATTATTTTATAAGAAATATTATAACATTAACATAACGTCAACGAATAATATTATTATAACCCGTTACTTCCAGGTTATATAATATGAATATTTTATGTTTGCTGGGTATAAACCCTTTCTTATCAAATTATAAACTTTTTTGTTATACAATAAATCAAGAACTTTCTGTCCATCAATTTTAACCTTTAGTGCGTGTAACATTTTTGCTTACCGTAAATAATCAATTAGTTTTCGAAATCTTAAACAAAGTGATATGACGAATTCATTAAACATATCAGATTAAAAGAAGAAGAAGAATCCCCAGCATATGATTGCCAGCTGAACTAAGAGGCGCACGCAAAGACCGATCGATACAACCTTCGCTTTTTCAACACCAGGTTGATTGATATCAGAAGTCCCAAAACTAGGGAATAATTTTGAAAATGCATGCAAGTAGGTCTGATCAGCATACAAATAAAAGGCCTATTAATTTTAAGCATTTCTTTATTGTTTTATAAATGATTATTGTGTAGAAAAAAACCATACCAGAAATTGAATAAAGTTAAAAGTTTTATATATATATATATATATATATATATATATATATATATATATATATATATATATATTACACAGCGTGCTTCCAGAGGGCAGAATATATTAAAATAAAATATTTCTGTCAATCACCTCTGTGAATCCTTATTTTCATAAGGATAATAAACCAAACTGCAAATAATTGCGAGCCTGGCCGCGTTAAGTATAGAAATCACATTCTACAATAAAACGCTTTGTTTTGATTTAAACAAGCACCAGCCGAAAGAATTATTCCTAATTAAAGGAAACTCTCGTACCAGCCGTCTCAGACTAACTTGCATACTGCAGTTTCGCACTTCCTGGTGCTCATCAGTGCAAGGCGAGCCCGAGACGACTAGTACAAGAGCCTGGTTAACCAAGTGGCCAGATCGACGTTGTAAAACGACGAAATGGGGGAGGCTCCATCTAGCGACAGCTGCCTGTTGAAATCAAAACAATAATATCCCGAGATGGGGCACGTAATAGTAAACAGCGTGCTTCCAGAGGGCAGAATATATTAAAATAAAATATTTCTGTCAATCATCTCTGTGAATCCTTATTTTCATAAGGATAATAAACCAAACTGCAAATAATTGCGAGCCTGGCCGCGTTAAGTATAGAAATCACATTCTACAACAAAACGCTTTGTTTTGATTTAAACAAGCACCAGCCGAAAGAATTATTCCTAATTAAAGGAAACTCTCGTACCAGCCGTCTCAGACTAACTTGCATACTGCAGTTTCGCACTTCCTGGTGCTCATCAGTGCAAGGCGAGCCCGAGACGACTAGTACAAGAGCCTGGTTAACCAAGTGGCCAGATCGACGTTGTAAAACGACGAAATGGGGGAGGCTCCATCTAGCGACAGCTGCCTGTTGAAATCAAAACAATAATATCCCGACATGGGGCACGTAATAGTAAACAGCGTGCTTCCAGAGGGCAGAATATATTAAAATAAAATATTTCTGTCAATCACCTCTGTGAATCCTTATTTTCATAAGGATAATAAACCAAACTGCAAATAATTGCGAGCCTGGCCGCGTTAAGTATAGAAATCACATTCTACAACAAAACGCTTTGTTTTGATTTAAACAAGCACCAGCCGAAAGAATTATTCCTAATTAAAGGAAACTCTCGTACCAGCCGTCTCAGACTAACTTGCATACTGCAGTTTCGCACTTCCTGGTGCTCATCAGTGCAAGGCGAGCCCGAGACGACTAGTACAAGAACCTGGTTAACCAAGTGGCCAGATCGACGTTGTAAAACGACGAAATGGGGGAGGCTCCATCTAGCGACAGCTGCCTGTTGAAATCAAAACAATAATATCCCGACATGGGGCACGTAATAGTAAACAGCGTGCTTCCAGAGGGCAGAATATATTAAAATAAAATATTTCTGTCAATCACCTCTGTGAATCCTTATTTTCATAAGGATAATAAACCAAACTGCAAATAATTGCGAGCCTAGCCGCGTTAAGTATAGAAATCACATTCTACAACAAAACGCTTTGTTTTGATTTAAACAAGCACCAGCCGAAAGAATTATTCCTAATTAAAGGAAACTCTCGTACCAGCCGTCTCAGACTAACTTGCATACTGCAGTTTCGCACTTCCTGGTGCTCATCAGTGCAAGGCGAGCCCGAGACGACTAGTACAAGAGCCTGGTTAACCAAGTGGCCAGATCGACGTTGTAAAACGACGAAATGGGGGAGGCTCCATCTAGCGACAGCTGCCTGTTGAAATCAAAACAATAATATCCCGACATGGGGCACGTAATAGTAAACTTAACGCGGCCAGGCTCGCAATTATTTGCAGTTTGGTTTATTATCCTTATGAAAATAAGGATTCACAGAGGTGATTGACAGAAATATTTTATTTTAATATATTCTGCCCTCTGGAAGCACGCTGTTTACTATTACGTGCCCCATGTCGGGATATTATTGTTTTGATTTCAACAGGCAGCTGTCGCTAGATGGAGCCTCCCCCATTTCGTCGTTTTACAACGTCGATCTGGCCACTTGGTTAACCAGGCTCTTGTACTAGTCGTCTCGGGCTCGCCTTGCACTGATGAGCACCAGGAAGTGCGAAACTGCAGTATGCAAGTTAGTCTGAGACGGCTGGTACGAGAGTTTCCTTTAATTAGGAATAATTCTTTCGGCTGGTGCTTGTTTAAATCAAAACAAAGCGTTTTGTTGTAGAATGTGATTTCTATACTTAACGCGGCCAGGCTCGCAATTATTTGCAGTTTGGTTTATTATCCTTATGAAAATAAGGATTCACAGAGGTGATTGACAGAAATATTTTATTTTAATATATTCTGCCCTCTGGAAGCACGCTGTTTACTATTACGTGCCCCATGTCGGGATATTATTATTTTGATTTCAACAGGCAGCTGTCGCTAGATGGAGCCTCCCCCATTTCGTCGTTTTACAACGTCGATCTGGCCACTTGGTTAACCAGGCTCTTGTACTAGTCGTCTCGGGCTCGCCTTGCACTGATGAGCACCAGGAAGTGCGAAACTGCAGTATGCAAGTTAGTCTGAGACGGCTGGTACGAGAGTTTCCTTTAATTAGGAATAATTCTTTCGGCTGGTGCTTGTTTAAATCAAAACAAAGCGTTTTGTTGTAGAATGTGATTTCTATACTTAACGCGGCCAGGCTCGCAATTATTTGCAGTTTGGTTTATTATCCTTATGAAAATAAGGATTCACAGAGGTGATTGACAGAAATATTTTATTTTAATATATATATATATATATATATATATATATATATATATATATATATATATATATATATATATATATATATATATATATATATATATATATATATATATATATATATATATATATATATATATATATATATATATATATATATATATATATATATCTAATACTTATATATATTTGTGACAAATTACTTGTGTGTCGGGCTTTGAACCGACCGTTCCATCCTGAACGTCATTCATAACCATCTCATTTAAAACAATTCAAAAATGTAGTGTTTGTCTGCAAAGCGTTTAAGAACTACTTTTACGACTGGCAAATATATCATATGGAATATTTACGTTAGGAAATTCTTCAACTAATTGATTAATGCACGATTGAAACGAATAAATCTTCGATTCATCTTCGTTGCCAGATTCACCTCGAAAATGGGTCATTGAAATCAAGGCATCCTGCTCTGGCGTAAAAGACATTGCAAATTGCATACGTCTGAAATATTATAAAGGCATTACTTAACCTGAAAGTATCATTCTCTTTTATTATTACTTACCACCAAATATAACAGATGCATTATTGCCTAGTTCTGAAAAGAAGTGATAAATTCTCAAATTATAATAGTTAAAACGTCTAGTTAAGATTAAGACAACTAAAAGCAAATAGAAATGAATAGGGAATGAAAATACACTAGATCATAGTTTAGTGTTTACGCACCTGTCGGTGCACAATGTTAATTGGTTCGCTGCTTAATTTTCACGTTCCCAGATTAACCTCTCGTAATCACCAAGTTTTCTATTTACCTACGCCGCGTACCAACTTACTAAATAATTCACCTTTATATACGATTTGCAGTACTTCTAACAAATTATGTAGCGACTTCGATATTTTTAATTGCAGCCTTATTGACATAGAACAAAATGTTCTAAATTAAATAACCAGTGTGTGTCTTTGTTTTTCTTAATTTACTTTGACTCACATATGTGTATATATGTATATATAGTTTTTATATGTAAACATTTCCCATGTTATTTTTTTCTCTTTCTTCGTATCATTAGTTATTCATAGTTCGTACATTTAAGTAAATTTTTTCTTCACATTACTTTCTTTCTATGTTGTTGTATATTGTGTAATTAAATAAATAAATAAATAAATAAATAAATAAATAAATAAATAAATAAATAAATAAATAAATAAATAAATAAATAAATAAATAAATAAATAAATAAATAAATTACATTCAATTTCAGGGCTAATAGCAATCCATTAAAATGAGCCGATGTTGTCATCAATGTTTTAATACGATGACATGACAGAGAACATCGCCAACTACATATTTATGTTTCTAGAACATCGACGAACATCGCCCGGTACTAATGAAAGCCCTATTGTACCCATCCATTTAGAAGCCTGAAGCAATCAAGCCGTAATAATGATTTTTTTGCGAAAGTTTTTTTAATGTCGAAACCTTCTTAAACTTTAACAAATTCTATTATAGTGGATCTCTTTTCCAACAAGTGTTTTCATTCAATTATCTCGTTATCTGTTATTCTATTATATTTCAATATGTGTTTTCGTAAAGTAACCGTGCATTGCATTCTTATATTGATTTATTACATTTAATTAACGAGTTACTTTTAACACTTGGTGTGTTCTGTTATTGATTTATAATCCCTAAAAAATATGTAGCCGAATAGTTATTTTTATACCAAGGCTGGGAAATTCATTTTTATGTACATAGAGAAAAATTAGCGCCGAGGCCGCTTACGGCCGAGGCAAGATAATCTCAAGGACGCTAAAAAGTTTCACGGCCATGATATAAACACTATTTTTTGGGCAACCGGCAATTATAGTCAGTTCGATGATGAACATGACACCACCATTTACGCTATATTTAATTTTAGCGATGACCTGTCACAGCGTTTCTATGGAAATGGTTTATTCTGTATGTATACAAAACATTTTTACAGTTCTTGAAAAACCGTGAAAATGTCTGACAGCGATAATGATATTTCAATTTCTTGTACTCCTCCAGAGCTAAAAGGTATCGTAAATTCCACGCTTTCTGAATAATCTAAACGGCAATACGAAAATTGTAACAGCGACTTACTAATTGCTAATTCTGTTTAACAAAAAAATAATTTTTGGTTGTCATATTTTAGAAATGTCAATTTTGAAGTGACTTAAACCTCAACTATGAAAGAGACTTTTAGTTTTTCGGCCGTTACTAAGTGAAACGGTTGAGAAATTGAATTTCTCGGACTGATTTGAGAATGCGAAATACTTACTTCGCGTACTGCAGCACAAAAAAATACATTATTGTTATTGTCGCATATGGCAAGCGGTACAACTACGTGAAGTATGCCATTGTATAATTATTACAGTTCTCATACATACCATTAGGAGGAATGCGACGAATTATTGTTATATCTATAACAATTAGAATTCTTCATTCATTAAATGTTTAAATTTTTAGCAATTTTATTACAAGAAAGTAAACAGATCACGTAATGCCAATATTCTACATACACATTAAAAAATATTTAAATATGAAACCTATGCGAAAGTCACCAAATGTTATTAAATATAATTTAACTTAGTCACCCGGTTAAGTGGACCTTATCATCTAGTATTCATAAAGAAGTCGGTTAAAATAGTTAATTATGCAATCAGTGTACAGTGTACACTAGGGTGGCTCAAGAAATCAAATTTAATTTTTGTTGTTTCACTCTCCAGATTCTTCCAAATCTTATCAAAATGTTCGGTTAATATTAACACGTGCCCCCGAGACCATGAAGTGTCCCTAATATTTATTATGGCTTTAAAATGGCTAAAAAGTATATTAATTTATGATCAAAAGTCATCAATGCCGCAAGGCTCTTTTGAAGCATTCGCATTCCACTATTACATGATGCCAGGAAAAAACTTTCATTCTGTTCTCTGACTATTTTAACGATTCAATAATCATTAAAATATTACGTTTACCAATATATGTTTGAATTATATATGTGATCTGATTTTGTAAGGCAATAATTTTGTCTTCACATTTGTCAACTTTAACAACAAAAAGTAAAAGCGAGAAATATTATTTCACTTTACATTAACTGAATTTATATAGTTTATGATTATCATTTCATCAGAAAGTGAAAATATTTATCCAGTATCCGGTAATCTGCACTCGCTTAATACCTATATAATTATAAAAACAACTATATTTCTTAAAACGAGGTTAGTAAAAGTGTTTCAGTTAGTAGTACACTAGACAAGTTTTTAGTAAGTTTCAATTTCTATATCAACCAGTCAGAACATCAATTGTATAATAACTACCTAATATCGTAATCTTTTTTCATTATTAATACTGCGATATATTATATAAAGGTATCGTTGAAGTTGTTTCATTAAATCAATTAAGGACATTAAAAATGTGAATAAATTAAATATTAATAAATCACTTAAACGCTCTAAATAGCAGTTTATCCTACTAAGTATATAGGATATCTAAAAGGATTAAATTATTATTTATGTGAAAATATATTTTAAACCAAAGCAATAGCGGCCTTTACACGAGAAGTTTCAACCGCGCGAATTTGGAAATGCCCGTTCAATCGCGGGTGTATAACCTTTCGTATAAATGCGGTTGCAGAGGACAGGTTTAACCGAGTGATTTGTGGCGTGCTTGTTAAAAGGGAAGCGCACTAATTCTCTGTTTTGAAAAAAAATTTACAAATTCCACATGCCGAGCTAATAACGAGTGATAGAACGCAGTTCTCAAATTATCTGGGCACTTTTGCTCGCGTAATTCAATTTTACACATTCTTAACCGCGCGACGCAAGCAAGACGTAATTTTCAAGTTTTTCGGCGGGCGGTTTTACGCGTCCAAATTTATGCTCGTTCATTCCTATGCATTATCGCACGTTCCTCAATAACGCGGTTAATCTCTTCCGTGTAAAGGCTGCTAATGTAAAATATTGTCTTCTCAAGTGGTGCACTATTAAAAACTCCCAGGTGTAATATTCCAGAAATTAATATGGATATTTTAGTCCTACAAAAACCAATTGTTAGAATGTGTAAATTGATACAAATCGCTTTTTAATACGTTAAGATGTAGATGCGGTTGTGCTGTAAAGAAATTATTCGATGACAGTCATTTTGACCAAGGCATTTAATAAAGCTTTAATTTTCAATATTTCATTACATAAAATATTTTAGAAATCTAACCGTCTGGGTCTTCCATATATTTGAGTTTAACTGTTGCAATTTGTGTAACTACTCGCTTCATTTTAGCATGAACGATCTGAAAACCTCTAAAAAAAGGTACAGGGTTACTTGACTTCATTTTTGTCTGAAAGAATTCAGAAAGGCATTTAGAAAAAAAGAGTACCTTTCTTTTTCGCGAAAATATTTGGTTTCATTTCTTTTCCAATAATAGAGCAATTTTAATGACCAATTTAATTAAATTAATTGAAAAATTTGTTATTTTGTGGGGGTTTTTGGGATCGCTGATCACGAATCTGAAGTCCAATTTGGGAGATTCAAAATGGCGGACCGGAAATCGGGCCATTTTCCAGAAAAAATGAGCATGGATATCTTGGTCTTGAAAATTTGTATTCGGGGGGTGTTCGAGGTCGCTGATTACGAATTCGAGGTCTAACTTAGTAAATTCAAAATGGCGGACTGGTAGTAGAGTCAATTTCTCAGGAATAAGTCGTATTATGTTCGCTATTGGGCTGAAAATGGGAACTCGGGGATGCTGGTGGTCGCTGATAACGAATCCAATGTCCAATTAGAGAAAATTCAAAATGGCGGACTGGTTATTTTTCTTAGTATAAAAAGAAAACATTCATGAATTAAGACTAGCAAAATGTTGTCTAGATAGGGATCAGCTCTTTTTTAGGATATGGAATCAGGTGTAGCCTCCATCAATTAAGCCTCCATCACTTTCCACTTCTACTTCAGCAAACCGTGTGAAATCATTGGAACATAAAGTATTTGTGGATGAACAAAACATTCCTGGCACTCCTGCAACTACATCGATTGCTCTTGCATGACAATACACTTTCACAAGAGCACTTAGCCAATTTCAGAATTTCCAGCGGTGCAACTTCAATATTCTCTGGCAAAGTTGTGAGTAGCAGACATCTCGAGTTTTTATTCTTGTGGAACCCATGAAGCAGTGGATCCAAATCTGGTGGGTCAGATTCCATTCAGTTTTTCCAAATGCAGGTTTGTAAGTGAACTCGCTTAAGGTTTTCTTCAAACGCTGAATTTGTTGGTGGCAGTGAGCACAGTTTCGGTAGTTGTGAATTCGCACTTCCAACTTTGTCAACCTACAAATTGACACGAGCCTCTGAAGTTGTGGTATACTTACTTGCTCTGTAACATGCAGTCATAAACTTCGATGCTTGCCATTTCACGTCAGACAGATCAGCATTTAGGTCTCCAACCAATGACAAGGAGTGGCCTCTTTTCGAAACATCCAGTGATAGCATGAAGTGCTAGTACATAATTATTTTTTCGTATTTAATAGCAGATGCTCTAATGCCAATTAGTGTACGACTCTGGACAGGTGATTTTATCAGAATTGTTGCCGATGTCTTCTTAAGGTTGTAGAAGCACAAAAGAAGCAGAAAAATATCTGTAATCTGGTAAATGTCCTAAGGTTCTTCTTGTGGACCTGTCAAAATTAGCCTATATTTACTATTCTTGTTATTTTTGAACGATTCATCACCAACAATGCTACTGCAAATTAGTTCAACAATTGCTCCTTTTTTTCATTTGAGCTTAAAATATCTCTCCGTGAAGGTAGAGGTGTTGTATATGTGAGTACGCGAACTCTGGTTACTCCTGCAGATCTACCTGATCTTGTGCAATTTTTAGTAGTACCGGTCAAAAACAAGGTGCACATTTCCATGCTGCAAATATATGCTTATAGATGTTTTGAGTGCCTTTATTAAGCGTTTATTAATTCCCCTTTTCTGAACACTGTACACACCATAACAGTGCAGACCCATCAATAACGATAAATGTATCCTCAACACCCTTATTTCTTGTTGAGCAAGAAACCTGGAGAAGTTCTTTTAATCTGGATTTAGATTTGCAGATCCTCATTTCTCCAGAGTCTGCAAACATTGACATTGACGTTGACGGAGCTTTCCCACTCTTCAGTTTGTTACTAGCCGTCCTCAGTTCCTCCTCCGTGAAGAGCGGCACCCCCGTCACCTCCATTCCCTCCCATCTATTCTCCTCCCTATTCGGGAATTCGAGAATAAGACACCTGCGATTTCCTTGATCTTATCATTATATCATTATCATTATATATCATCGGGCACAAATAATGTTTCTTAAAAATGATATAAAATCTAACTGTGAGATTTGGAAACGTAAAATAACAGATAATGGCATCATACAACTAAGAAAATCACTTACTGACATTGATTGGTCTATTTTTGAAAGTCCATCAACTAATTCTACTTTTCTTGCTGAATTTCTAACACAAACTTCTGCGGACCTAATAGTAAAACATTTTCCGTTGAGATCCTGTAAGACTAATAATAATAAACCACCGGTCGGATGGTTTAATGACGACCTAAGAAAAATGAGGGACACGTTGTCCTCTCTTAAAACTGTCTGTGACTGCTCAAAAAATCCGGGTCTTATTGCAACATATAACATGCTTAAGAAAGAATATAAGCAGAAAATTTTGTCTACTAAGAAAAGTCTATATGATGAATTTATTGCACAATCTGATAATAGGATTCGTGACAGTTGGCGTTTGGTTAATTTTGAAAGAAATAAACCACAATCTAATACAGTTGAACACGAAATTGAAGCCATCGATTTTAATGATTTTTTTACTACTGTAGCCGATAAAATTATTACTCTTTACCCAGTAATACTTCTCAAAGTAGAGAAGTTGACTATATGGACGGTGTGACTACTCCAAGTTTAACCTTTTTTATTCATCCAATTACAGAGAGTGAAGTCATTGAGGCTCTGGAAAAATTGAAAAGCTCGTGCTGTACAGACATATATGGCATGGATAGTAAAATTATCAAAGCAACTGCAGATATAATTATTCATCCTTTAACAATATTATTTAATGCTTGTGTAAGTGAAGCAAATTATCCTGATGCTTTTAAAATTGCGAAAGTGATACCGGTTTTTAAAAAAGGGGATATTTCGATAATAGAGAACTATCGCCCCATATCCATCATCCCCATTATTTCCAAGATTTTTGAAATAATATTAAAAATGCGGCTTGTGCAATTTTTCGAATCTAATAACGTATTAAACTGTTGTCAGTTTGGATTCAGAAGTAAATGTAGCACATCCCAAGCAGTTTTCAAGGTAGTCGGCGACATAGTCAGTGGTCTTGAGAGTGGCGAACTAGTATCAATTACATTATGTGACCTTTCAAGGGCTTTTGATTGTGTTTCGCACGACATTTTGTTAAACAAGTTATACTGTTGTGGAGTCAGGGGTTTATCTCAAACATTCTTCAGATCATATTTATCGAATAGAAAACAAACCGTATGTATAAAAAATATTTTTTCCGATTATAGGTCAGTCATACACGGAGTACCCCAAGGTTCAGTTTTGGGACCCCTGTTGTTTATTATATATATCAATGATTTATTCCATAACATGATCCCTAATACCTGTGTTGCATTTGCTGATGATACAACCATAATAAATTCAAGTCCAGACATGAATGATCTCATGCTAAAAAGTGCCGACTCTGTTTCACAAGCCAAACAATGGTTTACATCTAACAATTTGAAACTCAATGAAGAAAAGACTCAAAACCTAGTCTTTTCTACTAGTCATAATATAACTAAGGGAAATAGCGCGAAACTGCTCGGTGTCACTATTGACGACAGACTAAATTGGTCGTCCCACGTCGCACAACTAAGTCAGAAACTATCGAGATCGGTATTTGTTCTACGTAATCTAACAAGAACGTTATCAATGGAGACTCTAAAAATGAGCTATTTTGCGCTATTCCATTCACACATTAGTTATGGTACATTGCTGTGGGGTAATTCTTCTTACGCAGATAAAGTTTTCCGGCTACAAAAACGAGCAGTCAGAATAGTGGCCGGTGCTGGCTTCAGAGACCACTTCAAGCCTATTTTCAAAAATCTTAAAATAATGCCTCTTCCTTCTTTATATATTTATGTCACGTTATTAGAAATTTATAAAAATAAGATTCAATTTGCAACAAACGCTGAAGTTCATAAGTATGATACTAAAAATAGAAATGATTTTAGAACACCGACTTTCGAAAACAACAAAAAATTCTTTGAATTTTAAATTGTTCAATTATCTACCGAATTATTTAAAATTCTTGCCTAATTCGAATACATTTAAGGGGATAATCAAAAAGCATTTGCTTATACATTGTTTTTATTCAGTTGAGGAATATATGCAAACCCCCTTTGAAATTACATCCCCTGTTAATTAATTATATATTTATACATAATTATATACTGAGAAATGCTTACCGTCATCACACTTTTATGAATTGATAATTGTTTGAGTTTTTACAAATTGTTTGTAAATTGTTCTTGTAGTTACTTATTTTTAGTGTGTCTTTTCATATTTTAATGTGTTTACAACTGCATGCCTTCGCAGTATGCATTCGATAGCTCTATATTGTTATACTTATTTTATTGTTTTTCTTTGACTTGCCAAAAATGTTATATTATGTAATTTGGTTAAATAAACTATCTATCTATCTATCTATCTATCTATCTGCCGGTATTGCCGGTGGGGGGGAAGCCCTCATATTTCGAATCGCAATCCTGTACCCGTCTTCCCAGAGATCCACATCTATGTCGCTGCATAGCTTTCTCCAACACCCCGGCTGGATTTTTGGATTGCGTCCCTCAGCCGCTTCCTTGCCTCCCGGTATTGCTGCGTTACGGCGTTTGCTTCATCCGTTGCTTGCTTCTGGTTTCCCCTGGTATAGCGTCTCCTGGCGCTGATGCACTCCGCCCTGAGTCCGGCTATCTCCACCATCCATCAGTAAATGTCCTCTCTCCGCCTACCGCCGCACTTCCTTGGCATCGAGTCGTCGCAGGCCCTGATGACTGCCCCCATCAGAGTCTCCTTCGCCCTGCCTGCTCCGTTCCCCACGCTCCGGCGCATTGATCTATTGAAGGCGCCCTTGTCAATCCTCCCAACCTTCCGCCCTCTCGCTCTTCTTATAGGGAGTTCCTGGCGTAGTCCGACTTCGTTCCGGATATACCGGTGATCGCTTAGGGTTTCTACCTGTTCCGGCAGCTTGCAATTTCTGACCTTCTTCGCAGTTCCCCTGGACGCCAGCGTCAGGTATGGAATGGAACCGCTTTCTCCTCTTGCAAATGTGTATGCCCCTCCCTCGTTTATGACTTGGAGATCCAGCCGGGCTGTCCATTCTGTCACCAGTCTTTCTCTTTTGTTCGTATTCCTCATGCCCCACTTCGGGGCCCTGGCGTTAAAGTCCCCTGCTACTATGGATTCCTTTCCACTTCTCCTCCCGACCTCTCTGACGATTTTCCCAAGTTGCTCAAGGGCTTCCTCAAACTCCCCAATTTCTTCATTGGGTGAGAATTAACAACTGAAAATTGTTGCCTCCCTTAGTTCCAGCCACACGAATCCCTTGCCCTCTCCACTTCCGAAAATATGTATATCCCTTTTCATGAGTCCTATGGCCGCATTCTTATTTTCGTCAGTAAACCATGGTAGACGGTTTGAGCCTATCATACTCTTGTTGGGTTCACTGACGACAAGGATATCGTCCCACTTTCTTACCTACCGCCCATACGAGATCCTGTGCAGCTCGACATCCGTTTAGGTTTACTTGCCTGATAACTGTGCGCCCTCTCCAGCAGTCTCTGGATGACGGTCGGTGGGGGCCTGCTCTCCCACTCTCCTCGTCGACCGGTGCGGGGGTTCCCCTTCCCTACCTTACAGTGTAAGGGGGATCCCTACCCTCCATTTTGGGTATTAGTGGGTCCTCCGCAGACTCCTCCTTTATCCTCCTTTTGAGTCCTTCTTCCCTTTCCCGCTCTTTCGGTTCTCTTCTTTTTTTCTATCATCTGTTTGAACTTCGGGCACCTCATCGAGTCGGCCCTGTATTCGACCTCTTTACACACTATGCAGAACTCCCGATTCTTGCATTCACCTGCCTTATGCCCCTTTTGTCCACATCTTAGGCAATGTCCTCCTATCCTCCCCATGGCATACTCTTGCTTCGTGCCCAAACTCTAAGCACTTGTAGCAGCGCACATTTGTCCTCTCTTACCCTACATCTTGCCTAGCCAATCCTAATCCTCCCCGCCTTGACCAGAGCGCCGGTTCCGCATTTATCCATCGCGACCACTGCGGATTTCACTCCGCTGCCGTTTTCCCTCCTTGATTGTATTACTACAACCTCCCCTTTTCTTGTACCGATCTCCGCCGCAATTGCCGCTTTAATCTCGACCTCCGCAGTCGTGACTCCCTTGTCGCTTATTATCACGATTGCCCCTGTTCTTTTTCGACGACCTTAGCATCCACTAGTTTGTTCTGCACGGCTCTCTTTAGTACCTCAGCTCTGTCTGTGCCTCCCTCCACCGTTACCATTACGCCACCCCATGGTTTATTTTCACGCCTTGGCTTTCACATGCAGGTTGTCCTCATCCACCTTGCACTTTACCTCCTTAAGGAGGTCGGCATAGGACTTCCCCTCCGCCTTGACCACAATTCCTGTGTCAACTGGCCGAGCAGGTCTCTGCGTTCCCTAGTTGCCATTCGTGAAGGGGGTATAGATCATCATCTCTACCTCCTAACTAACAAACGCCGCCTCCGTCAGTTTCCTAGTAGTCTCCCAGTCGAAGCTCTCCTGAAGTACCAGGCTGAGCTTCATCCTGCCTCCTTTCTCCACCTTCCTAGAATCCTCTAGAATTTCGAAGATCCGCCGCTCTTGTAGGCCCTTGTCTACTGGTTCGCCGGGATCTCCAGTTATCTCTTCCGGGAGAACAAAGGTGGCCCTTGTTTCCGCCATCTCCTTGATACGGGAGGGATATTGTGTCTTGAATTGATTTTACCTGTGTCTCTACTGAGGTTACGGTGCCTCCTGCACACCCCACCAGCCTAACCCCTCTAGCTTCCATCAACTCTGTCCACTTTTTTCCGGTGTCCCCGAGTTTCTCGGCCAATCGATTCATTTGCCTAACCCTTTCCTTAATCTCCATCTTAGTGTTGGAGATATGTTTAACTAATTAGGCCAGTCCCCTGGCACTTACATCGATCCTCATAATGATCGCCTTCATATCGGCCGTGATCTTAGCGAGTTGTTCTTCACCTTTCTCCTCCGGGGAGCGTTACATCCTTCGTCTCTTCTTCTCCTGATCCGTCCAGCACGCCCTTCTGCCCCTTGGTGGGCTACGCGGTAAAGAGTCCCTCTTGGTGAATACCTCCTGCTCGGTCATCATTGCCATGTCCGTTTCACATGTCTTATTCCACTTCTTTCCTGTTTTTTCCTCCGTTGTTTTCAAATCTGTCTTGCTTTCCATACTGAATCCCACAAGTAGGGTCGAATAGAAGGGTCGACTCCCAGGTGACGCCCATTCTGGGAGCAAGGCATTTATACTATGGGGTGCGCCCGGCGCTCCACAGCTTTTTACGACTTCGCTCTCGGTTGTTTTATAGAGGTTGCTTCCTAGCGAGTCAGCCGGTTAAGGCAAGCCCCCCGGTCCCAGCTGCTACGCAACATTCCCTTGGGTTGCCATTTTTTTCTTTTCCACGAGAGTCGTTGAAGCGTGGGCTGAGATTGCGGTATTTAGCGGGAGAGTGGCGGCACGGCTCTCTAGTAGCTCGGATAATCTCGGGTGCATCAGTTCCCGAAGCCACACCTGACGATGTGAATCCTGAGGGTTAAGCTGTCCTTAGTTTCCGTCACAGTGCCGAAGTCGCTCCGGTGGGGAGCCCCGCGGGACCCAGAATGAGACCTACGAGACCCTACAACCTTCTACCCTACGAAGGCAGGGCTCCCGCAGACATGACCCCGAGACCGTGACGGATTAAGCCTCTCCACCTGCGTCAAGGTCTCACACCTCCTTGAAGGGGTACTTATTTTCGCCTATTATCAGCCATTCCCCCCACCTTTTTAACGAAATCATCTCAATCAGACGTCATTGCAATACATACGTGTACCAAGTTCCAAGTGAATATCTCAATATTATTTTATCAACCCATTTAATAATGGAGTGGAGGTGGTGGGAAGGTTGAAAAATAATATAAAAAAATCTAAGGCCTTAACTTCTAGTAGTATACACACCAAATCGCAAGTTTATGTTCTCCTAGCAGCTTGTTATACTAATTGTTCCGTATTTACTCCTACTTATTCCCCACCCCTTCAACGGAATCATCTCAAAATATAATCTGGTTCCAGATGTTGTTATAATATATACATGTAACAAATTTCATGTGAATGTCTCAATTTTGTTTGATCAGCTTCTTTAATAATGGAGTGAGTATGACGGAGGGGTTGAAAAATGTAATACAAAAATTTGAGTCCATGGCTTTTAGTATATACACCAAAGTTTATGAACTCTTACTAGTTCGCTTTATTTATTTAACCTTATTTAACTCCCAACCCTTCGACGGAATCAACTCAAAATATAATCTAGTTCCAGGTGTCATTTTAATACATACGTGTACCAAGTTTAAAGTGAATAGCTCAATTTTATTTTATCAAACCCTTTAATACGAGAGTGGGGGTAGGGGTGGGAAATTGAAATCTCTAGAAATCCTCGGAAATCTTTGGAAATCTTCGAAAATTTTTGGGAATCTTTAGGAACCCTTGGAAACCTTTGTACATTTTCGGAAACCTTCGAAAATCTATGGAAATCTTTGGAATTCTTTCAACATTTCAATTCTATTCTGTTTACTCCTTCAATAATGGGATGGGGTGGTGGTTCACCACCATGCCCATTCCATTTTCAAGTGGCAGAAGTAAAAAAATTAGAAACGCTGGCTTCTCCTATATTCCACCAAATCCGAATTTTCTAGAAACTTATTAGCTTGCTTTCTCCTATTTACCACCCAAACCTTTTAATGGAATCATCTTAAAATATAATCTTGTTTGATATGTCGTTATAGCACACATATACCAAATTTAAAATAAATATTTCAATTTTATTTTGTTTCCTCTTTAATAATGGAGTGAGGGTGGGGTAGTGGTAGTGGGTCACAATTGTTGTTAAAATAATTGAGGCCTAGGTTTATACTGTATGCAACACACCTCAAGTTTCTGGACTCTTACCAGCTTCACAGATTCATGAATGAAGTTCTTTCAGGTTTCCCTTTCGTTTTTGTTTATTTAGGCGATATTTTAATAGCAAGAAAATCAAATTCAGAACATTTGGAACACTTGAGGATTGTTTTTTTAAAGATTAGACATATATAATAAAAATGTTAAACCGTCTAAATGCATTTTAGAGGTTAGTGATTTGACATTTTTGGGTCATAATGGCTCTGCAATTGGTATTTTACCATCTTCCGAACGGGTAGGCATTGATAATTTTCCTCTACCAACAACCCTAAAGCAACTTTAACGTTTCATAGGTGTGGTAAACTTTTATCATCGGTTCGTTCATAATTTCGTTGAAGTGTTAGTTCCCTTACATTCAATTTGTACGAGATTGCTGCATAATAAAATAAAAATAATAGGCAATTGGCCCATTGACTGTTTTAACGGTTTCTTAAGAGCCAAGAGTGCCATAACTGGCGCGACATTATTAGCTCATCCTTGTTATGATGATAATGTGTGTTTGTCGCTAACAGTTGATTGCTCCAATGTCTCTATGGGCGCAGTTTTGGAACAACAGGACAGCAAAGAGGTACTTACTCCTTTAGCTTTCTTTTCACGTAAGCTTACTATAGCCCAAACAAAAAAACATTCGACTTTTGATAAGGAACTTCTGTCCAGCTATTAAGCATTTTAATTTTCTGCTTGAAGGTCCTAGTTTTATTTGTTTTACTGACCATAAACCTTTAGTTAGGGCATTATTTACCAAGGCAGAGAGATCTCCTTGACAATTATGGCTTTTAGAATATTGCTTATTGCACATTAAAGGAAAAGATAATGTCATAGCAGAGTCTAATTTAAATCTTATTAATTTTGACTTAAAATTAAGCGAAGCTCAAAACGAAGATTCTGACTTGAAATTTTTGTTATTGAATCAATCATCAAATTCTAGAAACATTTTCAAATTGGACAAAATTAAAATCCCAGATTCAGATAAATTTGTTTAGTGCGACACTTCTCGCCCAAAACGACGCCCTTATGTTCCAGTCATTTACAGTATTTTTGATATTTTTCATGGTTCTGACATCAAAGCAACTAGAACATTAGTTTCTAATAATTATTTCTGGCCTAAAATGAATTCAGACTGCAATTTGTGGGGTAAAACATGTGTCAACTGTCAGACTGCTAAAGTCAACCGTCATACAAAAAGTCCAGTAGGTCATTTTGACATAGCTAAAAGCCGATTCGATCACATTCATATAGATTTAATAGGACCGTTGCCCACTTTTAAAGGGTTGCTCTTACATTCTAACTGTAATCGAACGATTTACCAGATGGCCGGGAGCCTATCCTTTTTCGGATATTACGACAGAAACAATTGCGCGTACCGTTTTTCAAAATTTTGTTTGCCGTTTTAGTGTACCGTTATATGACACTACCGATCAAGGTGTTCAATTTGAATTGAAATTATTTAATGAGTTTGCAAAATTTTTAGGGTGCATAGAATACGTACTACCACTTATCATCCTCAAAGTGATGGCATGGTGGAACGATTCCATAGATCTCTCAAAGCTGCGCTGACAGCTAGGGCTACACGTCACATTGGGTAGATGAACTTCCCATTATACTGTTAGCTTTTAGAACAATGAAGACTATTTACAATGCTCTTCAGCCGAACTCGTATTTGGTCAAACTTTGTGACTACCAAGTGAATTTTTCACTATATCGTATAATTCTCCAGATATTCCTTATTTATTGACAGATTACTTACGTATTTTGATAATTTAACTTTCATTTCTCATGTTCATCATGGTAATCACAAATTCTTTGTCAATTCTGACATTTTAACTTGTGATTTTATTTTTATTCACAAAGAACGTTGTAAACCTGCTTTCGCTTTTTTGCACCCGTTTAAGGTTTCCTCCCGTACAAATAAGTTAATTACATTTATTAAAGAAACTAAAATCGATACTGTCAATGTCGACAGGGTTAAACCTTCGTTTTTATTATCTGACAAGTGTGACTTCACTACCTATTAAGAAAGTCCGTTTCGCCACTGACAGTTTGTTTCATTGATTGCCAAAAGAATGAAATGTTAAAAATATATTGAATTCCGTTTTTGATAATACATCCTGCTAAATTAACCAGAAGTCTATTATTTGGTTATAGGAAAAAGTAGTTGTAAATAAGATGCAACAGTCAGCCATAAGTCTATTACCGCACCAGTAACCGACTGATGTATGTATTATTTATTATGTTAAATAATATCGTAAATAATGCACTTCATCATCACTATGCCGCCGCATCCGATTTTATTCGACCAGTCCGCCAAGAGTCTGGCAATTTTCTTTTATGAACATTTAACCTTTGACACTCACGTTACCAAACTACTGCAGACATATTATGCTAAGCTCAAATCGCTATATGCTTTTAAATATATCTTACGGTAATCATTTATAATATTTGGACTTGATTATGGAAATGTCATTTATGGATCGTGTCTTACTGCTAGAAAACAATTAATGTATAGTGTACACCTGCCGACGTTGATCGAGTTTTGATGGAGACAATCTCCAGCACGAAATAATCAGCATGAATGCTACGAATTTATTTCGTACGGGCGCCAGTGGCACCATGCTTAGCTGGTAGCGATCCAGTCGACTCTCAGGGTGTGTCCTTTATGGATTGGCACTGTGATCTTAAACTGCAGTCGAGGACCGTCCCCCGCCAACTGCTTAAAAAGAAAAAAAATAGTATTATTTCCTGGCATAAGTAAAAGATCAATTTTACTGTTACGAGATTTATTGCTTGTCCTCGGCTATGTACAATAAAAATAAAATACAAAATTTTAGGAAGCAAAAAACAAACAAACAGTAAAATAAAATAAATTGGCGTAATGCAGAACAACTGGTAAAATTAACAGAGACCAAAAGTTGGCAATCAATGGTAAACAAGAAAACCAAAGAAAAAGCAATTAGGCGTCGCGTCGTAACTAGAACCGAAATGAATTAGCCGTGGTTTCGGGATGATCTAAATTTCCCCGAAACGGCAACAAAAAAAATTGAAGATTTATTGCCTGTCCTCGGCTATGTACAATAAAAATAGAATAAAACATTTTAGGAAACAAAAAACAAACCATTGTAAAATAAAATAAATTGGCGTAATGCAGAACAAATGGTAAAATTAACACAGACCAAAAGTTGGCAATGAATGGTAAACCTAAGAAAGAGCAATTGGGCGTCTCGTCGTAACTAGAACCGAAATGAATTAGCCGTGGTTTTGGGATGATCTAAATTTCCCCGAAACGACAACTAAAAAAAATATAAAAATTAAAAACAAAAGGCAATTGGCCTTAATTATTTATTAATTGAATTAATAAAACTGTGCTGCAATTATAATCGCTCTGGGAGCATTTAAACTTCCCAAAACAAACAAGCAAAAAAATTATACTAATTTATATAAAATACTTTGACAATCGACATAAAAGGTTACCAAATCTCTGATATTGGATATCGTGAGTAATTATTTATTTAATGTATCCATGCAATAGATATAACCTCGGGAAATTACTGTTTTTGTTTTCAACCCGGTGAAATAAAATTCAAAGGAACTAGTTGTTTAATTGGTCATCGTAACTGATAAGATTACGAGTCCTTTGTACCCTGAATCATTAATTAATTTAATGTACCAAAGACAAAAATTATAAGCAAAATGTATTTATTCAGAAGAATTAAATTTAAATGTTAGAAAATTACTTTTAAACGAGAAAGTTTAAATAAAAAACAGCTGAAACAAATGAAAATATATTACCAGAAAATACTAGTAATTATATTGATAATTATCCCTTTACGGGGAATTTCATATAATCTAATTTCAATTTTTAATATCCAGTTTTGGTAATCCATTGATAGTTATAACACCAGTATTTGCTTACATGTTTCAGTTGATTGTGAACTTTAGAAAAAGCAGCACCGAAGAGACATAGATGTCGAAACACGTGTCTTTGGATGTTCTAAAGTTTTGTGTTACTGCTATATCGGTAAGTGCTTTTGTTTTGATTATCTTTGGGTTTCATTAAGCAGGATAATTTAAATTAAAAATAACATTATGATAACAGTTGTACTGTTCATAATGGGCATATTTTCTTTCTTATAATTGTTATAAGAAGGATATATGTTTTAAACTTATCTGTGATAAGTATTTTGTAAAAGTTTGAATAATTACTAGTATTTTCTGGTAATATATTTTCATTTGTTTCTATTGTTATAGAGCTTTTACAGTTCCAGGAAGTTGCATTTGCAATAATTATATTGACAATTATCCCGTTGCTGGGAATTCCCTATATTCTAATTTCAATTTTTAATATCCTGTTTTGGTAATCCATTGATAGTTATAACACGAGTATTTGCTTACATATTTCAGTTGATTGTGAACTTTAGAAAAAGCAGCACTGAAGAGACATAGATGTCGAAACACGTGTCTGTGAATGTTCTAAAGTTTTGTGTTACTGCTATATCGGTATGTGCTTTTGTTTTGATTATCTTTGGGTTTCATTGAGCAGGATAATTTAAATTAAAAATAACATTATGATAACTGTTGTACTGTTCATAATGGGCATATTTTCTTTCTTATAATTGTTACAAGAAGGACATATATTTTAAACTTATCTGTGATAAGAATTTTGTAAAAGTTTGAATAATTACTAGTATTTTCTGGTAATATATTTTCATTTGTTTCTATTGTTAGAGAGCCTTTACAGTTCCAGGAAGTTGCATTTGCAATAATTATATTAAAAAACAGTTATTGAAGTAACATCGTAATTGGGAATGACACTAAGTAGTTAATAAATGGATTGACGCAAAACAACTAGATAAACTTAAAGAGAGAAAAATGAAAAATAAAGTTAAGTTGTAAAAAAAAACAATAAGCGTGATGCAAAAAAAATTAGCGATTCGGATATCTTAACTACTTAAAACATAAAATACAGTCAGCGCGTAGTCCGTGACTGTCGAAAGGAAAAAAAATTGGAACAGCCTCAACCAAGTACTGACTGCTAGCCCAGTGACACGAAAGGAAAGCCAAGAATACTGCATTCGGAAATTGCTTCTTACTACGAATCGGCGTTGAGGCGCTCGGGATTCAAGAAAATTATACGTCTTTCTTATGCGACGATGGACAAGGGCTATGCCATATGTGTTTTACTTGGGTGGCCTCAGTTATCAGCCGTTTAGCAATTGCCCTTTGCTAAGGCCTTTTTCGTGTAAGTCAAGTACCTAAGTAGGTATATTGGTATAAGTATACTGGAGCGTTTTACCATACGGCTGTTTTATGAATATCTCTTCTATATTTGACTGCTTTTAACTGAATTAATGTACAGGGTGAGCGGTGAATAGAGAACGTACGTTCTTTCGGAAGAGACAGGTCACAGCTAGGCGCTGGCTACGGATATCTTACGCCTTACAGTTAACAAAAGTATGCGGTAGTACGTGGTACGTGCTTAACTACATACAGTGTGCTCCTGTGGAGCTATCTTTCGTCGAGGAAGAGTGAATGCTTAACCTAGTTACATATAATGACAGTGTGCTTCTGTGGAGTTGCCTTTTGCAGATGACGAATGAATGCTAAACTAGTAGTCATTTTAGATGTTTATAGTTTATCGGGACACTCTCGCACCGGCACACTTTGTTCCTAGTTCCGTCGCTCGCTCGATCCGGGGTGAGGGCGTTGCATCGTTTCGCGCACTCGCGCACTTTGTCTCTTATTTGTCGTTCATTGGATCCGTGCCGTTGAGTAGCGTCATTCCGCGCACTCGTTGTCACTTTTATCGTCTTTTGCCGCGGTGATTCAGTTCAAGTGTCTTCATGAACTTGCGCACTCGACTGTCCACTCAGTGTTAGACTTTCGGCAGAGAAAGACCTGTGTCACGTAAATGCAGTAGTTTAAACATAATAGTTCATCAACTAAGTGTAAATAAAGGGGAATCACGTAGGGGGCTGAGCTCTAAGCACACAAGACAACAGAGGAGTCCCCATGGGGCCCGTAATGAGAGGTGAGTGAGCGAGCGAGCACAAGACAATTTAAAAACAAGAATACGGCAGGTCCCGGTTATGATCGCCTTTTCTTTTTTTTTTGTGCAATTTGAGAAACAGGGTACTTTCGAAGAATGACAACAATATAACAAAGGACAGGACCTATACTTAGAGCTTAGCGTGAAATGTATGAGTATAAAAGTTAGAAAGAGCCCCCCAGAAGAGAATCGTTAGCAAGAAGCTCACCAGAATTAAGAGAAAGACTTAAAGGGAGAGAATAAAAAAAGGCAAGAACAGATTCCTGTTCAAGCATTCAATCAGAGATGGAACAAGCAAGCGGATCAAAAAGAGATGAAAAGAAAGAAGAAGAGAAGGAAGAGAGAAACACTGAAAAAGATAAGGATCGTAGAGTTCTTAGTGACTGGATCGAAAATAGAGAAACTCGGTATATTGACGAAAATATAGTAATGGCCATCATGGAAGTCTGTAAAGATATAGAAGGAGTCACCATAAGATATCAAGCGGATAAAATATAATTCAATAGGACCGAACAAAGAACTGTACAAGAAAGTATAGGAAGCATCTATAAAGCAATGATATGCATGTTATACAGTTGGGGAAAAGATAATTACACACGTGGGAAAGAGAAAAAAGACCTTAGAGAACAATTAACACAAATAAGAAACACAATAGAAGTAACCAGAATGGAAGAAAGGCCGGAAAAAAAAGAAAAAATAAAATAGTAGAAGGAACCACGGAACAAAAGAAAGACCAAACAGGACCAGAGAAGGAAGGGAGAATCAACTGAAGAAACAAAAAGGAACAGAAAGAGAGTTAGCGACAGAAGAAGATAACATTACAGAAGAAGAAACTATTACAGTTAGGCGCAAAATCGAAGCAAAAAGTAGAAGCACAAGAACCTTCGCAGAGGTAACAAGAAACAAAGATAAGGATACAAAGACAAACAGAGAAAAAGCAGAATGGAAGACTCCTGAACAAAAGGAAAGAAGAGAAAGTCTCACCATGTTCGTCAAAATGGACAAGGTTAGAGACAGCAATCAAATAATAAAGAAGTTAAAAAGTAGAGTAAGCAGACATGACATAGGAGATGAAGTCAGAAATATTAGAAACACACAGGCAGGGGACCTAGAGATAACAAGTAAAGATACTGTACAAAAAGAAAAGCTTATCAAAAAATTAAGAAAATAAGGAACTAACAGTGATAGCGGAGGACGAAAACACCAAACAAAAATTACTCATAACAGGTGTAATAAACGCCTTCACAGAGGAAAAATTTATTGAAGAACTAATAAAGTAAAACAATTATATAGATCTACACAGCACGAAGGAACATGTGGAAAGCATAAAAGTCCTTACAAAGAAACAATGCAGAGACAAAATAAGGCCAACTGGGTACTGGAGATGAATGCAAACATCTTCAAATACCTAATTAAGAAAAAGACCATAATTTTCTACTTAATGGTACTATACGTAAAAGAATATATTCAACCCACAATATGCTTTAACTGCAGCAAATTTGGACACGTATCCCGATACTGCAAGCAACAAGCTGAAGGTTATAAATGTGGAGACGCACATAATGCAAGAGACTGCCCAGAAAATGGAGAACTAAATTGCCCCAATTGTAAGAGACTTGGATACGAGAAGAGAATACACTCGGCACTCGATACCAGGTGCCTAGCATTTCGCAAAAGAAGGGAACAAGTAATAAAAGCTACTGGGAATAGGAATAATACAAAATTACTACAGATCAACATTGAAAAATGACGAGAAGCGACTGAAGAAATGAAACAAGGGGCTGAAACAGAAAAAAGTGGACATAATATTCATACAAGAACCTTACTACTACGGAGGAGCAACATGGGAAGGATGTAAAAAATATGAATTTAAAGATAAAGAAAATACACAAATATGGATCAACAAATACTTGGGAAAGACATTTGTAAGAGAGGAATACATCAGCAGAAACACAGTAGGAATATCAATATAAGCACCAAGAATAGAGAAGTATTCCCTATCAATATATACGAAATAAGAAACAGGTTACCACAATATAACATCGAAAGAGATGAGCAAATCACAAGGGGAGAATTAGAGGAAACAGTTAGCCAGTTCAAACACAACAAAGCTACAGCGGAAGACAAGATACCGAACGAAGCAGTACCACACATAACTAAGATAATGGAAGATTGGCTGGAAATGTTATACAATGAATCTATAAATGGAGAAACTTTTCCAAAAATATGCAAGAATTTCATGGATATCGAAAAAAGATGGAGCACCTAGACCCATAACATTAGGTAAACTCTTTGACAAGATTCTAAACTAGAGGCTACAATAGCAATGAGAGAAAAAAGAGAATTTTTTTCAACACATTAATATGGCTTTAGATCTGGTGAGAACACAATAAAGGCAATAGATAAAATTATACAAGAACTGAAGCATAACAAAGCCAGGGAACTACACAGTTTAGTAGTTACACTGGATCTTAAGAATGCCTTCAACACAGCATGGAGATTTCATACAGAAAAATAATGGAAGAGAAAACGTCAGCTATGCTTTAAGAAATATATCTATCAACTTCCTGGAAAAAAAGAACAGTAAAAAGTGGAACAATAAGGAGAGACACATGTAGAGGTTGTCCACAAAGCTCCAGCCTGGGACCAACCCTCTGGTTCTTGCTGACAGAGGAGTGGTTCGATAAGATGAACAAAGCCAATGAGATACAAAGAGAGAAATAATAATAATTAGAGGGACATCACTCAAAGAAATTGAAAGAAAATGGAAAACAACATGAACACAATACAAAGAATAGGAACAAAGAACCAAAGTGGAATATAATTTAGATAAAACTGAAATTATGTATGTTGAGGCCAAGGGAAAAGGGAGGGGGCCTCGTATAAAGTTAAATGATAAGGACTTAGAAACAAAAGATTGTATTAAGTACTTAGGAATCTACATCGACAATAAAATGAAATTCACAGAGGACATTAAGAATAAAAAAAAGACAGGACAGGTAGTAATTAGAATGTCAAATATAATAAAACATAAATGGGGATTGGACAAAGAACGCCTAAAACAATTTACGACAGAATTTTTAAAACAGCTATTACTGTACGGCCGAAATATGGGGAGAGCATGTACAATATTCAAGAAACAAAAGGATATTGTACTCAACACAGAGAAAGATAATGCTTGGAATTGCCAGAGCCTATAGAACAATCCAAACGACCACATTACAAGTTCTTACAGGAGCACCTCCACTTGATCTGGAGGCAGCAGAAATATATGAGTTCTTTTGTGATTTGCGTTTTTAGGGCATTTTATATATCTCTTTGTCTTGTCTACTGTAGTAAGAGCAGTGTTACGTTTTGTACGTTTTGTTCTACGTTGTCTTTCTGTCTATTTCGTTATCTTCATTTTACCTTATTTCCTGGCTAATCTAACATTAGTAACGGGGTTACCATTCATTAATTTGTATTATCTTTTTATTACGTTACCGGTCCCAGCTCGTTTGTTTTTTCGTCTTGCCGTAATATTTTAATTTCTAATCGTGCTAACAATTTGTTTTAGCTATAAAATTTGACCAAGACAATATTATCTCTGTTATCAGTTGAAGCATATAATTCTTCGTGAGTTCGATTTTGTTTGTGTTGCTTTTGTTTTGTAAGTAAATCTAGTGCGAGATGTTTGTGTTTACGTTTATCTTAACTAGCAATGTTTAGTGTGAGATAGTTATAGTTTACGTTAATCTTGGTGAGTAAATCTAGTATTATACCTTTATCTTGACTAGCAATGTCTAGTGCGAGATGTTTTCGTGTAATCTTGTCTAGCCAAAGTCTAAGATAAGACGTTTTCGTGGTGTCTTAACTAGCTAAAGTTTAGTGTGAGATGTTTGTGTGATTAGCAAGAAAGCTAAAAATTTCATTGTTGATGAAGTCAACAACCTTTCATCATTTCTGTATTCGGCTAAATAAATACTACTGTTTTATATATTGTCTGCTTTAAGTTACGCTAAATGAATTTTTTGGTCGATAAGATTTTGGTTAAATCGTGGGTTCGGTTATCATTCCGATTATCTTCGGTTGGCTTTATTTTTTGTTTGGTTTTAAATAATTAGTTACATTCTCCGTATTCCTTTTAATTTTTTTTATTTTCTGTTCTGTATGTATGCTGGATGAGTGAGATCCTGCGTAAGTATTAAGTAGTATGTTTATTTGTATGTTTATCTCTTTAGCATAAGGTGTTGTTGATGAAAGTGAAGCGAATGAAGTATATATCTGAGTCAAGTTAAAGAATAATGATATGTCCCTCTACTTTTCTAACTTTCTATATATTTCTATTTCTTTAGTACCTTTGAATTTTTCTGATTTTCGCGTTATTCCTAATACTGACTAAACCTTTATCAGTCACCATCCTTTGAGGAAGGATCCCGCTAGTGAGGAGAAGGGGAATGTAACAGGTCACTTTTTGTCCTCTCGATAATAAGAGTAATTTACCTAAAATACTGCTTTTATTTAATATTTTGTTCTAAAATTACCTTAAGCCTACCCTGCTAGTACGATAAAAATCTACGCGATTGACTAAATAGATCCATTGCGCGGTAGATCTTTTGTTACTTTATAAACAACCAATCAAAACTATCCCGCCATTTTTATCGTGAGTACGGCGAATTGCGTCGAAATACATCATTCCCGCAGACCTCTGACCGGGACTGTTGTGCACGAGAATTGTCGTGACACTTTAAATAGTTTATAATATTGGTCCTCCAGTCTACCCTGCTTTGGCAAATTGATACCTAGAATTAATGTTATCAATGCATTATAAATTGTAATGTGAAGTAGTGTAGTACCCTGTTACAGAAGAATCAAACTTTAGGTACGTTTATCAACTTTACATTTCGTTGTCTGCATTTTAAATGGCTAACGTATTTAGTTAGTCCTATGGTCCTGTAGTCCATGAATGTTCCGTAGCCAGAATTATAATTTCCGGACATTTCATCCTGTTGTAAACATTTAGTTTTCATCTATGGTTTCCATGAAAAACTAATTAGTGAAATCGTGGCGAGTGTCGAATTTATCCAGCGTGTTCTTACTACTTACTGTGATTGCTACAGTCTGCTCTCTCCGTCGTAATCTGATGTCGAGCGGTGCACTTCTACTGAATATATCTTATAATTAGCACTTTCTCAGAAACACTTCTTAATAAGTAATACCGTCGATGAGTATTCGGTTAGGTACAACAACGTGACGGGATCAAAGGTGACCCGTAGTAAGTTATCCGACTCACGCCACAGAATCTCACGTAGGTCGCCAATTTTATAATTAGTGGATCAATAAGAATTCGAATTCAAAATACATTTTCATTTATTGAAATTATTCATAAAATATAAAAAATATAAATATTCAACACCTAACCAATGTATATAAGGCAAACATCACAGAGCCCTACCACTTGGCAAGCCGTTACATCCCGTATGATCGTAACTCATCTAGCATCGAGAGAACAATAGCAATCGACTGTACACAAAGATTTAGACTCCCAGTTAATTATGACTGTAATATGTATGCCGAACTTTTTGAAAATTATTCACTTTTAATTTTGCACTGAAATTTTCGAATTGCTTGAAATCTTTGTCAGGGTGCTTAAAGAAGCTATTTATATGAGTTCAATGGTTTTCCTGTTTGCATAAACGTACTAACTGCATTGAACCCAAATTTACCTTTTTTCCGTCGACTCGCCTTCGAGCGACTACTATGGGCCTAGATTAAGGATATTTTGGGTCAGTCGAAATCGAGTCTCCGATTTTCAATTTTTTGACTATTCGTGGTACTTTCGAAAAAATAAATTCATGGTACATTCGAAATATTTATGAGAGGAGCGGTTTCCACCCTGTGCAATTTTCTTCGTTGTACTTTAAAAACAAAACAAATTCGTGGTATTTTCGAAAAATTTGTTGGACGAAGCGGTTTACCGCCCTGTGCAATTCTCTTCGTGGTGCTTTCGAAAAACCAGATTGGTGGTACTTTCGAAAACTTTAATTCGTTGTACATTCGAAAAATTTGTTGGGCAGAGCGGTTTTCCACCCCATGCATCTTGAAATGTTTTCTAAGTCAATTTCTTGGTACTTTAGAAATATATTTATTTTTCGAACGACGGAGCCTAAAAGCAAATGACTAACCGTCGTCCTGTCAATTTTTTGGTCATTTTAAGTGAAATAATTTTTTATGCCGATTTCGATGAAAGACGATGCCAAAGGTGGTTATCGGTCTTTTGTAAAGTGATAATGTTTCAAAGTCGATTTTTTTCATGGGAATTTTGGTCTGAATTTAATTTCTTAGTAATTTCGATATTTTTAAAATGGATAACATTCTCAAGTAACGAAAATATATGTTAGTTCGACAACTAACACATCGAATGTTAACTTGTCGGTTTCATTTTGTAACTAGTTTATAGATTTTGATATTGTTGTAAAAAATTTTATAATTTAACTCTAGTTTCTATAATAGTAAAACATTTATTTTACACGGAACTGGCCAGACGCGAATGTTTGAATATATATTTTGCATTTCCATTTTATAATTTTTTGTATATGTATTTATTGTTTATACTATATTGTTTTTGTATATTTATACAACGAGAGTGTATTGTTATTCACTCACCCCTGATGTCTCATGCTCGAATTTAGTTAATAGATAGGGTTAATTAGTATTTGCTACTTTTATTTTTTAATCAATTTCAGGTAGTATGCTCTTATACTTTGCATTTTATATCTTTTTCCATGGCTTAAAACTTTTTAAGTTTAACAAACAACAAATCATGTATTAGACACAGCAATATAATAATAAAAATATTACATCAGCAATCAACCATGCGAAATATAGTAATTAAAATACTTCACCTTATATCAGTTGTTTGTGTTTTAAACTTTATTTTATCGCTAGAGACCACTCCTTTGAATCATCTCCTTCCTATCTTTGGACAAACTTTCAACACGATATAGGCCTTTGGAATGAACTTGTTTTACCCTGACACGGCCGATGTATTTCCCAACTAGCTTACCACTGATAAGTCCCTTCACAATTGGTTTCCTTTCAATCACAACCATGTCACCTACTTTGAAAGTAACTGCTTGGTTACGATTTTTATCACAACGTTTCTTTATGGCCGGAAACTTTTAGTTGTATTCTCCGCTGCTTTCGCACGTTTTAATTTTAACTTAATATCTCTGTCTGCTTGCTCATTATCATCAAAACTAACCTCAAATTTTAATCTAGGTCTAAACCCGTATAAAAGTTCAGCTGGCGCATAACCTGCCGTCGCATTTACTGTTCCATTTATTCTGTGTTGAACTTCAGTAATATTAGCTTCCCAAGCATCATGTTCATCACCGATTGCAGTTCTCATTTAGGATTGTAGCATTAAACCTTTCAACTTGCCCTTTGCTTTTCTTGGACAAGCGATGGCATTTAAAATGTGTTTGATGTTCTACTCATTGCAAAAATTTTTCGTTTCCACGCTGGTAAAACACTATCCTCTATCGGAAATTATTCTAACAGGCACACCAAACATTTTAATTAACAATGTTAATCATTCTACGGCGTGCTTCGCTGTAGTATCCGGTACCCCCTCTTTCCAGACGTATTTGGTAAATGCATCAACAAATACCAACATGTAAATATTGTCATTTCTTGTTCTGCAGAATGAGCCTAGATGGTCAAGATGTAAAGTGTGAAACGGCTTGTTCATTTTCGGATTTGGATACAGATATCCTTTACGTTTCCCTGTGGGCTTATTTACAGATACACACGGTATACAGGAAATTAAAACGTTCGCTTCAATCTAGGATGATCATTTTCATCATGTTGTAATTTAGCTACCCTCCATCGTATCTCTTTGGAGATGAGAATCTTATCTTCGTTATTGACAATTCTGCAGATTTTGTTATTTACTAATGCATATCACTTTTCAGTCGCACACTGAGTGGTAATAGTTGTCTGCTTAGTACATCTACATGTTCCATTTGTGTTTTTCTTAGCAAAGCAGGCTTGATATTGTTCTAGCCAATTTTATCTAATCGTTGTTGTACATCGTTCGACAATACTGGCCTGACAAGCAGGAAGGTCGTAACTGACATTTTGCTAATTTTGAGATAATCGAATTTTTCGATTATTTACTACGCCATCCACATTTTCAATCGGAAATTCATAATTTTCTGAGTGAGCGCTTTTTTTTCGGAACAATTTTTGTTGTTAAATTTCTAATTGAAATATTAAATGTTTTCTAAAAACGCAAATACGACATTTCTTAAGAAAAAAATTCAGAAAATACAATGAAAAATAGTCGTAAATGAATGAAAAAGTATATTTCTAAAAAATTCTCTTCTTTCCTCTGCAATTTTAAAGTTTTTCTTTCATACACAGGTAAAGTGTATTTTAAAGTTTTTCTTTCATACACAGATAAAGCATATTTCTGTCGCTTTCATTTCATAGTATTATTATTTGTTTCTGCTTTTTCAGTTTCTTCATTTTCTGTGAACTAAAATGTGAAACTTGAAATTTGATTAATAGAAATTACTTACTATATTTTCCGTTGTAAACTAAGTTAGAAATGTATTCCAAGCCTTCTTACGAAATATTTACTTTAGTTGAAATCTAAAGTGAATATTAATACACTTTTATCAAAATACACACTGAATCGTTACATCGTAACAATCTCACATGAGAGACTTAACTGAACATGTTCATTTTCTATTACTAAGCTTAATTGTCGTATCTACTACGGTGACTCTGGTAGATACGACAATTATGAATGGTAATATCAGATAAGACAATTTCTCTTAGTAAAATCAGTATACTTTGTAGTTATGACAAATTTTAAATTGAATTTGTATTATTCATTATGAAGATAAGATCATAAAAAATATACCGGAAGTTGCCTGAGTGGTTGTAGATGCGACAAATGGCAATAACTCAATTTTTATGAAAATGTCAGTTACAACCTTCTTGCTTAGCACGGCAGAATACCTCCGGTGCAACAAGTACTTTAGTCACTGACTGCCCCGAAGGAATTCCTCGCGATACACACTGATTCTTGTCAAAACGTGTTTCTAATTTGCTTAAGTTAAACACTGTCAATATCCCAATTCAGTTATACAATACGCGATGATGGTACAAGGAGATGACAGCCATTTCGATTTTTGTTCAGAAATGTTGGAAATTATCTCACCATTCAGTATTTCACAAGAAATTTCAATTTTCAATGGGAAGTCAATGGGAAGTCCGAGGGATTTTTCAGTTCTTAGTTTCATGATATTGCAAGCGCCACCAAAGTCAATATAAGCCGGATCATATACATAGTCTATTTTTGCAGTTAAGTACATTATATATTGCATCATCAACTGACACAATATTTATTTTTGCGGGTAGACATGCTATTGACTTAAGTGCAAACTACTTATCTCTAGTATGGCCTGGCTTCTTTTACAAAAGTTACGCATTAGCTATTGTCTGTAATTGTTTATTTGTGGCATATTCAGATTTTCTTACTTTTTATTGGGTATTTTGCCACTGAAAAATATTTAAAAAATTTTAATGAAAAAACCTCTGCGCCAAACGGATCAGACAGAGGTTGGTTCTTGAGTACTTGACTGTTTCAAAAAGTCTCACACCTAAAAATATATAAACTAAAACAATGTTATAACCTAAAAACTGAAAATCAAAGCTATAGGTAGTTAACGTTTCGGAAGAGAATCTACTTCCGTTCTCAAAACTTTTTTAGCCGTCAACCATGACAGTTCTTTGTTTATGTATTTCTATAGTCACGTGAGACATTAAAATATATTTATCTTATTTTTACTTACTTCGTCTCTAAGGATGGGCAACCAACTAGTACAAAAATCTATTGAATAATTAGAAACGCATCTATCCTCGTTTAATAAAATAATCGCGGATTCTTTAAGTTTTCTTTTAGTTCCGTTGCTCTCTTTTTCCAAAATCTTCGCCGAGTCCCATTTAATTCTATGATTATTATCCCACGCGTGTTCACAAATTTTGGATTTTTCAAATTCTCCCCTTCTAGCGTAATTTCTATGTTCACCAAGCCTTACGTTGAAAGGTCTAGATGATTCACCTACGTAATGTTTTCATGGAAAATTTCGAGGAAAGTAATATTAATAATCTAGCTTATAAACCCATTGTATGGTGGAGATATGTAGATGACATTTTTGCTATATGGCCTTATAGTAAAGAATGTTTAAGTAATTTTTTGAATCAGATTAACGAAAAAGAACCTTCAATTAAATTTACAATAGAAATAGAGAATAATAATGAATTACCTTTCTTAGATATTTTAATTAAAAAATTAGATAACACATACCAAACCAGTGTGTATAGAAAACAAACACACACAAACAGATACTTAAATTTCAATTCAAATCAACATATTAGTGTTAAGAAAGGTGTTGTTAAGTGTTTGTACGACAGGGCCAAAATTATTTCTTCAAATGATGTAATATTAAGGAACGAAAAACAATTTATAAAAACTGTCTTATTAAATAATCAATATCCTGAGAGTTTTGTTGATAGTCAGTTATTGAACATTGGTAGTAGAGAGAATATACTATCACAACCTGAGGTATTTAGGTCAATGGCAGTAATGCCATATATACATGGTGTTACACCGCACAAAAAAAAATGAGAAAAAAAAAAAAGATTAATAATAATGGAGTAATAGTTAATAGTAGGGTAATATTAAATTCAAAATAAATAAGAGATAGTTAATAATTGATTAACATCTGCAATAATATCTGATAATATCTCTATTTAATAGTAATGCAAAGTGGGGATTTATTGAAAATTGAGAGTGCACTAGGTGTAGCAAATTTGTTTTGAGTGCGCCACCCCAATGGCTCTCATCCACGAAGTGGCCCACTGCACGGTCTAGCTCGAGCTGGGGTGGGTTTCCTTGAGCCTTAATGTCGTCGGAGAGGGTCTTGGTTCACACAACACCCACACAGAATTAAAACTCGAGTTACCAACTATAAAGTTTATTATAATGTGCAATAAGGCAGTGAATAATTAATTTATATCCAAAAAAAAAATGTGGAGATGTATATAATGTATATGATATATTTACATATATATATATATTAGAAACAATGGTATCACACGCGGATAATAGGACAGGCCTAAACTGTTCCTACTTCTTAAAAAAAAATATGTATTACATTTAAAAGGGGGCGTTACGTGATCATGTAACCGCAAGTACAGTAAATAACCAATTATAAGAGACTTGTTAAAACGAAAGTAAAGCTGCACACGGCACTGGCCTACACAATATAATGAAATATAAGGGGAGTATACCCCCTTGAGATAAATACAATAAACACTGATTAAAACATTATATTAAAAAAATATCATGAGCTGTTACTTATCTATAACGGTGGTGGTAGTGGGCGTCGGGACGCTGTAGCTTCCTTCACAACGATGACTAGGCGGGAGCGGTGGTTACGACTGGCGAAGACGGGCACATGGAGCTCTGACAGCTTAATAACACCTCGCAATAATCCCAAATAAGTCCTCCAATTGACTAAGGGGGCGGCAGATTGATCCGGGGGTTCCTGATTAATAATAGAACCCGAAACAACAGAACATGTAGCCGGAACGTGTAGCAAGGGGTAGGTTGCCAGAGAATGGATGCCAAAATATGAGGTAATAAGAATAAGATAAAAAAACGGAAGAAGAAAAGAACCCTGTAAGTAGACAAAGAAAAACTCTATAAAACGTGTCAGAAAAATAGGTACAACACTTACGCATAAACTGCGGTTCTCCTGTTTTATTCTAGAAATCCAGCCGTCGGCAATCTCCCGAGCTCCAGGGAATGACGTACACTATAGGGAAAACTTATGTAAGACACGAAATGAAATTGGAGAACACGTGGACTTACCAGCAGCTCGAGTTTAAACCACAAATCCGACAACACAGTCGACAAGTTGATCCGCATAAACAACACAAGACGGACACAACTTAAAACACCTCGAGGTATAGATCCCAAGAAAATATTTGGACGTTTTATATAAACAACGTTTGCCCTCGGAGGTGACTAGGCATAAACTGACCTCCCAAAATGGCCCACGGGCCTTCCAGAGCTCAAGTCGAAGTTCTAGAAGCAAGAAAAAAAACAGGAAATGAACCAGCTGATATAAGCAACTCATGCGTATAAGTGACAGTACATTTTCCGTCGAGGGAGAAATGATCCAATTCGCCCAAGAAGATACCTCCTGGGACAACCCACGTAACAACCAACATTGCTCTACCATTTCCTACATGCATATTATCTAACCTACGAGTTTCGTTGAGTAATAATTCAGCGGTTGTGCATAGCCCTCTCTCTCTCTAGGTAGGTACCGGCGCAGTCATATTTTACAGAGCGCTCTAGAGTTACACTGTGACGTTGGGTGATATTCTATTCGCGAGGCGGGTTGTAAGCAGTTTAATTTTATGCTTGCCTACCGACACCAAATTTTCAGGTGGTTTAATTTTGTGGTATTTTGAACCGTAACAATGGTTTATCGGATAAATTACGAAAAATTGGGAACAGGTTTTCCGTACGAACGGTTTTTCAAACGGGCTCCATGCTAAGATCGGTTTTATCAAGAACCAAACCTCCAAATATTGTTCAAAGTTTAAAAAATTGTATTTATAGTGTTCCGTGTGAGTGCGGAAAACATTACGTAGGTGAATCATCTAGACCTTTCAACGTAAGGCTTGGTGAACATAGAAATTACGCTAGAAGGGGAGAATTTGAAAAATCCAAAATTTGTGAACACGCGTGGGATAATAATCATAGAATTAAATGGGACTCGGCGATGATTTTGGAATAAGAGAGCAACGGAACTAAAAGAAAACTTAAAGAATCCGCGATTATTTTATTAAACGAGGATAGATGCGTTTCTAATTATTCAATAGATTTTTGTAACTAGTTGGTTGCCCATCCTTAGAGACGAAGTAAGTAAAAATAAGATAAATATATTTTAATGTCTCACGTGACTATAGAAATACATAAACAAAGAACTGTCATGGTTGACGGCTAAAAAAAAGTTTTGAGAACGGAACTACCTATAGCTTTGATTTTCAGTTTTTAGTTTATAACATTGTTCTAGTTTATATATTTTTAGGTGTGAGACTTTTTGAAACAGTCAAGTACTCAAGAACCAACCTCTGTCTGATCCGTTTGGCGCAGAGGTTTTTTCATTAAAATTTTTAAATATTTTTCAGTGGCAAAATACCCAATAAAAAGTAAGAAAATTACACATTAGCATTGTCTTTTCCGGTAGTTTTTTTATCGGATTTGCTCAAATAGTAATTAGCTGCTTTATGATCAAATTTTCCACATATAAAACAACCACTCTTATTACAACTATTAACTCGATTTTGTGGTTGCTGATGTATTAAAAGTTGGGTATAATCAGGGTTATCACATCGACTGTTTAGACCACGATCACGTCGTAAATCATTATGACCCCGTCGTCGACTGCCAGGTTGTTTCGGCACTCGACTTCAACTTGAATGGCCCATAGTTATTAATAAGGAAAAATCTTAATAATAACATAAACAACGCCGTATAGACCACAGTCAGTCGTGAACCACTGAAGCGAGCGGACGTGTTCTACTAGCGGCAGTAAAGTGAAGTTAGTAGTTACTTGTGTAGTAGTGAAGTGGCAGCCCCACACCGAGGTTTTACTAAGAAGAGGAGTTCTATATGGCTTTTTTAAGACAATAGAATAAAAAGATAAATAGAAGTCTCCCTCATTTTGAGACGAATTGCTTTATTTTTATATGTTTTTCTCTCCCGTAATATTATAGGTATTTCCTTACAGGGAAGAGAAATGTCATTTTCTGAGGAGGACAGCAATATGGATGAATACTCCGGAAGCTCCCGGAGCAGTACGCCCCATCAAGATGAAAAGGACCTCACCATCAACAGGCTCCTAGAAGAAAATAGGGTCCTAAGAACGCAGATTCATGACCTTACTGAAAAAAATGGCTGAATTGCAAAAGCAAATAGCCGACCAAGCCCGAGCAACGCTGGAGGCTCAAAATGTCCAGCATCAGGAGCCCCTGAGGGCTATCCATGAAGCCACCCCAACCCCCACGACTGCCAACAAAGAAGCAGCAGTTCGAAAACGAAAGAAGTCGGTCACCCAAATGAACACCGACAAAGAGGAGCCTAATCAGCCCAAAACTAATACCGGTCAGGACAGGGCTCCTACGGCGGCCACCACCACCTCAGCACCGGCTACCCAAGAGGCTCCCGTGGAGAAAAAGACAAAGGTCCCTCCAGTCATTCTTAGGAAGAAAGAACTATGGACCACTGTAATTTTTAGGCTACGTGAAGAAGGTATCAAATGCCTGAAAGCAAAAGTCGTCGGAGAAGGCATCGTCAACGAGTCACAAGCCGCCGAAGACTATAGGCGAATGACGAGGTTATTCATCACTGAAAAGGGGGAATACCGCACCTATGCACTCCCAGAGGAAAAGCTCCTGAGGGTGGTGGTGCGAGGAATTCCATCAGGTGTCACAAATGAGATACCCCTCATCCTAGTTCAAGTCCCCCTGGACTAGGAGAAAATCCTGGAAGTCACCCGATGTTGCTCCCTGGTAGTCAGAGTCGAGAGACAAAGAGCCGCCCCTGCCGTCACACAGTGCCAGCGCTTTGGCCACGCACAAGGTAGGTGCACTGCACAACCAAAGTGCGTGAAGTGCGGACTGGCGCACCATTCGGCTGAGTACCAGAAAAAGAAGGAGAGCCCCGCCAAGTGCGCAAATTGCCAGGGGCCCACCCAGCCAGCTATAAAGGATGCCCCCAGCTTCCCTATGAAACCAGCAGGTCCCCAAAAGTCCTTAAACCAGGGATCCAGAGCGAAGATGGCCACGGCAGAGACCAGAAAGGTCACTGCTGAAAGGAGCTACGCAGATGCGGCGAATGCAAGGGCAATGCCGCACCTGTAAATAAGGCCAAGACGGAGCCAAAGAAGGGGGTCAAACCCTCAAATTCTGCTGTGGTCAACAATTTTACACCTGCGCTGGCACAGATGCAGCAGATGTGCTCAGCAATGAGTGCATTCTTCGCTCAAATGCCAAATATGCTCAAAGAGTAGATGGCTACTATACTGGTGAAGCCGAAAATCTTGCAGATCGCCTCATGGAACGCTCTATCCAATGATAGGCAGACAAAGCCAACTCAACCTGAGGAACAAACTCACGCTCATCAGGATCCTCATTGCACCCATTCTGACCTACGCCTCCGTTGCCTGGGGATACCAAGCAGCTACCCACATGAAGAGGATACAAGCCGTGGAAAACATCGCACTCAGGTGGGCCGTGGATGCACCATGGTTTGTCAGGAACGCCGACATCTTCAGAGACCTGGAATACACCCCGGTAACTGAAGTCCAGGACAGAGCGAAGAAACTATACGCCCGTGCAGCAGAGCATGGGAATCCGCAGGTCAGACAGGCGACTGACTACGACCCCAACGACGCTCCTAGGCACAAGAGGCCGAAGCTCCAGATCCTGGATAATGGATAAGAATAACTCACCTTTCTTTCAGCCCGATTTTTAAGTCACGCCGCAAGGAGACAATGACCAAAACACACAAATCACCCGATCCCGGGGGTATCCAGCAAACAACCAGCTAGGTAACCCTAGCCTAGCCCGTGCCGGCCTCCGACGCTAAAACAAGCATCCTTGGCCGAACACAATCATTGAGCTACACAGCCCAAATCTTCCTTCCGACAAAATCGGAGCGCATGATGCCAGTTGGCACCCTGGGCTCCGACTAGTCACACACCCTCAAACCCTTCCAAACTCCGAAAGGGTGCGGCAACAGCCGTTCCCTCTCACGGCAGACAAAAGACGCTCCCGGGAGTCGACATGCCAGCGAAGAAAGAAACTCAAGACAGAAGAGCGCCAGGAGAAACGATCCAGCTGGCAGGGTCCAACAGCCAGGACCAGGGGAGATCTGCTAACTTCGTGTACACCGTCTGCATTTGCAGGTGGTGTAGTCGTAAAAAGCAGGCCCGCCCCTTAAGAGGCCGGTCCAGGTCTACAGCGATGATTGGGGCAAAAAGCTCAAAGCTCGACCCCTAATCATCGGAGACCATCATCAAAGTCAACAATTTTGGCGCGTCGCATAGAGTCTATGAGATGTGATGATAACAGAAATGCAATGGCACAACAAAGGCAAGCAGACAGCAAGTATCCAGGCCAGTTTATATCCAATAAACACAAAATACGAAATCACACAATAATAAACTCACCGAAATATAGCCAAATTATATGATTTAGAATAATGAGAGAGGGTAAAATCACCCCTATATCGATTTAATATTTAAGAAATTGGTAAAAAATCATGTTCTTCTGCTTTTTGCTTCAAGTTTGGTTGAATGGGCATTGCCGGACAAAAGTAAATTATTCTCTTAAGGGGGTAAAACTACCCCCTTCTTCCCTCAAATTGAAGCAGTCTTTGAAAAACAATTTAATTTCTTCCACATCCACGTAGTGAAGTGGACGTATAGTCATCGTAAAAAAAAAAATTCAAGAATTTTCCGTCTGCCCGTTTTCTGAGCACCGTTTAAGATATTGACTTGAAATTCTGTACATATATGTATCATGACGAGATCTGCAACTAGATTATATTTTGCGCTAATTCCGGTGGAGGGTTAGGGGTTAAACAGGGGTAAATAAGGGAAAATAAGAGAAGCTGACTGATATGAGCACGGAAACTTGGGATTTAGTGTATATGCTAGAAGCCAAGGTCTCAGATTTGTTTACAATATTTTTCAACATCCTACTACCCTTACTCTATTATTAAAGGGGTTGATAAAATAATATTGAGGTATTCACTTGAAACTTGGTACACTTATGTATTATAACGACATCTGGAACTAGATTGTATTTCGAGGTGATTCCATTGAAGGGTTGTGGGTTAAATAAGGATAAATAGGGAAAAATAAGTCAAGCAAGTTGATAAGAGCAAAGGAACTTGGAGTTTGGTGTATATGCTAGAAGCGAAGGCCTCAGGTTTTCTTATAATATTTTCCATCCCCCCACTACCACCACTACCCCCACTCCCTTATTAGAGTGGTTGATAAATAATATTGAGATTTTCACTTGAAATTTAGTACAAGTATGTATTATAACGATATCTCAAGCCGGATTATAATTGAGATGATTCTGTTAAAGGGGTGGGGGGTAAGTAGAGGTAAATAGAGAAAAATAAGTAAAGCAAGCTGGTAAGAGTACAGAAGCTTGGGATTTGGTGTGTAAACTAGAAACCAATGCTTCAGATTTCTTTCCAATATTTTTCAACTCCTCTCCCCCCCCGCCTCCACTAAATTATTGAAGGAGTTGATAACATAAAATTGAGATATTTACTTGAAAGTTACTACACGTATGTACTGTAATGACATCTGATTGAGATGATTCCGTTGAAGGGGTGGGAGGTGGGAAGTTGTGAATAGGGGGAAATAAGTAGAGCAAGCTAATAAGAGTTTAGAAACTTCATTTTTAACGTATATGGTAGAAACCAACGCCTCAAAGTTTTCTATGAGATCTGTTCCAAATATTAATAAAATTCTATGACCAATAATTTCCACATATACGAAGTGCAGATATATTGAAGATGTTTCCTTTAAAGCGACTTGGTTAAAAAATCTTGATGTGGAAGTAGTTATTCCTTAGGCAGCGGTATTTTTTGCATTTTCATTTTATTTTTGATGAAATATTACTAAAATAGGTTAGAAATTTTTTAACGCTTTTGGAGGGTTAAACCACATACTAGAGTGCAAATATACTGAAGATGTTTCTTTTGAAGCGACTTGGATGCAAAAACTGGACGTGGAAGTAGTAATTCCTTAGGCAGCGGTATTTATTTGCATATTCATTTTATTTTTGATGAAATATTACTAAAATAGTGTCTAAATATTATTTGTGGCATTATCTTAATTCTTTTTTTTTTCTTCTTCAATTCTTTGGGACTTGCATTGCCACATGTATTTTTTCTTTTTAAGCGGTGCTCGGAGAATCTACAAAATATCAGAATTAACCAGTATGTTACAGGTAAATAACCTCTACGTCTGTGACTTTTACGTCAAAGGATCAGTTACAGTTTGCTTTCTTTTTAAATAAATAACACAAATGAGTATAAAAACTTGAAATTAAATATTTCACCGACGTTTCGGAAATCTAATCTATTTCCTTTTTCAAGGCTTTTTTGAAAAATCTTTTTTGCTGTGTATGATAAATACATAGCTCTAAGAATGTTTGTTATATTCAATATCCATAGATACTTACTATTTACATAGAACTGTTGATATAGTTAACAGTTTTATTAGTTTTTATTCAATGTTAGGTTTGTGAAGTTCCTCTTTTAACATCGACAACCAAGTTGTACCGACATCTACGGAACAATTCGACACGCATCTATTCTCATTTAATAATGTTATCGCGGATTGTTTAATTTTTCCTTTTTGCTATTTGCCAGTCCCAGTGTATTCTATGTCCATTCTCCCAAGCGTGTTAGCAGATCTTGGACCTCTGAATTTAATTTTTTTCTGTGGTAGTTTTTGGAACATTTAAATAATAAAGAACTTTCTATTAAATTTAAAAAAGGAAACTAGAAATGAATTACCATTTTTAGATGTTGTATTTAAAAGAGTAAATGGTACAACTGAAACAAGTGTTTATAGAAAACCAACACATACCCACAGATATTTAAATTTCAATTCAAATTAGTCAATGCACGTTAAGAGGGGTGTTGTAAAATGTTTGTATGATAGGGCCAAAATCATTTCTTCAAATGATGAAATACTAAACAATAAGAAGCGGTTTGTAAAAGAAGTTCTCATAAATAACCAATACCCTGGGGATTTTGTCGATAAAACCTTCATAAATATTGAAAATAACAGTCAGGTAAGACAAAAACCTAAAAAACGTTACACAGCGTTAATTCCTTATGTATGCGGATTATCTGAAAAGTTGCATCGCATCGGTGGTAGATTTGATATTAGACAAACAATACTTTAAGATCTATTCTGACAAAGACGAAACCGAAGAACCACGAGCAAAATTAAAAAAAACTGCATTTATAGTAATCCATGTGAGTGCAACAAACATTACGTGAGTGAGTCATCCAGACCATTTAGTGTAAGCTTGGGCGAACATCAAAATTATATAAGAAAAAATGAAATTCAGAGGTCCAAGATCTGCGAACAAGCGTGAGAGAACGGACAGAATAAACTGGGACTCGGCAAAAATTTTAACACAAGAGGCAGATAGAAAAAAAAAAGAAAAATTAAAGAATCCGCAATAATATTATTGAATGAGGATAGATGCGTGTCGAATTGTTCCGTAGATGTCTGTACATACACACAAACTAAAAAGAACTGTCAACTATATCAACAGTTCTGTGTAAATAGTATAGTGCATACATTTATGTAGTTCCGTGTGTCGGTTAATGATTAAGTGTAAAGAGTGGTATCGGTGTGTTCAGAGGGACGTGTGGAACACGAAAAGCGTTGGTGACCACCAGCGGGACGTGTCTGTCGTTTTCTTGAGGGGGGGGGGGTGTTTTGGTAAGTTAAAATCTAAATATCCGTTGATAACTCCAAAACCATCAGCTTTACGAAAGAATGTTATAGGACCAAAATGAAAGGTAATACATTTTTGTACAATAGTTGTCCTATGAGCCCATGTGCTACGAGTAGGCGTTCGTGAGATAAAGTAAAATGTATTAATTATGCTGCCGAAACAATATTATTATTAAACAATATCGCTGTTATGAAACAGAGGATGATAGATTTGAAGATGCATTCCACATTAGAAGCTTTCTGTAAAGAGAAAAGTGAACTGAACCCAACGTTCAAGATGGTAAAGAACTACATGGATATGGTTTTTTCTATGTTAGCTTTTGCTCGTTCAACTAGGAGTGGTAACTGGTAGCTGCGTATTGCAGCTTTAGATGACTTCAACAAGTACTTTTTTGCACTAGATTTGCGTAACTACTCTGCTTTGTGTGCATGGCATGTTGCTGAAGTCAGATCTCTAGAGGCATCAGACCCCGAAACATTAACACAATTGAAACGTGGCAATTGGTATCCTAACAAGAGTAATACGCCATTCTGTTGTTTGGGGGTAGATGAAGCTCTGGAACAAGAGAACAGGATGTTGAAAGTGTTAGGCGGAATTGTTGGCATTACAAGGCACCAGCAAACTCTCACAAAATTCTTCTTGGCATCACCAGAAATAGCAAAACTGACCTGCCATGCTAATGTTACATCTAGTTCTACTAAGAAGGAAAAGCATCATGAGGTAAGCAATGCAATTTCAACGAGGCAACAGCGCAACGTGACTACTCTGTTACAATGCTTGCGTTCAAACACAAATCCTTTCCAGTATAATGGATTTGAGCTTATTAATTTGGTAACAATGTCTGTAGCGCCTGAAAAGGTTAAAGATGATGTGTGCAGCATGCCTGATGTTGGCATAAAGGCATATAAGGAATTTGTTACCGAAAGGATTGTTGATGGTACATGTGGGATACATTGCATAAGACCAAGTTGCAGCTGTGCAAAACTACTGCTAAGAAAGTGAAATTTCAAACCAAAGGAGGCACTATCGAACTAAAAGAAGATAGGACTTTATTTAACCGTCTCATTGTACTTTGCCGATCGAGGCCTGAAATGGATCTCAAAGAGTGTGTTAGCAAATACGAACTGTCTGTTGTTCCACGAGCACTATTTTCAGGGGATGGAACTATGCATCATGTGAGTGAAAAAAGCAAGCTGATTCACCATATAGAGGAATTGATTACCATGCAGTCTCCAACCGGAGATGCAGAAACATGCGAAACTGCTGCGGGTGTCACATCAACAAATGATGCTGACGTAAAAAAAGTGCAAGACGTACAAACTCAAATAACTGTTGCAATAATTGATGGTATGGCAGAGGTGCAGTCTCTAAAGCTAAAGGATGCAGCTACTTCCTCAGATTTGGCTCGTCAGTTTTGTGATAAAATGTTCACGAAGTACAGAACTTTTTCAGAATTACATATTGTTTTCGATACTTACATGGATAACTCACTGAAAGCAGCTGAAAGATTACGTCGTCAAAAAGGCATTCCACCCACACGATACAAGATCGAAAGTAACACAAGCATAAAAGCAATAACTTTACAGAAACTACTCTCACATACCAAGACGATGCAAGATGCACTAACCGAATTCCTCAGTAGAGAACTCCTGACATCAGCAATAGAAAAAAAGTGTAGTTGTTGCATTTAGAGAAAATGCAGAAGCAACCCAATTATCTGTAGCACATCTAAAAAGCTCCCATGAGGAAGCAGACACAAAGTTAATTCTCCATGCTATTGATGCTACAAAGAGAGGAGCTTCTAGTCTCCATATTTTTTCACCGGATACAGATGTTCTTGTCTTGGCTGTACACAATTACCCACACTTCCCGAAAGACAGCCGTATGATTTTTTTGGTAGCAAAACGACGCGAGATTGTTTTGGGTAATGCGTACAGTGCCCTTGGACCAATGCGAGCTGCTGCTCTATTAGGAATGCATGCTATTTCTGGTGCAGATGTCACTGGGTCGTTTAATGGCAAAGCAAAAACTTTCTTTTGGAGAAGATATTTAGATGCAGATGATGATGTGTTGGAAGCGTTGGCATCGCTAGGTGGTTCAATGATACAAAATGAGACATACGACAGCATAGAAAAATATGTATGCACTGTGTACTTACGAGCAACACAAAAACTTCAAATTTATACACTGGGGGAGCTAATATGGTGGTTCTTTACGCAAACACAGGCCCTAGCGGGAAATATGCCACCGACAAGAACAGCATTACGACCCGCAATACGTAGAGCAAACTACCAGGCTATGGAGTGGCAACGCTGTGTTGTACCACATCCATGTCTTCCCTCAGCTGTAGAATTTGGATGGAATATTGAAAATGGAACGTTGGTACCAGAGCTTTGCGACCTCCCATGTGGCCCAGAAGAACTCATTTCATTAATAAAATGTTCCTGCAGCCGTGGAAGATGTGCACCACCCTGTAAATGTGTTATGAGCCAACTTCCATGCACAGAGATGTGTGCTTGCCTTGGACAAGAAGAAACCTGCGACAATGTGCACAATATAATGGAAATAGTCAGTGGCGAAGATGAAAAGTTTGAGTGTGACGACTAATTCTATTGACTTACCCTTATATTAATAAATAACTTTGTAGCAGACAAATGTGTCTTATTTATGTGCACATATATGCATAGGAAACTATTATAGAAAAGTACCTATATTATCTTTCATTTTGGGCCTATAACTGTTTTAGTTCGCAGTGTTATTGAGCAATTAAGCTTGACTTTTAGTAAAACAATTACATTACTATGAGCAACGGTATTGTATATGCATAGGAAACTATTATAGAAAAGTACCTATATTATCTTTCATTTTGGGCCTATAACTGTTTTAGTTCGCATGGTGTCATTGAGCAATTACGCTTGACTTACAGTAAAACAATTACATTACTATGAGCAACGGTATTGTATAATAATACTCTTTCGGCAAACATAATTAGTACATTTTACTTTATCTCGCAAACGCTTGCTCGTAGCACGTAAGCAAATAGGACAACTATTGTAGAAAAATGTATTATCTTTCATTTTGTTCATATAACTTTTTTTCGTAAAGTTGATGGTTATGGAGTTATCAACTGATCTTTAGATTTTAGCTTAATGAACTCCCCCTCCCTCCTCAAGAAAACGACAGACACGTCCCGCTGGTGGCCACCAACGCTTTTCGTGTTCCACACGTCCCTCTGAACACACCGATACCACTCTTTACACTTAATCATTAACCTGCACACGGGATGTCTTTTTTTAACATAGCGCCACCCACTAGTAAGTATATATGGATATTGAATATAACAAACATTCTTAGAGCTTACAGCAAAAAAGATTTTTCAAAAAGCCTTGAAAAAGGAAATAGATTAGATTTCCGAAAAGTCGGTGAAATATTTAATTTCAAGGTTTGTACTCATTTGTGTTATTTATTTAAGAAATAAAAAGGGCAACCTCTAACTGATCTTTTGACGTAAAAGTCACAGGCGTAAAGGTTATTTACCAGTAACATACTGGTTAATTGTGATATTTTGTAGATTCGCCGAGCACCGCTTTAAAAGAAAAAATACATGTGGCAGGAAGTCCCAAAGAATTGAAGAAGAAAAAAAAAGTACTAAAATAGGTTTGAAATTTATTCTTTAACCCTTTTGGAGGGTTAAATCACCCATAATCAAAATAAAAAAACGTAATAATATTACAAACATTTTAGTAATATATCATCAAAAATAAAATAAAAATGCAAAAAAATTAACTCGTTTTTCAGTCTTCTTTAATTTAGGGGTAGGAGGCGTAGTTCTACCCACTAAAGGGTTGAGAATAAATTGCTTTTGCCCGGCAATGCCCATTCACCCAAATTTAAAGCAAAAGGTAGAAAAAAAATAGCATTTTTTAAAATTTTAAGTAACTTTTAGTTTCATTTTTTAAGGGGTGCTTTTAACCCTCTCTGATTATCCCAAATCATATAATTTGGCTATGTTTGGTATAAATCAACCACCTTTGCAAATTAATATTTTAAAGAAAGAGGATTTCATAGAATCCTTTTTCATTATTATCCTTATTAAAATTATGCCGAAGAACCCTATAAAAGAGGTGCTTTTTGCGTTTCTAGGGGTGTTCCTCAACTTTTAGGATTGCGAGACCCCAATTTTCGTAGTCAGCGACATAAATAACGTATAGTAAAAGTAGTTTCAGACCGATGCTCATTCGTGCACCCTTTCGCGCGTTTTGAAGGAGTATCGATTTGGTCCTTTCACAGGGTCCTAACTCTCCAAAGAAATGAAATTTAAGAAACGAATAGAGAAAATTGTTCGCAACAAAATGATCTGCAAAAAACATCTGACGCGTTTTTCTTTAATAAAATCAATAGAAAGAAAGGTCTAACCCTTAAATGATATTTTTCTTGAAAATTTTAGTCTATTGTTAATTATAACTTTTTCATTTTCAATTTTAAGGTAAGAAGTATCTAAACCAAGATTGTGTAGAATTCAATTCTCTACAAAAAAGGTCTTAAAAAAGTTTGGTGAGACTTACGGTTCTCAAGGTGCCGCGGAAAAGCGGTTTACGCCCACTTTTTCAAGATAGCGGCCAAATAGGGCTGGGGAAGCTTTCAACCCCGAAAACTGAGTTTATACGCTTTGTACTCACATTGGACCCCCCCCCTACACATCAAAAAAATAAAATCTTGTTCTGTGCAATATGCAAGGTTCGACATAAATTTTATAACATTTCAATGGACTATTAAGTGTATTACTAATTCCTATTAAATTCGCAGATATTATGACAAAGAGGGGACAATTTTGGCACCTGAAAATATTTCATCAAACGATGAATAGGAAATACAGTTGACGATGATGCCAAGAGTAATCAAAACACGCAATGCCACAACTTTGTAAGTACTGTACCATCAATATGGTGGTATCGTTGATGCTATTGTATTCTCTACAATCTTAGTAAGATGTGAATTATTACCTGAATGCTGGAATATGGCTTTACCAAGTAAAAGAAATGACCGAATCCATATTATGTCGAATATTAGACAAGGCGAAAACCTGGCGATTTTTTTGCATATTCACGCTCGGGACATGCCCCTGAATAAGGATCAAGATTTTACCGGAGGAAAATCTAGTCCCAATTTTTATAAACTAATTTTTTTAAACAAATAACAAAAATCGCTTTTATTGACCCGAATCTTTTTTTTTTAGTTTTTTTTTTGGTCATTTTTTCGAAAAGTCGGCCGTTTCTGACTTCTGACAAGTTTTCGATCTTGGGGGTGGGGTGAGGCGCGAAACGCCATCTCGAATTAAAGGTGCAAAAAATTCATTTCTTAAAAAAAATCGGCAACGTTGATACAGACAAAAGTATAAAATTTCCCAAATTTTTGTTATATACATTTTTTTTTCTTAGCATAAAGGCTACAATTTAATAAATAAAAATGAATAACTAAAATGCTAACCTAACCAATAAGAAGCATGACATGTATGTCAGCCACACAGCCACAATACAAAGGATGTACAATTTAGGGTGGGCCATAAAAATGAAACTTTGATTTAAGGAACACAATACGTGCGAAAAGTTGCGTATTAATATAGATAATTAACACGTAAAATTTGAAAAAAATCGAATGTGATTGTCTGCCCTCTATCAGGGCCAGTATATTTAAAAAATTGATAAAATAGAGAAATATTCAGTATTGATAGTTAAATACTGTATTTTTATCTCTAAGAAATAATTTTCTGTTCGGGTAATAATATGAACCAATAAACCAGTTAAAACAAGTATAAACTTGTTGGCTAATATTTTATGACCAACTTATTTACAAATACAGTTTATGACACTCAGTTGAAGTTTGGTTGTCATATGATAAAGACGTGTTACAGTTGTGAATGATTTAAAATGAAAGCATCCAAGGCTATTATTACAAGAGGTTTAATTAGTTGCCCCATTTTTGGTCCTCCTAGTGATCTAAACTGTTTAGTTCTACCAACTGTCGAAGATATTTTGAGGTATTATTTGTTCATCAGACATAATTTAAAGTGAAAAGATGTTATTGTTTCGCGCAAGGAACCAACTTTTTTAGAAATAACTGACAGTTGAGAAGGGCATTGTCAAAATTTGGAACAAGGCCTCAATTCCTATAGTGACACGGGATCGTATCTTGCAATTAATTCGTAGCTATCACAACGAGTATTTAAAAATAATACGTTTTCCGAAAGCTAAACGTAATACCAATTATGACATTAAAGTTAATTTCTTTAAAGAAAAAGCGCGAACCAGTTTATTTGACATTGCTGCTTGCAAATGCAAGAATTTATTAACCTGCTTGTGTGAAAAGTCTCGGAAAGTTCCTGTTAAAGAACAAATATTCATATTAGACCAGAGATCTGAGAGAAAAATGGTTATTGGCACGATTGACGTTGTCGAAACTGAGAGACTCAAGAAATTGCGGAACGGAAAACTAAAGAGACTAGAAGAGACTAAAATATCGATTGAAAATAAGAAATCTTCTACGTCTAGATGCAAATCGGATTTGTGCATGAAACACGTTGAAAGAAAAGGAGTGAAACTGTTAGAGGGACATGACAAAGGAAAGGCTTCATCTAATCGTAGATCTCATGCATGTTTGAAGAACCTGGTATCTCTTGAATCTTCTCACTCTGACCGAATGATGAATTGCGAGAGATCAGATCTACCAGAACCTTTAGTTCCTAATACAGTTCAAAAATGCAGTCGTAATAAATTGCGGCTGCCGACATTAGCTAGAATATGCGATCGGTATTGCATTTCCGATCGATCTGCTGCAGCAATTGCTTCTGCAGTGTGCAAGATGTTGGAATGATAACACAGCAGAATTTAAGGAATGTGGTTGACAAGAACAAAGTTCGACGAGCACGAAAAAGAAAGCGACAGGAAGTTAAACAAAATGATGTCAGTAAAAGTTTAAGAAGTATTTACTTTGACAGGAGAAAGGATAAAATAGAAAAAAGGAGAATGTTATCATCGCAAAACGATTACAGAAGAACACATATCTCTGATAGAAGAACCAAATTCCGTCTATATTGGTCACTTAACGCCGACTTCCGGTACTGGTAAATCGATCGCAAACGCAATATACAATTTTTGTGTTGTAAATAGCTTGTGTTTAGATCAACTAAATGCTGTAGGTTGTGATGGCACAGTTGTAAATACTGGCAAAAAGAATGGTGTTATAAGATATTTCGAACTTGAATTAAAACGACCATTACAGTGGTTTATCTGCCAACTACATGCGAATGAGTTACCCTTAAGGCATCTTTTTGAACATCTAAACGGCAGTACTACAGGGCCCAAAGAATATTCGGGACCAATTGGAAAGTTACTACAAAAATGTGAGCAAATGCCAGTTGTAAATTTTACTGCTGTTGTTGGAAATGTCCCCGACGTGGATCAAAGAGATTTTAGTACTGACCAACAGTATCTGTTAGAAATTTGCAAAGCGGTTTCTTCTGGTAACTGTTCACTTAATTTAGCAAATCGGCAGCTTGGTAAATTATCTCATGCCAGGTGGCTGACGAAGGTAAATCGTAATTTACGGCTCTATATTGGTTCTGAAAATCCAAGCAATAATTTGAAGATTTTGGCTGAATTTGTAGTTAAAGTTTATGCTCCGATGTGGTTCGATATAAAGACTCATTCGTCTTGTAAAAATGGAACAAAGCATGTGTTTAAGACAATCCAGATCTCTCGATATTTGAGTGATGACCTGAAAAAAGTCATTGATCCAGTTATTCAGCGCAATGCTTATTTTATTCATCCTGAAAACATGCTATTAACGGTGATAACTGAAGATCGCATCACCATTAGAGAACTTGGTATAAGACGCATTCTTAAGGCAAGAAAATGTAAAACTACAGGAGTGAGACAATTTGATATACCAAATTTAAACTTTAATGCTAGTGAGTATTTCGAACTTATTTATTGGACAGAACTTCAAGTCACTAGTCCTCCAATTTTAACTAATATATCTGATAGTGATCTTCAGAAGTTAATACCAAGTGGTGACTTCTCTGCAGTTGAATTTCCACGTTTCCCATGCCATACACAAGCTGTGGAAAGGTGTGTGAAACTTGTTACAGAAGCTTCCAGTTCTGTTGTGGGCCAAGATTCTAGAGACGGTTTAATTCGTACAACAATTGAGTCCAGAAAAGTTATGCCATCATTCAAAAGCAAAACCAAATTTCAAGTTGCTTAGGATTATTATGTTAGATTTTTTTAATGTGAGTATATCTTAGTCTCCTACATTGTATACGTATATGAGTTTTATTATATACTACTTAAAATAATCATATTATCATTTCAACCCTTAAACAAATGATAACAAATACCTAAAATTATAATATTCATAAGGCAGTAGAGGGCAGAAGATGTGCACCAAATTTAAAATAAAATATTTGAGGTTGTTTCTGTTTGTAATAGACATATTTTCCCCACTATTGTGTTGCTTAAATGTGAAGAAAAAAAAATGACAGGTATAAGAACGGCCCACCCTGGGTCACAAACTTCTCATCCAGGGGGTCTATCAGGACATTTTTCTGACGCACAACACAAGACCACGATTAGGAAGGTATATATAACATGAGGATGTATAACATAAGGAACAAAGCTGACCTACTGACCTACAACTTTATTTTCGTCTCTTCCAAAAACCCAATTAGATAATCAAAAACATATTTTTTATTTAAGGATAACAGATGAAGTATATTAAAAGGTGTCGAGATTTCACCATTTTTTATTATAATATTATACAGGGTGGACCATTTATAATAGGCCATAGTGCGAAAATTCATGTAATGCTCCACTTTAAAGTGATATATGCAATGATTACATTACTCAAATAATTATTACAACACACGTAATACTACCAGAGAATGTTACTTTTTAATATTCGATTGGTTTTATATCATTTGCTTTTGCCAATCAAGAGTTATATCCAATTATGTACAGCGCGCGCGCTCCCGCAAGACTACTCCAGCATTTCCAGCGTGAACGGACGGTCGACGTAGCGCGACTTGGAGCGTTATTAACAAATTACTGCTCGTCCAACTTTAATTTGAAATAAACATATTATATATGTTTCTTTCATAAAATTTTCTATTCTTTCCAATGGTTTTGTTAGTTCTTTCATGCAAATTTAATTCAAAAAGTTATTCATAAAGTATCGTGTTGCACATAAATTGTTTAATAAAGAATTTTCCACGCAATTTCTCGCGGTGGCATATTGCTTTTTTGTTCTCCACATCTTTGTGAACACATTCCAACAAAAATCATCGATCGGGGAATATTTCCGAAGTTTGGGTCCTTTTTGTCTAATTTGACTCCCCTATGTGGGAAATGAATAAAACTTTATGTTTTTAGTATTATTCGATCTATTTCCACAGTTAACCAGGCAACAAACATCTCCGCATGATTTTTCCATGATATTAGTTGAAGATTATGTTACACAATAACAAACACTAAACTGCTGATTTTGACAATGTCAATTGTAGCTGCGGCATTCCCAACACTTCCCACGTTGCGTTGGTTGCATTAAAGTAAACCCAGAGATTTGCGCGTTTTTAAAAAGCTTGTAATAAAATATTTATTAAAAAAACGGCTTCTCCTATTCACGTACGTGTAAACGACACATTATTTTTTAGTTCTTTTGCAATAACTCAACAACCTCGCGACTGATCTTCACCAAATTTGCTAGAGTATTCTAAGAAACAATAATTTTCTTATTACAACACGTTATATCATAGACGGACCTGTATCTAATGATGGATTTTTTTTCATTTTTTTTTTTTGACAAAACATTGTGATATTTCTGACCAGAAAATCTTATGAGGGCGTCATTTCCACGTATAAAACGTACACTTGTTAGAACTTGGTAACTCTAACCGTTTTCGAGGAAATGAGGGATGTGTCTTTACGTACAAACAAATTTTAGCTGACGTGCTGTAGCGAGGAAATACTCATTTCAATATCCAAATAGAATACAGCCAGACCATAAGATTTTCAAAGATCTGTTTCGTCGTTTGGGTGAAACGGGTTCATTTCGCCATAAAAATGATGTAGGACGACCGAAATAAATTACTCCAGATCATGAACTAGAAATTCTAGTTCGTGTGGATGAAGATGCTCAAGTCAGCTCAAGTCGTTCATCAGCGGCAACAGGGGCGAGTAAACAATCTGTGAAATGACGCCCTCATCAGATGTTCTGGTCAGAAATACCACAACGTTTTGTCCAAAAAAAATATGAAAAAAATTCATCATCAGTTACAGGTCCTGTGGCGCCCTCTATGATCTAACGTGATATAATACATAAATTATTGTTTCTTAGAATAAAAGAGTTCCTCTTGCAAATTTGGCGAAGATCAGTAAAAATAACCGAAAAATTATTTGAATTTTGACACCCTTTATCTTTTTCCACAGCAACCTTTTACTAAAGCATATTTGGTTATATCATCATATTTTGGCCCAAAGAATCTACCCCTGCACTATAGTCCATTAATGGTCCATAGCTTATCAAATGCCTCTGTGTGCTTGTTACATTCAAAAAATAAATGATCTAGGTCGCCTGGAATGTTACAATATTCACAAATATCAGAATTGTAAATTTTTATATTAAACAAATGTGCAGGGTAGCATACATGGCGATATTTTAAACGTATAATCGTTGTTACATATTTTCTTGGACACTTATATTTTTTGTGCCAAAAGTCATGAGGCAGTTCAGAGTGAATTAAGGAATATTTAGTTGGTTTAATAAAATATTCTTTCCTCATATAATGCCAATGATTTCTTAACTTAGATCTAAATATATTCGTTGCATCCAGGAAACACAATTTATAATTGGAAGTAATTCCTACAATTATGCTCTTCTTGATTAGATAAATCAACATATTCGTTGTCCTTCAATCCCATGTGTGTCTTTACACATACAAAAATACCTCTTTTCCTTCATCAAAGACATTTTAAACTAAGTTCTTAATGTGTATGATAAGGGGATTATTATTAATTCTAAAAGTAGTGGTGTTTTGTAATGCCTGTAGAACTGATAATGAATCAGTAAGGACAACAGTTTTCGGATATTCTGAGGTTTGTATAGACTTGAGGGCTTCAAAGATGGCTGTCGCTTCGGCAATAAAAATACAGCATTCTTGCATACGTTTTATTTTGGTCTCGACATTTTTGGAAGGTATATAATATGCACACCCTGTTCCACTAGAAGACTTGGAAGCATATGTGTATACTAGCTCGGAATCTGGATGGAAATTTTCCTAGTGTTATATTTTTAGTTTATACCCATCCTCAGATTTTCGCTATGTTTTGGTACATATACTATTAGATCGGTAAACAGAGAAAAGTAATTGAGGTTGTTGAAGTAGTTAGTATCATTTTGAATGTTTGAGATGAAATAAGAGCATTCACGGAATGCAGACGCGAGAGGTGGAGTTTTTTAAATCCAATATTTATTTTGTAGATTCGAAGGTATTGAGTGTTGATATATATTTTTTAAAAAGTGTAGGATTGTTAATAAAAGTTTCTCGCTCATCAAATCTCTTCTGAGTTTTCGTGGGAGTTCTAGAAATTCTACGTGTAGGGCATCAATAGGCGTCGATTTCATTGCACTAAGACAAACCCGAAGGGCATTATTTTGTACCATGTCAATACGCTTAATGAGTGGCTGACTAGTAGACCCATAAAGAATAGAGTCATAATCAATTATTGATCTTATTTAAGCCTTGTACAAAAGGAGTGACGTTTGTACGTCAGCATCCCATCACGTTCTAGTAGTCATCTTTAAGAAATCTGCTGAATATAAATTAAAGAGCAACGGGGTAATTATTAATAAGAGGACCAATTTTATTATTGTCCTCGCCTCTGATGTAAATTTGTCTATTAGAGAATAAATTGATTATTGTCATTGCAATGTGACATGGTATACGAAATCTTTTAACCATTTTTCGTTCAATAAGTCTAAATTTACTGCATCGTATGCACCCTTAACATCTAGGAACAAGTTTGATAAATACGAATTATGTGAAAAATTATTTTGTATATCCACTACCAAGGTAGAAACTGCGTCGACAGTTCCAAACCTCATTCTAAAACCGAACTGGTTCTTTGGACGTAATCTTTCACCACACACCACACAAGTCTAACTTTAATCATCCTTTCTAAAGTTTTAAGAATACACGATGACAGTGAAATCTGTCGATAAGGGTCAGCCAAATCTGGGTCCTTGCCCGGTTTAAGAATAGAGACAATTATATATTTTTTAAGATGTGTAACGGTTGCACCTGATAGTAAAATCTCGTTAAAAATTTGTAACAATAACATTTTAGCCTAAAAAATCATGAAATATTTAATACCGTCATAACCACGGGCAGTACCCGAAGTTTTATAGCAGCATTTAACTCATTTAGAATAAAAGGTTTCGAGAGGAAGTGCGTTGTATCTTATTCTTCTGGTAAGGAGCCAGGATAGTTTTCTGCAGATTGCGGGGTTACTTTATTAAAAAATTCCTCTAACCATTGCCCATCAGACACTTTACTGTTATTGTTTGGGATTCTTTGCATATTTTTCTTGTTGCCATAGCATAGTTTGGGGAGTATTTTTATTCAAATTCGAACACCAATTTACCCCAGCTTTCTTTAGCTTTTTGCTTTAAAAATGTTTTAGTTTCAGCATTATTTTATTTACATAATAGGAAATTTTCCTCGGTGGAAAAATCTTTTATATCTATCAAGGGCCTTTTCTGTTTTAGATATAGCAATATCGCATTCTGTATCCCACCAAGGAGGAGGTGGGCGGGTTTCCAAATTTAAAGGGTTTAAATCTAGGTATCGATTGCTCTGCGGCTAGATTAATAGAGTTAAGGAGGAAACGCCACTTCTCGTTACTGTCAGAAAATGATGGTAGTGTATTGCAGTGTCTTTCAATTATTTGTGAGTACAGTGGCCAGTTAGTTTTCCTAATGTTCCACTTACTTTATGGATAAACGATGTCTTTGTATATATATTCTAACTTTAGTTCTATGTATATTGGAAAATGATCTGATCCAAGAGTATCACTAAAAATGACGTAGGGAATGCTACTATACTGTCCTCTCTAAAGTGGAAGGAAAGAGACATCCTTTTCGACCATTACAAAAGAAACAAATAAACACGAGGGACGGTCTACACTTGCTCTATGAAACATCTCCTACAAAAAACATAGAATGAAATTTGAAATTTACTTCACAGTGGCAGTAAGAAAAAGTATGTATAAAACGAAAAATCTCTGAAATTTGAAATAGTTCCCCTGTATAATCTCATCTCATTGTGATGTGGATAAACGTTAAAAGTTATACAATGTACTTAATTTGTTTATAGATAATTTACAAATCAAAAATGTACTTTGACGATTTTTTGAAAAAGAAATCGTTAAAATTCATTTCTATCGTCTCAGTTTCTCTCTGCTACCCCTAGGAGATAAAAGGGGGTTGTAGAGGGAAACTGGCACGACAGAAAATTGTCCTTGTCCAAAATTGGCTTAAGTGCGTCAAAATACCTCACAGAAGTTAGATCAGAATCTTAGAACAAGATCTTTATTTTACACTTTTCAAGGGATAATAGGGGTGGTAAACAAAAACTGATGCGAAAAATTTTTTTTTAATATCCGAGTCAGTTTCAGCATGTCAGAAAACATGGGATAATATAGTCCTGATCAAAAGAACAGCCTCACCTTTTGTCAAACGTCAGCCATTGAAAAATCAGCGTCGCAGATTTCGGCCACTATTTTTTTTTTGTTTTTCACATATAAAAGAAGCTTCCTGCTAAGTGGCTGATATAATAAAATAATATAAGAGCGTCTTTTTACCCCATTTTTGAAAATTCACCCCCTTTAAACAGTACACAGGTAACCGAAGTTTGGTTTATTGTTTCTCATCACTTTGCGAAACTTTGGATATAAGGTACACTGACAATAAAATCATTTAATATTTAATATATCATAAATTAATAAAAAAATTAAATTGCAAAAAAACGCCGACTACATTTATATTAATTTCATATTGACAAGCAACATTTAAAACAACTGGCTGACACAATAAAATCATATAGGAGCGTTTTTTTATTGTACAATAAAAAAATCAGCAACGCCGTAATGACTGAAATGGTTTTTCCGGATATTTATAATTACATCTTTATAATGTTCAACTTCAGTCACACAATAAAATTATACAAAAAGGGTCTAGCAGGATAAGATTTTGAAATTACATATGTTATAATATTGGCAAGTTATAAGAACACAATTGGCAAACTTTCAGCCCCTGACCTCCATTGGTCCTTGAGATAATTGCTAGTTTTTGTATCGTTGGAAGTTACGTGAATTATTACTATTAATATGCTGTTTGCAGCCAGCCGCCGCTACCCAACGTCGCTTTTTTCTGAATTACGTTAACGACGACTGTACTGTTCAACCTGTTGGGATGAATACTTTTGAGAATATTCCTACTAATATTGCCGAATTTCTGAAATTACCAGATCCGACGCAGTTTACTGGCCATTGTTTCCGAAGATCTTCGGCATCTTTTTTAGAAGATTTGGTAGCTAATTTAATTGCAATAAAACGATATGGTGGATGAAAATACTCAGCCGTTGTTGAAGGCTTCATCGAGGATTCTATTACAAATAAAAATAAAATTTCTGAGAGAATTCTTCCCAGTACCAGTCCTCTTCTAACGCTACAATTGCTTTAGGGAACCCTTCTACCTTGACATTAGCGCCATCGGGTGACGTTGACGATAGTGTTGCAGTTAAACTGAATACCTCCGCAATTACTTCTCAAGGACATAAGTAACTGCTCGGGTTGTAATATTAATATTAATGTTTCTAAATATATAATTCATAACTGTTAGAATAAATATATATTGTTTCTAAATAATATATTTCTTCTAATTTTATTAATACAGCTTTCTATTTTGTATATTACTATATAGTATATAGCTATTTATTTTTGACGCTAGTATTGAGAGTGTTTTCGATACTAGTGTTAAAAGTGTTTTTGACACGTAACATTATAAAAGTCAACTTTTAGTTCACTTATCAATCAATTAAAAATGTCATATTAAAATCACAGTTTTACAAAAAAATTTATTATTACAACTTCATTTTACATAATATTCGACTTTTCTCAAAACATATGAGTAATATATTAATACCTACAAAAAATATCTAGCTTGATGATTAGAAAGGAGCATTTTTTAATATTGGCTCAGAACAAAATGGTATGCCAAAAATAATATTTCTATCGGACTGGATACCCCAAATTAGTCAAACATGACATATCTCAGGTAAATTCAATAATTAAATATTTTTTTTAAATATGCGCCATTTTGGTACAAATCGATTTACTACCATTTTATAAATATTTATATTTCATTGTGCATCCCTTTATAAGTATATCAAACGTTAACATCGAAATTTAATATTCACCATTTTTAAAAATAGGCTCCACATTGGCTCGTACGGGTTCGCCATGAATGTGCTCAGGTCAAATCGTTTAGAATTCTCCAAACAATAACTGTGCGAAATATCGTACTTCTAGCACAAAATGCAGAATACGACAATACGACCAACATTTAAGGGTTAACCGCGTGGACTAATATTATTATGATGGGAAGAATTTTTTCTTGCGGCATATTATGCTTTAATTTCACTTTTAACTTAAACATTTTATTATTATTTTCTACTTCTGAAAAGGATATCAATAATGTAGCGTCACGTTTTACTTTCACTTTGACTTATAACCTCATTTATAACATAACGAGATACAGAGGCCAGGAAGTGAAAAGATAAATATCATCTTGACGTCTTTGCAATAAACATATCCGTTACGTGTACCAAATTCAAATTAATCTAAAAGTATTTTATGCATATTATTTTGATGGTGTACGAAAATAACATTGCTTCTTTTCTGTGATGTCTGGGAATAAGAGATTATTGTTACATGTAAGTATACAGTATGGTGGAAAAGTATGGAAGAAATTCACTAAAATGATCGGGGAAAATGTCTACTTTACGAATTTGAGTGGAGCAATTTATAATTTTTATGTTTTATGGGTGATTCAGCCCTAAAAAGGAAGAAAGGTTTTTCAAAAAAAATGTTTCGCGTTGAATAAAATGATAGGATATTGCTATTTTTTATTTTTGGACGGAATCTTATTTTCTGAGTAAAACAAACCTAAAATAACTCTTGAGATTTTTTCTAAAAACTTAACCTTTTTCAGTAAAACAGGATAAAGAAATCTTTAATTTAAAATTTTGAGAATTTTTTCAGAATTCTTTATCGATTTTTGAAAATTTCTAGCAATAACTGCGATGAAAGAGAAAAATCAAAATATCAAATTTTCCAAAAATTGATCATAATCTGAAAAAATTCAGAGTTATTGACTTTGACATCTTACAAACGATTTCTGTTTCACAAAATTTTCTCATAAAGGAACATGTTTTATATGGCCTGAGACGGCTGGCATGAGAGTTTCCTTTAATTCGGTATAAATCTTTCGGCTGGTATTTGTTTCAATCAAAACTAAGCGTTTTGTGGTAAAATGTGATTTTTAACGCGGCCAGACTTAGCAATTCATTGCAGTTTGGTTTTATTATCCTTATGAAAATAAGGGTTCATAGAGGTGATAGACAGCAATATTTTGTTTTCATATATATATATATATATATATTGTTCTATATTCCGATATCTAATTTATTTTTTATACGTTCGAATTACTTCTTGAAAGTAAATTGAAATGAGTTTACTGGGCGCCAAACAGTTTCTTAAAAGCTGTTAATATTAGCATGACTATCTACAATCTATAGAATGACTCTTACTCAAGGTCCAACGAAGTCGGTTCAATAAATGCTCATCGATCAAGATAACAATCTAAATAAATCAAACTCAGTATTGAGCGAACAAAGCATTAATTTATTAACAAATTTGAACTTGGAATGTAATTAACAAATTTAAATAACAAAATCTAACAACTAAAATGATAAATATGGCCTTTATTTAAAATAAATATGTACCATGGATTTCTGATATTGTAAAGCTTTACCTTGTCTTTCTTTCGACTCGAGTAATGTTATATTATAACCTCTAACTGGTTATTATGATCCTTGAAATATTATGTCACTTGACTGACTTTTAACCTCTCAAGGCTTCTTCTTCTTCTTCTTTACTGGATTGACGTTTGTTTCTAACCTCCAATTTATTTTCAAGATTTCCTTGAAGTATTTCTATCACTTGCTTGACGTTTGAAATTTCTTCACCATATAAATTTGCTAACTGGATTAACAAATACTTCATAATCTGCTTTCCGGATAATCTACTTCTTAATACTTTCAAAGTATACTCACTTCTTATATTTAATCAACTTTTACAATTTATTCTTGATATCAATATATCTGGATTGTAATATCCTAACCTTCAAATTATTCACCACTTTTCTTTTCTTTTCAATTTATTTATTTATTCTTGGATGAATATTTTTCGCAGCTCGCTGTTCAGCGGTGTATGATCAACTGATTTGTTATTTTTAGTCGTTTCAATGGGTTAATTTCCAATATTTCAATTGTTTTTTTCTATTTTGATCTAATATTTCAAAATTTAATTTTAATTTAAAATTTAAACTATTCAGTTTTGTTTGTTCTTTACCTTAATTGAATACTGTTTTTAATTCTTTAATTTTCCTGATAAGTTTCTTATTCTACTTTTCAGGATTAAGTGAATAATCGTAATTACTCGAAATATATTGACATATTACATACACTTTCTTAAAATCTACTTATAACTACAATTAACAATTCCAATCTCAAATAAATACTAATTCATACATTTAGATGAATAGCAATGATAAACACAAAATGCTAGTAGTTAAAAACGTACTGCAGTTTTCATACTGACATAACACTGATAGTATAAACCAAAACAAGAAATTGATACGCCAACAAACATTTAACATCATACTATTAGTCCTTTCTTTCTGCATGATGTGAAATATCATTTACAAAACACCTTTCTGCAATGATATTTGAAAATATCTGAAAACTTAAAATGTCATTCAGTGTTTTGTAATCTATGGACTTACTATTTCTAAAATAATCACGCTGCAATGCAACTACTGTTAATAGTCTTTCATCCAATATTCATTTTGTGTAGATTTACAGTGTTTCTACACAATTTATGATTTTCAGCCCTAAGTTTTGACATAAATGTTAGATTTTATAAATTTACTTTTTGTTTTCCAATTTCATTCTAACTCATTTTAAATGAGATTGTGATTCTCTATAAGTTCATGTTTTATTATATACTATTTAGAATAACCTTTTTAAACTAAATTAACTTCATTTTATGTTTATTTAAATATTTTGTTCTAATTCAATATCAAGTTTCATTCTCTGCATCCTACTCGCTGAGAATAAGTGAACTTGAATCAATTAAATAAACCACAGATATTCCTGCTTCTGTATGATCCGTTAAAGTAAAACTGTTATGATTATTTTCTAAAATACATAAAAATTTGTGAATTTTATTTATGATTTCAAACACGATACTTGGGTAGTGTTCCACAGTGTGGATACACAGCATAAAACCCCCTAAACTAATAGAATTTTGACATGTGAAAATTTTGTTAGTTTTAACAACATGATGTGACATTCACACTGTCAAAGTTTATTTAAAATTTAAAAGTGATCTACTCAGGATCATTTGGATAACTTAAGAGTAATCTATCCTGGATCATATGGATAATTTATCCCCATGTGACAACTTCCCGGTAATGATTCTTCCTTATTACAGTTTAAAACGTTTTCGTTTTCATTTAAAATATTACCTACTTCAAGTTGTTGCGCATAGCCTTTTGCTATTGTAGGTTCATAATCTATTGAATTTTTGTACTTTTGAGACAAATTTTTAAAAATTTTATCATATTTGGAGTAACGACTTATCAGAAAGGTTTCAGGCTTCTTATCATTATTTATTTGAACACATGTGGTTCCCACTATATGCTCACCGCAAAATTCATTATCATTATTGGACTCTATGCCATTTGATACATTAATTATTTCGGCATCATTGCCATTCAATTCATTAACTATTTCGGCACATTTGCCATTTAATTCATTAACTATTTTGGCACCTTTGCCAGTCAATTCATTAACACTACAGAAAGGTATTCTTTCACCTTCTGTTTTTAGGATTCTTTCTCCTAATGCAATATTTGCCTTTTTTTCTGATAAGATGTCGTCTCCCAATATAACATCATTTTCTATACAGTCGCCTATTTTTTTACAATTATTACCTACATTTAAAACAAGTTTATCTAAAAATCCTGATTTCTATTTCTATCATTTACTTGTGCTGTTTCTATTTTATTCATATTAGAGTGCGTGTTTTCATCTACTCTATTTCCCCTCTGAATATTGATATTAGCCACTTGTGCATATGACTCATTATTTTTAACATAACCCCCTCTCTCTCTCTGCAATCATTATCATCATGACGTTTCTCAAAACCCTGCTTTTCATTCCTATAATTGTCATATTTATATTGACCATAACCTCCTCGTTCCTTTCTATCATTGTCATATTGACGTTTCTCATAACCCTGCTTTTCATTCCTATCATTGTCATATTGACCATAACCCCCTTGCTCCTTTCTGTCATTGTCATATTGACGTTGACCATAACCTTGTCTTTCTCTTCTATCACTTTCATTCTTATTCTGATCATAACCCCACTTGTTATAATATCTACTATTATTTTCCCTATTCTGACTAGACTTCCTATCAAAACTCTGATAATAATCATCTAATTCTCTTAAATATTCAATTAAATCATCTAACCTTGCAATTCTTTGCGTAATAATAACATTCTGGATATCCCCTGAAAAATGCCTAGCTAAATATCTGACCATTTCACTTTCTGTGAATTTTGGTTCTAGATGTCTAATATTATATACATTTCTAAGTACATAGTTTTCCCTAGAAATACCTTTGTTTTTTACATAATTACCATTAAATAGGTCTTGTCTTACTTTCAACTGAGTGTAATCACTCCAATATTGTTTTAAGACTAGAGCTTCAAATTCCTCTATAGTCTCAAACCTGTCCATTATAACTGAGTACCAGATTTCCGCTTCTCCCTTTAACATGTCTTGTATGTTTGCTTTTAGGTTTGCATTTACGTGTTGTTTCCATGTGTTGTTTCAAACGTGAAATGAAAATTTTAGGGTGTATGCGGTTATCTCCGTAAAAATAAAATGGTGTTTTGTTGCATGTGTAAGTATGTGTGGGTAATTGTGTCAATTGTGTACGTGTGGTATCCTTCAACAACTTCGTGTTCTGTTCTATCTTGCTATCCTGTTCTTTTATTTTGCTATCGTATTTATCCTCCTGTTTCTTCATTCTGCTATCTACTGCAGTCATTCCATCTTCAAACATAGTTACTACTTCCTCTCTTATTTCTTTTGCGGCCTCGTTTACCTTAATACCAATTTCTTCGTTGACTGACTCTCCCATTCGCTCCCATTTACTCTCCAAATTTTCAATCTTATTTCTTACTTCTTTATTGCTTTCTTCTATTTTTTTATTAATGTTTTCTTCTAATCGCTGGTTATTTTGATTCATGTCTACCTTCATTCCACCCATCATTTCCATGAGTTTCTGGAACATGTTTGTGTCTGGTTGTGTGTTTGTGTCACCAACTTGTGTTTGTGGAACTGTGGATGTACCTGGTGTAGTTTCTTCTTGATTCATGGTTGTCTTACCTGACTTTAACCTCATATAAATTATATTTGTTTTTAATTTGACAATGCCTTGTTGTCAAAACTATCAAAATAAGTTATTTGTTCTATTATCTTTCAAATGTATGCTTGAAATGATAAACTATTGTCAAGTTGTATTTATTCAATCGCTTTCCTGATCGCTCCACGTTAACAAGCCATAAATGTTCTATATTCTGATATCTAATTTATTTTTTATACGTTCGAATTACTTCTTGAAAGTAAATTGAAATGAGTTTACTGGGCGCCAAACAGTTTCTTAAAAGCTGTTAATATTATAGACTATAGAACACCATTAGCATGACTATCTACAATCTATAGAATGACTCTTACTCAAGGTCCAACGAAGTCGGTTCAATAAATGCTCATCGATCAAGATAACAATCTAAATAAATCAAACTCAGTATTGAACGAACAAAGCATTAATTTATTAACAAATTTGAACTTGGAATGTAATTAACAAATTTAAATAACAAAATCTAACAACTAAAATGATAAATATGGCCTTTATTTAAAATAAATATGTACCATGGATTTCTGATATTGTAAAGCTTTACCTTATCTTTCTTTCGACTCGAGTAATGTTATATTATAACCTCTAACTGGTTATTATGATCCTTGAAATATTATGTCACTTGACTGACTTTTAACCTCTCAAGGCTTCTTCTTCTTCTTCTTTACTGGATTGACGTTTGTTTCTAACCTCCAATTTATTTTCAAGATTTCCTTGAAGTATTTCTATCACTTGCTTGACGTTTGAAATTTCTTCACCATATAAATTTGCTAACTGGATTAACAAATACTTCATAATCTGCTTTCCGGATAATCTACTTCTTAATACTTTCAAAGTATACTCACTTCTTATATTTAATCAACTTTTACAATTTATTCTTGATATCAATATATCTGGATTGTAATATCCTAACCTTCAAATTATTCACCACTTTTCTTTTCTTTTCAATTTATTTATTTATTCTTGGATGAATATTTTTCGCAGCTCGCTGTTCAGCGGTGTATGATCAACTGATTTGTTATTTTTAGTCGTTTCAATGGGTTAATTTCCAATATTTCAATTGTTTTTTTCTATTTTGATCTAATATTTCAAAATTTAATTTTAATTTAAAATTTAAACTATTCAGTTTTGTTTGTTCTTTACCTTAATTGAATACTGTTTTTAATTCTTTAATTTTCCTGATAAGTTTCTTATTCTACTTTTCAGGATTAAGTGAATAATTGTAATTACTCGAAATATATTGACATATTACATACACTTTCTTAAAATCTACTTATAACTAAAATTAACAATTCCAATCTCAAATAAATACTAATTCATACATTTAGATGAATAGCAATGATAAACACAAAATGCTAGTAGTTAAAAACGTACTGCAGTTTTCATACTGACATAACACTGATAGTATAAACCAAAACAAGAAATTGATACGCCAACAAACATTTAACATCATACTATTAGGTCCTTTCTTTCTGCATGATGTGAAATATCATTTACAAAACACCTTTCTGCAATGATATTTGAAAATATCTGAAAACTTAAAATGTCATTCAGTGTTTTGTAATCTATGGACTTACTATTTTTAAAATAATCACGCTGCAATGCAACTACTGTTAATAGTCTTTCATCCAATATTCATTTTGTGTAGATTTACAGTGTTTCTACACAATTTATGATTTTCAGCCCTAAGTTTTGACATAAATGTCAGATTTTATAAATTTACTTTTTGTTTTCCAATTTCATTCTAACTCATTTTAAATGAGATTGTGATTCTCTATAAGTTCATGTTTTATTATATACTATTTAGAATAACCTTTTTAAACTAAATTAACTTCATTTTATGTTTATTTAAATATTTTGTTCTAATTCAATATCAAGTTTCATTCTCTGCATCCTACTCGCTGAGAATAAGTGAACTTGAATCAATGAAATAAACCACAGATATTCCTGCTTCTGTATGATCCGTTAAAGTAAAACTGTTATGATTATTTTCTAAAATACATAAAAATTTGTGAATTTTATTTATGATTTCAAACACGATACTTGGGCAGTGTTCCACAGTGTGGATACACAGCAATATATATATATATATATATATATATATATATATATATATATATATATATATATATATATATATATATATATATATATATATACATCCAAGAGGAGAGTTAACTACTGTTTAAATTACAAATAGAACTTTAATTAACGGGGATGCAGTCCTATTAAATAAAAGTACACTCTTTATTTAAATTTCAAGCCTTCGCAACCTTATTTGTTTCTTCATCAGGAAAGATATTAAAATAACAATTTATAACATTAGTTTTGTATATGACAATAAAACAAATACTTACAAATGAGAGATTGATAAAAAAGTTAAAACATTGAGTTTAAAAACAATAACAATTTCCATTTAAAATTACTACTTGCATTGCAGGAGCTAGAAATTAAGATTAATAAAATTCAACTTGTAGCGATTGACTGACCGCTGCTCATCAGTAAAAACGGTGAATGAAATGGTTGAAAAACCTCGTGCTGAAAAAAAATTATTATTTTACATTTTTTTTATTAAAATGTTATAGGAGGATAAAAATTCACTCCTATTGCTTATTAATAATGAATTTATAAATTAATTAACATTATGTGATAACTTCACTAACGAACGTAACATAAACAACATCCAGTATAGTGAAGTTATCACATAATGTTAATTAATTTATAAATTCATTATTAATAAACAATAGGAGTGAATTTTTATCCTTCTATAACATTTTAATAAAAAAATTTAAAATAATAATTTTTTTCTGCACGAGGTTTTTCAACCATTTCTTTCACCGTTTTTGCTGATGAGCAGCGGTCAGTCGATCGCTACAAGTTGAATTTTATCAATCTTAATTTCTAGCTCCTGCTCCTCCTAGTAATTTTAAATGGAAATTGTCGACAGTCGACTGTCTATTTTACGAGGGCCACGCCAAATATCTCGCTTAATATCTATTGTAGAAGAATTAAGTTTTAGAAACAGTTATCCCATTTTTTGTGAGCTATATTTCAGTAAAAAGAAATTTGAAATCCATAGCCTACTTTATGAGATATATTACAAAAACCAGAAAAATAGGAAAAGCACAAACGGTTATAGCTTCCTTATTTGAGGAGATACGAAAAAAGTTAAAGGAATGAAAGTTGACGGCAAAGACAATAAGAATAATAACGTGTAACAAAAAAATCGAAAAATGCAGTTGGCTTTGACATGCGCTATTGTGCAAAAATGAAAAATACATATCTCAAAGTAGGCCATGACGCCATTAATTCCGTTATTTTTTTCTCATTCCAACGATATAAAACATGTCACAGAAATTTTAACCGATAGTGTCAATATTTAATATTTTACGAATACCACAATTCATATAATTGAATCGTAACAATCAGCTGTGTCATAATTAGTGAAAAACAATGTATACAGTTATTAATAAATTTGACAGATTGTCACTGTTCGGACAACACAACTGTGCATTTTTTGTTTTGTTTCTAAGTAACTAAGTTTTACAATTTCTCATAGCAACAAGAATTATTATTGAAATAACATAATATATAACTCAAATACCTTTTTTTGCAATAAAAACAAAAATAATAATAATTCAATTCAAAAACCGCGTTTAAAACCATAGTGCTACTACATTAAGAATAATAGTGTTTCTTCTCGTGAACATTGAACACTGGACATTGTTGGAGATTGTTGGGCCCAACCAGAAGAAAGCTAACATCAGTGAATTTAAGGTAGTTCATGTCTATAATTTTTGCCGCTTAATTTTAATTACTCTTGTTGTCAGTGCATTAGCTGACTGGTCCTTTGCCGCGATTATAAATTCCCGCGTAATATACATTTTGGTCCTTCGAGCCGGATATTTTAAAAGATAACAGAACCAGTTTTACCTCTTGTCCATTTTCAAATAATTTTCATAAATTACTTCAAAACTGACATTTCTCGAATAAATTTAATTTGACACTAGCACACTAGTTGTATTTTTCTGAACCTGCCGCTAATATATTTATTTTCTTAGTGAGAAATAATTTCTATTTGTGAGTACTGATTAATAAAATCAATTTGCAATTTTGTTTATAGTTAATAATATATTGACGAGCCTATCAATTCTTACAAAATGAAATTTGAGGACTTCGTAAGAGAATGTAATATAGTAAATAAAAAATTGACCGCTGTGTCAGAATATTCATCTAATGTCATGACAGATACTTCAACACACTCTATGTTTTATGCAAAATTTAAAAGATCTAACCTCATTTACGAGGATTTTCAGGAACAGCGTAAATTGCTAAAATTAAGTCAACTTTCTACTGAAAATTTGGACCAACTGAATTCAATGGTAGAAGAAATAGATGATTTGTACGATAACATTCAAACTGTTAATATACAATTAACCAATATGAAGTCAGTTGTTAATGAAAATCAAAAAATTAATGTTGAAAATCATCAAAATAATGTTCGTCTACCAGAAATTCCCATACCTAAATTTTCAGGGAATCCTATTGATTGGACTTCATTTCATGACCTATTTATATCATTAATACACAGTAGTACAAAACTGTCAGACATAGATAAATTCCAATATTTAATAAGTGCCCTGTCTGATGAACCTCTAAAACTAGTTAAGCAATTGCCATTCAAATCTGATAATTATCATATTGCATTTAAATCTCTAGAAACAAGATATGACGACAAACGCTTACTTATTTCGACATACTGGGGAAATATTCTCAATTCACCGAAAGCTAAAGCGGATTCCGCAAGTTCTCTTCGTACTCTCTTGAATATATTTTCAGAAAATATTTCCGCGCTTAACAAATATAATGTTGACTTGTGGAATTTTACTTTATTTAATTGGTTAATGCAGAAGATTGATCCCAGTACTAGAAAACATTTTGAAATGCGTTATAGCGATACGGAAATGCCCACATATGAGCAGTTAAGCAAATTCTTGACCGATCAATGTAAAGCTTTGGAATCTAGTACTATGACATCACATCTTTGTTCTAATGCTTCTCAGCATTTAATTCCTAATACTGAAAGATTTGGTCGATCATTTTCTCAAAAACAGTATACGCAGTCTTCCATAAAATCCAAACAACAATCCCTTGTGGTGGACACATCTTCTCAAAACAATGTTGGTTCAGCAACGGCTGTTACAAAGTCTCATGAAACAACTTGTTTTGTTTGCAAGGCTAATCATTCTATTTTTAAATGCGATTCATTTTTAACTAAGTCACCCCAAGATCGGTATAACTTTATTAAAGAAGGTAAACATTGCGTAAATTGTTTTGGAACACACAGTTTCTCGACTTGTGCTTCCCAATCTACTTGTCGCATATGTCAAAAACGCCATCATACGTTGCTACATTTTCCACGCGAAGTAACTGGGACATTCAATTCTACCGATAATGGTTCTGCTGCTGACACACCTCAAGTTGTTGCTAGTGCTCTTGCCCCAGTTACAGTTCTTTTGTCTACTGCTTTGGTATCTATCTGTGATGCTAAAGGTAACTTTCAAACATGTCGTGCTCTTATTGACAATGGCAGTCAAATTTCAATAATTACTGAAAGATGTCTAAACAGACTTAATCTACCGCGCACTCAATGTTGTCTTCCTATTCAAGGAATTGGTTGCACTTCTTCACCCGCTTGTACTGGCATGACTATGTGTCAAGTAACTCCGCTGTTTAGACACCATCCCAGTTTCACTATACAGGCAATGGTTTTGCCAGTTATCTGCAATGATATTCCGTCTAGTCACATTACCGCTCAAGGTTATAATCATTTAGATAACCTGCCACTCGCTGATCCTGATTATAGGAAACCTAGTGAAATAGACATATTGCTTGGCGCTGATGTCTACTCACAAATAATACAACCCGCTATTAAATATGGTCGTCCTGGCGAACCAATCGCAATGAAAACCATCTTTGGTTGGATTTTATCTGGAAAAATTCATCTTTCTACGCCCGCTGTTGTAAACTCATTTCATGTGTCGTTTGATTCGCAACTTGATTCTACATTAAAAAGGTTTTGGGAACTTGAAAGCTTACCTGAAAAAAGATTTAATTCCCCAGAGAATATTAAATGCGAACAGCATTTTAGTCATTCTCATACTCGTGACATATCAGGTAGATATACCGTTTCGTTACCTTTTCGTGAAGAGATTCCTACTTTAGGTGAGTCATTTACCACTGCAATGCATCGTTTTTTGTCCTTGGAAAATCGCTTAAATAAAACTTCTGCATTAAAATTAGAATATTCAAATTTTATGCAGGATTATCTTGATTCTGGACACATGTCTCTTGTGAGTAGTAAAAGTGTTTCTAATCACAGAGACTCATGTTATTATATCCCACACCATTGCGTACTAAAACCCGAAAGCTCTACCACGAAATTACGAGTCGTCTTTGATGCCTCAGCGAAGTCTACTAATAATGTTTCTCTAAATGAAATATTATTAACAGGCCCTAAACTACAGCAAGACATAGTTTCATTACTTCTACGCTTTCGTATACATTCTACTGTACTTATTGCAGACATAAAACAAATGTATAGGCAAATTGCAGTGACACCTGATCACAGATCCTATCAACGCATATTGTGGCGCTTTTCTCAAAACACTCCTGTTCAAGAATTTGAACTAAACACCGTTACATATGGAGTATCATCTGCTCCGTATCTTGCTATTCGCACTCTTTTACAACTTGCTTCAGATGAAAAACATAACTTTCCCTATGCTGCAAAAGTGTTATTTAGCGATATTTATGTGGATGACGTAGTCACGGGCTGTTCATCTGCTAAAGAAGCTATTGCTTTGCAATCTCAACTTCGAAGTCTTCTTGAAAGTGGTGGATTTGATTTAAGGAAATGGTCTAGCAATGATCCTATTGTCTTAGAATCTATACCGCCATCATTACGGCAAACTAATTGTCAGTCATTTGACACTGCTGATTCATTTCAAAAGATATTGGGCTTAAACTGGAATCCAAATTATGATTCCCTAACGTACAAAATAGAAACTATCGAACGTTGTTGTACCAAAAGATCAATACTTTCTGAAGTCGCACGCATATTTGATCCACTTGGGTTGTTAGCTCCGCTTACTCTCTTTGCCAAACACTTGATCCAGGTTCTCTGGACACAAGGTTTGTCCTGGGATGAGGTACCTTCCGCTGAGATTTGTTCCCGTTGGTCACAATACAAGCGTGAAGTACCATGTCTCGCTCAACTTCAGTTACCTCGCCGCATTATAACGGACAATTATCAATCATGTGAACTACATGGTTTCTGTGATGCTTCTATGACTGGTTATGCATGCGTGGTATATTTTAGAGTAACACAAAATGATAACTCTGTACGCATTTTTTTGGTATGCGCTAAATCCAGGGTTTCTCCGCTTAAGCGCATCACGATTCCACGCCTTGAATTATGTGCTGCACTGTTACTTTCGGATTTAGTTCATTTTGTGCGTGAAACCTATGTCAACATTGCTTTTAATAAAATTTACGCTTGGTCCGATTCCACTGTGGTATTAAGCTGGATTAAATCTTCTCCGCATCAATGGAAGACGTTCATTGCAAATCGTGTCACACAAATTCACGAAAAAATATCCCCAGAAAATTGGTATCATATTAATGGTATCGATAATCCTGCTGATTGCGCCTCGCGTGGCCTTCTTCCCTGTGACCTCTTGAAATGTTCCGCATGGTGGGCGGGTCCCAAGTGGTTAAGTTCTTCTCCTGAACTTTGGCCTAATAGTTCCTCTTCTACTTCATCTTCCGAGGTAGATTTAGAAGCCAATACAATCTCTCTTATTGTCATTGATCAACATGATTTCATAATGAATCTATTATTGCATTTCTCTTCTCTGCGAAAGGCTCAAGGAAGTGTAGCTTATTTAGTTCGATTCACCCGCTACTTAAAGGACAAGATCAATGTTGTTCAAGGTCCTTTGGTAAATTTGGAGCTACATAACGCACTACTTATCATTATAAAACATATTCAAAAACTAGTTTTTGTTAATGAAATAAAACAAATTTCTTCAAATAGCCCTTGTGCTAAGCCTATACGCAAACTTGCCCCTTTCTTAGATCAAGATGGTATTCTCAGGGTGGGCGGAAGGCTCCGCCACTCCCAGGAATCCTTTGAGCGAAAACATCCCATTTTGTTACCACGAGATCACCGATTAACTACGCTTCTTATTAATCATTATCATAATAAGTATCTGCATCCTGGTGCGACCGCTCTTCAGGCTTTATTAGCTGAACAATTCTGGATTTTGTCGGCCAGACGCGCAATTAATCACTGCATTTCCCATTGCTATCGTTGTTCACGACATAATCCAAAATCCTATACACCTCTTATGAGTGATTTGCCCACTCCTAGGGTCTCCGAAGTTAAACCGTTCCTTCACACTGGGGTAGATTTCGCTGGACCGTTTAGTATTACTTTTGGCAGACGCAGGGGTGGTAAAACTCAAAAGGCTTATCTATGTTTATTTGTATGTCTCGCCACTAAGGCTCTTCATCTTGAACTTGTTTCAGATCTTACGTCTGAGTCGTTTATAGCAGCATTACGGCGCTTTGTTGCACGTCGAGGTCAGTGCTCCCATCTATATAGTGACAATGGAACTAATTTCGTTGGCGCTAATCGTCAATTGATTGAATTGACACAAAATGCCTCTGGAGTCATGCAAATCAAGTGGCACTTCAATCCCCCTTCTTCTCCTCACTTTGGTGGTTTGTGGGAGGCAGGGGTAAAGTCAGTCAAACATCACATTTCTCGAGTTGTTGGTGATCAAGTGCTGACCTACGAGGAACTTAATACTGTTTTTCACCAAATCGAAGCGGTTTTAAATTCACGACCAATATGTCAGCTCAGTAGTGATCCAAATGATCTACAGGCATTAACGCCAGGTCATTTTTTAACGTTATCCTCACTGACAGCTCCTCCTGACGAGGAATTAATCTCCGTACCCATAAATCGTTTGTCGCGATGGCAATTGTTGCAACAAATTCAGCAAGGTTTTTGGAAGCGCTGGCATAACGAGTACCTTCATACTCTTCAGCAACGATCCAAATGGACAAATTCTACGAAACCTCCCGATATTGGTACCATTGTGGTAATTAAACAGGACAACGTTCCTCCGCTAACTTGGCACCTTGGTCGTATTGTCGAATTGCATTCTGGTCCTGATGGGCAGATCCGTATTGCTACTGTACGAACGGCTAATGGTGTCCTTAAGAGACCTCTAGTAAAATTATGTCCCTTATCAACTCCTCAGTAATTTTATGTTATTGTTAACTTGGCTTTAGTTTCATAATTTAAATATATATCATGTACTCATAAATAAATTTTCACGCTGGAATAGCAAACTTTTTATTGCAAATGCTTCGTCATTTGGATGGGCGGTATGTTCGGACAACACAACTGTGCATTTTTTGTTTTGTTTCTAAGTAACTAAGTTTTAAAATTTCTCATAGCAACAAGAATTATTATTGAAATAACATAATATATAACTCAAATACCTTTTTTTGCAATAAAAACAAAAATAATAATAATTCAATTCAAAAACCGCGTTTAAAACCATAGTGCTACTACATTAAGAATAATAGTGTTTCTTCTCGTGAACATTGAACACTGGACATTGTTGGAGATTGTTGGGCCCAACCAGAAGAAAGCTAACATCAGTGAATTTAAGGTAGTTCATGTCTATAATTTTTGCCGCTTAATTTTAATTACTCTTGTTGTCAGTGCATTAGCTGACTGGTCCTTTGCCGCGATTATAAATTCCCGCGTAATATACAGTCACTGTTGTATGTTGTATGTTGCGTTGTCGAGTTCTAAGACAAATTTTATATCAGCAATTATGGTGTACACCAATAATAACAAATTCGATATGATTAGCATTTATTGTCAGTGCAATTTTGACGCTGAGATGGCAGTCACGGTTTACGGAGATAGATTTCCAGATGCTCCGCAGCCAAATCGAACTATGTTTAGGAAGTTAGTTCAAAATCTAAAAACGCACGGTTCATTCATATATTCATTCATATATATATATATATATATATATATATATATATATATATATATATATATATATATATATATATATATATATATATATATATATATATATATATATATATATATATTTATTAGTTCAAGAGCATGCTTCTAGAGGGCAGAATATATTAAAACAAAATATTTCTGTCTATCACCTCTATGAATCCTTATTTTCATAAGGATAGTAAGCCAAACTGCAACGAATTGCTAGTCTGGCCGCGTTAAGGATAAAAATCACATTTTATCACAAAACGCTTGGTTTTGATTGAAACAAATACCAGCCGAAAGATTTATACCTGATTAAAGGCAACTCTCGCACCAGTCATCTAGGGCCACTTGCAGACTGCAGTTTCGCGCTGGTGGCGCTCGTCAGTGCAAGGCTTCCCGAGACGACTGACACGAGAGTTTATTTTTCCCAAGTGAACATTTCGCCGTTGCAAAACGACGAAATGGGGGAAGCTCCATCTAGCGGTCAATATCTGTCTCAATCAAAACAATATCCCGACATGGGGTGCATGTAATAGTTCAAGAGCATGCTTCTAGAGGGCAGAATATATTAAAACAAAATATTTCTGTCTATCACCTCTATGAATCCTTATTTTCATAAGGATAGTAAACCAAACTGCAACGAATTGCTAGTCTGGCCGCGTTAAGGATAAAAATCACATTTTATCACAAAACGCTTGGTTTTGATTGAAACAAATACCAGCCGAAAGATTTATACCTAATTAGAGGCAACTCTCGCACCAGTCATCTCGGGCCACTTGCAGACTGCAGTTTCGCGCTGGTGGCGCTCGTCAGTGCAAGGCTTCCCGAGACGACTGACACGAGAGTTTATTTTTCCCAAGTGAACATTTCGCCGTTGCAAAACGACGAAATGGGGGAAGCTCCATCTAGCGGTCAATATCTGTCTCAATCAAAACAATATCCCGACATGGGGTGCATGTAATAGTTCGAGAGCATGCTTCTAGATGGCAGAATATATTAAAACAAAATATTTCTGTCTATCACCTCTATGAATCCTTATTTTCATAAGGATAGTAAACCAAACTGCAACGAATTGCTAGTCTGGCCGCGTTAAGGATAAAAATCACATTTTATCACAAAACGCTTGGTTTTGATTGAAACAAATACCAGCCGAAAGATTTATACCTAATTAAAGGCAACTCTCGCACTAGTCATCTCGGGCCACTTGCAGACTGCAGTTTCGCGCTGGTGGCGCTCGTCAGTGCAAGGCTTCCCGAGACGACTGACACGAGAGTTTATTTTTCCCAAGTGAACATTTCGCCGTTGCAAAACGACGAAATGGGGGAAGCTCCATCTAGCGGTCAATATCTGTCTCAATCAAAACAATATCCCGACATGGGGTGCATGTAATAGTTCAAGAGCATGCTTCTAGAGGGCAGAATATATTAAAACAAAATATTTCTGTCTATCACCTCTATGAATCCTTATTTTCATAAGGATAGTAAACCAAACTGCAACGAATTGCTAGTCTGGCCGCGTTAAGGATAAAAATCACATTTTATCACAAAACGCTTGGTTTTGATTGAAACAAATACCAGCCGAAAGATTTATACCTAATTAAAGGCAACTCTCGCACCAGTCATCTCGGGCCACTTGCAGACTGCAGTTTCGCGCTGGTGGCTGCCCTCTAGAAGCATGCTCTTGAACTATTACATGCACCCCATGTCGGGATATTGTTTTGATTGAGACAGATATTGACCGCTAGATGGAGCTTCCCCCATTTCGTCGTTTTGCAACGGCGAAATGTTCACTTGGGAAAAATAAACTCTCGTGTCAGTCGTCTCGGGAAGCCTTACACTGACGAGCGCCACCAGCGCGAAACTGCAGTCTGCAAGTGGCCCGAGATGACTGGTGCGAGAGTTGCCTTTAATTAGGTATAAATCTTTCGGCTGGTATTTGTTTCAATCAAAACCAAGCGTTTTGTGATAAAATGTGATTTTTATCCTTAACGCGGCCAGACTAGCAATTCATTGCAGTTTGGTTTACTATCCTTATGAAAATAAGGATTCATAGAGGTGATAGACAGAAATATTTTGTTTTAATATATTCTGCCCTCTAGAAGCATGCTCTTGAACTATTACATGCACCCCATGTCGGGATATTGTTTTGATTGAGACAGATATTGACCGCTAGATGGAGCTTCCCCCATTTCCTCGTTTTGCAACGGCGAAATGTTCACTTGGGAAAAATAAACTCTCGTGTCAGTCGTCTCGGGAAGCCTTGCACTGACGAGCGCCACCAGCGCGAAACTGCAGTCTGCAAGTGGCCCGGGATGACTGGTGCGAGAGTTGCCTTTAATTAGGTATAAATCTTTCGGCTGGTATTTGTTTCAATCAAAACCAAGCGTTTTGTGATAAAATGTGATTTTTATCCTTAACGCGGCCAGACTAGCAATTCGTTGCAGTTTGGTTTACTATCCTTATGAAAATAAGGATTCATAGAGGTGATAGACAGAAATATTTTGTTTTAATATATTCTGCCCTCTAGAAGCATGCTCTTGAACTATTACATGCACCCCATGTCGGGATATTGTTTTGATTGAGACAGATATTGACCGCTAGATGGAGCTTCCCCCATTTCGTCGTTTTGCAACGGCGAAATGTTCACTTGGGAAAAATAAACTCTCGTGTCAGTCGTCTCGGGAAGCCTTGCACTGACGAGCGCCACCAGCGCGAAACTGCAGTCTGCAAGTGGCCCGAGATGACTGGTGCGAGAGTTGCCTTTAATTAGGTATAAATCTTTCGGCTGGTATTTGTTTCAATCAAAACCAAGCGTTTTGTGATAAAATCTGATTTTTATCCTTAACGCGGCCAGACTAGCAATTCGTTGCAGTTTGGTTTACTATTCTTATGAAAATAAGGATTCATAGAGGTGATAGACAGAAATATTTTGTTTTAATAAATATATATATATATATATATATATATATATATATATATATATATATATATATATATATATATATATATATATGGTGTCAAGGAGTGCGTTGGCTCACTCGGCCCCTTAATTGGGTTTACCGGGGTGGGTTGACGCACACCAGGGACGATTGACGCGAATATAGCATTCTTGCCCTAGCCTATCACCGTCCAAGACCGTCCGCCAGCTTCACCAATGCCCCTTCGGAGGTGCTGGTAAGCATGTGGTGAAGAACCACACCCTGCACGAGGTGACACTGCTTAAACAAAAGGCGGCGGATCTAGACCGGGAGGTTCGAAAAACATCCCCCAAGTCAAGGTGTAAGCCATCGTGCCGAGGACTGAATGGTACCAGGGTTAGGGTACCTCTAACGATGCCTATGGGAATTTGGGCGACATCCCATAGTAACCAGCCCCCACGTGTTTGTGCCGTGCGTGGCGACCCGTGTCGTCGGATGAAGGAATCCTGGTGGTTGAGTGGGCCGTGCCTGCAACACGCCACTTTGGTCCGGAGTTCGGCTAGACGGGCGGTCGGGAGCTAACCCACTCCTGATCAACCGGCTGCGTCGTCCCGTCAGAGGGCCGGCAGGGTGAGTCTCTGGCGGCAGGGGGCGCGTAGGGGGCCGTGGACCTGGCTGTCGATCGCCTCGGCAGTCAGGTTTGCGCCACCCTCTCACAGCGTTGCCTGTCTCTGGGGGCTATATCCATCTGGTATCCTTGGTGATCGCACGGGCTTGCCGTGCGACATCCCCAAAGAGGGCTCCGTGGCGGGTGGGGAACCAGATGGACGAAATCAACAAATAACCCATATGGATAATAAAACCTTAGCCAATCAAGCGGCAGAGCGGCCACGCTCGCCGCACCAACCAGTGGATGAGCGCCAGCGCCCACCACAACATGTACAGTCTGCGGCAGAGCGACAACATTCGCCACAGAACGAGCTAAACAAGGTAAGAGTAGTCCAGTGTAACCTGCAACACAGTAGAGCGGCAACGGCAACATTGTGCCGACGACTCGATGTGGAGCAGGATACACTGGCTCTAATCCAAGAACCCTGGATAGTTAAATCTAAAATATCTGGTTTAACAAAACTAAGCGGAGTAATTTTCAGCTCACCAACAATGACGCCGAGGACAGCGATTTATGCCCCCCGGCACATCAAAATCCAGCCATTACAACACCTTTCAACCTCTGATCTCACGGCCGTGAGGGTGGAATGTGCAATATCAGGCAAACCAACAACAGTCGTAATAGCATCAGTGTATCTCCCCCAGGACCAGGCAACACCACCGCCGACAAGGGAAATGGAGAACCTGGTAACTCATTGCCTCACCCAGAAATGGGAACTAATCATGGGATGTGACGCCAATGCTCACCATGTAACCTGGGGCAACAAAGACAACAATGTTAGAGGTAAGTCACTTTACGACTATATAATCGGTAATAACCTTAATATAATTAACCAAGGCTGTACACCGACATTTATTAACTCCAGAAGTCAAACCATAGTAGATATCACCTTAGCTACAAACCGTATATCCAACTCGATCCAAGACTGGCATGTGTCTGACGCTGCTTCAATGTCAGACCACCGCTGGATTGAATTCGGCATTAAATTAATCAAAGCACCAAGAAAACTCCTCAGGAACCCCCGAGACACTGACAGAGATGAATATCGACGTCAACTCAGGGAGAACCTGAGGGATGTACACAACGGGGTGCCACAAAACAACGGAGAGATTGAGCAGTATGTTAAAACTGTTCAAACCGCTATGAAAAAAGCTTACGAAGCATCGTGTCCCTTGAAGGCCGTACACCAGCAGCCTGGGGAAGCCACTAAATGGTGGTGCCAGACGCTGACCGACCTCAAGAAACAAGCTAGGACATCGTTCAACAAGGCGAAAATGACAAAACTCGAATCAGATTGGGAGCTATACAGAACCAATCAAAGAGAGTTCAAAAAACTAGTCAGGCAGAGACAACGAGAGGCATGGAGAGCCTACTGTGAGGAGATCGAGGATTACTCGCAGGCTGCTAGGCTACATAAAATACTTGCCAAAAACAAAGACAATCACCTAGGTCTACTGAAAAAGGATGATGGTACCAGTACCAATGACCTACATGAAAGCCTAGAGTTGCTTATGGAAACTCACTTCCCAGAATCTGTAGTGACAGATCGGAAGGAATGGCCAAATGAAACCGACACTCAACCCACCGAACTGGACTGGCAAACTGCCAAACAAATTGTGAGTGAAGACAGAATTAAATGGGCAATACTGGGCTTCTCCCCCTTCAAATCGCCAGGTACTGACGGCATTCATCCAGCCCTTTTACAATGGGGTCTGGATGAAATAGTGCCGCACCTGACAGCAATATTCAGGACGTGCCTAGCACACCTTTATATTCCGAAGGTGTGGAGAGAAGTCAAAGTAGTGTTCATACCAAAGGCGGGAAGAATAGACTATACTACCCCCAAAGCATACCGACCCATTAGCTTGACCTCGTTCCTTCTCAAGGCGATGGAAAAGCTATGTGAGCGATACTTGAGGGATGTTGCGATTACTGCTAATCCCACACATCCCAATCAGCATGCATACACCCCGGGCAGATCCACCGACACCGCCCTTCATGCGGTTAGTGGTCGGATTGAAAAGTCTTTGGACAATAAAGAGTCCACCCTGGGTGTCTTCATAGACATAGAAGGCGCTTTTGATAAAACCACCTTTCCAAAAATTACAGCAGCCCTCACGAGCAGGAACGTTTCTCCGATCGTAAGTGGCTGGATATCCAACATGCTCTCAAAAAGAGCGGTACAGATTAACATGGGAGACATCGCTGTTAGAGGAATGGTTGCAAGAGGCTGTCCTCAGGGGGGTGTCTTATCACCTCTTCTATGGAACTTAGTTCTTGACAGCCTCCTGCGCCGCCTCAACTCCGAGGGATTCCACACAATTGCATACGCAGATGATCTAACGATACTGCTTAGTGGTAAATTCGAGGGAGTCCTCTGTGATCGAATGCAGATGGCCCTGAGAATAATCGAAAGATGGTGCAGAGAACACTCTCTGTCGGTCAACCCCAGGAAGACAGAGCTGGTCCTCTTCACAAGGAAAAGGAAATTGGGGCCAATGACGGCCCCCGTTTTCCTAAATACCACACTAAATTTCGCATCAGAAGTAAAATACCTTGGAGTAACTTTTGATGCCAAACTAACATGGAATCTTCATTTAGACAGAAGACTAAAGAAGGCTTACATCTCTTTTGAGCAGTGCCGCAGAACCATAGGGAAAACCTGGGGAATGAAACCCAAAGTGGCTATGTGGATTTACACTGCTATAATAAGACCAATGATAGCCTATGGAGCCATCGTCTGGTGGCCTAAGAGTCAGCAGACTGTAGCGAAACGTAAGCTCAGCCAGGTACAACGAGTAGCCTGTTTAAACACAATTGGAGCTATGAGAACAACACCAACAAGAGCAATGGAAGTGATGCTGTGCCTGCCACCACTAGACATATATCTAGAAGAGGTGGCCCTAACTACTATGGCACGTCTCAAATCCGTTGGCATACAGCCAAACATAGGATGTGGAGTGACCAGATGCCGGCTGTGGAATGAGGCAATTAAACAAATGCCACTTCTGCAGGTACGCGCAGATGGTATTTCTCCACAGTTCATCTTTGATAGACCCTATGAAATACACACCAACAGTAGCAATGAGGCCGTCAGTGAAGGAACAGTTAACATCTTCACAGACGGATCGAAAAAGAAAGAAGGAACAGGTTGTGGGGTATACTCCAGGAACCTGCAAATTCAAATTAAATGGGCTATGGACAAACAAGCCAGTATAATACAAACAGAACTGGCGGGAATAACCATAGCCGCAAAAGAAATTTCCCGTAGACAAATAACGGGAAAAACAATAAGAATCTACACTGATAGTAGACAATCACTACTGGCCCTACAGAGACACAAAATAACAACAGGGTCAGTATGGGAATGCCATCAGGCACTCGTGGGCGCCTCCAGCATGAACAGTGTCATTCTATGCTGGGTCAAAGGGCATGCACAGTGCAGAGGCAACAGGGAAGCTGACAGTCTGGCTAAGAAGGCAGCCAGTCTAAGTATACTTGGACCTGGCCCTTCCAACATACTGCCGACCTCAGCAATAATGCTAATGATTAAAGAAGACACCCACAGAAAATTTAAAAAACTGTGGGATGAAACTCATAGTTGTCAGTTGGCCAGGGATCTGCTTAGATACCCTGACAAGGATACAACGATGATCTATCTGGGAATGTCCAGGAAGAACCTGCGCTTCGCGACAGGAATTCTCACTGGTCATTGCCAGCTGAGGAAGCACCTTTATAATATGAAGTTAAATGACACACCCCTATGCAGAGGTTGTGAACAAGAAGACGACTGTCCAACACGTACTCTGTGAGTGCCCGGCAGTCTCCTCTAGCAGAGAATCCATTTTGGGAGAACGTTGGCCTACACTGGCCGACTTGAGGGATATTCCCCTAGGCAGCATCACCACCTTCTTCACAAGATTAGGATGGTTGGAGGCCTAGGTGGAATCCTGTATCCCTCGGGAGGACGTACAAGGGGCCCAATGGGGCCTAGGTGCTGCGGTCACCTAAATGTGACTGCCCTCCCACAAACTCCAAACTCCAAACTCCAATATATATATATATATATATATATATATATATATATATATATATATATATATTATTGCACATTTATATTCAGTGTTATACTGACATGGATATTAAACTTTTTCAACTTATGATTTAATTCATTTACTGTGAGTCAACGACGACTCCAAAGAGACTTGGATGGAAAATCTGGATGTGGAAATAATGATTCTTTAGTCAGTAGTTTTTTTGTTTATGTTACTATATAAACTATGAAAATTTAAGGGGGAGGTTACTGGAATTAGTCGAAAAAAAGAATCGGTTAATAAAATCAGATCTCTACGAGTTGAGGAACATGAAAAAGCGGTTTTTAAAGAATGTTACAGGCGTTCCGAAAAGTTATGAACAATAACAGAAGAATGTATTAGAGCTGATGGAGGTTTGTTGGAATACAATATTTAATTCTTTTGATTGTATTTGTTATTCATCTGTGCAAATTGTCACAATAAAATAAATTGAGAATTAGTTTTTATTTAAATGCCTCAAAAGGATTATTTTCATCAAGACCTAGTTTTTTTTAGAATTTAACTAAACTTCGAATTCGGGGTTTTTGAATGATTTCGAACAAGTTTTGTCAACATAATTTTTTGATTTCTTTCATACAATTTAATATTGTAGATGGCCTTGCATTTAAAGATGGAAAGTGATTTTGTGGTCTTAAATAGACCTTGGTGGCCTCTATCTTTTAAGAACAGTTTGATTTAAATGGGATAAAAAACAAAAGAATTATTACGCTGTTACACTCTTGTGACACACTGTATGTATGGAAACACGATAACGCCGAAACTAGCGAATCGATTTTGATGTTTGGTACAACAGTAATATTGCTACCGTATATACGCTGAAAAGGTTTTGGTGCAGACTGGATGACGTTTAGAGCCTTTTGGAAAATAGACTGCATGAATGTGCTTATTTAGTCGCGTCATGTTGGTATTTTACCTCTAAAAAAAAGGTGTAGGGTCAATTGACTTCATTTTTGTTGCAATGAGTTCAGAAAGGCATTTAGAATAAACAATACCTTTTATTTTTTGGCAGAAATGTTTGGTTTAATTTGTTGTCCAATAATTGGCCAATTATAATGACCAATTCAATAAAATTAGTTGAAAAATTTGTTATCATTCACAATATGCCATAGAATTAGACGAAAATGGTTACTCGGAGGTTCTTGGGGTCGTTGATCACCAATCTGAAGTCCAATTTGGGAAATTCAAAATAGCGGACCGGAAGTCCGGCCATTCTCCATAAGAAATGAGAATGGATATCTTGGCCTTGAAAATCTGTGCTCGGGGGTTTTCGAGGTTTCTGATTAAGAATCCGAGGTCTAATTTGGTAAATTCAGAATGGCGGACCGGAAGTAGAGTCAATTTATCAAGAAATACCCGTATCTTTTTCGTTTTTGGGCTGAAAATGAGTACTCGGGTGTTTCTGAGGTCGCTGATCACGAATCAAAGGTCCAATTTACGAAATTCAAAATGGCGGACCTTAATAACAGTCCATTTCTTCGGAGAACTCGTATTATTTTCTTTTTTGGGCTGAAAGTGGGAACTCGGGATTTCTCGTTATCGCTGATAACGAATCTGGACATTAGGGAATGTTCAAAATGGCGGACCGGAAGTAGTACATTTTTCAGTAAATACTTGTATTTTTCTTACTTTCAGCAAAAAAAGTAAAAAATACGAGCTTTTCCGGAGAGATTGACAGTCCTTTCGATCCGCTATTTTGAATTTCGTAAATTGGATTGATACGTAGTCAGCAACCTCAGAAACCCCCGAGTACTTATTTTCAGCCCAAAAACGAAAAAAATACGAGTTCTTCCTGATAAATTGACTCTATTTCCGGCCCGTCATTTTGAATTTACCAAATCAGACCTCTGATTCATAATCAGCGACCTCAAAATCCCCAGAGTACTCATCTTCAGCCCAAAAACGAAAAAAGTACGAGTTTTTCCTGATAAATTGACCCCATTTCCGGTCCGCCATTTTGAATTTACCAAATCAGACCTCGGATTCGTAATCAGCGATCTCGAAAACCCCCCAGAACAGATTTTCAAGACCAACATATCGATTCTCATCTTTTATGGAAAAGGCCCGATTTCCGGTCCGCCATTTTGAATTTCCCAAACTGGACTTAAGATTGGTGATTAGCGACCCCAAAAACCTCCGAGCACCCATTTTCAACTAATTTTATGGCATACTGTGTATAATAACAAAGTTCTCAATTAATTTAATTAAATTGGCCATTAATATTGGCCAATTATCGGAAAACAAACATTTCGGCCAAAAAATAAAAGGTACTGTTTTTTCTAAATGCCTTTCTAAACTCTGCAACAAAAATGAAGTTAATTGACCCTGTACCTTTTTTTTGAGGTTTTCAGACTTTTCATGCTAAAATGACGCGACTGATTATACTCTTCGCAAATACAAAACGAATAGTATATTGCATTCGATCGGTACATTTTTAAAACCGGTAATATTGCTCCTAGAGAAAAAAAAATCATATCACTGTGTTCATGATCGAATTCTGCACGACTTTCAAAATATCCGTCCGTCCGTCTGTCCGTCTGTCCGTCTGTGTGCCTGTCTGTCCGTCCGTCATGTTTCTTGTAAGCACGATAACTTAAGAACGAAAACTTCGATTGTATTGAAATTTGGAGGGTAAGTTAGTGTTTGCTAGTGGAGGAACCCTATTTTTGAACAAAGTCGATCAATAAATAAAAAAGTTATGAATTTTTTAAATTAAAAATTTTTGTTTTTGTTTTACAATTAAACTAAAAATGTCTAAAACTAATATCATTTACAAAAAAAACTGCGAAGAGTATCCTATAGAATGTGCAACAATTATATAAAAAGAGCAATAAATCGGCGAAGAGTATAATGGCTAGCTTGTTTTAGATTGCTTCTTCATGATCGTACAAGGAACTGTTTAGTAAATAATGGTAAATTAAGGCGAGGAATTGTTGCATATTTTTACAATTGGGTTAAGGTAAAAATTAAAACTGCTTATGGTATCAAAGCATAAAAATCAAATCGATGCAATGTTTTTTAACTTTCCGTATTGAGCTCAAAATGTGTATGTTCGACACCATTCTAAAAAAAAATACAGAAAAACTACTTTTAAAGTTCACCTTAAAATAATTTATATCATTTCTCTAAGTATACGTCTCATAATGTCCGGATTTTTTACATTTAGAAAAGTTTGTTTATCGCATAAGACATATTTGATACCGTATTAACAAATGTAAGAAGCAAATTCAAATAAGTACTTATACTCAACAAAGAGAAAAGTGAATTTATTATTAAATTAATCTCTAATCAAATTATTATACATGTTTATAAAAAAATAAGTATCGCAAAGTGAAACGTTCTTGTTATAATATAGTACCTAGCTATTAATTAGGTCTGAAAATAATTTTCTATTCTTATAAACCTACTTTATGTTTGTTTCGTTCTATTTGCGGTACTTATTAGATAGGAATAGTTTCACTTGCAGAAAAGAACATACTAATTAATTGATTGTTATGATAAGTAGAAGTTGCAGACGGGCGAAGTCAACTGCGAATACCTATTTCGTTTGCTACTAAGATTTAGTACACAGCCAATATTGTTTAAATACAGACATACATATAAATATAAAACATGCCTCGTTAGAATGCTGAGGCTATCATGCTGTACGACGGATATGATTCAGTTTCAATAGAGAGTATTCTACCATGCCGTCTTGCGTAACAGAAATTATCGTGTTTAATGAATATTTCATTCGGCAACGCCCGACCGCAACCTTTATTCGTTTCAGGAGAGTCTTATTAGAAACAATCCAATAACATTTTAAAGTAAAACTGATACCTATATATCTTAATTTCCGTAAAATTTATTCACACCTGAGAGATACTATACAGGGTGATTCACGTAGGCCATTCATTAGAAGTTTTTCAACTTGCAGTTGGATTAGAAACTTGAAATTTGGTATACAGCCATAATCAATCATGCCCGTTCTATCTAAAATATTTTCAGTCCTCCAACTATACAGGATGTGCCAAAAACTGGTACCAACTTTCTTATTTTAAATGGAAACCTATATTTTTCTTTACATGGTTCGATTGGTCTTCTAATTCTGAGTTTAGGGAATCTAAGTTATGTTAACTTATCTATTACAATTTTTGACATATGACCAATTTTTTGAAAAAAATTGCCGCTGTAGTAGTTTACGAACAAATTTGTATCTCGCAAGCCCTTCAAAATTATGAAACCAAATTTGTGAAGCAGTTAGCTGGAAGTTGAGGCTAACTTTTGATGTCCCATCGGTGGTCCCATTTTGTACCATATGGGCGCAGTCGATTTTCAAATGTCGCAATCAAAAATTGTCAAAAAGTCAATTTTTTCAAATGGCACCTACTATTTTTTTTCACACCATTCGAAAGAAAATTGAATTTTAGGGTGAGTTACTTAAGCATTTCCTATACATAACTTCACCCCATATCGAGTTATTCAATAGAAATCAAGAAATACCTTATCTTGCCGAGAGATTTCTTACTTCATCAAGTATGCCATGGAAATAAAAGACATTTGTAATAATTTTTAAAGGAAAATATGGATTCTTATTTAATTACACACAACACCAACAAATTATTATTAACGAACAAGAACAATGTTGACAAAATTCTGACGTAAATGTTCATGTGACCACCGTATTTTTGTTCAAATATTCTATTATTCTACTTTCAACAGATTGCGTAGCACATCTTTGCGCCTACCATTTTTGACGCCAGAAATCAATGCAAAATTGAATTTTAGGGTCACTTTTATTAACATTGTGTATGTCTATCTATAGTCGTTTTTGAGTTATTGGCATTTTTTGAAAAAAATATTGTTTTTTTTTCTCAAGGGTGGTAGGCTTTGGAAACAATCATTTCATTTTAATTTTTATTCAAAAATCGTATTGCAATAATAAATAATAACAAAATAACAACAAATAAACAGATTAACAAAATAATTATTTCAATACAAATGCTCAATGTGTGCACCGTTTTCACTGACAGAATTTCGTCAACATTGTTCTTGTTCGTTAATAATAATTTGTTGGTGTTGTGTGTAATTAAATAAGAATCCATATTTTTCTTTAAAAATTATTACAACTGTCTTTTGTTTCCATGGCATACTTGATGAAGTAAGGAATCTCTCGGCAAGATAAGGTATTTCTTGATTTTGATTGAATAACTCGATATGGGGTGAAGTTAGGTATAGGGAATGCTTAAGTAACTCACCCTAAAATTCAATTTTCTTTCGAATGGTGTGAAAAAAAATAGTAGGTGCCATTTGAAAAAATTGACTTTTTGAAAATTTTTTATTGCGACATTTGAAAATCGACTGCGCCCATATGGTACAAAATGGGACCACCGATGTGGCATCAAAAGTTAGCCTGGACTTCCAGCTAACTGCTTCACAAATTTGGTTTCATAATTTTCAAAGGTTTGCGAGATACAAATTTGTTCGTAAACTACTACAGCGGCAATTTTTTTCAAAAAATTGGACATATGTCAAAAATTGTAAGAGATAAGTTAACATAACTTAGGTTCCCTAAACTCAGAATTAGAAGACCAATCGAACAATGTAAAGAAAAATATAGGTTTCCATTTAAAATAAGAAAGATGGTACCAATTTTTGGCACACCCTGTATAGTTGGAGGACTGAAAATATTTTAGATAAAACGGGCATGATTGATTATGGCTGCATACCAAATTTCAAGTTTCTAATCCAACTGCAAGTTGAAAAACTTCTAATGAATAGCCTACGTGAATCACCCTGTATATACAGGGTTATCCATTATATTTTAACCCCCTTAACTCGTTTGTCTTTAACATTTAAAAAAATAAGTTAAATACAAAAGTTGTAGGGTTTCATTTATATTTTTTAATATACAACTAAAGAAGAATAGCCTGCATAGGTCACGTGATGCAAAAGTAAAGGTGATTTTCTAAACGGAACACCTTGTTTTTATTATACTCTTCGCAAATACAAAACGAAGAGTACATTGCATTCGATCGCCACATTTCTAAAACCGGTAATATTGCTTGTAGAGAAAAAAATTTCAAATCACCGTGTTGGTGATCTAATTCTGAACAACTTTCAAAATGTCCCTCCGTGCGTCTGTCCGTCTGTCCGTCTGTCCGTCTGTCTGTCCGTCCGTTCGTCCGTCCGTCCGTCCGTCACGTTTCTTGTAAGCACGATAACTTAAGAATGAAAAGTCCGATTGTATTGAAATTTGGAGAGTAAGTTAGTGATAGCTAGAGGAAGAACCCCGTTGTTTTTGAGCAAAATCGATCAATAACTAAAGAAGTTATACATTTTTTTAAATAAAAAAAAAATTTACATTATTTTTTTCATATTTTGTAGTTAAACTAAAAATGTCTAAAACTAATATTATTTACAAAAAAACTGCGAAGAGTATCCTCTATAGAATGTGCAACAATTATATAAAAAGTGCAGTAAATCGGCGAAGAGTATAACGGTTAGCTTGTTTCCATTTCTTTTTGTATTTTTTGTTTTGTTTTGAAATATACGGTTTGACACGTATAGCTGTAATATTTTTTGTCTTATGGGACATTAAATATGCTCCAATTATACATGTTTATGTGATGTCACAGCATACTGCCTAGTGAGTAATCACTGCGCGACCATCTCTCGCCAATGGCGCTACAGCTTAAATTGAGCCTGGTCTCCTTTATCTTGTGCCCCCACACCTGCCCATCAAGAACCGCTCTCTTCCATGTTCTAATGCCCATCACATTTTATCGTTCGTCAGGATGAATTTGCTTCGAATAAATGAGTTCTATGTGGCTCTCCGCTTGGTAAATCATACTAATGGCTCAGAACCCAAAGATTTTTTGACGCGGAGCCGCATTCGAACGACCCCTATGGCAATGCTCACCCTACTGTTTTGATGCGTTTGGAATTTTTTCCTCACACTAAGAAACTGACAAATCTGATTAGTACATACCGTCGTGGGTCAGTTTCGGAGTAGATCCGTGTAACATCTTAGCTGGTCTTTAAGGCAGAGATTGCTTCATGAAATTTTCGAAAATTTGTTTTCTGAAACGAGCTTGTCGCCTCATCCTGACTGTGATTTACGCCCCTCGTCGTCATACTCAAGGCTACTTCCGAAAATTTAATTTTAGTGTACTTTTGAAAAATAGAATTTCAGAGTACTTTTGAAGAAGTAACTCAACAAAGGCAGTTTTTCGTCGATCGTATTCTAAAAAATTAATTTTGAGCTCATTGTTCACAAGTACATTTTTATGATTCTTTCGTCGAAAGACGGTATCCAAAGGTGTTGAGAAAATTTGTTTGTGTAATTTTGGGTTAAATTTATTTTTTCTTAATTATTTATAACATTTTTGTTTTACGATTTTGCTCGGTTCATTAACGGTGTCACTGGTGAAGCAGTATCTCAAACGATGCTCTTGGGACACCTGGCAATCTGTCATTGTATATAGCTTTACTTCCATAAATGAACTTCGTGGAGGCTGAGGCTCTATTTCCCGTCTATTTATGACACATACTAAGAAGAAGAATAGAAATCATGGGAAGCTTTTTCAAGTAAGAGAAGAACTCAGATTTCTGCAGGTCAGTCTTCATCATTACAAGGTTGCCTCGGTTATTCTATGTAGGAAATTAGAAGATGATTCTAATTATAAGATGATGTATAGATGTTGCCTTTCTGTAGGCACTGTGGATTATCAAGTGGATGGCCGGCAGGCCTAAGGCCACTACATTCTTTACAAAGTTCAGAAATCATGGAGAAATCAACTGGAAAGGATATTTAGAGCCCCTCAGAAGGCATAATGTGCAGGGAGGAGTAGCCTCTGGAAGGGATGCAGAGAGCCTTGAGGTGACGATGAAATATTTAAGCGAGGAGATAACAGCCGCTTTCCAGAAAATTTACGTGAAAAAAGAAATCTGATTTGAAATAATTTCGCGGAAGAAACATCCAGAATGCCTCAAAACATAAGTAAGCAAACTGGCTGCCTTCAATGAGAAAAATTGTCTCCATTACTTTGGGCAACTCTTATTAAATATCACCGCTGGAAAGTTTCTGAGAAAGGATTTTGCTGGCTAGGTTATGCTGACGATTTAATAATAGTAGTCAGGAGGCGATTTGTGAGCACAGTATTCTGATACTGTGCTCGCGCAATAATGGTGCGTTTAAAAAGAGCCCTAAACATTGATAACAGGCGGTGCAATGAGGAAAGACTCTCCATAAATCCTCACAAAATCGCAGTTGTTACTTTCACAAAAAAGAGGTTGGGTGGGCCTAACATCCCCTAATACCTAATGGTGTGAAAATTCCATTTGCCAGTGGGGTAGAGTACATTAAATGTTGTGTTAACATATTTCCTCAACCTCTTCTCAAATCACCGAGGTAGTTCTTTGAAAACCACGAATGATTTTGTATTAGGTAAAGAGAAGCGAGGCTCTACAATTTGTAGTGGAGTACGAACCACTTCTTGGAGATAATTTTATTATTAAGACTATTTCGCGGTGAGCAGCGACTGAACCTGGTTCGCTAGGTACGCCAGTATGCAAACTAAATGCGCTAACTACTAAACTACCGTCCCCTAAGAGTCATATGACATAGAATGCCAACATCCAGTAAGTCACACAGAAAGCAATTTATCCCTGGAACGTGCAGTTGTGCGGAAAAAATTGGGGGTTGATTCCCAAAGCGACCCAGCGATTATACACTAGGGTAGTAAGACCCGTGATATCCCATGGATTAATAGTATGGTAGAATAAGGTAGTTGAAAGCAATAATGCTGTTAAGTGATGTAAAAAGATTAGCTTGCCTGTACGCCATGGAGGTCATAAAAGCTGCTCCCATAGCTGTTTTGGAAGTCCTTCTACACTTATCACAACTACAGATATTAATCCAACGAGAAGCCCGTTCAGTGGTGCTGGGGCTAATGCAAGACTCAGCACCAATAAGGCAGCACCACGGAACAGAGCACCAAAAGTTATGCTTAAAGTTGAAGGCGGATACCATTTTAGGAAAGTTCACTTATAGTATAGTCCCAAAGTATAACTTCAATTGAAAGAATCTCGCACGGAATGATAGGAAAATGGCACTTGGTTAAATTCGCTGGAATCGATATATGTTATTCCTCTCAAGCTCCTGATTAAAACTTCTCATGACATACGGTCGGAAAATGGAAAGTTTTCCAGATATTGGTGGTGCAAAGGGGGTACTCATTTCTTGTGGGAAGTGGTCTCCGCAACGGTAAAATTCGCTGGAATCATGATGTGTTATTCCTTTCGAGCTCCTGATCAAAAGTTCTCATGGGCACAAAGTCGAAAGATGCACAGTTTTTCAGTTATCGGTGGTGCATAGGGGGTGCTCATTTCTTATGGGACGTGGCCCCTGGTGAAATTCGCTGATATTGAAGTTCTCATGAGCACAAGATTGGAAAATGTACAGTTTTCCAGATATAGGGTCGACTCCCGAGAGAATTTCACAGGGGCGGGGACCACTTCCCATAAGAAATGAGAATCCCATTTACATCCCGATATCTGGAAATCTTTCATTTTCCGACCTTGTGCCCATGAGAACTTTTGATCCAAAGGTCGAGGGGAACAACATATATCAATTCCAGCCTATTTCACTGGGGCCCCATCCCATAAGAAATGAGCGGGGTCCTTACGGAGGACCTATTGTGCCAAAACAGAAGGGCCATTAGAATATAGTCAGTGTTCTAACCGGACACTGTCGACTTAATAAAGGTTTGAGTCTAATGGGTCTGGCAGATAATGCAACATGCAGATTCTGCCAAGAGGCAGAGAAAACCTAAGTCCATGAACTGTGCAATTGTGAAGACTCTAACTCTATTGAGATTCCAACTACTTGGCGAGGAAAACAAGAGCTAATGGCTATATTAGGAGGCCCTTATGAATTCTGTAGAGTCTTTAAAAGTGAATTATTTATTATTTGTTTGCTTATAGTAATGAAACATATTCTTTATAGGATTTTGCAAACAGCGGTAAGAAAAGCTATCTACGAGAAATAAAGGAAAAGCTGTATATAAAAATGTTAATGAAATCTTTGCATTCTTTCGATAACCTGTCTTCTGATTATGCTAACAAGTAAAAATTCTTATTTGCCATTCTCATTTTAACACTAGCATCCAATATAGTCCCCTACGGCTAGGCAGGCTAAACTAGTATCTACATGATCCCCTACGATATGCAAATTCAGTTAAAAATGAGAATAAAGGCCTGAAATTAATTTATTTACCTACCTTGTCTTTAAAAATTTTTCATTCTAATGAATTACATTTTCATAAAATCTCATTCAGTTTCTTGGAAATGCTTAGCCTTTGAAACGTTTTTCGTCCTTATTGTGGACTCGTCAGAAAAGCCTAAAGCCACTCATAACGATGTTCCATGCAAAACTAAGACAATATCCATGAATAAGTATAAAATATTTATATTTGACATTGACTGATAAAAAACAACAGATCTTCACCTATCTATTAGCTAATTAGTATTGGAGCCTATATACTCTATGCATGTTTAAAAGTGAATTATTTATTATTTGTTTGCTTATAGTAATGAAACATATTCTTTATAGAATTTTGCAAACAGAGGAAAGAAAAGCTGAATTTACATATCGTAGGGGATCATGTAGATACTAGTTTAGCCTGCCTAGCCGTAGGGGACTATGTCGGATGCTAGTGTTAAAATGAGAATGGCAAACAAGAATTTTTACTTCTTAGCATAACCAGAAGTTAGGTTATCGAAAGAGTGCAAAGTTCATTAATATTTTTATATATAGTTTTTCCTTTAGTTCTCATAGATAGCTTTTATTTCCGCTGTTTGCAAAATCCTATAAAGGATATGTTTTATTTCTGTAGAGTCTTGATAAAAAGGACACAGCTGGATAAGGAGCGCTAAGAAAACAAACAGAAGCGCCATAATAGACCGATCCACAGGGATCGCTGGTGTCAAGCACAATCAGTCAGCTTTTCCCTTCTAAATCTAATCTATATCTAATCTAATTGCTCAGTGACCCCTGTACTATTAGGTGATATATCGTTTTGCTCTAAAATTCTATTAGTTATTTGTACTTCCTTCGCTTACCGAAGAAAGGTAATCGTGAAAAAGTCACTTTACGACATTTCTTTCGATGTTCATATTACAAACTATGTAGATTATGAAAATTTAGGTTTTTCAGTTATGTCAATGAGTATGTGCACCTGTTGGCGCTACATTCAAAAAATTATCTGATAGAGAACAGGAAAACTTTATAGGTAGTTGACAGTACTGCCAATGAAAAAATAGGTACACTTTCACTGAAAAATATACAGGGGACCGCGCACTAGGAAAAATAGATAAATAAGTATGACAGACAATAACATTTGGTGTAACTGGCTCAGCCCATTGGGACACAATTGTAAGCTCTTGAATTTGCTGAGGCTATACTTTAACATTTGGTGTAGCGATATGAGATAAAACCAGTTATGTCGTGTAAATAACCAAAATGACCGACGGCCGGTTTCGATTTAATTTATATGAAAATGGCATTTTTAAATGGGACAATCTGTATATTTTTGTATAGTTGGATCCTGATATGTAAAATGTATATGATCCAACCTTCATTTACTACTATGATTTTCAAAAAATATATCATGAATTTTTTGTTTTATTCATAGATAATCGCGACTTGCTCCAAATTGTTAAAATTAGGCGAGAAATTTGGTCTGAAAGTAACTGTAAAATATTTTTTCTATTGACGTTTGTAAATGTTCTATATTTCAGTTAGGAAAGTCTAACTTTCCTAGCTAGAGCGGAAAAGATATTTCCGCACTAAAAAAAGTTGTAAATCAATGTTCTTATAACAAAATAAGAATTCATTGATACTTATGCCTGTACATATGATTTCTTATCATGATAGATATAAAAATTTACTGTTTTGTCATTCATAAATGAAATTTCAGCACATGTGTTAGCAGAAGTTTAATCAGAGCTAGTATTTACATTAATAACCTCTTACTTTTGGCTCAGTATTTTGGATGCTACTTGAAATTTGTATCTAATGGAAATTTCTACGTTCGATGCTCTACATTCTATATGCCTCCTAACAGTGATGATGTGTGTTGATGCGTTAGCCATTATCGTAGTAAATGCTCTTCTCAAACAGTGTCCGCTATATGTGGAAGAATTCGACAATTTGAAAAATTCTGTAATTTTTCTAGGTACGCCACCTGCACATTGTCTCGTGCACTTTTCGCTTCGATAATCGAGGAAGAATCTTGAATGTTCATTGGCGACAGATGAAGAGAACGATATTTTCAAAACAATTCAATAAAATCAACATCTTCATAGTTCCCAATAAATATTGTAAATTCTCTCCGTACGTTTGTTTTTGTTTTAGAAATCTCTATTAAATTAAATGATGACATGTCTTTAATATTCTGAAACTGAAGAAAAGTTAATTATTCTCGTCGATATGATCCACTAAACCCAACTATTAGCACTACCTACAATAATGGACAAAAATTGTAACATTTGGATAATGTAAATATTTATTACTAAATTCTACCTTCATCATCAAATAGATTGTGTTGTCTGCTTCTATTAAGAATGCTCCTACTTCTAATTTTGTTAAAAGACTGGATTTCTTAAATTGTCCTACGGACTTTTGTTTAATAAAGACGAATACACTTACAATTTTCTTTTATATCGATTTTTTTTCATTTATAATGCCCTCAGCATTAAGTAACGGTTTGACAATGTGTACCTCTTGGGCACTGTATATTTTTGTCCGAAATATGTTAATAAAACCTCGTCAGTGATCACTTTCACTCGTCTGTGTTTGCACCAATCGAATCGTCAAACTGCCAATAAGCATATTTATCTTTTGATTTTGCTGGTAGCACAGATCAAACAGCTAAAACAGCCGATTCTTCTGTTTCAAAAAATTCACGTATATCAGAGATTTCCGCAATATTTTCTCAATATTTCTCGAGCGAAAAACTTACATTAGATAGTTTCTGGCCAAAATTCCCTAGTAATGTAATCAACAAGTATGAAGTATCTCGGTTTAATTAGTGAGAGATCACGAAAATGCAGGAGTGGGTGCAGGATTGTTTAAGACAACAAAAAGAGCCGCAGATGAACTTGGTCTCCTATTCGACAACAGGCGAGGAGGCCGGCGTGGTGCTGATTCAGAGTCAGTCACTGAACTACAGCCGACTCGTCTGAAGGCCCAAATAAAAGCTGCCAAGCAGGAACATCCACCACCATAACGCGGCGTTACGGGTGCTGTACTATCATCTACGGCACTCGTACGGGATAGACCAAACACCAGTGCTGCCTTACGTCCCCGGGGACATCGAGTCCGTTGTCGAAAACAAGAGGTGCCGAATTTATTGCAACTACTCGTTTCCGACAGTCAGGCTAATTCAAGCCAACAAGCCTGACATAGTCCTTCTCGACCATCAAAACAAGGCGATGTTTGTGATCGAGTTCTCGGCACCTGCTGAGCCAAACATCGCTTTGAGAGAGGAGGAGAAACGGACCAAATGCCGTGATCTCCGGTATGAGCTCCAAGTGCTGTACCCAGGCTACTCGGTCAAGTTGGTCTTCCTCATAATCGGTGTACTCGGAGGTATGAAGCCTACGCTGCTCTCAGGATTGAAGAACATACCGGTCTGCCAGAAATCTGCTAATTGGTTGGCAGGCCAAATGCAGAAGGAAGTCATCTTGGGGTCTCTTCGTCTACTTAGAGCACATGATTCTGGAATTTACAATTACCAACCCCGCGGGATGTAGGAAGTGGCTGTGGATATTTTGCTGGTGCTCTTTCCGTGTGATATCGGATGCCACGGAAAGACTGTCCCGCGTCGGGAAAGCGAAAAAAACAAATAATAATCATAATAATAATAATAATAAGGTGGTAAAAAGGGCCGCAGATAAACTTGGACTCGTATTCGACGGCGGACGAGGAAGCTGGCGCGGTGCTGACCCAGAGTCAGTCACTGAACTTCAGCCACCTCGCTTGACGGCCCAGATAAAAGCTGCATAACAGGAGCATCTGTTTAGTCAGCATGTCGATAAACCCATGCACGGGGTGTTCTACAAGAACCTAGACACACTGGGTTTATCGACAAGGCTGACATTTGCTTTTTTAAGGTCAGCTGGGCAAAAGTCGGAGACCGAGGGATTCCTTGTGGCCTGTCAAGATAGTGTAATTAACACGCTTGTCCACCGAAGCCACATAATGAGTGTAGAGGTTCCTGATATAAACTGCAGGACCTGCTGTCAGTCGCCGGAATCGCTTATGCATTTACTTTTCGCATGTCCGGTGTATGCGATTTCGGTCTACATCCATCGTCATAACGCGGCATTACGGGTGCTCTATTATCATCTTCGGCACTCGTACGGAATAGGCCAGACACCACTGCTGCCTTACGTTCCCGAAGACATCGAGTTTGTTGTCCAAAACGAGAGGTGCCGAATTTATTGGAATTACTCGTTTCCGACAGTGCGACGTTTGGGATGTCACATATGTGGTACGTGGAGTTTTTGCTCCTTGATATATAATAATATACAACCAGTTCAATAATCACACCTTACCAGTCCTCGGCTAGCTTCCATCAATTTCAGTGTGAGTTCCCAGTACATACAGACGTACTGGTTGCCTAACTAACTGTCTAGGTACCTAAGTGAACAATAGATTAATAAATTGTTAAATTAATTTATAGTACGAGAAAGAAAACCCAATGAGTGGAGCTTATAACAAATATGTTTATTCATAATACATTTATATACCAAGTCAATAATAAAAGAAATGCTTCAAATTTATAAGTATCAATTACTTTTTTCTATTCGTTAGCAATATCAAGTGATGAATGAAAATGAGTTAAATCTAAAGGAATAAAATTTATTAACACGGGAAATTCGATAATAATAATACCAAATGCAATTGCACGCAGTTTACATACTTTTCAAACAGTGGTTATGGGTACAGAAAATTTAATATTATAACAAATAACAAATACCTAGATCTGGACTATATTCTTTTCTAGATAACCAGTTCTTGACCTTACTATAAGCAAGATAGGTAGTTGAATCACATCAACTTATGAAATAATTACAAAACATACACATATATATATACAACAAAATTTATACAAGTTATGACTTACGGTTGAATTTTAAAATACCCCAAATGAAAATGTGAGAATGCTGAACTTCTCCTAGGAATGGAAAGGTATGAGCGTTGAACGGTCTTCTTGTATTCTAGGGTAATCGATTGACTCTGCCAAATTTCAACTCAACTATAACCAGTTACAACCATCTAAAGTTATGAAAAGAATCCAACAAAAAGAAACAAAACCATCCATCATCGGTATAAGCTCCAAAATTTTACAACCATTTTTTCTATACTAATTGCTACACCAAGTACTAATGCTTCTTTAAAAAAAAACTAACGATAAAAAGCCTAAAAGTTTTAAAATTCAAATTAATACACTATTTACATTTTCGCAAATTTAATAACTCACCCTTTTAGGGCTTAACAAAATGTCGACCATGTGCTCGACCCAACACGTGCTTTGTAGCTATACATCCAGCAATCATGCTGATCAGATTTTTCACAAATCATTATTAATTTTGGTAAATACGGAAATCCCACCATACAAATATTTCAACAAAATAACCAAAACGTGGATAAAGATTACTCTCACCAAATTTACCAAGCTACGTGCAACGTCTATTCGCCTCAAAGGTCACGTCAAGAAGGAAGTACTAGAGAACCTCTAACCCCTTACAGGACAGGTGCCTAGCGCAGTCGTACTACGCAGACGAAACGACATAAAAAGAATAGAATTTTCATGATACCATTCGACCTTGAACAGAAGACCATTGAAAATTAATCACAAAAATGATTTATTTGAAACATAAAAATACAACACATCCATATAGAATTCGAGAAGTTCTGTTACAGACGCCCCTTTCGATTAAGACAACCCCGACACAGATCAACCTGTTGATCGGAGATTTGATAAGAAGCGATATTATATTACGACAATCTAACTATAAAAATTATCCTTATTATTGTTTCAAAATGAATTTAATTGAAGAAATACTAACTTATTAAAGCAAAATATATTAAGTTAAAACATTCAATCGAGCTACTCCGAACAGTACTGTTCAGTGAGCGAGTATTCGGTTAAGACTGAATCGAACTCCGCCAATCAGCTGATTACCGGTAGCTGTCAATTCCTATAACCTACTGTGTTCGTTCTATTTATTATTATAAACAATTATTGAGGATGAAATTTAACAAGCAAATAACATAAAGGTACAGAAGGTAAGTGATACATTTGAACTAGTCGTTTTTCATAGTCTGAATTACTTAAGTTATGTTATAGGTTTGTTTATAGTTCCTATTTATTCCAGATACCACACTATGTATGAAAACTAGCAAATTACCAAGGAATAATAATGTACCACACAACACTGTGATTGATGAAGGTAATATACTTATTTATATATTTTACTCGAACCATTCTAATTAAAATTTATGTTTATTTCTAGACACAAGTTAGCTGGACGACAGTCGATAAATGTGACAATTTTATTAAGCAAATTTAAAAATCAAAAGGATTACTAAAGTATTGAAATGTGAATGGAAAAAAATACTATTAATATATGACAACTCATTATTAACACAAGACCTTTTATTTATTTATTACTAGATGATGATATCCTTTAAATAATGAACTACCTAAAGTTAACGTATAGATTTAGTGATTGAATTTTCATAGTTAAACATCTAACAATGCTGTATTTATACATACACTCCTCAAGTCAAAATGACAGGTTATATTACAACGTCTACTTGACAAAAGCAACCGTAACATTACTCCCCTCTGTTCTAGTAAAAAAAAAATCGAAGATTTTTTTTTTGACAACACTAGTTAGCTAAAATCGAAAAGAATGTCGCAACCAAGTTCCTTCCAGATACAAAAAAAAAATTCAAATAGAAAACAAAATTTGCAGTTTCGATCTCACCCCAGAATATCAAGATTTAGCATTAAGCTCAAGCGTTTTATCAGGTTTTAGATCCTTAACGTGCCAACTACCCTTAACATTGCCTTCGTCATCCTCAAGTTCATAAACATTTATACCAAGCTTCTTTTTGATTTTAAACGGACCTGTATATTTTTTTCCCAGCTTTGCTGCATAATTTTTAGCAGCACTTGATAAGGTATATTCTTTTTTCCACACATAATCTCCTTCTTTAAATTGAACAGGCCTATGCCTTAAATTATAGTTATGTTTAGTTTTTACATGAGATGTTTTTAACTTTTCTTTTACAAATTTCCTAAGTTCATTTAATTTAGATTGTCTGGATTTAGGATCCTTAAAATTGTTATCGTTATCATTTTCAATATTAATACAATTAGTTTTGTCCCTAATTTGTTTATACTCGTTACCATTTGTAACCATTTCATACCCAAAATTTATAAAATAAGGAGATTCTTGTGTTACCTCATGTTTAGCTGTTCTATAAGCACAACCTAGTTTAGACAGATGTAAGTCCCACTTTTTATGATTTTCTCCAACATAACTAGAAATCATGGTTTTAATTACCCTATTGGCTCTTTCTGTGAAATTTGGTTCTGGATGATAAAGAGGATTAAATAATAGTTTAACATTATAATCTTTCATTAACTTTTTAAATTCTTTGCTCGTAAACTGAGCACCGTTATCAGTTTTGAGATATTCAGGTACACCAAACAAATGAAAAACTTGCTCTTCCATAATTCTTACAATACTAGTTGCGATAGCTTTACGTAAAGGAAACATAAGTGTAAATTTACTAAAATAATCACAAATTACTAAAATATATTGATGCCCTTTTGAACTACGAGGTAAGGGTCCTATTAAATCAGTAGCGATATATTGCCAACATCTATCTACGATAGGCTTACTACCCATCTCTCCTGCTTTAAGTTTTTGTTCAGGTTTATGTTCAGAGCAAATTCTACACTTATTAATGTATCTCGAGATATCTGATTTCATACCAGGCCAAAAATATTTAGATAAAATACGATGATAAGTTTTATAAATACCAAAATGTCCTCCAGTTATAGGATCATCATGAAATGTTTTTAAAATTTCGCTACGTTTGCTTTTAGGTAAAACCAATTTCCAGCTAGATAAATCTGAAGAACTCTTATCAACATGTTTATATAAACTTCCATCTTCAGATATTCGAAAATTTGGATATTTTAAAGGATTTGAATGAACTCGAAAAGTCATTTTTTTATACCAAGGGTCTAAATCTTTGGATTCTAATTTAATTTCTGATATTTCTGGAATAGCACGAGAAAGATAATCTGGCACAACGTGTTGTTTTCCAGGTCTATGTATAATCGTAAAATTAAACTGTTGCAAACGCAATGCCCATCGTCCTAAACGACCTTGTGGGTTTTTCAGATTATTTAGCCATATTAAACTATGGTGGTCAGTAATAACAGTAAAATGTGTTCCTTCAAGGTAACATCTCCATTTTTCAATACTCCAAAGTACTACCAAGCATTCGATTTCAGTAATTGTAAACTTTCGTTCGTTTTTTGTTAATGATCGAGATAAATAACAAATTACATGTTCTCTACCATCATAAAATTGACTTAACACAGCTCCTATTCCGTGTGAACTACCATCACATTGTATTATAAATTCATAATTAAAATTTGGACAAGAAAGTATTGGAGCACTAATAAGTGAATCTTTTATCGTATGTTCACACTCTGGTGTCCATATAAACTTAGTGTTTTTACGAGTCAAGTTAGTAAGAGGTTCTATTATACTAGACAAATTAGGAATAAATTTCCGATACCAAGAAACCATACCACTAAGTCTACGAACTTCTTTTGGAGTCTTTGGTCTAGGAAGATCTACAATGGCATTAACTTTTTCAGGATCTACATGAAGTCCATCTCTATTTACAACATACCCAAGATATTTAAGTTCACTGCGACAAAATTTACATTTTTCTCTATTTAAGGTTAAGTAGGCATCTTTTAATCGTTTGAAAACTTCTTCTAAAATTGTTAAATGAGATTCAAAATCTGGTGTTACAATTACAATATCATCTAAATATTTAAAAAATAATTACAAAACATACACATATATACAGGGTGATTCACGTAAGACATTCATTAGAAGTTTTTCAACTTGCAGTTGGATTAGAAACTTGAAATTTAGTATGCAGCCATAATCGCTCATGCCCGTTCTATCTAAAATATTTTCAGTCCTCCAACTATACAGGGTGTGCCAAAAATTGGTACCAACTTTCTTATTTTAAATGGAAACCTATATTTTTCTTTACATGGTTCGATTGGTCTTCTAATTCTGAGTTTAGAGAACCTAAGTTATGTTAACTTGTCTATTACAATTTTTAATATATGTCCAATTTTTTGAAAAAAATTGCCGCTGTAGTAGTTTACGAACAAATTTGTATTTCGCAAACCTTTCAAAATTATGAAACCAAATTTATGAAGCAGTTAGCTGGAAGTCCAGGCTAACTTTTGATGTACCATCGGTGGTCCCATTTTGTACCATATGGGCGCAGTCGATTTTCAAATGTCGCAATGAAAAATTGTAAAAAAGTCAATTTTTTCAAATGGCACCTACTATTTCTTTTCACACCATTCGAAAGAAAATTGAATTTTAGGGTGAGTTACTTAAGCATTCCCTACACCTAACTTCACCCCATATCGAGTTATTCAATAAAAATCAAGACATACCTTATCTTGCCGAGAGATTCCTTACTTCATCAAGTATGCCATGGAAACAAATGACAACTGTAATAATTTTTAAAAGAAAAATATGGATTCTTATTTAATTACACATAACACCAACAAATTATTATTAACGAACAAGAACAAAGTTGACGAAATTCTGTCAGTGAAAACGGTGCACACATTGAGCATTTGTATTGAAATAATTATTTTGTTAATCTGTTTATTTGTTGTTATTATTTATTATTGCAACACGATTTTTGAATAAAAATTAAAATGAAATGATTGTTTCCAAAGCCTACTACCCTTGAGAGAAAAAAAAATAATTATTTTTTCAAAAAATGCCAATAACTCAAAAACGACTGTAGATAGACATACACAATGTTAATAAAAGTGGCCCTAAAATTCAATTTTGCATTGATTTCTGGCGTCAGAAATGGTAGGCGCAAAGATGTGCTACGCAATCTGTTGAAAGTAGAATAATATAATATTTGGTGGTCACATTGAACATTTACGTCAGAATTTCGTCAACATTGTTCTTGTTCGTTAATAATAATTTGTTGGTGTTGTGTGTAATTAAATAAGAATCTATATTTTTCTTTAAAAATTATTACAACTGTCATTTGTTTCCATGGCATACTTGATGAAGTAAGGAATCTCTCGGCAAGAAGGTATTTCTTGATTTTTATTGAATAACTCGATATGGGGTGAAGTTAGGTATAGAGAATGCTTAAGTAACTCACCCTAAAATTCAATTTTCTTTCGAATGGTGTGAAAAAAAATAGTAGCTGCCATTTGAAAAAATTGACTTTTTGACAATTTTTGATTGCAACATTTGAAAATCGACTGCGGCCATATGGTACAAAATGGGACCACCGATGTGACATCAAAAGTTAGCCTGGACTTCCAGCTAACTGCTTCACAAATTTCTTTTCATAATTTTGAAAGGTTTGCGAGATACAAATTTGTTCGTAAACTACTACAGCGGCAATTTTTTTCAAAAAATTGGACATATGTCAAAAATTGTAATAGATAAGTTAACATAACTAAGGTTCTCTAAACTCGGAATTAGAAGACCAATCGAACCATGTAAAGAAAAATATAGGTTTCCATTTAAAATAAGAAAGTTGGTACCAATTTTTGGCACACCCTGTATAGTTGGAGGACTGAAAATATTTTAGATAGAACGGGCATGATCGATTATGGCTGCATACCAAATTTCAAGTTTCTAATCCAACTGCAAGTTGAAAAACTTCTAATGAATGGCCTACGTGAATCACCCTGTATATATACAACAAAATTTATACAGGTTATGACTTACGGTTGAATTTTAAAATACCCCAAATGAAAATGTGAGAATGCTGAACTTCTCCTAGGAATGGAAAGGTATGAGCGTTGAACGGTCTTCTTGTATTCTAGGGTAATCGATTGACTCTGCCAAATTTCAACTCAACTATAACCAGTTACAACCATCTAAAGTTATGTAAAGAATCCAACAAAAAGAAACAAAACCATCCATCATCGGTATAAGCTCCAAAATTTTACAACCATTTTTTCTATACTAATTGCTACATCAAGTACTAATGCTTCTTTAAAAAAAAACTAACGATAAAAAGCCTAAAAGTTTTAAAATTCGAATTAATACACTATTTACATTTTCGCAAATTTAATAACTCACCCTTTTAGGGCTTAACAAAATGTCGACCATGTGCTCGACCCAACACGTGCTTTGTAGCTATACATCCAGCAATCATGCTGATCAGATTTTTCACAAATCATTATTAATTTTGGTAAATACGGAAATCCCACCATACAAATATTTCAACAAAATAACCAAAACGTGGATAAAGATTACTCTCACCAAATTTACCAAGCTACGTGCAACGTCTATTCGCCTCAAAGGTCACGTCAAGAAGGAAGTACTAGAGAACCTCTAACCCCTTACAGGACAGGTGCCTAGCGCAGTCGTACTACGCAGACGAAACGACATAAAAAGAATAGAATTTTCATGATACCATTCGACCTTGAACAGAAGACCATTGAAAAGTAATCACAAAAATGATTTATTTGAAACATAAAAATACAACACATCCATATAGAATTCGAGAAGTTCTGTTACAGACGCCCCTTTCGATTAAGACAACCCCGACACAGATCAACCTGTTGATCGGAGATTTGATAAGAAGCGATATTATATTACGACAATCTAACTATAAAAATTATCCTTATTATTGTTTCAACATGAATTTAATTGAAGAAATACCAACTTATTAAAGCAAAATATATTAAGTTAAAACATTCAATCGAGCTACTCCGAACAGTACTGTTCAGTGAGCGAGTATTCGGTTAAGACTGAATCGAACTCCGCCAATCAGCTGATTACCGGTAGCTGTCAATTCCTATAACCTACTGTGTTCGTTCTATTTATTATTATAAACAATTATTGAGGATGAAATTTAACAAGCAAATAACATAAAGGTACAGAAGGTAAGTGATACATTTGAACTAGTCGTTTTTCATAGTCTGAATTACTTAAGTTATGTTATAGGTTTGTTTATAGTTCCTATTTATTCCAGATACCACACTATGTATGAAAACTAGCAAATTACCAAGGAATAATAATGTACCACACAACACTGTGATTGATGAAGGTAATATACTTATTTATATATTTTACTCGAACCATTCTAATTAAAATTTATGTTTATTTCTAGACACAAGTTAGCTGGACGACAGTCGATAAATGTGACAATTTTATTAAGCAAATTTAAAAATCAAAAGGATTACTAAAGTATTGAAATGTGAATGGAAAAAAATACTATTAATATATGACAACTCATTATTAACACAAGACCTTTTATTTATTTATTACTAGATGATGATATCCTTTAAATAATGAACTACCTAAAGTTAACATATAGATTTAGTGATTGAATTTTCATAGTTAAACATCTAACAATGCTGTGTTTATACATACACTCCTCAAGTCAAAATGACAGGTTATATTACAACGTCTACTTGACAAAAGCAACCGTAACAACAGTCAGGCTAATTCAAGTCAACAAGCCTGACATAGTTCGCCGAGCCAAACATCACTTTGAAAGAGGAGAAAAAACGGACCAAATACCGTGATCGCCGGTACGAGCTCCAAGTGCTGTACCCAGGCTACTCCGTCAAGACGGTTGTCCTCATAATCGGTGTACTCGGAGGTATGAAGCCTACGCTGCTCTCAGGATTGAAGATCATACCGGCCTGTCAGAAATCTGCTGATTGGTTGCCAGACCAAATGCAGAAGGCAGTCATCTTGGGGTCCTTTCGCCTACTTAGAGCACATGATTCTGGAATTTACAGTCACTAACCCCGCGGGATGTGTGGATTGGCTGTGGATATTTTGCTGGAGCTCTTTCGTTGTGATGTCGAAGGCCACGGAAAGACTGTCCAGCGTCGGGAAACCGGGAAAATAATAATAATAATAATAATAATCCGGTAACGGATTAACCGAATAATAATAATAAAAATCATTTCTGTTGATGGAGTTTGTTCAAAACACCTGTGGCCAAACTTGGCTAAACTAGAGCTTCCTAATGGCCTTATACAACTCATACAGAAGGCTGTTATTCTTTAACCCTGTCACCTAGTAAGGAAGTTTCTATCGACGTAACAGCAGCTGGATAGGGTGAATTCCCTCTCAGCTGATGAAAGTAACCGGCAAGCATACCGATAAAAATGAAATAATAATAATAATAATAATAATAATAATAATAATCGAGGCGAAAATTAAATCGGCGAGACAACACGCGTCTCGAATCCAAAGTGCCGTAGAGTATATAACGGCAGCTAAGCCTTTTACGCCAAAAATCCGGCGTATAGTTGCCGGGTTAAGACGACAACTCCACACTCTCAATCGGACAGTGCTGCAGACGATCAAGCAGCACTGTATTGATAGGATTCGAGCACTTAAGGTCATTAAAAAATCTTTGGTCAGACGAGCGCGTAGCATGGAACAAAACTATCTGTTCCAAACAAGCCCCTCTCGTCTGTTCCAAGAGCCACAGCGTGTTGTCAAAAACCCGCCGTCTGTTGAGAATGTCGAAGCCTTCTGGAAAGGAATCTACGAGACTACGAGTCCATTTGACGTATATCAGAGATTTCCGCAATATTTTCTCAATATTTCTCGAGCAAAAAACTTACATTAGATCGTTTCTGGCCAAAATTCCCTAGTAATGAAATCAATCTCTTCATTGAGCAAGTATGAAGTATCTCGGTTTAATTAGTGAGAGATCACGAAAATGCAGGAGTGGGTGCAGGATTGTTTAAGACAGCAAAAAGAGCCGCAGATGAACTTGGTCTCCTATTCGACGACAGGCGAGGAGGCCGGCGTGGTGCTGATTCAGAGTCAGTCACTGAACTACAGCCGACTCACCTGAAGGCCCAAATAAAAGCTGCCGAGCAGGAACGTCTGTTTAGGCAGCATGTCGATAAACCTAGATACGGTGTACACTATAAGAACGTAGAAACACTGGGTTTATCGACTAGGTTGACATTTGCCTTTTTAAGATCAGTCGGGCTAAAGTCGGAGGGATTCATTGTGGCCTGCCAAGATGGTGTAATTAACACGTTGGTCTACCGAAGCCGCGTAATGGGTGTAGAGATTCCTAATATCAACTAGAGGACCTGCCATCAGGCGCCTGAGTCGCTCATGCATTTACTTTCTGCATGTCCGGCGTATGCGATTTCGGCCTACATCCACCACCATAACGCGGCGTTACGGGTGCTGTACTATCATCTACGGCACTCGTACGGGATAGACCAAACACCAGTGCTGCCTTACGTCCCTGGGGACATCGAGTCCGTTGTCGAAAACATGAGGTGCCGAATTTATTGCAACTACTCGTTTCCGACAGTCAGGCTAATTCAAGTCAACAAGCCTGACATAGTTTGCCGAGCCAAACATCACTTTGAAAGAGGAGGAAAAACTGACCAAATACCGTGATCGCCGGTACGAGCTCCAAGTGCTGTACCCAGGCTACTCCGTCAAGACGGTTGTCCTCATAATCGGTGTACTCGGAGGTATGAAGCCTACGCTGCTCTCAGGATTGAAGATCATACCGGCCTGTCAGAAATCTGCTGATTGGTTACCAGACCAAATGCAGAAGGCAGTCATCTTGGGGTCCCTTCACCTACTTAGAGCACATGATTCTGGAATTTATAGTCACTAACCCCGCGGGATGTGGGGATTGGCTGTGGATATTTTGCTGGAGCTCTTTCGTTGTGATGTCGAAGGCCACGGAAAGACTGTCCAGCGTCGGGAAACCGGGAAAATAATAATAATAATAATAATAATCCGGCAACGGATTAACCGAATAATAATAATAATAATCATTTCTGTTGATGGAGTTTGTTCAAAACACCTGGGGCCAAACTTGGCTAAACTAGAGCTTCCTAATGGCCTTATAATACTCATACAGAAGGCTGTTATTCTACAAACCTGTCACCTAGTAAGGAACCGCTGTAGCACAAACTGATTGGACCAATATAGGATTCACATATTGGGCCAATATTCCGAACGTCAGATTTTTGCAATCACATATTGGTGTTATATTGTATATCAACATAGATGCCATATTGAATCCCAACATTGGTGCCATATTGGACACCAATATTGGTGTTATATAAGATAGAATAGAATAACAATATAGGTGCTATATTGGATATCAATATTGGCATTATATTGGATACCAGTATTGGTAGCATATTAGATACCAGCATTGGCGCTCCATTGCTACACAATATTTAAAATATATGGTGTGCCAAAATTCTCGCATTTCCCTTTAAACACTGATGCTACATGCAAAAATAGTAAACAAATTTCCTATGTCTCTAAATGTTTCCTAAGGAAGTTACAACCCACGCCTTAGCACAGTGGGATGAAATGAACCATTTTTTGGTCAAAATTCTGAAACTTATGAAACTCGTCTAAAATCAGCTGGCGATTGCAGAAATAATAATTTTAAAAATGCCATCGAAAAATTGGGGTAGTTTCCAGGGGGTGAAATTCGAAATTATTGAGTAAAATTCTGAAAAAAAATATTCACAGGTAATTCAACCCATACCAATTAACATAAAAATAGCGAAAAAATTGCCTATATAAAATAGAGTGGTTTTAAGGGGTGCAACAGTAAGACAGAATGCCTTAAAACTTATTACAAAATTACTAAATAGCTTTAAATGCGTAATTTGTTACTAGTGGTGGTTTACGTTGGAATAGAAAAAAAAAAGGAAAATATACATTTTAGTTGTTTATTTCTTACAATAAAGAAGCGCACAACTGCTATAGTTGGCATAAACTAGTTCTTCAGACACAATTTTTTTACAAAGTTCTGCGCTCTTTTTACGATCCGATCTTTCACTGCTTTCATCAAAAGATAGATTCTGTCTCCCTACTAATCCAGAAGTGCTGGGTAAATCATTTTCCACCTCAACATTTTGATACAAATTAAATTTTGCTTTCAGCCAGTCGGCATTAACTTATCCATTTTTGTACATTGTTCTCCAATTTTGCTACAAACTCGATATTTGACCTCGAATCCAGTGCCACCGTGAACCTGCAGTCACAGGGGCTGTGCACAACGTTCGCCGTTTCTGACTGAATTAAGTGACGTAACCTTATTTTCAGTGAAAAATTATTATTATTATTATTATTATTATTATTATTATTATTATTATTATTATTATCTCTGTTGTTCTCAGCTCTTTCTATGCTGGCAATTTTTCATGAGGTACGGGCTAAGCCAAGTACCCTCATGTTTGATTCAAGAACTTGCGGACTATTCTTGTTGTTCCTAGAATAACAGCTTTTTGTAAGTTTATATAAGTACTCTTGTGTAAATTTAATTTTTTGATATTTTCGTGTAAACTCAGGGATGACGCCGGTGGTTGGCAGTTATTATTATTATTATTATTATTATTATTATTACTATTTTTTTTTTCGCGTTAGCGATGCTGGACAGTTCTCCCATGTCTCCGATATTCTCACGGCGGAAGCGCCAGCGAATTATCTACAACCACTCCCCACATCCCGCAGGGTTAGTGGTTGTAAATTCCAGAATCGTGTGCCCTAAGTAGACGCAGGGATCCCAAGACGACTGCCTTCTGCATTTGACCTGCCAACCATGCGGCTGATTTTTGGCAGGCCGGTATGGTCTTCAATGTTGAGAGCAGCGTAGAACTCTCAGCCTCATCCCACCGAGAACGCCGATTATCAGGACGACCATCTTGACCGAGTAGTCTGGGTATAGCGCTCGGAGCTCATACCGGAGATCTCGCTATTTAGTCCGTTTCTCCTCCTCCTTTAAGGTGATGTTTGTCTCGGCAGGTGCCGAGAACTCGATGACATACATCACCTTGGTCTGGTGGTCGAGGAGGACTATGTCAGGCTTGTTGGCTTGAATCAGCCTGACGGTCGGGAACGAGTAGTTCCAATAAATTCGGCACTTCTCGTTCTCGACAACGGACTCGATCTCTCCAGGAACATAAGGCAGCACTGGTGTTCGGTCTACCTCGTACGAGTGCCGAAGATAGTAATACAGCACTCGTAAAGCCGCGTTATGTCTGTGGATGTAGGCCGAAGTCGCGTAAATCGGACATGCAGATAGTAAATGCATGAGCGACTCCGGAGCCTGATGGCAGGTCCTACAATTTAGGTCGAGGACCTCTACACCCATAACACGACTGCGATAGACCAAGGTGTTACTAACACCATCTTGGCAGGCCACAATGAATCCCTCGGTCTCCGACTTTAGCCCTGCTGACCTCAGGAATGCGAAGGTCAGCTTTGTCGATAAACCCAGTGTCTCTATGTTGTTGTAGAACACTCCATGCATGGGTTTATCGACGTGCTGCCTGAACAGATTTCTCTGCTCGGCAGCTTTAATTTGGGTTGTCAGGCGATTTGGCGGACGCTCAGTTACTGACTGTGTGTCAGCACCTCGCCTGCCTATTCGCCTGAAGTCGAAAACGAGACCGAGATCATCTGCGGCCCTGCGTGCTACCTTAAATAAAAATCCGCCCACTCCTACGGTTTCATGATCTCTCACTAACCGCAGGAGTGGATCTGAGCTCCTCAAGATGTTACATCCCATACTCAGCGCTACTCTGCCATGCATGCACTCCAGGCTCAAGAGTCCTCTGCCCCCCGTTGACGTGGAAAGTACACTCGAGGAACGGACGATCTAGGATGAATGCTTCTGTGAATATGCATCATCTTGCGGGTATCCCTATCCAATTGACGCAGCTCATCTACTGTCCACTTGACTACTCCAAAGGAGTAGAGCAGAATCGGAACGGCAAGTGTATTAGTCGCAGACACCTTGTTCTTTCCCAAAAGTTCGGAAGAGCAAATATTTCGGAGTCGGTGTCTGTACTTGCCGCGGAGAGTGTCCTTAATTTGTTTTACGTCCTGGATGTGATGTTGCTGCACACCCAAGTACGTGTAGGTCTCTCGGCATCCAGATGTCTTAGGATGCTTCCGTCTACCAGCTGCGCATCTTCAGGGAATAGCCCGCATCGTCCTCTCTTGAGGTGGACGACTGCACATTTGTCCAACTCAAATTCCATGCCAATGGCCCGCGTGTACTCTTGGACCACCCTAAGAGAGTTTTGGAGTTCGCCCTCTCCGGAGGCATACAGTTTTAGGTCATCCATATAGAATAAATGGGTGACCTTGTGCCTCCGCCTTGCTGGGAGATCCACATTGGTATCTGCGGGTTTGACGTTGTTCTACAGACACCGGCAGCAGCGAGATGCAGAATAGGAGAGGGCTGAGAGAGTCGCCCTGGAAAACTCCTCTCCTACATGATACCGGCTCTGTTGAAATCCGCTGAGCACCAGATGTTACGGTGAAACGGGTTCTCCAGAGTGGCATCAGTTGTTCAATGCATCTCACTATTGGGGCGGGTACCGCAAGGCATTGGAGCAGGTGTAACAATAATGCATGTGATGTTGTATCGAATGCCTTACGGTAATCGATCCACGCCATTGATAGATTACGCTTGCATTGCACAGAATCCTGAGCAATACAGCGGTCTATCAATAGGTTCTCTTTGCAGCCTGCCACACCTTTTTTACTGCCTCGCTGCTCGTGTATCTCTTGGAATACAGGCTCAACTGACCTCAATGTCGTGGCGTACGAGATACGTGTAAATAACTTGTAGCAGGAATTGAGGCAAGTGATCGGTCTGTAGTTTTTCGGGTTGGACAGGTCCCCCTTTTTGAGGATCAGTACAGTTCGCTCTTCGGCAAACCAGTCCGGAATCTGCTGCCCCTCGTTCAACCACGAGTTGAAAACTCGAGCCAGACGGCGGTGGGTGGAAGGAAATTTCTTCCACCACCAGTTGTTTATGCCGTCTGGGCCCGGGGCAGCGAAGTTCTTAGTGCCAACAAGCGCCTGTTGGACTTCTTCCGTACTGATCGCCGGGCACACTTCGTCTTGCCCTTCTAAAAGTCTGTGACAGAGCGCCTCGAAGTGTGCTATCGCTGGAGCGTCATTGTCAAATGGACTTGTAGTCACGTAGATTCCTTTCCAGAAGGCTTCGACATTCTCAACAGACGGCGGATTTTCGACAACACGCTGTGGCTCTTGGAACAGACGAGAGGGCTTGTTTGGAACAGATGGTTTTGTTCCATGCTCCGCGTTCGTCTGACCAAAGATTTTTTAATGACCTTAAGTACTCGAATCCTGTCTAGACAGTGCTGCTTGATCGTCTGCAGCACTGTCCGATTGAGAGTGTGGTGTTGTCGTCTTACCCCGGCAACTATACGCCGGATTTTCGTCGTGAAAGGCTTAGCTGCCGTTATATACTCTACCACACTCTGGATTCGAGACGCGTGTTATCTCGCCGATTTAATTTTTGCCTCGATTTTTTCGCGCCGCGCCGCTTAGTCTTCTCGACCTTGTCAACAAAACCATAGTGCACTTAATGAGTTTCCTTGAAATATTCCTCTTTTGATATTGCGAGGACGTTTGGATGTCACACATGTGTGGTACGTGGAGTTTTACTCCTTGATAATATAATAACCAGTTCAATATCCACACCTTACCAGTCCTCGGCTAGCTTCCATCAATCTCAGTGTGAGTTCCCAGTACATACAGACGTACTGGTTGCCTAACTAACTGTCTAGGTACCTAAGTGAACAATAGATTAATAAATTGTTAGATCAATTTATAGTACGAGAAAGAAAACCCAATGAGTGGAGCTTATAACAATTTTGTTTATTTACCGATAAAACATTTATATACCAAGTCAATAATAAAAGAAGAAATGCTTCAAATTTATAAGTATCAATTAATTTTTTCTCTTCGTTAGCAATATCAAGTGATGAGTGACAAATGATTTAATCTAAATAAAATTTATTAACACGTGAAGTTCAGTAATAATAATACATACTATTAAAACGGTGGTTATGGGTACAGAAAATTTAATATTATAACAAATAACAAATACCTAGATCTGGACTATATTCTTTTCTAGATAGCCAGTTCTTGACTTTAATATAAACAAGATAGGTATTTAAATCGTTCACTTATGAAATAATTACAATACATACACATATATATATATATATATATATATATATATACATATACAAACAAAATTTATACAAGTTATGACTTACGGTTGAATTTTGAAATACCCCAAAAGAAAATATGAGAACGCTGAACTTCTCCCAGGAGTGGAAAGGTATGCGCGTTGAACGGTCTTCTTGTATTCTAGGGTAATCGATAGACTCTGCAAAATTTCACCTCGAACTATAACCAGTTACAACCATCTCGAAGTCATGAAAAGAAACCAACAAAAAGAAACAAAACCATCCATCATCGGTATAAGCTCCAAAATTTTTCAACCAATTTTTCTATACTAATTACTACGTCTAGTACTAATGCTTCTTAAAAAAACTAACGATAAAAAGCCCTTTCAGGGCTTAACAAAATGTCGACCATGTGCTCGACCTAACACGTGCTTTGTAGCTATACATCCAGCAATCATGCTGATCAGATTTTTCGCAAATCATTATTAATTTTGGTAAATACGGAAATCCCACCATAACAAATATTCAACAAAATAACCAAAACGTGGATAAAGATTACTCTCACCAAATTTACCAAGCTACGATGCAACGTCTAATCGCCTCAAAGGTCACGTCAAGAAGGAAGTATTAGAGAACCTCTGACCCCTTACAGGACAGGTGCCTAGCGCAGTCGTACTACGCAGACGAAACGACACAAAAAAGAATTGGATTTTCATGATACCATTCGACCTTGAACAGTAATCACAAAAATGATTTATTTTAAACATAATATACAACACATCCGTAATTTGAATAGAATTCGAGAAGTTGTTACAGACGTCCCTTTCGATTAAGACAACCTCGATGTAGATCAACCTGTTGATCGGAGATATAATAAGAAGTGATATAATATTACGACAATTTAACTATAAAAATTATCCTCTTATTATTGTTTCAAAATGAATTTAATTGAAGAAATACTAACTTATTAAAGCAAAATATATTAAGTTAAAACATTCATCGAGCTACTCCGAACAGTGCTGTTCAGTGAGCGAGTATTCGGTTAACTGAATCGAACCCTGCCAGTGCCAGTCAGCTGATTACCGGTAGCTGTCAATTCCTATAACCTACTATGTTCGTTCTATTTATTATTATAAACAATTATTGAGGATGAAATTTAACAAGCAAATAACATAAAGGTACAGAAGGTAAGTGATACATTGGAACTAGTTGTTTTCATAGACTGAACTACTTAAGTTATGGTTATGTTATAGGTTTGTTTATCGTTCCTATTTATTCCAGATACCACACTATGTATGAGAACTCTAGCAAATTACAAGGAATAATAATGTACCACACAACACTGTGATTGATGAAGGTAAAGTACTTATTTAAATATTATACTCGAAACATTTGTATTAAAATTTATGTTTATTTTTAGACACAAGTTAGCTGGACGACAGTCGATAAATGTGACAACTCTATCAAACAAATTTAAGAATCAAAAGGATTACTAAAGTATTGAAATGTGAATGGAAAAAATACTATTAATATATGACAACTCATTATTAACACAAGACCTTTTATTTATTTATTACTAGATGATGATATCCTTTATATAACGAACTACCTAAAGTTAACGTATAGATTTAGTGATTAAATTTTCATAGTTAAACTTCTAACAATGCTGTGTTTACACATACACTCCTTAATCCAAAATCACAGGTTATATTACAACGTCTACTTGACAAAAGCAACCGTAACATTATCGAAGGGGCAGCTATGTATGTTTTTATCTCTTGTTCTTAGGTTAAGGGTGGTTCTCCAGCTCAACATAATCTTTTTTAGGAATTCTCGTATAGTCACATTAATTTTGTACATTTCTAAAATTTTTATAAGCCATGAGTGTGGGACGGAATCAAATACCTTTTTATAGTCGATATAGCATTCATATAGGTTTCGGTGTTTTTTATGAGCCTGCTTCAGTATGATGCCGTCTATGACGAGCTGCTCTTTGCAGCACTTTGCACCTTTTTTACATCCCTTCTGCTCCTCCGTCAGGATATTGTTGTTCGTAATGTGTTTGTTTATCATTTTGGAAATACATGACGTCATTATTTTATAAATTGTCTGCAAGCATTATTTCTTTTTTCGTTTTTTTTTGTTTGTTAAAATCCAGTCACCCTTCTCTGTGGCTCCGACCCTCACCGAGGGGAGCTGGTAGTACCGGTAACCACTCCCCACACCGTGGGGTAAGTGACTACTGGGTCCGGGAATCGTGTGCCCTGAGTAGACGTAGCGAATCGAGGATGACGGCCTTCTGCATCCTACCGGCTAAGATCTCTGCCGAGTTTGGGCATGCCGGTATGATCTTCAGTTCCGAAAGCAGTGTGTGCCTCGTTCCATCTAGGGCTCCTATGATCAGTACCACCAACTTAACATTATGGATTTCGAAGAGCAAATCTCGATAATTGGACCGTTTTTCCTTCTCCTTCAAGACAATGTTGTTTTCCGCGGGAGCCGAGAACTCCACGCATTATTATTATTTTTATTATTATTATTATTATTATTATTATTATTATTATTGGAATAAATGTAGTCACTGGCTTAAGGAGCTCTTAAAGGCATAACTCTGAATAAATTATTTTATATTATCTAATAATGAACTAAGACAATTCATAATTGTTTTATAATATACTATCTATACTATCCAATATTGAAGGAATATCAAATTTTGTTACAAATAGAGGTCATATGTAATTGTGATAACATGAGAAACTTAAATTAGTAAACACCAAAGAAAAAGTAGATCGTATCATAGACAATGTAGAAATGTGATTTGAATTGTCTCTATGTAAATCTTATGTGAAATCACGAAAGCCTATTAATAGTGTTTATTTAATCATGCTCTTCAATATAAATTGCTTACTTGAGTACACTGTGAATGAATCTGATATTAACAGAAAAATTGTATTGTGTGGCACAGAACCATCAAGTGATTTAAAGTATGTTAATGCTACTTGACGAACAACACTTGCAAATATGTTTGTGGAATTTAGTAGAATGTTGTCCTGAATTCTGATGCATTAAGCAACTGAATTATTGTAAATAAATTAGTTTTATGAGTTTTTATATGATGATCTGGACTTCAATTTATCATTATCCCTTAAATGAATTTTTTTTAATGATTAACTAAAATCTGCTTCTTCTAACATGTTAGTAGCGAAAGACAATATGTGTACACTCATCATCAGTCTCTTATTATAATTGACTTCATAATAATTTATATGATAAAAATAGATATTTGTAGCATCAAATTTACATAGTAACTTTTATTGGCACATTTAACGATATAATTGATTTTAAACACCTACAAAATCAAAATCTTTAGCTACAAAATTCTGCTGTATGGTGGGGTTAATTATAATGTTTTGATTATAAGAGGCTACCGCTGTTATTTTTTAAAATTAAACCACATTGTGAAAATAAACGAGTAGAAGATGCAGCCGAGCGTGGCCGACTACGAATACTTATTACGAGAGCCACTGAGATTAGGTACAGTCAATATTTTTTATTTTTATTGTTCACACATGGGTATTTGCAGTCAGCAATACCCTGTTGCAACTTTCACTTATTTATAATACGGACAACGTTTTAAAGTAAAACTTATATAAATGGGACCAATTTGCGTAAAGTTTGTTCGAAACTGAGAGACATAGCATATAGAGTTGTTTCTATATCTTGCATATTATAATATTTTCTGTTGGCTGACTATGCTGTATACTTTTCTTTTCACTAGAAATATATCAGATTTCATTTTGTAACAATATTGTCAACTGCATTTTAAATATTAGTTTCCTTCGTAGTTTTCTTAATTAAACAAAAAACTTTATTAGGGTACGGAGATGTCGAAGATGCCGAAGCTTGCATTTGCCGCGATGTCTACAGTTCTACCGAGATGTAAAAACAAACTATTTTTTTTTTTTGCTATGTACATCGATATAAACCACGTGGTAAGCGACGAGGGCGAATTGATGAATGAATCTTCGCTGTACAGAAATTTGTTTTGCAAAGAGGTGACATCGATGTAGCGATCGCGACCTCCACGTTTACCGCGCCCATCAAGGCATCTCCGGCATATCCATACCGTTAGGGTGAATACACTGAATAATTTCATTGAAATTATATTATGTTCCTTCCTTGATAACTACGTGCGAGACTTTTTTCTCTATCGTCACATTTCTTTTATTACTTTTGATGATGTCGACCTAATGAATTCGCTAAAAGCATGTCCTATTTCTTAGTTGTTAATGGCGTCACTTACCTACCAAATATAATTCTTCATCAAATATTTTCGTAGGCTTAGCGTGAATACAGAGACTCCAGGCCAACAGACAAGCAGGTGGACAGATAGAGTAATGAAATTGAAATTTTGAAAAGATTGTAATTTATGTAACGGTACCATTTTGAACAGGGTAAATTATATAGCTTTAGAGAGCAAGAATTGAAATATAAAGTCCTAATTAGGTCACTACAATTACTGAGTGCCATTTTGTGGGTTGCCTAGCTAAACTAATTTAATAAATATGAGTTTCGGTAGACCAAAACAATGTTAATCTGAACAATATAATGACTGCTTAATTATTGTAATAAATAGTTAATTTTGTTGTGAATTGAATGAAAAATGGATGAATATAAATTATTTATTCGGTAGATTGTCAGTCCTGCGAAATTCACTAATAAACATCTTCACCTTTACATAGATCCGTGGCACGACACACCTCCATAAGCGCCATTTTTCTGCCGCGATATACGGACTTCCCGAGTAAAATTCATGAATGCCCCTCAATAGAAATAAGTATTTACTGCAGTTCATAGTAATGGTTTTGTGGTAGTCGATCTTTTATTTTACAAATCCCATATTTTCAGCCCGATGTTCCAATAATTTCCTACTAGAAATTTTTACATAGGCTATCGATAATGATTTCCTGGTGACTTGGTATATCTGTTTCTTCCCTCCAATTCATTTTTTGAATAAAAAGCGTTGATTATAAAAAGTACTAAGACGTTCATTTTGGTGGATAGTGCTTTTGTGGATATTTACGTAACCATTTTGGGATTTAGTTGCTTTTCGCATTGTCATGTTTTGACTTTTCTTTGGCGAATCCCTAGTTGATTCGGAATTAAGATTTGCGGAAAAGTCGGACCTTTTTGGGATAATTACGTCTCCACGAACGTTTTTTTATTAACTTTGGAGCGTCTACTGTAGCAGGCGATTTGGAAGAAACCCTCTGTGGTACAGGTATGTATCTTTTATAATTTTCTTTTGTGATATAATTTCTTACTATATAATCAGGGAAGATGATGAGAAAATATATTATATATGTAGGGTTATTTTTCTTTACCCTTTGGAACCTCTGGTGGGAAACCTTTTCAGATGGTGCTTAAAATTGTGAGTATGTATTTTGAAAATTAAAAAAAGAACTAATACTTGCTGTCAAAATAATTGTTAAAAGAATGCCATAAAAGAAGCAGTGGTTTCGTAAGGACATACATTTTCCACACAATTCCATAAGTCATTTTTACAAAAAACGTAAAATGGCGGATCGATACGGTTGAATCTTTCCTGAAAACGTGGCAGAAATAAAAATAAATGATGATTTTTTCTGGGAATTAATTTGAAACGAACTAAAAACCATGATTAACCTAAATTATTAAAAATTACACTTGCACACAAAAATGCAAAAGAGTCTTGACCCATAAATCCCATTATGTGATTCTCACGTATTTTGACCCACTGATTACGAATCCGCTGTCAGTTTAGCTCCAGCACCCTATGGTTTTGAGTAAATCGCCGAAAGTACACTGAAAATAGCATGAAACCCCAGAAAATGGAAAGTGTTTTCATCAGTCGATGTCAGGAGGTTGAAGACTCTTTTTTTTAGATACTTGGACCTTCTGCTCGCGGATCTGATAGCTGATAAGCCCCTACAGGGTGTCCTGCGAACCTGTTAACCATATAAAGTCTTTTTATTCTTTTTATTTTTTAGCGAAGCTTTCAACCATATGAAGCCTTTAGCCTTTTACTTAACGAAACGATTCTGAACGTATCCTCTTTCGTCCTGACATCGACTGAAGAACAAAATTTTCCATTTTCTGGGATTTTATGCTATTTTCAGGATATTTTCGGTAATTTACTAAAACCATAGGGTGCTGGAGCTAAACTGACAACGGATTCGTGATCAGAGGGCCAAAATACATAAGACTCAAATAGTGGGGCCTATGGGTCAAGACACTTTTGCATTTTTGTGTGCAAATGTATGTTTTAATAATAACGGTTAATAACAGTTATTAGTTCATTTCAAATTAATTCCCAGAAGAAATCGTCATTTATTTTTATTTCTGCCATGCTTTCAGGGAAGATTCAACTGTATTGATCCACCATTTTATCTTTTTGTAAAAACGACTTGTGGAATTATGTGGAAAATGTATGTCCTTAAAAACACTGCTTCTTTTCTTCTATCTTTTAACAATTTAGACAGCAAGTATTAGTTTTGATAAAATTTTCAAAATACATAGTCACAATTTTAAGCACCATCTGAAGCCACCATATATATATATATATATATATATATATATATATATATATATATATATATATATATATATACGTGCATAGCTATCATGTTCGTCTCCACTAGTCTATAAGGCGCCCAAGACTCCGCTATAGGGAACACTTCTAGATAAATTTTGTCGATGTATATTGTACTGATATGTTTTATTTATGTTGAGCAGCCAAAGAGGGGAAATAATTTCTCATATATGTTTTATACAAAAAACATATCCAATTAACAACAATGTTTGCATCCCAATGTTTAACATACAAGTTCAACTCAATTTGTATAATTAATATTGGTCTATGAGTTGTGTACGCCTCCGACGACGTTGCCAATTATGTAGAGATGAATATGTAAAATCTGCTTGTGGATATTTCTTTATACGTAAATAATGAATATGTGATTTCTTAGTGAATAGCCTGTGTGAGCCGATTAATATTAAAAGTTTCCCGGTGTTATAATAATCGGTGTCTTCGCACAATAACAACCTACATATTTTGGCATATTTAGATTATGATGACCAGAATAGATATGATCTAATCTTCACATATTATTTTGATTTTCAAGAAATATTTTTTTTTAGTTCTATTCATAGATGATAGCGACTTGTGACTTATTCTAAATTTTAAAATTCGGTCCACAAGCATCTACAAAATATTATCTTTGTAAATCCTAAAATTAAATGCGATTTACTCTTCATTTTGCATAGGTTTGAGAAATCAACCCTACTCGGGGCCAACTTATTAAGAATAATTATATTATGAAAATTGGATAACAAATATGTCTTGTTTTAGTTACTGATCTATTTCCAAGAGAAAGTAGACATTAATGCATATCATTCTTTTCATAATTCAAAGGTCTAATTATAGAACAGGTTAAATAAAAACTCGCTGAAATTAATTAAGAGTTAATCATGTTTAATCCTAATATTTAAAGAGGTAATATTATTACAGGTATTTGCACTGTTTGAAGACCGATTTTTAATCATTTTGATTTAAGTCACGGTCATCTATGAATAAAATTCAATTTTTTTTTAATCAAAATAATATCTGAGTATTGAATCATACGTATTTTAGCCAGCAGAACTCAAATATGCAAACATATATAGGATGTCCAAATCAAGAATTTGGTTTAATGTAAATTGCATTGAAACAGAAAGTCGGCCGTTTTGGTTTTTTTACATCACATCACATAATTGATTTTTTCTCGATGTCTCTATGCCTAATTTGGAAATAATGCATTTTAATCCATTGAAAAGTTAAAAAAGTATATCTATTGCCTGAGTCACCCGGTATATCATAATGAAGCATATAAAAGTATGTGAGGCCTATACCATTCTTTAGGGGTAGATTATTAGTCCCGATTAGAAAGCGCTCATTGGTAAAAAAGCTTTAACTAAAATTTAAGAAAAAATATTTCAAGAAATAGTATCCAACCTTTGAATACCCCATAAATGGGTGTTAAATTGGTAGTCATTTTTTCATTATAAAAGATACATATAAAATGTAGTTTCTTATGAATTTTAATTTTTTGTAATGTTATGTATAGCTGAATTTTAATTCGATACTACTAACTGTCCATTTCTCAAACATTATGATACAGTAACTTTAACAACAATTAAAATTTGAAGAAAACAATAAGACACCTTGTTATATACAGGTTGACTCATAGTGGATGGAGTATTAGAAGTATATGGAGAACAAGTGAACATATCCTTTTGAAAATTTTGGGAGTGACTAAAGTCAGTGTGGCCAATCCAACCAAAATAATTATTTTAAATGGAACACCCTATATATTTTCGACTTACCAAAATCACCGTAAATTTCTGAGTTCAAGCATGTATCACACCCTAAACCTAGCGGTTTCGGAGACATTTGACATTTTATAATAAATTTGACAGGTGCAACGGTTTGCAAGAACCGTTACAACTTTCTTCATGTAGGAGATCGTAGTTTTCTCCTTGGTACGTAGAAAGAACACAAGATGACCTAGTCCCTATAATAAAAATAAATTTCATAATAGTATACCAAGTGTTCTATTTTTCACATTATATTCTGTCAAATTCAAACCTCAATAGCTTTTTTATTTCAAATGGAACACCCTGTATTTTTGTAGAATAGAAATAGCAATTCTGGGGTATTTTCGGGCCTTTCCAATTACATCATTAAGGCAAGCTGCTCTGGAGACATGAAGGTGACGATTATTTCTTGGGAAATATATGGACAGATGATGCTAAATTTATCAAAAATGGATTTTTTAATCAACACAATTCCCATTACTTTCATAATTTGAAACCTCATGTAATTCAGAGAGCGAAATATTTAAGAACATTAGCGGTTTAGTGTTTACTGTGCCATGAGACAGAGTGATGTCATTACAATTTTTTGAGGAAAACTTAAATAGTAAGTTAGAAAGATTTCTTCTTCAGCTAATATGTCTAAGACTTTCTCCCTAAAATTCCTGTCTCGATAAAGCCTAATATTCTAAAATTAACCAATATGCCTTTTACAGTGCATGGTGATGGTTTCTGTTCTTGTGGGTACTGAGTAGCAAGTGTGTTTGTTACATGTTCTTGATATTACCTTATCACATTCTCGATAAATAATAAACAAATCCAAAGTCCTCGTGGGTGTGATTTAAACGTTATGGCCTTTTTCGACATAAGAGAATGACTGACATTCATAGTTGTTTCTAATCATGGCTAAGTTGACGGCAATTTTTATTATAAATTCTTGGACATTTAAGAAAATCGCCAATATTTAAAAAAGTTGTAACCTTAACTCCTACAATGCCTATACCTGAAAAAAGGGAAATTAATTCTACATAATTTGGTGTAAAAAATACAGGGTGTTTAACAATAAAAAAATTTTATGGTTATTTTGAAAAGTCGAGAATATATAGTGTTCTATTTAAAATAAGCAAATTGGTGTCGACTTCCGGTATAACCGGAAGTATCACATGCTTGCAATTATTTTGGTTCGATTGGCCCCACTGACTTTAGTAACTCCCAAAATTTTCAAAACGATATAAACATATCGTTTCTCCATATACTTCTAATACTTCACTATGATTCAGCCTATAAAATATTTACATCTTACAAATATGTTTAAACCACGAAGATCCCAGAGTATGCCGCCCATTTTGAAATTTTTATTATAGAAAGCTTCTTTTTTCCATTACAAACACTTTATATTGCGTCAAGTAAACACTCCAAAATATATATAAGTGCAGATTGTTTTCATTCTAGGGCTTAAATTTCTAATTGTTTAATAGACGTCTTTAGCCGGGCGCTCGCTCGCTCTTTCAATTTTTAATAAATAGAAAACGGTCAACTTTACGAAAAAGTGACAGGAGCCCTATTTAGTTTAAAAGGACCAAGAAAAGCTAAAAAAATTCATTCGGGTAAAAATCAGACAATTTTTTAATTTGTTTAAAAAAATCGCCTTTTTTGACCCTAATTGTAGTTTCTCTTGGTAATTTTAAATATTGAAGTTTTTTCGTAAAGTTGACCATTTCCGATTTATAAACAATTGAAAGAGCGCCCGCCCGGCTAAAAACGTCTATTGAATAATTAGAAATTAAAGCTTTAGAATGAAGAAATCTGCACTTACTCTTCAGGATTTTGTTAATGGATGTTGAAAAATTGAATGAAAATTTTGGTGAACTCATTTTTTAATATTATATTCCAACTTTGAAAATGGCCGTTTTTGCGTTTTTTCAAACATCAAATTGTTTATAAGTCGGAAAAGGTCAACTTCACGAAAAAATGACAAGAGACCTTTTTTGTTTAGAAAGAAGAAGAAAACCCAAAAAAAATTCGTTCGGGTTAAAAAAGCGAGCACACTTTTCACGATGCCGTGTATTGGATACGATCCTCAGCTATGACACTGACAATGTCAATGTGTAACCCCCTTCCGGGCTGCCTAGGCTTTGGATTTTGTGGTTGTCTATTATTTGTGGTATGTTTAAGTTTATGTCTTATGTAACTATACTTAAAACATTCAAAGTGGGTTTTCATTAACGCATTTTTGTTTTTCGTAAAAAAACTATTTAAAACTATATTTAATTACAAAATGTATTTAGGCGATGACTTTAGTAAAAATGAATGATTTTATGCAGGTTTCTTGGTTAACTTCGGTTAAATTAAAAATGTATTAGGCAGCTAATCTCTAATATTTGCCAGACTGTAGTCCTGCTAGGCTCTAATCTGGATACTGTTAAATAGAAACCAAAGTCAATTTTCCTAAATGTTGGTATTGTTCTAATATTGATCATAAACCAATCATAGTCCAGGAGCTCGGTGGCTTTTCTGGTACGTCACTGTTTTATGTTATATCAGATGTTTTTATCGTTTTATGAATGATAATGATTCATAGAATTGACTTCTAGCGGGCACCTACCGCCAAGTACATCACAAATGGTCAAAGTTGTTATTAGAAAGAAAGTTATAGCACGTAATCATTACAAGATTTTTCTTACGGAGAGAATATTTAAGCATTCTGAATACAGAAAATTACTCCCAGAATGAAACTCCTGCCAATTAATTATCCATAAAGAAAATTGTTTCCAAATTTAGAAAAAGAAATCATATTTTTATTGTATATATTATTTCAGAATTCCAGACTCATCGTTACAAGTCATATCTCTTTTTTGAACGTGAATATATGCTACCTTAAAAATAAAAACTTTACTAGAAAGTTATCGTTATAAACAAAAGCACTACAAACACGAAACTGAGGAATTTAACATTTTCCGCTGAGTTTCTACCGCATTTCAGATGTATTTTATCATTATTAAAATATTATTATTATTTTTAGTAATTTGTTGTAAGTTCCCAGAGAAACAAATATGCATCTTAAGACTATATTCCCATCAGGATAATTTCTGTGCGTATTTAAAAACGAATAATGTACGGCTTTACGCTTTATAGACGTTTATCTTCAACTATGGATAAACTGATGGGATGGACATGCCAGTCATTTTATCGTGATTCAGGTTCGCCATAATTATCTAATAAAGCTCTTGTAACTATGAGTTTTTAAAAAGCCACTTGGCTCCCTCACCATCAGATTACTAGTGAAAAATAGTACTAATATTTAAACGTTGATTACTCAGTATGCGGCTAGGATATGGTTGAATCTGATTCTATAATTCAAATCTTAATAACACATTTCCACTCCGTACAACGTTGCCAAGTATATGAGGCAAAAACGCTCTATAAGTTCAAGGAAGCCGGTACAACTGGTTGATATATTTCAGCGTATCTTATATAAAAACAGTCGCGCCCTCTGATGCGCGATGACGTATACTACAGTGTATATGTGTCTAGACGTATGGGTCATTTTCGACTCCACGCTAAAATCTGCCTAAATGACGTATAGACGGCGAACATCATTTTAAACCATAGATACACGGTCATTCGTTTTCGCCTCCGCTTTTTCGTCTTCGCCTCCGATTTCGGAGGCGTCGCCTATGAATACCTATGTATTCGGAGGCGTATATGTTGTTTTGCATGTATATATATATATATATATATATATATATATATATATATATATATATATATATATATATATATATATATATATATATATATATATATATATATATATATATATATATATTTTTTTTTTTTTAATGATAAGTGGCATTCAAAATTTTCTTGCTCATAGTTGGGTATTTTGCAACTGAAAAATATTTAAAAATTTTAATGAAAAAGCCTCTGCGTCAAACGGATCAGGTAGAGGTTGATTCTTGAAAACTTGACTGTTTGAAAAAGTCTCACACCTAAAAATATATAAACTAGAACAATGTTATAAACTAAAAAATGAAAATAAAAGCTAGAGGCAGTTAACGTTTCGGACGAGAATCTACTTCCGTTCTCAAAACTCTTTGGCCGTCAACCATGACAGTTCTTTGTTTGTTTGTTTATGTATTTCCATAGTCATGTTAGACAATAAATTATATTTATCTTATTTTTACTTACTTCGTTTCTAAGGATGGGTAACCAACTAATTCAAAAATCTATTGAATAATTTGAAACGCATCTATCTTGGTTTAGTAAAATAATCGCGGGTTCTTTAAGTTTGCTTTCAGTTCGGTTGCTCTCTTTTTCCGAGTCCTATTTAATCCTGTGATTATTATCCCACGCGTGTTCACAAATGGCATTCAAAAGCTTACATATTAAGCCTTTAATTACAGTTTTCAGGTCATTTTGGATTAATTTCTAGAAGAAATCATCATTTATTTCTGCCACGTTTTCAGGGCATTCTCAGCGATATTTAGCCGCCATTTTTTAATGGCTCATAGCATTTAAAAGCTTAAATAATAATAAATAAATATCATCTTTTTTATATTTTTTAAAAATAATTTGTGTAGTAAGTATAATTTTTTATATTTTTTTGAAATACCCACTATTTTAAGAGACGCATAATGCCGCCATTTTGTTTCCTAAAAAATATCAAGTAGCATTAAAAGTCTTACTAACAAATAAATTGGTACCCTAAGTTTTCTTATTCATTAAGAATTATGGATTAATTTTTCACCTTTTATATGAACGTGTGAATTTGACACCGATTAGAGCACCATCTTGTATCCGTATAACTATTGTTGATAAAATAATGTAGGCTTCTGTAATAAAATACGTAATACAATATTTTTCTACATTTTAGGTAATTTCAGATTAATTATCAGTAGAAATAAATGAGATCTACTTTAATTTTCATCATGTTTCTAGGACATTTTCAGTTATATTGAGTCGCCATTTTGTTTCTTGAAATAACGCCCAACAGCATTCGAAAGCTTAGGTCCTAATGAAGAAATTGCTGTGCTGTTTTTTTTTTACAATAGTTAGTACCGTAAGAATAATTTTTTATAGAAATTTTCAAAATACTCACCATTTTGGGCGCCATATTAAGCCGCCATTTTTTTTTTTGAAAAAACGCCAAGTGGCATTTGAAAACTAAGATTTTAAGGAACAAATTGGTATCTCAATTTTTTTTGTGCATTAATTCCATTTTTGGCGAGCAAGGTATGGAATGTCCTAAATATATATATACAGGGTGTTTCACTTAAAAGTCCCCAGGCCATTATCTCTAAAACTAATAAAGATATTTTATTTTTGTAAATGGCAGATGATTGATACCAAAGAAAGGTTTAAATAACGGTGATTAGAATTTTTCCTCAACAGCACACAGAGATGGCGCTGCGATGCAAAACTATTTTTTGATGGCTGGAACCTTGAAACATAAGTCATGTGATTAAACAATAATTTGTGAATAATTTTGAGGGTATAGAGAATTTACAAAAAACAAGCCGTTTTGGAGTTACATGAGTTTCTTTCATTAATGCCAGTATACGTGAATTTTGATAAATCCCTATAATTTATTTATTATTTATTATAGAACATTGGTTACCAAACACTTTTTTTCAAGATAAGGAAAGTGATATAATGCACTATCATAAAATTATGTTTACCACTTCCGGCCAAACCGGAACTAACATGATGAACCAATATCCATATGTTCCTACATATTACATTTTTTTTTCTAATAACGCTTCTAATAAAACGGCTCCCAAAACTTAAGGTAAGTAAGACAACAAAGAAAATACACACTAATTTAGAATGGGCTAAATTTATATTAACAATTCAGTAAAGAACGTAAACAAAAGTTTTATAAACAAACATTTAAAAACTATCGAAATATTATTAAAAATGAAATTGAACTAATTTCTTTCTTATTAGTAGGTACTTATTATATTAAATGTTCTAAATTTCTCCCTTCTTCATGAATACACATATTGTACCGTTTCAGTAACTCTTCATTGCAAACTTTTTGTAACGTATGTCTATTTATAGCAGCAACACTTGCATATATTTTATTATACAAATCGGCCATATCCTCAATGGGTTCAATGTACACTACACTTTTTAAATACCCCCAAAGGTAAAAATCTAATGGAGTCAAGTCAGGTGATCGTGCTGACCATCTGACTACTCCATTAGTACCAATCCATCTCTGAGGGTACATTTCATTAAGACAATCTTTGACTAGTACTGAGTTATGGGGTGGTGCACCATCTTGTTGAAACCAAATATTCTCCTGGTTATGAGGGATAGTCTCTAATAATCCTGGCAATACATTTCTCAAAAATATCTCATATTTTCTTCCATTTAAAGTCCCATGGAATAGATATGGTCCAATAATATATGAATTTAATATTCCACATCACACGTTAACTCCAAAAGTTACCTGATTTCGGGTCATTCTCATCCATCTAGGATTATTTTGTGACCAGTATCGGTAGTTATGCTTACTCACAACTCCGTTGTTGTGAAAACGGCTTTCATCGCTCCAGAGCACATTTTTTAAAAAATTTGGGCATTCTTCAGAAAGAACTGAAAATTCAGCTAGAAAATGTAATCTTCGTTCATAATCACCAGGCCTTAAATGATGGATCAATTTTAATTTGTATGGATGGTATTTATTTGATTTTAATATTCTATGGCACGAAGATATCGACAGATTAGTTTCCGATGCCAATTTCCGGAGAGAACATTGAGGATTGTTGACAACACTATTTAACACCAAGGCTGTATTTTCATCGTTTCTAACTGGCCTATTTCTGTTACGAATAGTTTTCTTAAAACTACCCCAGTTTCTTAAATTTTTAAACAGCATGATAAATGTTTTTTATCGGGTGTAGGTCTATTTGGAAATCGTAAACAAAACAATCGTTTTGCTTGTCGGGAATTTCTTTTGCATTCACCGTATATTAAAATCATATTTAACTTATCTTCATTGATGTATCTAACCATTTTTTAAATTTATTTTTTTTTATTGCCTTATTTGGATTAATTTGCTTTGAATTGTTTCTACGTACACTATTTCTGTTTGAAACTATGATTGAAATGCACCAACTACAAACTTTGTTTAATAACTGTCAAACTTAAAATTAAATCAAAGCCTACTAATATCCCTTAAGTAGATTTTCCATTACCATTCTAAATTAGTGTGTATTTTCTTTGTTGTCTTACTTACTTTAAGTTTTGGGAGCCGTTTTATTAGAAGCGTTATTAGAAAAAAAAATGTAATATATATAGGAACATATGGATATTGGTTCATCATGTTAGTTCCGGTTTGTCCGGAAGTGGTAAACATAATTTTATGATAGTGTATTATATCACTTTCCTTATCTTGAAAAAAAGTGTTTGGTAACCAATATTCTATAATAAATAATAAATAAATTATAGGGATTTATCAAAATTCACGTGTATTGGCATTAATGAAAGAAACTCATGTAACTCCAAAACGGCTTGTTTTTTGTAAATTCTCTATACCATCAAAATTATTCACAAATTATTGTTTAATCACATGACTTATGTTTCAAGGTTCCAGCCATCAAAAAATAGTTTTGCATCGCAGCGCCATCTCTGTGCGCTGTTGAGGAAAAATTCTAATCACCGTTATTTAAACCTTTCTTTGGTATCAATCATCTGCCATTTACAAAAATAAAATATCTTTATTAATTTTAGAGATAATGGCCTGGGGACTTTTAACTAAAACACCCTGTATGTATATATATATATATATATATATATAATAAAAAATTCAAATTCAGACGGGTTGGCAGTCTTAGGCAGGAATGAAAGAAGACTCTTTATTACTGTTCTAGCTTTCGTGACTTTATTGTCACTTCTTCAGGAACTCTACAATAACATATTAATGAACATTAGGTTGTAATAAGTGAAGAGGTACTTACGCTAATTTTGAGATTTATATTAAAGTTTGCACATGTTGAAACAGAATAGAAAAATAATAATGATGAACGGAGTAAAATTAGTTCAACACTATCATGACTATAATAATTGATAACATTACTAAATAAAATTGATTAAAAACTTAAACAACGTCACAAATACATATTAAAAAGTTAGAAATTCATGTCTAGGACATCTTGCGTCGATTTGAATGAAAAAACCTTAGATAGCCATGGATACCAACAAAAAGTCACCAAATTAAATGCCACTGTCAGAGAACAAAAGTAACTGAAACTCCCTGGTAACCGAACCATTTTTCACTAGTTACTCGGTCAGACCGCACCGACGATCGACCAGGGAAGGCAACCGGCAGGGAGAGGGCAAGGACTGTTTGCCTAAAGCAAAAACTATCCTACACTCCCCCAACCAGAGGCCTACCCCGGAGGATCAACGGTCCAGTCCAACCGAGTCAGTGAGTTCTGTCTACTCTCATTATTTGTCTGCGACCGATTGTTGTTATCAAGGTGCAAGAGGTACGTGTAAATAATGCTGAGCCCTTCGATATCTGTCTTGGAATTTACTGTATTCGGTGTCTTGTAGATATTAATCATTTCTAAAAATTCTCTTTTATGTGTGTTAGATTCTTTGTCTAATATGCCAACGTTATCATACGCAAAATTATGATTGTAATCAACCGCATGTTTGGCTAACGTACAAGTTATTTTATTGTGTCTTATGTCACTTTTGTGTGACGTAATACGGTCTTTGAGTCTTCTCCCCGTCTGGCCTATGTACTGTTTGTCGCAACAATCACACGGAATGCAATACACCACATTGGAAAGATTAACAGGATCATCTTTGTCCTTCAACCTCGAGAAGAGATTCGAGATCTTAACCTTATTTTTAAACGCCAGTTTGAAATGCTCGTAACCACCAAAAATTCTTTTAAATTGTGTACTCAGATTGCTGATGTGGGGTAAGGAGTAGTACTTGACCAATGTGTTACCTACTGGGGTGTTCGCGGGGGTGGTGGTGACGTTGTTGCTGGATGCTCTGCCGAACAACAGCCTATGTATCAGCTTGGATGGGTATCCACAATTTTTGAATAACCCAGCAAGTTTTTTTAAGTTCTGCAGTCGTAAGGAGGTATGGCTTGTTTTTATAACCCTGTTCTTCATGCCGAGTACCAAGTTGATTTTCTGTCGTTCTAGGTGGAACGATTCATAGTGGATGTATCTACCAGACGAACCTGGTTTGGTGTACCATGAGGTAATTATGGTATTATCGGCTCTTCTTATGAGCTTAGTGTCTAAAAAAGGAACACTGTGCTGTGAGTCTTCTTCTTCAATGGTAAACTGCAAGAATGGGTCATAGTTATTAAATACCTGTAAGAGTTCATCCTTGCTACCTTGCGGTATGCTAAGAATTAGATCATCGACATATTTTTTGATGAAGGGGACTTGAAATGAGAGTTGCCCCAGACAGTTGTCGAGCAGATCATCCATAACATATTGTGCTAAAATTGGGGAAACCGGACTACCCATTGGCATTCCAAGAGTTTGTTTGTAATAAGTTGTTGAGAACACAAATACAGTTGTGTCAAACAAAAAGTCAAGCAATTTTAAAATTGAGGTTTTGGTTATTTTACAATGCTGTGTGATTGCTTCCCAGTGATTGTTGATACTCTTTTTGGCTAACTGTAATGAGATGTTATTGAAAAGTGCTTTAGCATCCAGGCTGATGATTACATAACCTTGCGGTAGCTGAAATTCATTAATGAATTCGCTGAATTGGAAAGAGTCTTTGATAAAATAATTGTTGTTTGTGTTGTATGATATCGTTAGAATATTGGTGACAAGATAGGCAACCCCTCTGTTGGGGCTGTCTATACCTGAGATTATGGGCCGTAATGACAAAGTTGGTTTGTGAACCTTCGGTAAACCATAAAATTTACTGATTACACCATTATATACTCTGTACGACTTGCCTTCCTGAGGGGTGAGCAACTTTTTCTTTTCTAATTCCGAAATTAGTTTGTTAGCCTTCTGCTGTATCGTAGAACTAGGCTACAGCAGAAGGCTAACAAACTAATTTCGGAATTAGAAAAGAAAAAGTTGCTCACCCCTCAGGAAGGCAAGTCGTACAGAGTATATAATGGTGTAATCAGTAAATTTTATGGTTTACCGAAGGTTCACAAACCAACTTTGTCATTACGGCCCATAATCTCAGGTATAGACAGCCCCAACAGAGGGGTTGCCTATCTTGTCACCAATATTCTAACGATATCATACAACACAAACAACAATTATTTTATCAAAGACTCTTTCCAATTCAGCGAATTCATTAATGAATTTCAGCTACCGCAAGGTTATGTAATCATCAGCCTGGATGCTAAAGCACTTTTCAATAACATCTCATTACAGTTAGCCAAAAAGAGTATCAACAATCACTGGGAAGCAATCACACAGCATTGTAAAATAACCAAAACCTCAATTTTAAAATTGCTTGACTTTTTGTTTGACACAACTGTATTTGTGTTCTCAACAACTTATTACAAACAAACTCTTGGAATGCCAATGGGTAGTCCGGTTTCCCCAATTTTAGCACAATATGTTATGGATGATCTGCTCGACAACTGCCTGGGGCAACTCTCATTTCAAGTCCCCTTCATCAAAAAATATGTCGATGATCTAATTCTTAGCATACCGCAAGGTAGCAAGGATGAACTCTTACAGGTATTTAATAACTATGACCCATTCTTGCAGTTTACCATTGAAGAAGAAGACTCACAGCACAGTGTTCCTTTTTTAGACACTAAGCTCATAAGAAGAGCCGATAATACCATAATTACCTCATGGTACACCAAACCAGGTTCGTCTGGTAGATACATCCACTATGAATCGTTCCACCTAGAACGACAGAAAATCAACTTGGTACTCGGCATGAAGAACAGGGTTATAAAAACAAGCCATACCTCCTTACGACTGCAGAACTTAAAAAAACTTGCTGGGTTATTCAAAAATTGTGGATACCCATCCAAGCTGATACATAGGCTGTTGTTCGGCAGAGCATCCAGCAACAACGTCACCACCACCCCCGCGAACACCCCAGTAGGTAACACATTGGTCAAGTACTACTCCTTACCCCACATCAGCAATCTGAGTACACAATTTAAAAGAATTTTTGGTGGTTACGAGCATTTCAAACTGGCGTTTAAAAATAAGGTTAAGATCTCGAATCTCTTCTCGAGGTTGAAGGACAAAGATGATCCTGTTAATCTTTCCAATGTGGTGTATTGCATTCCGTGTGATTGTTGCGACAAACAGTACATAGGCCAGACGGGGAGAAGACTCAAAGACCGTATTACGTCACACAAAAGTGACATAAGACACAATAAAATAACTTGTACGTTAGCCAAACATGCGGTTGATTACAATCATAATTTTGCGTATGATAACGTTGGCATATTAGACAAAGAATCTAACACACATAAAAGAGAATTTTTAGAAATGATTAATATCTACAAGACACCGAATACAGTAAATTCCAAGACAGATATCGAAGGGATCAGCATTATTTACACGTACCTCTTGCACCTTGATAACAACAATCGGTCGCAGACAAATAATGAGAGTAGACAGAACTCACTGACTCGGTTGGACTGGACCGTTGATCCTCCGGGGTAGGCCTCTGGTTGGGGGAGTGTAGGATAGTTTTTGCTTTAGGCAAACAGTCCTTGCCCTCTCCCTGCCGGTTGCCTTCCCTGGTCGATCGTCGGTGCGGTCTGACCGAGTAACTAGTGAAAAATGGTTCGGTTACCAGGGAGTTTCAGTTACTTTTGTTCTCTGACAGTGGCATTTAATTTGGTGACTTTTTGTTGGTATCCATGGCTATCTAAGGTTTTTTCATTCAAATCGACGCAAGATGTCCTAGACATGAATTTCTAACTTTTTAATATGTATTTGTGACGTTGTTTAAGTTTTTAATCAATTTTATTTAGTAATGTTATCAATTATTATAGTCATGATAGTGTTGAACTAATTTTACTCCGTTCATCATTATTATTTTTCTATTCTGTTTCAACATGTGCAAACTTTAATATAAATCTCAAAATTAGCGTAAGTACCTCTTCACTTATTACAACCAAATGTTCATTAATATGTTATTGTAGAGTTCCTGAAGAAGTGACAATAAAGTCACGAAAGCTAGAACAGTAATAAAGAGTCTTCTTTCATTCCTGCCTAAGACTGCCAACCCGTCTGAATTTGAATTTTTTATTCTTAATTAGCCAGTCGTTAGCTAATAAGTACTTAATATATATATATATATATATATATATATATATATATATATATGATAGTTCTAGTCAATCACCTCTATGAATCCTTATTACCATAAGGATATTAAACCAAACTGCAACAAGTTGCTAGCTTGGCCGCGTTTAGGATAAAAATCACATTTTATCACAAAACGCTTGGTTTTGATAGAAACAAGCACCAGCCGAAAGATTTATATCTAATTAAAGGCAACTCTCGTGCTAGTTATGTCAGGCCACTTGCAGACTGCAGTTTCGCGCTGATGGCGCTCGTCAGTGCGGAACCTAGACAACTGGCTGAGAGCTAGAGAGCTTCCGATACTCAAGTGAATATTTCGACGTTGTAAAAACGACGAAATGGGGGAAGCTCCATCTGGCGACCCATGCTTGCTTCAATCAAAACAATATTTCGACATGGGGCACACGTGATAGTTCTAGAGAATGCTTCTAGAAGGCAGAATATATTAAAACAAAATGTTTCTGTCATTCACCTCTCATAAGGATATTAAACCAAACTGCGACGAGTTGCTAGCTTGGCCGCGTTAAGGTTAAAAATCACATTTTATCAGGAGCTCTCAGCTAGTTGTCTCGGTTCCGCCTTACACTGACGAGCGCCACCAGCGCGAAACTGCAAATTGCCTGAGATGACTAGCACGAGAGTTGCCTTTAATTAAGGATAAATCTTTCGGCTGGTGCTTGTTTCTATCTATTTACTCTACATAGTAAAAGACATGTATTTCCTTATTTAATAAGTTGTAGGCACCAAATGACAATGGCTCAAGTTGGTATGAAACTTGCAGTTTTTGTTCAGCGATCCACCTACGATGGCGCTACAGTTGTGCAACATATACAAATGTATATAAAAGTAAATACTACTACGAATACACAAACTTGAGCCGCCTCCGTTTGGCAACACTGTTCTAATTTCTAATTGTAGAATCGGCTATCCACTTCAAATCATGTTTGATTACTGGGTGGTATAAAAGTACGGGAACGGTAGGCTAAATTAAAAAATACGAATCCTAAAAAAACTTTAAATACAAAACTTGTGGGAAATTTCCCTGGCTATCCGACGGTGGTCTTGGATTTGACTTTGACTATGAGTTTCAAGGTCATATGAAAGTCAAATAGAACCCCCTACTTTTAACACCGGAAATGAAACTTGCGGAAAATTTTACGTTCAGATATGACCTTCAGCACTTAAAAATTGACCTCTAAATGTCATCTTTACTTTACACTTGAACTTCAATTTTGTAAAAGTAAATAATGGATGTGTGCGCTGAGATTGCATCAGAAATTATAAGAAGTACAATTGATAATTTTTATATCCGTCTAGCTCACTGTTAAACTGCCAATGGCGAATAATTTGAACATCTGCTGTAATAACAAGATAAGTACGGGAACGGCAGGATAACTTGAAAAATGCGAATCCTAGAAAAAACTTTTAATACAAAAGTTTTTCCCTCGCTATCTGACTGAATTATGGTGTAAAGTTGACCTTTAGAGGTCAGTTTTGTAAGAGCCGAAGGTCGTATCCTAACGTAAAATTCTCCGCTCGTTTCATTTCCGGGGTTAAATGTAGGGGGTTCCATTTAAAAAAATCGACTTGACCTTCAAATGTCCTTGAAGTGCACTGTCAAGGTCAGATATAAGGTCGCCGTCAGATAGCCAGGGTAATTTCTTACAACTTTTGTATTTAAAGTTCTTTTCTAGGATTCGTATTTTTCCAGTTATCCTGCTGTTTCCATAGTTTTATGCCACCCGGCATGTGTATTCTGCTTGAAATTGACAATTATAATCACAATGTCTCAGCATGCGAAGAGAATCCTTGCCTTAATTAATAGCAAGGAGGAGATATTAAGAGGAGATCAGTTAATACCTTTTTAACCTAAGTAAGTTAATTTTTCGGCGGCAATTTTAAAATTGTTGCATTTATACAAAAATATCCTTAATACATAGGTAGTAATGGGTAGTTAGTTGCTCGTGTTGCTGGTTGAGTTATGTTATGGCTGTTGTCCACACAGTTCTTTCTGTTTTTTTCTAAATGCTCATTTAATTGTTTTCAGGTCCGTACTTTTAAATTCTTTCGTTATTTTGTACATTTTCATGAGATTCTCGGATTGCAGGAGCATATTGGAGAAGTTTTTCCCAACTTCGGTAACATGATTTTGAATATGGTGAGAGTTTCGGATATGAGTACTGCGAGGGAAGTTATTAGTAAGAGTTTGAGGAGTAGTGAAAATAGGATAGAAATGCGATTCTAGCAATTATTGTTCAGATCTCATCTTTGAACTTTAAATAGTAAGTTTTTATCAAGAATCACCTCTCCTTTTTTTGCCATGCAAGGTTTTTGTTATTGATATATTAATTCTTTGTGTAATTTCTATCGTTTCTTTAGTGAAATATAAAGTCTGTCTTTTATGGGGTTGATTGTTAGTCTCTGTTTATATAGAGAAATGTGGTTGTTGCATTAATATGTTTTTGAAGTATATGTGTCATTATATCCGCTTCCTTGAATGTCGTTAATACTGCCGTGTCGTGGGTATAAAGAGGCATGCCGTGTTGTATCGGCCAAGTTTAAATCAAAATAACTTCGATTAAAGATCAAAATCTATAGTTACGATTGTTACAAAAATCGTGTATTTTGTTCCTTGATTAAGCTGATTTTGATTTAAAATGAGTTGATAAAACCCACCCTTTAGTATTATTCAGTGGTCAAGTAGTGGTGGCACGTTGTTTATATATAAGTTATCGAATCAAATCAAATATTTTATTGGTGTTAGATATACATTGTGTATTTACACAAGTCATTTTGGTTCGCTCACATACACATAAACGTTAAGATCAGTTATAAAATTGTATATATACTTATAAAAAAGAGAAATTTTAAAATTCTAAAATACTACTATTATCATTAAGGAACTAATGTACACCGTAGAAAGCTTGTCTTACAAGAAATCTTTCCACCGTTTCTGTACATTTTTTTGGTGGTAGTTGTTTTATTTGTGGTGGCAATTTGTTAAAAGTTTCACAGCCATAAATTCCGGTCTAATTTGACACCTTTTCAGTCGACAATACATCGTTATCAAATTCTCTCTGTTTCTGATATTGTACTCGTATAAAAAGGAATGGGCCAAGGGATGATCCCTGGGGGATACCTGAATAGATTGGAGTTAAAGAGGAGCACTCCTGATTGAAATCTATTCGAAATTTTCCTAGTAAAATTATCCATTTTCATGACACGAGTCGGAAAACCTGTGATATAGAGCTTATACAGTAGCCCAGGGTGGCAGACTTTGTCAAATGACTCTTTGAGGTCTAGGGTGGCAAATCTCCCAATCAAAATTGATGTTACAAATCTAAATCGTATTAAATTGTGTTTTTTAAAGAGAATGTCTTTTCCGAATATGCTCTAAAATTTGAATGCTGAAAACAGCTTAATGTATATGAATGTCACACTACCTGTCATAGTTACTTTTTTATTTATTTTATTCAAAAATAATAACTAACGAAAAACCGGGAAAACTTTTATTTAGCAAAACTGAACATTAAAAAGTAATACATTATATATATATATATATATATATATATATATATATATATATATATATATATATATATATATATATGGGAATTTCTCATTTTAGCGAGTAATAAGAAATATACAGGGTGTACAAAAAATCGACTCTAGCATATTCTTTGAGCAATGAATCAAAGTTTAATAGTAAGTTACGTCTCATATACGTTGACGTTTTGCATAAAAGAAAATTATTTTATATTTTTCTGTGACGGTACAACATATTGCAGAGTTGCTCTGAAAATTCATTGTTTTAATTAAGCAACACTTTAAAAAGAATGAGGCGATGTAGCAACCAGTGGTGAGTTATGGATTATACCCGCTTCCTTTTACAAAAATCATTCCTATATCGCTAATCAAAAGAAAATATTTTACAAGTTTATCTCCTCAGTTGATTTAGCGAGAAAAAGTAGTCTGGGGTTTTCTTTGTAATGTTGTGAAATAAAATAAATGTTTGTATAATCAAGTTGTACTTCCGTAGATAGTAATACTTTCTTATCATCTTCATTTAATTTAGAAATTAATTGACTCATAAACAGCACCCTTCACCCAGAAACGTAAATATGCTTTTTCTAAAATTAAATGAAGATCGTTTTCCCAACCATGTTTGAACTTGATGATTCACTCTACACAAATGCCGTTGAGCTGCTGAAGTTGTTGGAGGAAGTGATATAAAATATTTAAAAGATAACAAACGGAATAATGCATTTTTCACTTAGTTCCCGTCAAATCTTCAAAACAGTTAGGCATACAAAAGAAATGTATAGAACCTTTGAGATAGAGAACTTACAGATGTACAACTTTTATTGTAGGTGTTGTTGCCGTTTGGGCCATAAAAACTGAGTTAATGCCGAATCCGCCGTTTCCGCGACCTTTTGATGAGGTTCTCATGAAATCCTCCAGCTGTATCGTTGCGTAACTACTAAGTGTTATTCAAGACGTCCAAATAAACACAATAATCGAATTTTTTTTTGTAGGGCACGATTTTAGCAATTTTGCTTCTGAGCCTAGCCATGTCTTTGACATTTCTCTATGGTATTCGTTCTTTTTAGTTCTTCGTTCTGTAGCAGGAAGATGTATCAGGTGTCATTATTCTTCTATCTACTAACGAGCTTCCATTCTCATTGAACATGTGTGGAGTAAGGTGTTTCCTATGATGTTCTTATCCTCATGTACTTGATATATGTTGCTTTTCTACGGCCTCCATCTTCTTTAGTTGATTATATTTATTGTGTACTCATGGGTGATTTATTCCGCATCAGCACTTTCCTTGTCGCAATTCTTATTTTTGACCTCATTGTTGACCAGATAAGTTCTTCCCATGTTAATTGTTTTCCACCTCCTGGTATTTCTTTTTTATATTTTTCTTTCTATAGTAGGAGAATGTTCGAGGTATTATTTTGTGTTTTGTTGTGTCCTTTACGTACTTCCAGTTTCTTTGTCTCTAGTTTTCTATATAGTATTTTATTTAATGGGCTGCATTGCTTTTTATTGTTCTATTTGTCTTAATATCTTTAATCATCTCCCTTATTTCTCTATCTACAATATGGTCTATTTAAAAGTTGATGTTTACTTTGTTCAATGTATCAGGACAAGTTTGGCTCTCGCTTTATGAGTTTATTATTGTCCCATCGAAGAGCTGTGTACCGAGTCTTCAACGGGCTTCCATTTTCGTTTGACTATATGAGTGGTAATTATATACTTATCTGTATGCGCTTGATTGTCTTCTTCTACGTGTCAAAGTCACCCAACTTTACTACAATCATTTTTCTGTTGTTATTTCTTATATCTTCTTATGTGATCTGCTTGAACATGTTAACGTACCTTTTGCATGGGTCCATCAAACCCCTACGGTTCGCTAAAATATGCTATCGACACAACCCCAAGTAGGTACGGAGACACATGGCTGGTTGCCTACGTATTGGGCTGAGATATTGAGCCGCACAATTTCTAAAAGTCGAATTTCTCCATTGAAACCCTTATTTTCACTAATTCTTTATTACTTAAAAAAGGATTATTTGAAAACTTTTTATCGATTTACCATATATGTTACTTTAATAATAATCTTTTGTCTATCTTACTACTATCGTATCGAGTGTTTAGAATTAGCCTCGGGTTCAGTTTCAATACTGCCAATATTTTAGTGTTTTATACTTTTTGCAAAAACGAAACGAGGAGTAAACCTATCGCATTTGATCGGCACATTTCTGAAACCGTAAATATCGGACATAAAGAGACAATTTTCATATCATTGTTAGTTGAGAAAGAGCCCTATTGTTTTCGAAGAGAATCAGTCAATAAGTAAGAAAGTTATTAATCAATTAAATAAATATTTTACTTCCCTCGCATACCGAAGGGAAGTATTGTATTCGAGAAAAAATCACACTCCGAGATTTTTACGGATTCTGACATTTCAGATCACGGAGATTACGAAAATATAGGTTTTTCAATTCCGTCAGTCTGTCTGTCTGTCGGTCTGTCTGTCTGTCTGTCTGTCTGTTGGTGCATTTACTAAAAAACTACTTGACGGAGAGCAGTCAAATTTGGCAGGTAGTTGACGCTACTGTCAGCGCAGAAATGGTAGAAATTTCACTGGAAGATATACAGGGTGGACCGTCTAAACGGAATAAATAGTGAAAAATTTTTTTTTTCGCTCAAATTTATAATTTCCACGTTTCATGACGCGCTAATCCTATTTCTGGAAAAAAAATTTTTGAAAATTTTTGAAAATTTTTTTCACCAACATTTTTGAAAAAATTTTTACCAAGATAAAAAAATATTTTTTTTGTTCAAATTTAAAATTTCCACGTTTCATGACACGCTAAACCTATTCCTGAAAAAAAAAATTTTTGAAAATTTTTGAAAAATTTTTTACCAAGATGAAAAAATTTTTTTTTGCTCAAATTTAAAATTTCTACGTTTCATGGCATTCTTACGAAAGCTCTGAAGGGTCACTTAAAATTTTTTTTAAAAGTTGAAATTTCAACTTTTTTCTTGAAATTTCAACATTTTTCTTGAAATTTCAAGTTTTTAAAAAGTTGAAATTTCAAGAAAAAAGTTGAAATTTCAACTTTTTAAAAACTTGAAATTTCAAGAAAAATGTTGAAATTTCAAGAAAAAAAGTTGAAATTTCAACTTTTAAAAAAATTTTTACGTGACCCTTCAGAGCTTTCGTATAAACTATCCACGTTTCCATGGCATTCTAAAACTATTCAAACAAATTTAAAAATGTTTTTGAAACATTTTTAAAAAAATTTGAAAACATTTTTAATCTATTTATCACTATAGAATAGACGAAAAATTTGGTTTGCCCAAATTTAAAATTTCCACGTTTCATGACATTCCAAACCAATTTGGGAAAAAAAATGTTTGCAACATTTTGTTACCAGTTTGGAAAAAAAATTAACACTAGCATATTTTCTTACTTTTTATTGGATATTTTGCCACTGAAAAATATTTAAAAATTTTAATGAAAAAACCTCTGCGCCAAACGGATCAGACAGAGGTTGGTTCTTGAGTATTTGACTGTTTCAAAAATTCTCACACCTAAAAATATATAAACTAGAACAATGTTATAAACTAAAAACTCAAAATCAAAGCTATGGGAAGTTAACGTTTCGGAAGAGAAGAGAATCTACTTCCGTTCTCAAAACTTTTTTGGCCATCAACCATGACAGTTCTTTTTATGAAAGAACTGTCATGGCTGATGGCCAAAAAAGTTTTGAGAACGGAAGTAGATTCTCTTCTCTTCCGAAACGTTAACTTCCTATAGCTTTGATTTTGAGTTTTTAGTTTATAACATTGTTCTAGTTTATATATTTTTAGGTGTGAGAATTTTTGAAACAGTCAAGTACTCAAGAACCAACCTCTGTCTGATCCGCTTGGCGCAGAGGTTTTTTCATTAAAATTTTTAAATATTGTTCAGTGGCAAAATACCCAATAAAAAGTAAGAAAATCTGAATATGCCACAAATAAACAATTACAGACAATAACACTAGTATAGATGGAAACTTTTTTACTCAAATTTAAAAGTTTCACGTTTCATGACATTCTAAACCTATTTAAAAAAAATATGTAATTTTTAAATCTTAAACTTCTTTTACCACTATTATAGAATAGACGGAAACTTTCCTTTTTGCTCAAATTTAAAATTTCTACGTTTGATATTTTAAACCTATTTCAGAAGAAAAAATTTTAATTTTTTTTTTTAACCTTTTTTGAAAAATTAAAATAAAAATGAAATTTTTTAACCACCACTATACTTCCACTCCATTACGCGAATGTTGGATTGATGTGACGGATGGCAATAATATCTGACATATACACCTATTATACTTTTATTGAAAAATGTACAGGGTGGTCATCCCAAGAAATAATTCAGTCACGGTGGACATTTGTAAAGATATTTGCGCAAGCCTGCCATATGTGGCACCTGTTATTTAGTATTGAGCTTTTGCTGTTGGATGAGCAATCTGTATATTTTTTTGACCAAAACTTATCAAGTTTTCTTTGTAATAATAGCAATATCTATATTCCGATTATTATTCTCAATGTCATTTCGTAATTATTAATTTTTTAGAGTGACCGCCATGCACAAATAACGAGGGAAGTTCTGTGTAAAGACCTTTACCGATTTTTTTTTTAAATATTTGTCACTTGTACCTAAATAGAAGCTTATGAATTGTTATTTTCTATAATTCTCTTTGTTTATACATTTTACTAATATATATTTCATAATAATATATATCTAATCCGTTGAAATATGGCTCTCGAATGATATATATTGCAGACATTCAATTTTTCCAGACTTAGGGGAGGCGCATATGGATTCCAGAATATTAATAAATTTTATTTGCTTGCTTGCCTTGCAATCCAAGGGTCGTGTGTTCGAATCCCAGACAAGTTGGCAGGTTTTTTTTTTCAATTTTTTTTCCGTCAATTTTTTTTTCGCAACAGAGTTGGTATCACAAAATTTAGAATGTCCAAAAATTACTTAACGATATTTACAAGAAAACTGCAAAGAGTTTCATGTAGAATGTGTAACAATTACATAAGAATATCAGTAAATCTGATAACAATATGTTTTTTAGCTTGTTATTATTATATCTTTGTAAAAGGTGGGTGAAAAATGTTTATAGTAATAAACTGAAGAATTAAGAAAAAAGTGTTCGACTTTTAGGAACCTCGGGGCCTTATATCTCGAAAAGTATAGCTGATATTTGTATTAGATCTTTTTGTTTGGGAGGCAAAAGTATGTCATTATTGCATCTGTCGAGCAGAAAAGATGTCTTAATAGAGCCTTTTAATCCGATTTTTACTGAATTAACGTGGTGTGCTGTAGATAATTATGCAAACGTTAACAAAAAATGGAAAAAGTCTGAGGTAACGTCCAATCTTGAAACTGACCTGGATGAGCCGGAACCAAAAAGGCAAAAGAAAAAACCACGATTCCAAGATTCAAGTCTGTTTGTCGAAATTTTTCTTACTGCAGTTTATTAAACGTTTTGTCATATTTTGATAAATTCATATTACATTGTACTACTATGTAGCTATTTTATGTGTTTGTTTTCTTGCTCTCAAACGGTTATAGAATTTAATTATTTGTTTTACTACATCTTATTGTATACAGGTAGGTACAGTAATATCCCTAGTAGCACCAATGTTGCACCAATATATAATCGATATAAGACCAATATATGAATATAGCACGAATATTCATATATTGGTCCTATATGGATTATATATTGGTCCAATATGTTGTGCTACTAGGGATAGTTTATAATAGAATAATCTCTTTGTTAATGTGGGATATACCGATCTCTATTTCTTTAAAATGTATAATGTTAGGAATTTCAAAATTGTTATAATTTTGTGAATGTCTTATAGGAACAAAAGGGAGGCATTCCCCAACTCTTTTACCAATGTTTTTACACGTCTATGTTCATATTTATTATTTTATCCGTACTGTACTGTAGATCTGCATTTTAAAATAAAGATATTTGTACTATTGAAGATAAAAATATATTGTTTTTTGCAGATTACAAAAATTGTTCGATTTATTAAGCACTGCAACATATTCAAACATAATTCAAATTTATAGGAGTTTTTTCATTCATGGCTTGTAACGAGAGTGGTAACTGGGTTATTTTAAGACTAGCCTTGAAATAAGCCCAGATAAGTAATTAGTAGGGAGTTATCGCAAGTACCGACATATATCGTGTGTATATTTATTTTGTCATCTAAACGTGGTCATATTTGTTTTTAACGTAGAAAATCAAATATGAACATGCTTAGTTGTCAGAATAACATATAACATAAACAAGATATGTACTTGCGATAACTTCCTACTAACACAAATTTTTTCAAGAAAGTTTTCGTCGTTTTGGAGTCATAATTGGTACTGTTTCTGACGTAATAAGTTCGTCAAAAAGACGTAATTTGACGGGTTTTTAACGGCTTATTAACGTCATTCATTCACGTCTGTTTGACGTCAATTAGTGACGTCATTTGGCTGTGACATTTTCTCGTCATTTTGATGTCTTTTTTGCAGTTCTTTTAACGTATTTATGATGTAAGAACTGACGAAAAAAATACGTCATAATGACGACACCATGCTGCTTGGGGGGTTATCGAGATATTAAAAAAGCATCATTGTATGCAAAATTGCACCATCAAAACTGCCTACGTGGCCAAATGGACCGAGGCTAAAAACCGTTACCCAGCTGCTTGAGACCCAGATGCATCGGCGCCAATGCCTAGTCTATAAATTCCAAGTATGCAAAACATCCGGCAGTTCACCTAATTTTTCGAGTAGAAGACACATGTCTTGGATGCCTCCGGCGTGCCGCAAATTTTTTTCTGATCAAAGTTCTTTAGGCCATTTTTTCTCTAAAATTAAAACAAATCAGAAAGTTCTTTAGTTCCATTTTATTAAAATTAATTTACTCAAGTTAAGTCACATTGTGTTTTGGGATAGTGCCATAAAGTAACTAAAATTCATTTTGGGCGTGGCATTTTTTATAAGCTCTTTCGAGCGTTATTTAGTAAATTATTACCATTGCAACTTATTTCTATATTATTTTTGACCACAGCCGTACATCTTGGCGTCTGTCGAGGGGTATATGATTTTTTTTTATACTTAGAATCTTATTTTATTTCAAATTATATTCATATGCTCAAAAAGCACGAACCATTCTGGAATTAAATAAATAGCCGACTCTCGTGTGTAAAAAACAAAGTGAGTTTAGTGAAGTGTATAATCAATCTCTAGGATTAAATTCATCGCGGGAAATTAGTGAGAGTATCTGTTTAATAATCGACGGTCGCAGCTAAGTCGACGACATTATTAATTTTAGTATTTAGTTAACAATTTTCTTTTCCTTTACAAGCAAATTCATTCATTTTTAATCTGTGTACTTTTACTTAAAATCATAACTAATTGTCGGACCATATTAACTATCACACATTCTGAAGTTTTGCGAAATATTCACTTTACGCAGAACCTTGTCGTTGGGGGGAATCAATGTAAGTCAGTGTAAGGGACGCCATTAGCGTCATCGCGTTAAAACATTATAACCCTTTATGTTCAAGATAGAGTTTAAGTTTTGGCCGAGCATTGGAAGCTTATTCGCAATTTTTCTTTCCAACGACAAATACGCTGTGTAAAGCAAATTGTTGTCTAATAATATTAATAATCTATTAAGAGTAGGAATCAAAAGTAGATTAGAGGTTAGAGTGAACGCTAACTTGTGCACCTGAATTACAATGAAGGTACGAATTGAAACCTTTCGGGTCCACCATGTTTACACCATAATTATTAATTTGTTTTTGCTGATTTTCATAGTATCCATTTTAACTAAATTCTTTAATGGATGTTCAATCATTACCAAGCTGCTTTACGTAATAGTTGTCGCAACCTAACCAATTCACTAACTAAATTCTTTATTGGATGCTCAATCATTAGCAAGCCGCTTTACGTAATAGTTATTGCTACCTAATCAATTCACTTGGGTTAATGGTCAATTGCTTTTTTTTAATTTTCATTATAGTCATTTTAACTAAATTCTATACTGGATGTTCAATCATTACCAGGTTGCTTTACATAATGATTACGGCTACATAATTAATTCACCTAGTTTAGTGGTCATTTCGTTTTTGTGATTTTCATAATATTCATTGTAACCGAATCACATACCGAGTGTTCCATAATTGCGGACCTAGTCAACTACGTCCGCGATTTCATGCCCCCAGTAGTAGGGATAATTATATTATCAATTTTTTTTTACTTACGTGGATATAACAAATGGGGACACAGGCTGGGTCAATTACTCGTACCTGGACATTGTGATTTACGAGGAGTGTATCATTATTTTATTTTTATTTTTTCTTAATTTTATTTTTATCTATTCTTTGTTTTGCCTCCTCTAATTTTATTTAGCGAATTCCGCTTTTTAGAAAGTGCCCACATCTGGGAAAGGAAATTATGTTCCCAGTTGTAACTAATTTTAAGGCATTTTAAAGGACTGGGTTTAAGTACCCCTCTTTCAGGAAACAGGTGATGTCGTTGTATGTTACATCGTAACCCTCATGGTGTACGTTTGGCAATTTTATTTTCTTTTTTTTTTTTTTGGAAAACATTAGCATTATTGTACGCTTTTCGACTTGATCTCGCTATAAGCCAATTGCCCTCCTTGTTGGGTGTTGGACATATATCCGACTTACAATTGCCTTGCTAGAGTCATCGCCTAATTATTTTTGTTTGTTTTTGGACATACTGAATTCGTTCAGCTTTTATTTCTTTTCTTTTAATATACTATTGCACGAACTCCCTCTTTTCTTTCTACACCCTTCAGGGGCGTATCAAGGGGGGTCACTGTATTATTAATTTCATTTCTACCTAGTGGTTGGACGGGGGAATAGTCCTCCACCGCTAGTACTCCCAGATCGGTAATTACAAAGAACACATCCCTGAGAGCCGACAAGGAGGTGTTCGGCATCATTAAGATCACTGGCGGCCATTATAAATTTGTGATCGGTTAACAAGTAGCGTAAGGAACGATTAGCCCTTACCTTCTTCTTCTTCTTCTTAGCCCGAGCACAGCCGACGTCGACAAACAGTCGTCCTATCAGCTTGCGTCCACATGTGGTTTCAGATTTCTAAAATTCTGCCTTTTCCTTTTCAATGTCCTGTATTAGTGTGTCCATTTCGTTTGTTTATCAAGACCTATATTAATTTGCTGTAAGAGACTTTTAGTGTTAACTGTACCATGGTAAAGTAATTTTACAGTGGCCTGAGAGAATATTTGAGATAATCTGTGCATCGGTCTGCCATGTTAGAGTTTTGCTGTGTACTTTATATACCATTCTCTTAGACCTTTTCTTGTAATTTATATAGACTTTAATGGTGGGTTTTTATTTTCCATAAGAAATTATTTAAAATTTGGTTTATGAATTAGTAAATTAAGTAATATAATAAATAGTATAGCTTATATTTCTGTCATATTCTGCTTTTATTGGTCGCTAATTTATTTTCTTTTCTTGGGCTGCTTTCGTACACTTATATGTTTGATCACCCCACATAGCAACTTATTATTTATTTACACTTTTCAAATCAGTTCCAGTTCCAAAGGTTTAAGTCCAACACAGCTAATATGTATATTCTGCTTTATAAACACATGTCACCCAGTTTCTTTGCCAATAATCACCTACTTAGGTAGGAGCCCTCTTAATTTCACACGTCTGCTCTCGTCGACGGCCTAACTAAGAATCCTTACTACTGGCAGATGTTTTATAGAAATGATCATATAAAAGTGTTGTTGTCTTATCTTAAAGATATTAGATATTTAGCAATTTTTTTTCATTATGCTTTGGTTGAATTTATCTTCACCGTATATGTAAAGAAATGTCACAATAGGTTTTCCAACATTTTTACAAATTAATATGTACTAATAACATATCAATATAATAAGTTTATTATATTACTTAATTTGAACTGTATAATAACCCCGAACATTTATTATGGTGTTTTTTGTAGTTAACACATGCAGAGTTGTTCATTTATGACATTGTTCTCCACTGTCTTTAATATTGAAAATAGAAGAGTTTCAAAATGAAAGATGTCTGTATTGACCTTGTGCATGTTTAACACGTTATTGAAAAATCAATGTTAAATTTCTATGCGTTATCGGTCCCGGGAGACCGATACCAAGTTTTTGTCCTATGCGGTTACGGTCCCCGGAGATCGACATCTTAAAACCTACAAAAATTGAATTTTTGTCAAAAAAGCTGCGCTAACAAATCGCGCAGTAGAATCGAGCAATAGAAATCTATTCCAAACTTTGTAAATTATGTATCGCAGCGTCAGTACCGGTCTCTGAAGACCATAACCGCATATAACCAATATATGATTTTTGGCTCAAATGAAAGACGTTTTTCTTGGATTTAAATTAAAACAGCCTTTATTTCTTACATATAAAAAACAAAAATAGTGTTTATGCTTTTCTGTACACATAACATAACGAAAATAAAAGAGCAAATATACGTCAATAACATTCAAAGTAGTTATTATTATTATTTAATTTTTGTGTAGTTCATTGAAGTAGTGTAAGCACATACCTGGTTGGTTTGGGCAGACCGCACAAAAATTTGTCACTTTTGATACCTTTTTATTTGCTGCTCGACTGTCCATTGTGAGGCTCAACTTTTTGTAACAACCATTGCACATTTTCCACTTTTTTCTTCCTGGCCCACGAGGTTTCATTAATTTGTGTGGAACCCTTATCGGCAATGAGGTACTTTTCTCTTCGTTTGCAACTTCTGGTTCACTTAGTTGCCTTGCCAGAATCTTCCTGAATTCTGTCATCGATATTTTAGTGGAACTTTTTTTGTTGAAAATTCACCATGAATTCACTATTCCTGTATTAAGTCCTCGTCGAAGTACTGAGTGGTACGATGACATCTGGTCACTGTAATCCACACCTTTTTCCCCCTGTTATAATCAATTATCGCTTTAGATTTGAGAATATCTTCACCTTGTCTATTTTTTTGCCGGTAGGGATGAGGGATGCGTCGTGTTCTGGATGAGTAGTGAGCATTAAAACCGGACGTTTATCGACCCATTTAATAATTTTTAGACACTCATATTGTTTGCCAAATATTTCTCCCTTTTTCATTTTCTTGTTCATTATCTTTGGAACACCTTTTCTTTTTATTCTCAGCGTACCGCAATATAAAATGTTATCGTCATATAGAGTCTTCGCCAGTGGCAAACTTGAATAAAAATGGTCGGCAAAGAGAGAATGCCCAACCGTATTATTTATAGACTTTAGTAGTTCATAAACTATCGACTCGGAGTGCGATTTTCCAACTACGTTTTCGTTTTTCCAAGTGTACACAACACCATTATGGGTGTATCTATCGACAGTACAAAGCTTGTAAAGCTTAATCCCGTACTTATGCCTTTTATTGGGAATGTACTGTTTGAACACCAATCTACCTCTAAACGGAATCAAACTTTTATCTATCAGTAAACATTTACCCAGACATATAATTTTCTTGAAATTCTGATTGAGCATACCAAGAAATGTCTGCAGTTGAAGAGACAATTGTTTTTTGCCAAATTCTTACCTTCGTTGTCACAAAAATGCAAACATCGGAGAAGAATGAGGAATCTATCTCGCGTTATATTAGCTATGATGAATTAATTTCATGCCAACACAACAGATCAAATGAAACCAACTAATTGTTAAAAGTAGTGTACAGGGTGTTGTCACTGTTCCTTCTATTAGCGTGTGCATGTAATAAATACGTGTATAAAATACTGAGACCTTCGATCGATTCGGTCTCAGTATTTTATACACGTATTTATTACATGCACACGCTAATAGAAGGAACAGTGACAACACCCTGTACACTACTTTTAACAATTAGTTGGTTTCATTTGATCTGTTGTGTTGGCATCCATTTATGTCAGGCCTGGAGTAGAGAGAGAGGGGTTTGGCACCCCCTCTCTCTCTGCTCCAGTCCTGATATTTCGTGGTTTTTTGTCAACATTCCGCTGCTTTTTTCGAATTTTCATAAAACGTAGTTGACTGGTATCTGTTCAGTTTTCGAAGTGGCTGATGCAACTTCTTGATTAAGGATTTTGCTTTTAACTTAGATTGAATCAAAATGTAGTGTTTTAAATTGTAATAGCAATGTTTTCTATGGTCCTTAGGACATGCCAATTTTATTTATAACCTCAATTTAGTAAGTACCTTTCACATTTTTAAATAATATAATTACAATGTATAAACATTTTTGTAGAATTCCTGAGGAAGAAACAATAAAGTTTCGAAAGCTTGAATTTAAAAAAGAGTCTTCTTTTTTGAACCCAGTGACTGCATCCCTGAAGTTAAATTAAAAAATTTTTGTTTATATATATATATATATATATATATATATATATATATATATATATATATATATATATATATATATATATATATATATACAGGGTGCGCCAAAGTTCTGATTTTGGTCGATTACGGCTGTATTTGAAATGGTGGAAATATATTGTCTATAGATTATTTTCTTGATTTTCAATTCTGAATAACCAGAAAATATGTACAATTATACAGGGTACTCCGTTTTCGTTGTCCGAGCAACAACTTCGTTATTTTAAATGGAACACCCTATATTTTTTTCCTTTATCGAGTTACCCATCTAATTATATTCATAATTCTATTAAGGTGGTAGGTACTTAAAATGAACCGTTTACGATATAAAAAAGATTTTTTGACAAAAAGTGAGGTTTGCGGATAAGTTTTTGAGTACCTCTGATTTCATAGACAAGAGAGTTTTCAAAATTCTGCTTCTACTGTTATGTTGAGCATATTAAGGGCTAGTAGGGCAGAAACATTATTAATATTAATCTTATACAGAGTGCTGAAAAAATTGAGTTTAATGTTTCGCTAATAAAAAAGGCCGTAATTCAATTTTTTCAAATGGGACGTACTATTTTCAGTTCTGTCATCTAATGAAGTGTTAAATTATCTTTCCATTGATATATCATAGTAGGTATTTATCTTTAGGAGTTGCATAGATATTAAGGTTAATTGTCTGGATCAGTCATTTTTCTTGCTGGAACTTCATGAGGTTTGTACTGCACTTCACCAGTTTCGATAAATCTGTCTCTAAGATTACTAAATGCAGGTTCTAAAGGGTGTCTCCTTTCAGGATATCTGGTTTTATAGACTCGGGATGCTAAGAGGCTGTTCCTTGAGCACTCCCCCAGAATAAAAATCATGTCAACCATTTCTTCCCGCGAATAATTCATATTTAATATAATTATATGCAAATGCAACTTGGAAATGGAACTGTAAAAGCTACTAGTATTTTATTAAAGACAATCAAAACAAAAGCACTTACCGATATAGCAGTAACACAAAACTTTAGAACATCCACAGACACGTGTTTTGACATCTATGTCTCTTCGGTGCGGCTTTTTCTAAAGTTCACAATCAACTGAAATATGTAAGCAAATACTCGTGTTATAACTATCAAAGGATTACCAGAACAGGATATTAAAAATTAAAATTAGATTATAGGAAATTCCCCGTAAAGGGATAATTATCAATATAATTATATGCAAATGCAACTTCCTGGAACTGTAAAAGCTACTAGTATTTTATTAATTATTTTTATATTTTATTATCAATATAATTATATGCAAATGCAACTTCCTGGAACTGTAAAAGCTACTAGTATTTTATTAGCTAATAAAATACTAGTAGCTTTTACAGTTCCAGGAAGTTGCATTTGCATATAATTATATTGATAATTATCCCTTTACGGGGAATTTCCTATAATCTAATTTTAATTTTTAATATCCTGTTCTGGTAATCCTTTGATAGTTATAACACGAGTATTTGCTTACATATTTCAGTTGATTGTGAACTTTAGAAAAAGCCGCACCGAAGAGACATAGATGTCAAAACACGTGTCTGTGGATGTTCTAAAGTTTTGTGTTACTGCTATATCGGTAAGTGCTTTTGTTTTGATTGTCTTTAATAAAATACTAGTAGCTTTTACAGTTCCATTTCCAAGTTGCATTTGCATATAATTATATTAAATATGAATTATTCGCGGGAAGAAATGGTTGACATGATTTTTATTCTGGGGGAGTGCTCAAGGAACAGCCTCTTAGCATCCCGAGTCTATAAAACCAGATATCCTGAAAGGAGACACCCTTTAGAACCTGCATTTAGTAATCTTAGAGACAGATTTATCGAAACTGGTGAAGTGCAGTACAAACCTCATGAAGTTCCAGCAAGAAAAATGACTGATCCAGACAATTAACCTTAATATCTATGCAACTCCTAAAGATAAATACCTACTATGATATATCAATGGAAAGATAATTTAACACTTCATTAGATGACAGAACTGAAAATAGTACGTCCCATTTGAAAAAATTGAATTACGGCCTTTTTTATTAGCGAAACATTAAACTCAATTTTTTTAGCACTCTGTATAAGATTAATATTAATAATGTTTCTGCCCTACTAGCCCTTAATATGCTCAACATAACAGTATAAGCAGAATTTTGAAAACTCTCTTGTCTATGAAATCAGAGGTACTCAAAAACTTATCCGCAAACCTCACTTTTTGTCAAAAAATCTTTTTTATATCGTAAACGGTTCATTTTAAGTACCTACCACCTTAATAGAATTATGAATATAATTAGATGGGTAACTCGATAAAGGAAAAAAATATAGGGTGTTCCATTTAAAATAACGAAGTTGTTGCTCGGACAACGAAAACGGAGTACCCTGTATAATTGTACATATTTTCTGGTTATTCAGAATTGAAAATCAAGAAAATAATCTATAGACAATATATTTCCACCATTTCAAATACAGCCGTAATCGACCAAAATCAGAACTTTGGCGCACCCTGTATATATATATATATATATATATATATATATATATATATATATATATATGTATATATATATATATATATATATTTGTCCTTAGCATAATGCTGCGTCCATACATGGGCACGGGACCATTCATTGCTGCGTCCTGTACAATATTGCGTCCGTATATAGGACGCAGCATTGTTTTCCTATGCTAGTATCAACATAGTACAAGATTGGACAATTTCCAGCATCTCAGACTGTTCTTTGTCTCTTGGACTATATGTAGGTACGGAAATAAGTTCTGTGTCATTTTAATTGAATGAGATATCGACCTTCATTTTTTTACGATTCGGACGCAGTATTATACGGTTAGTATAACTCAGAGTATATTTTTAGTTCAAGCGAATTTTGTTTGAGGGCGCTTCAATCTTTGTACAGAAATATACATTTAATATACACTATTCAGATATGGTATAATGATGCGTCCGACATTTGGCAACGCCGCGTTTAACCGATATTTAGGTAGTTCTTCCTCATCGGACGAGCGATGACTTCAGATATGTGTGAAAGGAGCCCGCACCAAATACATGGAATTCTGAATTTCGGACGATTTTGATGGAACAAGCGGCATTCGATAGCTTACGGCTCACTGAATAAAAGTCTTTATGGGTACAAATTCACCTATTTAATATATTTGTAGTTACGGAGAGTAGAAGCGGCTAATTTTAAGAATTTAATAATAGGGCTTTCTTCATTTATATTGGGACAGGTGGCATTCGATACCGATTATGAATCCATTGTCTTTCTACATATAATGAATACTTTTATCACTAAAATTAATTTTCATGAAATGAAAGCAACTTTAACGGACATTAATAGTGCTTAAAGGATATTGTTGTAATTACTAATTAAACAGTACGTTTTCCAAAATTGAATTGTGTAAGCCTTTCCTTTTTGATATAATTAAGTTCACATAAGAGAAAACACCAATACTTATGACCTGACTTGCTGGGGTTATATTATATTAAATTCTAGATTCAAAAGGCCGGGAATAGAAACCGAACTCAAGGGGTGAGCAATATTCTGATAGTCAATTTGCTAAATCAAAAAATAATGTAGTTGATTGTCATCGCAGGCTTACTATAACTTTAACGTAACTGAAAAATATATAAATAAGCACAAAAATAGAGGGATTCAACGACGGGTCTTTATAAATTTCACCGCAAAGACCAGGGAAAAACGGTTTAATTTAATGAAACGGAACTTGTCAATTCAAAAACGGAAATATAACAACGACAATATATTATCAGAAAGTTCTTTTCAAAATACAGGTACTATAATAAACATATGGCAACCAAATAAACAACACGACAAAATCAGTTTAATTAATTCTCAACAAATATACTAAACAATATAACGTAACGGTGTTATTTCCGCTACATATTTGCAGCCCATGAAACGTAAATCCTAACAATATTTTTGGTTAATAAATCTAAACAAGGCAACAACTTACGAATGGCCCTTAACATAAAATAGAACAAGCAAGTTAAACAAAAGCCAAAGCCCACAGTAACTGCTGTGGATAAAAATGAAATGAAAATGTACGCACGAATTGAAAATTTAAACAAACCTTAACTACAAAGTTACAGTGCTAATAACATTTAAACGTAAGTGTTTATAAGAATTAAATAACCCGTGCCCCGATCGCTCGACGTGTCTGGGGTTCGTTAACGAACAGTCGAAACAGTTATCACTAAATACGAAAATTCTGTCTCATCAAATAATTGCAGATGTCGTAAAACCAAAATATTTCTAATGTAATTATTGCGTCAACCAATTTTACATTGAGATATAACAGGTTTGTCTGAAGTTCAAAGTTTCTAACACATACTTCAGTTCTAACAAATATCCTCCAATATTATTCAACGATATGCAGAATTTTACTGGACATCAAGTTGCTTACTCATATCATAACCGAAAAAATAGGAAATACTCGGGTTATTACCGATATAATTTATAAGAAATTACCACACTCGACATTTAACTGTAGCAACGTGTAATTTTCATTTAGACTGGATTGAACTTAAGGTAACTTGTACTTTTAGGGCACTAAATGACTTTGCACACTAAACAAATTAGAGCGATAACTGATTCAACAATCTCCCCTAAATTTATCGAAGTAATCTTTGTGATCTAGCCTCAGGCAAATTGACCCGCGGTACGACGTCTCCCCTTCTCTAGTTATAGGCTCGCCCCCTATTGGTTAAACATTTTTCATGCATAACCGACAGGATTTAAATTCAAATAATGCACGGACTAGTAGCGCATGCTTTTATAAAAGATGCACGTTCCAAATTGCGGCACGCATAATTTAAGTTTACAAATTAACTTATAGCATATAACGACAAGTGATCGTTACAACTTTACTTTTCGTTTATCACCAATTTATTGTAATTTATATGTTGTCGCATTTTCAGCACTTGATGTGCCATTTTCAAACGATAAAAGATAATGAACATGTAAAAATAATTTATAGGGAACTTCTAATAATTTCAAGATCATGAATCAAATAATAATAATAATAAAGAATTTGCTGCTCAACAGAATCTTTCGTTTACAGAACAATTTTTCGAAATAAAAATAAATTTCATAAATGCAAAGTATACAATATAAAATATAAAAAGAAAGTATAAAATATAAAATAATTATTTAGTTTACAGTAGTTTAATATTTTGGTTGTCTACTTAAGTACATACTTAAATATAGGTTACAATCTATTTTGGACACAGAGTTTTATGGTCTTGAAGTAATTATTTGAAGAAAGATTAAACATGTCACATGGTCACCAATAGAGTTATATACAGGGTGCGCCAAAGTTCTGAATTTGGTCGATTACGGCTCTATATGAAATGGTGGAAATATATTGTCTATACATTATTTTCTTGATTTTCAATTCTGAATAACCAGAAAATATGTACAATTATACAGGGTATTCCGTTTTCGTTGTCCGGGCAACAACTTCGTTATTTTAAATAGAACACCCTATATTTTTTTCCTTTATCGAGTTACTCATCTAATTATATTCATAAATCTATTAAGGTGGTAGGTACTTAAAATTAACGGTTTACGATATAAAAGAGATTTTTTGACAAAAAGTGAGGTTTACTGACAAGTTTTTGAGTACCTCTGATTTCATAGACAAGAGAGTTTTCAAAATTCTGCTTATACCGTTATGTTGGGCATATTAAGGGCTAGTAGGGCAGAAACATTATTAACATTAATCTTATACAGAGTGCTGAAAAAATTGAGTTTATTTTTTCGCTAATAAAAAAGGCCGTAATTCAATTTTTTCAAATGGGACGTACTATTTTCAGTTCTGTCATCTAATGAAGTGTTAAATTATCTTTCCATTGATATATCATAGTAGGTATTTATCTTTAAAAGTTGCATAGATATTAAGGTTAATTGTCTGGATCAGACTAATTGTGTAGTAGTACAAGCAGTTTTCCATAATTAATTATTAGCCTTCTGAAATATTATTTTTTTACTTAGAATTGTTGGACAAAGAATTGAAATTAATACCAGCACGTATGTAATAAAGAATTTACTCATAATAAAAAACAATTATTTTAACAAATGTTCAAAATGTTCACCATTTCGATCGAGACACATCTGAGTCCTCTTTCTAAATGAATGACGCATTTCTTGCAGCATCTGCGGAGTAATGGATGCAAAGGCACGTCTGATCCTATTTTTCATGTCATCAACAGTGGTAGAAGTGTCGCGATAAACTATATCCTTTACATAGCCCCGTAAAAAAAAGTCCATACCTGTCAGATCGGGCGACCTTGCAGGCCATGCTATTGCTGCGCCACGCCCTATCCACATATCATTGAAGTTGCGATCTAACCATTCTCTGACATTTGCTGCAAAATGAGGCGGAGCTCCATCTTGTTGAAACCACACTTTTTGCCGTATATCAAGAGGAACGTTTTCTAGGAGAACCGGCAATTCATTTTCCAAAAAATCGTGATATATTCTTCCATTTAAGGGTCCATTAAAGAAATGAGGTCCAATAACAATCGGCCCTACTACAGCACCCCATACATTTAATGACCACCCCTGTTGGGAAACTGTTTTTAATAAATGAGGATTGACATCTGAATAATAATGAAAATTGTGTCCAGACATTTTTCTTGCTGGAACTTAATTCATGAGGTTTGTACTGCACCACCAGTTTCGATAAATCTGTCTCTAAGATTACTAAATGCAGGTTCTAAAGGGTCTCCTTTCAGGATATGTGGTTTTATAGACTCGGGATGCTAAGAGGCTGTTCCTTGAGCACTCCCCCAGAATAAAAATCATGTCAACCATTTCTTCCCGCGAATAATTCATATTTATTTTGAAACACTTCTTCACTGGACAAATCAATAGACAAACATAAACTAACGACAAGCTAGAATGTGCAAATACCTAATACGTTCCACTCCTGGCAAACCTAGAATTACATATCGGGTTACAACGTGAATGAATGCGATGGATTTAAGATAAACAACGATAGATATAATTTGCAGCGATGTCAAGTTAATAACAGTGTCCACACCCCAGATTAGTAAAGTGGGAGGTTGCCTATTGACTTTTCAAGGGCGAGTCAAGATGCCATATTGCGCGTCATTGTGCCTGCCCTGTGTTTGAACAAAGTTTTTCTGTATGATTTCATTTTGAATACGAGTAATATAGAACACTAAAACTTAGGTCGAAAAGAAAAACACGGGAATGTTACATAAATTACACCTTTTCAATATGAAATCATACAGAAAAACTTTGTTCAAACACAGGTCAGGCACTATGATGCGCAATATGGCGTCTTGATTCGACCTTGAAAAGTTAGTAGGCTACCTCACTCATGTTTACTAATCTTGGTCCACACCATCGCCTCGGCGCGGAGCGAACAAACTCAACACGTGGCATCAACGGATGTATCACCTCTCTGTCTACATGAGCCACCATGAGCAGTATGCTTTGAAGATTGTCGTGCCAGCTCGTAAAAGTTGAGTTTGCACGACAAACAACAAGTCATACTGTCAAAGTTAATTTATGTGATGTAATGTGATGTAAAATTATGTGAATTTCAGTCAGACAGATATTTAACCTTAATATCTATGCAACCCTTAAAGATAAATACCTACTATGATATATCGGTGGAAAGATAATTTAACACTTCATTAGATGACAGAACTGAAAATAGTACGTCCCATTTGAAAAAATTGAATTACGGCCCTTTTTATTAGCAAAAAAATAAACTCAATTTTTTCAGCACTCTGTATAAGATTAATGTTAATAACGTTTCTACCCTACTAGCCCTTAATATGCCCAACATAACAGTATAAGCAGAATTTTGATAACTCTCTTGTATATGAAATCAGAGGTACTCAAAAACTTATCCGCAAACCTCAATTTTTGTCAATAAATCTCTTTTATATCGTAAATGGTTCAGTTTAAGTACCTACCACCTTAATAGAGTTATGAATATAATTAGATGGGTAACTCGATAAAGGAAAAAAATATAGGGTGTTCCATTTAAAATAACGAAGTTGTTGCCCAGACAACGAAAACGGAATACCCTGTATAATTGTACATATTTTCTGGTTATTCAGAATTGAAAATCAAGAAAATAATCTATAAACAATATATTTCCACCATTTCAAATAGAGCCGTAATCGACCAAATTCAGAACTTTGGCGCACCCTGTATTTCCATCGTGGAATAAATAGGTGATTTAGCAAGAACGTTTGTTCTTTCAGATGGTAGTGCAAAAGGCTTGACACGAGTCTAAATGTGGAATTCTAAAATTAATTTGCGATAGAACTTCTCGAGAGTCTATTGTATTTTCGATCAGTTTGTAAATAAATATTAAATTTGACATAATTCTTATGTTTTCCAATAAATCAAAATTAAACCAGATTATCATTAAATAATTGGGATATCCCTGTTTGGGATATTGGTGATCTATTTTAAAAGAAATGCTTAAGAAATTTTCGCTGAACAGATTCCAATGATTGTGAATATTTCTCATAAATAGGATTCTATATTACCTAACTATACTCCAACTTCGAACGCACAAAACACACATATAATACACTGAACTGAAGGTACCTTGTGAAACATCTTGAAAATAATTGTTAATTATAAATTAAACACTGCTTTTAGATGAATCAATCAATATATTATAAATACTCTACATATGTTTCGGCTTATTAGGCCTTCTTCAAGAGTATTACATAGTGAATACTAAAGTTTCCGACGTGCTTATTCTAATTTATACCTAAAAGTATTTATGCCTTAATCTATTTATGGCCTAATCTATTTAAGACTTAATTTAACATCCTTAATTATTTGAATGTTTGGAGTGGACCTAGCTGATTATATAAATCAAAGGATAGTTCTTAATAATTAGTTTATTATAGGGGTATTCAAGAAATTTTGTTGGTCATTTGTGGTACAAGGGTTGTACTTGAAAGATTTTTTGATTTCTAGTTGTTCTAGCAGATCTAAACGTTTACCTTTTCTTTCTGAATGAAGTAAATTTATGTTATCAGTATCTATGAAATGGTTGTTTTCAATACAGTGTGTTGACATTCCTGTATTTTCATTGTTATTTAAGATTGATTTTTTGTGTTCTTTTACCCTGTTTACAACGCTTCTACCACTCTGACCGATATAGACAGCATTGCAATCTTTACAATTAATTTTATATACACCAGATTTATCAATTTTATTAAGTTTTTCTTTGTTATTAACCAAACAGTTTATTAATTATAAGTCTATAGCCGATGCGGTCAAGAGCCTTCGAGAAGTATATTACATCTACCTGTCCTCATTTGGCTAGTACATTAGAAATAAATTGGGGTAGACACGCTAAGTTAGATATTGTAAAGCGTTTTTCCATAAAGACATGTTGAGATACAGAAATTATTTTTTTTTACAGCAGAATATATTACGTTATACATCGCCACCTTGAAAACCTCTTGCGAAATAGGATCAAATAGAAATACTCTGTAGTTAGGCATATCACTAACGTCACCATTTTTGTGTATGGGACATACTCTTGCCAGTTTCCAGCAATCAGAAAATGTACAAGTTTTTAGCGATAGATTGAATAAGATTAAAATGGAAAATTAGAAACATAAATAGAACTAGAATAACCATTACAATTTTTTGTAAGTAATTTTGGTTTTAGATATTCCAATTTGACTGGTGAACACCTCGTCAATATAAAATAAAATTAAATAAAAGAAGAATCTACATTTAACATACTGGGGGCTCGAACCGGCGACCCTTGGATTCAACCAACAAAGTCAAATCAAAACCAATCTCTTTAACACAAACGTACACAATTTTGCCCTTCCCTGATATTCGTGTCGGAGCCACTCAGACATACATGGCCCTGATCGTCGTAGCAATTGAAGGACTGAGCGGGGCAAGGCTACGTAAGGCTTAAAAATAGTTAAAAAATAACATAATATCTTGCATGTTCCAACATAAATATTAATTAGAATTATACGTGTAATAGAAAACTTAAATAATTTAAATAAGAAAGCAAATGGCGCATGTGTAAATAAATATCGGAGATGAATATAACAAATTGACAACGCCTGATATGGTAATATGTGTTTTATTCGAAAGGATGCGTTATGCTCTCCGATTTCTGCAATATTGTCTGTAAGCGGACTATCTCCAAGTGTGAATTGGTATAATTTTTGAGGTATAACTTTGATGTAGTCTGATAGTGGAATTATGTCGTGATAATGTGCATAGATGTCTCTTAAAAAGGCGGTCGTGATGAGATGAGGTTCATAAATTTATATTCCAAAATTTTTAGTTTTCTCATTGCGATGACCGACGTGCTGCACCACGCCGCCGGCGTGAGGAGGTCGGTCTTACAATAACGGTGGAAATTTATTTCTTATTCTGTGTGTTTATTCTGCCGCACAAGACCGGATACAGGCACCTGAACATGGAACAGACTATCCGTACAGTGTACAGTTTCGCCTAAATCCCAGCTAAACGTTAGTAATTTATCTAAGCATACACCCAAGTACTTCACGTTCTCTCACCCGCATCTAAGAATACATTCTTTAATTTCGAGCAGACTTTTGAGGAAAAATCTTTCTGCTGAAAGTAACCTCTCTAATCCCACGCTGGTGTTGGTTACTAAATAGTGTTTTTGGATTTAAAAGAGTGAATTAATTAAAGAAACGCTTGTTGCTCAAATAATTTCAGAAATAGTCCTATAATGAAATATAAATGCTTTTATAATGCTAATTCTAATCTACTTGTTAAATTCGTTGAACAGGTAAATATATTAAATTAGCCATCACTAAAATAAATAGTGAATATAGTTATATAGCATATTATATTACAGTATAAAATAGATGCTATTACCATTAATTTCGGGACATTCTAAAGTCCAGGGATTTCTTCTGTGTACCCAGGACGCATAGTATATCGAGATTGCCTAAATATAGAAAATCATTACCTGAACCTAAACTATTGATGCTGTTCTTTGGAGTCTAAAGAAACATTAGAGCTTTGTCCATCTATTTTCAAATAAATCATATAAGAAACTAGAGAATCCCGACATGTTTATTTTTAAACCTCTGAATTCTTCAATTTGGTGATTTACAACTGACTTTTCAATCAGGTGATGATAGAACATTAGCGACTCTTCAAGAGATTTTGTAAAGATATATTGGAGACATATTTATTGCTATCACGAACTTTAATTCGTGAATGAATATTCTGAGAGTTTTTTGAAAACATTACTTATGACAATTGCTCTTATGGTTCTTATTCATTTACTGTTCCTTTAAAATAGTTATTATTAAAGCCCTATGTGTTATGGAGTTGTATATTGCTAGTTTATATTTTTGGATTAAGAGAATAATTTGAAATTGTGGTATCAAATGTCGATTTTCGGTAAATTTTAATGTTATTTTACTATTTCGTATCAAAACTAAATTCAGAACTATTTCGAGAAAATTAGACATATTCTTCATTTATGGTGAATATTTCGTAAAATACTTATTTTTGAGTAAATTTAATCTATTCAAAAGGGTCAAAAAGGCAATAAATTCAACACTGTGTCGGGATCAACTTTTATTTTAAATGGACGTGACCAGTTTTATACTAACAGAAATTTCACAATACCTCTGACATATTTTGCAAAATGACGTTAGAGAATTTACCAAAAATGCGCTCTCTCCCTCGATCTTGGCTTGTAGGTTCTTGAGGGAATATATAATAATGATTATTCACATAATGTTGAATTGCTCAAAGGATTAAGAAATTTTTCTTTTACTTTGCAAATTGACGTTTATTTTTACTACATTATTTATTATTTATCATAAAATAATAATAGACAGATGAAACAAGATTCAAATTCTACTTACAATTTTTACCATTTAACTGATTCCCGTTTGTTTGCTCTATAAAATTATCACGATAAATATGGCAACAGCGCCGGACGCAGTATTGTTCTAAGTTTGTCAAAAAATATACCGCCCGGACGCAGTATTGTATTGAGATTAAACAAAAATATCCTCAGGACGCAGTTATGTACCATTAATGAAAGGACGCAGCATTGTACAGTATATCAACTTCTTTATTTCTTAACTTATTGATATTTTGAAACTAGCTATGAACTGCATTTAATTAGTAGATCAAATATACTCCACTAGATTTGAGCTAAATAGCGTATTTCTAGGAGACGCAGTAAGGTTGGTTTTTGAAAGGACGCAGCATTGATAGCAGGATGTATATATATATATATATATATATATATATATATATATATATATATATATATATATATATATATATATATATATATATCTATATATATACGGCATTAGTTGGCATCCCACAATGTAAAATTTTAGGTTCAATTGGCTTCCACGAGTCAGATGGCATCCGGTATTCGGACGCCATCTGACCTGCTAGCGATATTAACGCAAGAGCTTCACAGATGCCGTATTATGTCATTAAAACTTATTTTAGGTTGGAAGTCAAATGACCCATTTTAACACCCCGGTGAATATTTTAGTTCAGCGGTTTGCTACTAACTGCCGTGCCTGTCGCTCGAAAAATATACAATTTGAATACCTGCTAACCACAGAAACGGTTCAGATGGCATCCAGTTAACTGGCAACACCGTGGAAGAAGGTTAATATATACCATGAGCCAGATTCTTTAGCTTGCATGTGTATGTTATTACTAGGAAAAATAAACTTAGTGGAGACAATTCGTGTAGCCTATCAAAATGAGGACGGAGTTTGTACTTCTTGATTGTAAACAATTTTTGTTGAAGATGGTTCAGCGAGGTTATTAATAAGTACAATAGCGTTCTGTAGTTTAAATAAACGCCAGAAGTTGGAAAAAAGTTATTAGCTAAAATGTTGTAGATACGTAATAATCTACAGAACTATATTAATGTTAAAAAATTCTATTAGAACTTATTTTAATGTCTTTTTTTTCATTTCGTATTTCCTATTAGATTCTATTTAAGAAAGGTATAAGAAGTAGGTGATCCAAGAATAATCTCTTGAAGGGAGGCGCCCAACTAAACTAAACTAAAAGCCAGTCGCATCTATATTTCTAACTCCAGGTGATACTTCTAAGGATTTATAGTTAACCTACTAACTATACAGGTATATGTTTTTCCTAATTTTGTTGCATAAAACAATTTTTTTAACTGCACATTTTTTTAAAAACTAGTTTAGAGAGGTTTATTTTCCACTTAATTCTTGCTATTGTTTATACAAATTACCATACTTTTTCAAGCTTTAATTAGCCTTAAACTTTTTTTTCTATTAAAATTATTTTACATTTAAGAGTAAACGTAATCAAAATGTTGAAAATAGAGCCAGATAGATTACTTAAAGACGAATTAGAATATGAAATTTCTATTAGAGGCGTAAAACCTCAAGGCACAAGTAAAGAGTTGATTAAAACATTGCGAGAACTCATAAATTTAGAAAATGAAGGTCACAGTTTTAAAACAGAGTATGCTTTTAAATCTGAAGAAGAATTAATAATCTGTGAGGATAAATTAAAGGATATTGAAAGACTTTTAGGAGAACAATTTACTAATGCTATCGCTAGGAAATTGAAATCTAAATTAGCTCATGTTTTGGGTAGAATTGAAAGAATTGTAACGTCAAATAAGGATGAATCTGAGTCAAAATTAAAAATATTAACTTTAGCTTTAAAGTATTTAACAGATTTTAAAAGTAAACAAGAATCTTTTGAACAAAAAGTTGGTGACTTAGCTGTACCTTTAGCTTTTCAACAAAGTATTTCAAATAATAATCAAGGATCTTCAACGCCTATACAAAGCACAAGTAATGCTCATAATAGCAGTGTATCTCAAGTCGCAGATAGTTTTAATAATTTAAATATTAATCAAAATTTAAAAATTAGTTCTTGGGGTTTAAAATTTTCGGGTAAATCAGATTCTTTAAGTTTAAATGCTTTCTTTGAAAGAGTCGATGAAATTTGTGAGGCTAGAGGCATATCTAAACAACGACTTTTTAAAAGTTGTGCAGAACTTTTTGACGAAGAGGCTAGAGTATATTATAGAGCGGTTAAACATAAAGCTCATGATTGGGACTCACTTTGTAATCTTTTTAGAGAAGAATTTTTTAGAGATGGTAACAAAAAGATTTGGGAACAAATAAAATCTAGAACACAGGGTAGTACTGAAACTATAGCTATTTACGTAGCGTATATGTTAAATTTATTTAGTAGATTATCGGTTCAGGTAGATGAAAGTATTAAATTGGAAATAATTCGTGAAAGAATTAAACCTGAGTATCAAACTAGATTAGATCTTGTGGATGATATCACTTCTCTCGATCATCTCATAAAATTAGGTAGACGTATTGAGGATACTAATAGAAACATTTCAAATTTTGTTCCTCCCTCTACTGGTAAACATTCCATTGAAGTAGATTTGCAATATCAGGAAAAAACTCAAACTAAAAAGGAATTAGATAATATAGAACTAGAAAAACAAGTAACTTTTAAAGGTAATGGTAGTAAAATTTCAATTTTAAAAGAAAATAAAACAGATACAAGTCAAAAAGAAGCACGTAGACATAATAGGGAAAATTCTTTAGATAATTTCAGGGGTAGTAAAGAAAATTTTGTAGATAGACGTAGTAGTAGAGATAATTCTGTAGATAGATTTAGGAGTAATAGTAGAGAAAAATTTGTAAATAGGGGTGATTTTAATAGGTACGATAGGGATTTATCATTAGAAAATAAGAATAGAAATAAAAATTTTAATAGAGTCAATTACTCTAGTAGTAGAAGTAGAGAAGAATACTTGAATAGGAATTTAGGAAATGAATTTAGAAATTATAGTAGGGAAAGATATGATAATAGAAGTTTAGAAAGAAACGATAGAAGTAATGATAGATATGGAAGGTATAATAGTGGGGAGAGATACAACAATTACAATTCCAGAAATAATAGTAGAGAGAGATTTTATAGAGATTCTTCAAGAAATAGAGGTAGATTTGATAGAAACACTGATAATAGTAGATTTCATGGCAATAGAGTTAGTAGATTTGATTCATTTCATTCTGGAACAGCTAATAATAATAGGAATGTAAACGTAAGCCCAAAGATAATTTGTAATAAATGTAAAGGAGTAAATCACATGGCTAAACATTGTACGATAAAAACTAGAAAGTGCTATACTTGTGGATTAATAGGTTATACACGTAATGACTGTATTAGATGTAGATCTCAGGGAAACGGACACAGAGACCAAATGTAGACCGAGCTTTGGCCTCAAACACATCATCGGTCAATGAAAATATTAGGCACAATAAATTAAGTCCAGAAAAATTTTCTTTTGATTCACATGATTTTCATAACGATAATAAACTTTTTTGCACAAATTTAGAATTACAAAATTTTAATCAATTTAGCAAACCAATTTTAAACTATGTACTGGATCAGGCTAGTGAAGGAGAGTCTCCTTACGTAACAGTTTCTATTTATAACTGGGAAATTAAAGGTTTATTAGATTCTGGAGCAAATAATATATTTATTAACGATAAAAGTTCAATTTTACTACAAAACATTGGAATTAAGTTGCACATTTTAAAAGATATCACTTGTACGGTTGCTAATAATCAAGAATTGAATTGCATTGGTTATATGGAAGTTCCAATTAGTTTAAAAGAAAAAATTCACATTTTTAAAGTTTATGTAATACCACAGTTACGTCATAATTTAGTGTTAGGTACTATTTTTTGGATAAAAATGAATTTGATACCAGATTTAAGAAAAGGTGAATGGTATTTTGGCAATGAAGTAAATACAAATTTTCAATTAAATCACATACAAACCGCTGACGATTTAACTCTTAACCAAAGGGAAATTTTAAATAAGATTGTTGATAATTATTTTGTTTCAATGAAAGATGTCAAAGTAGGATGTACCTCGTTAGTAGAGCATGTTATTAAAACTGATCATCCACCAATTAAATCTAGATATTATCCTGTAAGTCCATTTATACAAAAGAAAATCGATGATGAAATTACAAAAATGTTAGAGTTAGGAGTAATTGAAAAAAGTACTAGCGGATGGAGTTCACCAATTTTAATGGTTCCAAAAAAGGACAATACATATCGTTTTTGCGTAGATTTTCGTAAATTAAACTCTGTATCTGAAAAATGGGCATATCCATTGCCAAGAATAAGTTCAATTCTAGATAAATTAGGTAACGCAAAGTATCTTACTACTTTAGACATTCAGAGTGCATATTGGCAAATAAAAATGTCAGAAGACAGCAAAAAATATACTGCTTTCACAATTCCTGGAAGAGGATTGTTTCAATTTACAAAAATGCCTTTTGGATTATCGAATGCACCGGCAACTTTTCAATTTTTAGTAGATAGATTATTTGGACCTGAACTAGAACCTTATGTTTTTAAATATTTAGATGATATTGTAATTGTAACACCAGATTTTGAATCTCATTTAACGATTTTAGAAGAAGTTTTCAAACGATTAAAGGATGCAAACTTAACTTTAAATAGAGAAAAATGTAAATTTTGTCGCAGTGAACTTAAATATCTCGGGTATGTTGTAAATAGAGATGGACTTCATGTAGATCCTGAAAAAGTTAATGCCATTGTAGATCTTCCTAGACCAAAGACTCCAAAAGAAGTTCGTAGACTTAGCGGTATGGTTTCTTGGTATCGGAAATTTATTCCTAATTTGTCTAGTATAATAGAACCTCTTACTAACTTGACTCGTAAAAACACTAAGTTTGTCTGGACACCAGAGTGTGAACAAGCTTTTTCCACAATAAAAGATTCACTTATTAGTGCTCCAATACTTTCTTGTCCAAATTTTAATTATGAATTTATTATACAATGTGATGGTAGTTCACACGGAATAGGAGCCGTGTTAAGTCAATTTTATGATGGTAGAGAACATGTAATTTGTTATTTATCTCGATCATTAACAAAAAACGAACGAAAGTTTACAATTACTGAAATCGAATGCTTGGTAGTACTTTGGAGTATTGAAAAATGGAGATGTTACCTTGAAGGAACACATTTTACTGTTATTACTGACCACCATAGTTTAATATGGCTAAATAATCTGAAAAACCCACAAGGTCGTTTAGGACGATGGGCATTGCGTTTGCAACAATTTAATTTTACTATTATACATAGACCTGGAAAACAACACGTTGTACCAGATTATTTATCTCGTGCCATTCCAGAAATATCTGAGATTAAATTAGAATCCAAAGATTTAGACCCTTGGTATAAAAAAATGACTTTTCGAGTTCATTCAAATCCTTTAAAATATCCAAATTTTCGAATATCTGAAGATGGAAGTCTGTATAAACATGTTGACAAGAGTTCTTCGGATTTATCTAGCTGGAAATTGGTTTTACCTAAAAGCAAACGTAGCGAAATTTTAAAAACATTTCATGATGATCCTATAACTGGAGGACATTTTGGTATTTATAAAACTTATCATCGTATTTTATCTAAATATTTTTGGCCTGGTATGAAATCAGATATCTCGAGATATATAAATAAGTGTAGAATTTGCTCTGAACATAAACCTGAACAAAAACTTAAAGCAGGAGAGATGGGTAGCAAGCCTATCGTAGATAGATGTTGGCAATATATCGCTACTGATTTAATAGGACCCTTACCTCGTAGTTCAAAAGGACATCAATATATTTTAGTAATTTGTGATTACTTTAGTAAATTTACACTAATGTTTCCTTTACGTAAAGCTATCGCTACTAGTATTGTAAGAATTATGGAAGAGCAAGTTTTTCATTTGTTTGGTGTACCTGAATATCTTAAAACTGATAACGGAGCTCAGTTTACGAGCAAAGAATTTAAAAAATTAATGAAAGATTATAATGTTAAACTATTATTTAATCCCCTTTATCATCCAGAACCAAATTTCACAGAAAGAGCCAATAGGGTAATTAAAACCATGATTTCTAGTTATGTTGGAGAAAATCATAGAAAGTGGGACTTGCATCTGTCTAAACTAGGTTGTGCTTATAGAACAGCTAAACATGAGGTAACACAAGAATCTCCTTATTTTATAAATTTTGGGTATGAAATGATTACAAATGGTAACGAATATAAACAAATTAGGGATAAAACTAATTGTATTAATATTGAAGATGATAACGATAACAATTTTAAGGATCCTAAATCCAGACAATCTAAATTAAGTGAACTTAGGAAATTTGTAAAAGAAAAGTTAAAAACATCTCATGTAAAAACTAAACATAATTATAATTTGAGGCATAGGCCTGTTCAATTTAAAGAAGGAGATTATGTGTGGAAAAAAGAATATACCTTGTCAAGTGCTGCTAAGAATTATGCAGCAAAGCTGGGAAAGAAATATACAGGTCCGTTTAAAATCAAAAAGAAGCTTGGTATAAATGTTTATGAACTTGAAGATGACGAAGGCAATGTTAAGGGTAGTTGGCACGTTAAGGATCTAAAACCTGATAAAACGCTTGAGCTTAATGCTAAACCTTGATATTCTGGGGTAAAATCGAAACTGCAAATTTTGTTTTCTATTTGAATTTTTTTTTGTTGGAAGGAATTTGGTTGCGACATTCTTTTCGATTTTAGCTAACTAGTGTTGTCAAAAAAAAAAATCTTCGATTTTTTTTACTGGAATAGAGGGGAGTAATGTTACGGTTACTTTTGTCAAGTACACGTTGTAACATAATATGTCATTTTGACTTGAGGAGTGTATGTGTAAATACAGCTTTGTTAGATGTTTAACTGTAAAAATTCAATCACTAAATCTATACGTTAACTTTAGGTAGTTCATTATTTAAAGGATATCATCATCTAGTAATAAATAAATAAAAGGTCTTGTGTTAATAATTTCATATATTAATAGTATTTCCATTCACATTTCAACACTTTAGTAATCCTTTTGATTCTTAAAATTGTTTGATTGAGTTGTCACATTTATCGACTGTCGTCCAGCTAACTTGTGTCTAGAAATAAACATAAATTTTAATACAAATGTTTCGAGTAAAATATTTAAATCAGTACTTTACCTTAATCAATCAGAGTGTTGTGTGGTACATTATTATTCCTTGTAATTTGCTAGAGTTTTCATACATAGTGTTTAATCTGGAATAAATAGGAACGATAAACAAACCTATAACATAACCATAACTTAAGTAATTCAGTCTATGAAAACGACTAGTTCAAATGTATCACTTACCTTCTGTACCTTGATGTTATTTGCTTATTAAATTTCATCCAATAATTGTTTATAATAATAAATAGAACGAACATAGTAGGTTATAGGAATTGACAGCTACCGGTAATCAGCTGATTACTGGCCGAGTTCGATTCAGTCTTAACCGAATACTCGCTCACTGAACGGTACTGTTCGGAGTAGCTCGATGAATGTTTTAACTTAATATATTTTGCTTTAATAAGTTAGTATTTCTTCAATTAAATTCATTTTGAAACAATAATAAGAACATAATTTTTATAGTTAGATTGTCGTAATATTATATCGCTTCTTATCAAATCTCCAATCAACAGGTTGATCTATGTCAGGGTTGTCTTAATCGAAAGGGACGTCTGTAACAGAACTTCTCGAATCCTATCCAAATTACGGATGCGTTGTATTTTATGTTTAAAATAAATCATTTTTGTGATTACTGTTCAAGGTCGAATGGTATCATGAAAATCCAATTCTTTTTTGTGTCGTTTCGTCGGCGTAGTACGACTGCGCTAGGCACCTGTCCTGTAAGGGGTTAGAGGTTTTCTAGTACTTCCTTCTTGACGTGACCTTTGAGGCGAATAGACGTTGCGTGTAGCTTGGTAAATTTTGGTGAGAATAATCTTTATCCACGTTTTGGTTATTTTGTTGAAATATTTGTATGGTGGGATTTCCGTATTTACCAATATAATAATGATTTGTGAAAAATCTGATCAGCATGATAGCTGGATATATAGCTACAAAGCACGTGTTAGGTCGAGCACATGGTCGACATTTTGTTAAGCCCTGAAAGGGTGAGTTATTAAATTTGGGAAAATGTAAATAGTGTATTAATTCGAATTTTAAAACTTTTAGGCTTTTTATCGTTAGTTTTTTTTAAGAAGCATTAGCATTAGATGTACTTATTAGTATAGGAAGGAGTAGTTGAAAAATTTTGGAGCTTATACCGATGGATGGTTTTGGTTTCTTTTGTTGATTTCTTTTCATGACTTCGAGATGGTTGTAACTGGTTATAGTTCGAGGTGAAATATTGCAGAGTCAATCGATTACCCTAGAATATAAGAAGACCGTTCAACGCTCATACCTTTCCACTCCTGGGAGAAGTTCAGCGTTCTCATATTTTCTTTTGGGGTATTTAAAAATTCAACCGTAAGTCATAACTTGTATATAATTTGTTTGTATATATATATGTGTATGTATTGTAATTATTTCATAAGTTGACAATTTAAAATACCTACCTTGTTTAAATTAAAGTCAAGAACTGGCTATCTAGAAAAGAATATAGTCCAGATCTAGGTATTTGTTATTTGTTGTAATATTAAATTTTTTTGTACCCATAACCACTATTTTTAAAAGTCTGTAAACTGCGTGCAATTGCATTTGGTATTATTATTATCGAATTTCACGTGTAATAAATTTTATTCCTTTAGAATTAACTCATTTTCGTTCATCACTTGATATTGCTAACGAATAGAGAAAAAGTAATTGATACTTATAAATTTGAAGTATTTCTTTATTATTGACTTGGTATATGCAGTGTTTTATGAATAAACAAATTTGTTATAAGCTCCACTCATTGGGTTTTCTTTCTCGTATTATAAATTAATTTAACAGTTTATTAATATATTGTTCACTTAGGTACCTAGACAGATAGTTAGGCAACCAGTACGTCTGTATGTACTGGGAACTCACACTGAGATTGAAGGAAGCTAGCCGAGGACTGGTAAGGTGTGATTATTGAACTGGTTATTACTATATCAAGGAGCAAAACTCCACGTAGCACATTTGTGACATCCAAACGTCGCATTAATAATGCGTGGTCGAAATTAAACTAGAAGAGAAAAAATTATACGACAAAGTTTGATAGCTAAAATTATAATTCCTTTTTTATTTTATGCATGCCACTATGCTTCAAAATTAATCAGTTTGGAGCGTCTACACCTTATTTTTAAATGTAAGCTCATAGATATTTAAAATCTGTACAACTTTAATTCTTCTAAACAAACAATTTTTTTTCCATAATATATATTTATACAGTGTCTGCCAAAAAATCTGTACCATATGGAAAACTTTTCTATACAATTATTTTTTAACGGGTTTCTGCATCATTAAAAGCCACAAAATTGCTAAACATATTTGTCATGTCACAACTATGACACCTCCAAAATGTCATTGGAAATTTTAAAATGGCGTGAAATGCCCTTATTTATCAAAAATGAAAAATACCGTAAGGAAAAGTTGTTTGTAATTACATTAGGAATCTAAGTGTGAAGTTTGGCTTGAATATTTCAATTTCGTAGTTTTTGATTTTTTTCCAAAAATATGTAACAATCATTTTTTTTATTTTTCGTTGTATTAATTTCGTTGTAGTAATTCTGAAACTTTACTGTGGAATTTGCATGATAATAGGCTTAAATATTAAAGAAACGATTGTTCATTTAAACCAAATTTAGATCATATTAATAAAACTCAAAATTCCTATAAAAAATGACCTCAAATAAATTCGTAATAATAATAATCACTTTTAAGGTTTTTGAAGGAATTTTCAGTTCTATTTATGTGATCTAAATTTGATATGAATGAACAACCGTTTCTTTAATATTTATAGTCTAGTTGTCAGACAGAAAATGATAAAAATCGGTCAGTAAATGTTATATGGCTGAATTTTTCAGAAAAAAAATTTGTTGATGTAGAATGTGATAAAAAAATTGGTAAAGGTATTTACACAGAACTTCCCTCTTTATTTGTGCATGGCGGTCACTCTAAAAAATTAACAGTTACGAAATGACATTGAAAATAATAATCGGAATATAGTTATTACTAATATTACAAAGAAAACCTGATAAGTTTTGGTCAAAAAAATATACAGAGTGCTCATCTAACAACAAAAGTTCAATACTAAATGACAGGTGCCAAATATGGAAGGCTTGCGCAAATACCTTTACAAATATCCACCATGAGTGAATTATTTCTTAGGATGACCACCCTGTACATTTTTCAATAAAAGTATAATAGGTGCATATGCCAAATATTATTGCTATGTGTCACATTTTCAATTCCACATTCACGTAGTGGAGTGGAAGTATAGTGGTGGTTAAAAAAATTCATTTGTTTTTTAATTTTTCAAAAATGTTGGTAAAAAAATTTTCAATTTTTTTTCTGCTGAAATAGGTTTAGAATGTCATGAAACGTGGAAATTTTAAATTTGAGCAAAAAGGAAAGTTTCCTTCTATTCTATAGTAGTGGTAAAAAAGATTACAAACTTAATTTTTTTTCCTCTTTGAAGTAGGTTTAGAATGCCATGAAATATGAAAATTTTAAATTTGAGCAAAGAAAAAAAAATTTTCCATCTATTTTAGTGGTAAAAATTTGTCAAAAAATGTTCAAATTTTTTTATTCTGAAATAGGTTTAGAATGTCATGAAACGTGAAAATTTTAAATACGAGCAAAAAAATTTTTTCTATCTATTCTAGTGATTAAAGATTTTCCAAAATGGTAAAAGAATGTTGCAATTTTTTTTTTCCGAAATAGGTTTGGAATGTCAGGAAACGTGGAAATTTTAAATTAGAGCAAGAAAAAATTCCGTCTATTCTATAGTAGTGATAAATAGATTAAAACATTTTTCAAAAAAATGTTTTTCATCTGTTTTAGTGGTAAAAATTTTTTCAAATATGTTGGTGAATAAAATTTTCAATTTTTTTTTTCTGAAATGGGTTCAGAATGTCGTGAAAATTTTAAATTTGACCAAAAAAATTTCCATCCATTCTAGTGGTACAATTTTTTTCCAAAATGGTAAAAACATGTTGCAATTTTTTTTTTCCGAAATAGGTTTGGAATGTCATGAAACGTGGAAATTTAAAATCTGAACAAAGAAAAAAAATCTATCTATTTTAGTGGTAAAATTTTTTCAAAAGTAAAAAATATTCAAATTTTTTTTCTTAAATAGGTTTAGAACACTATGGAACATGGAAATTTGAAACTTGAACAAAGGAAAAAAAATCCATCTATTTTAGTGGTAAAAAAATGTTCACTTTTTCTTTTTCTGAAATGGGTTTAGCGTGTCATGAAACGTGGAAATTTTAAATTTGAGTAAAAAAATTTTTTAATCATTATTTATTCCCTTTATATTTTCCAGTGACAGTTTAACCATTTTTCGCTGAGAGTAGCGTCAACTACCTACCAAATTTGACTGTTCTCCGTCAAGTAGTTTTTTAGTTAATGCACCGACAGACAGACAGACGGAATTGAAAAATCTATATTTCCGTAATCTACGTGATCTGAAACGTTCAAATCCGAAAAAATCTAGAAGGGTGATTTTTTCTCGAATACAATACTTCCCTTCGGTATGCGAGGGAAGTAAAAAGTGTACAGCTCTAAGGTGCCGGCGAATCCTACAAAAATCGAAAATATTGGCCGGAATTCGGTTTTTGGCCAATAACTCGCAAAATAAAAAATATGCATAAAAAACCAATAGCACTAGGCGATAGAGTGGGGAATTTCATATCAAAAACATATATGAAGTTTTTTTGAACGATCAAAAATGTAGGCTCCAGATTTTTTTGTTTTACGGGGCAGAATAGAACGTGGCGACGTGAAGCGTGCCCGGTCTCGGACGCGCTACACTAAATTTGTTGTAACTTTAGAACTAATTGAGTTCAACAAAGCTTAAACGAGAAATATGTAGATATTGGATTATCATGTTTTCAAATATAGAATGATTGTGTAGGAATAGTATATATATGGAGTCGGAACATACAGAGATTTCCAATGAAATCGGTAATAGCTACCGCTTCTACAATTTTTAAAATAAAAATCTGAAACTTTCACATATTACTCTTGAAGTAATGTATAAAAAGATCCGATGGATGGGTATGCTAAACAATTTTTTTAGTAAAAGTTATTAACGTTTATTTTACCCCTAGTTTCATGAATTTTGGAGCAAAGAAAAATGTATCTTTTATTTTTTTTAAATAAAACGGGTTCATTTAATTTTTAAAGTAAATTTCCTAGAAGCATCTTAAAGTACACATTTCAAGCTTTAAAAATCGTACCTACAGAAATCTAATAACGCGATTTAAACAAGAGTAATAGGTGGTTAAAGTTAGTTATACGTATCAAATTTTATCAACTTCTCAAAATCTTGAAATTTTGGAAGTGTACATCTTCAAAAATAGATTTTTTTCTCTCATCAGATCTTTTTGCACATTACTTCAAGATTAATATATGAAAGTTTCAGGTTTTTATCTTTTTCAACATAGTAGAAATGGAAGAGCTTACACCCATTTCATAGCAAATTTCTTTATCTTCCGACTTCATATGTATATACTATTTCTACATAAATTCATTATTATATTTGAAAATATAATAATCCAATAGTCATATGTTTCTTCTTTCATTTAAGCTTTGTTGGGCTCAATTTCATTAATTAGTTCAAAAGTTACAACAAATTTAGTGAAGCGCGTCCAAGAGCGCGCATGCTTTGCGCGCCGCACTTATGTCTCGCCAAGTTCCATTCTCGTGCGCTACATAAAACAATCTGGAGCCTACCTTTTTGATCGTACAAAAAAACTTCATACACAGGGTGTACCTTAATGACTAATATTTCAGGGTGTGATTCCTTAGGTCATTTTATGAAGAAAAGTTCATATGAACATATGTCCACAACGGCTTACATTTTTTACTACAGGGTGTCGGAATTTTTTTTTAATCGTTATTTTTTAATATCAGAAAGTATTTTCGATATAATTTTCAATTTTGGTATGTATTAATAGGATATACTGCCACATATTTTAATTACAGAAATTATTTTATCGGTGCACCAGTGGCGTTCCTACGAATATATCCTCTGATATTTTTTGCGAAAAAAGTGGTACGCCACTGACATGTCGATATTTTTCCTGCTTAGCCTGATCAATTCTACATGAAAACAGTCTCTTGCGTTTTTCTCGTCAGACGAACAGTTCTTGATTAAAACAATTAAATTCATATTGAAATTCATTACACAGGCACACAGACACACACACACAAAAAAAATGTCGATTACACGGATTACACTACTCGGTGTATTTTGGCTTGCTGAATCCAAATCCAGTGTCATTTTTGCCCCATCACGTCATAATTTTTTTTGTATACTCAAAAAACAGTTAGAAAAATGCAAAAATGGAAAATTGCATTTTTCTAACGATTTTTCTAAGAATAGAGAAAAATTGTGACGCGGTGGGGCAAAACTGACGCCGGATTCAGATTCAAGAAGCCAAAGTAATCTAGGGATGATTGGTCTGGTCCATGTAATCGACAATTTTTTTGTGTGTGTGTGCCTGTGTAATGAATTTCAATATGAATTTAATTGTTTTAATCAAGAAATGTGCATCTGACGAGTAACACTTAAAAGACCGTTTTCATGTAGAATTGATCAGGTTAATCAGGAAATATATAGACATGGAAAAATGTCAGTGGCGTACCACTTTTTTGGTAAAAAATATCGGAGGGACGCCACTAGTGGAGTGATAAAATAATTTTTCTAATTAAAGTATGTGGTTCTATATCCTATTAACACATACTGAAATTGAAAATAATATCTCAAATGCTTTCTGAGATATTAGAAATTAACGATTGGAAAAAAAATTCAATACCCTGTATCAAAAAAATTAAGCCGTTGTGGACATATGTTTATATGAACTTTTCTTCATGAAATGACCTAAGGAATCACACCCTGAAATATTAGCAAGTCATTAAGGAACACCCTGTATGTATTTGATGTGAAATTCCCCACTCTATCGCCTAGTGCTATTTTTTTTATATACTATTTTTATTTTTCGAGTTATTGGCCGAATACCGAATTTCGGCCAATATTTTCGATTTTTTTAGGGGTCGCCGGCACCTTACAGCTGTAAACTATTTTTTATCATATTCTACAACAAAAAAAAATACTTCTCCTGAAAAATTCAGCCATATAACATTTAGTGACGCCTTAAAACCGACGACTGGGCTATTAAGCCGATTCTCGTACAAAATGTCACAGTAACGATTCAGAATTACTGAATACAGCCCACGACTGTCCTGTTGTTTTTGTAAAAATGTTTTTTTACCATTATTAATTACATTTATAAAAGAAATTCAAAGAAATTCAACATTTATGTATTTTTGCATTGAAATATTTCAAATTAACTCAACTGTAGACAAGAAATTCAAAAAAAATAAATGTTACATATTTTTGGAAAAAAAGGGAAAAACTAGAAAATTGGAATTATCGAACCAAACGTCACATTTAGATTATTAATATAACTACAAATAACTTTTCCTTATGATGCTCTTCCATATTTTGATAAATAAGGACATTTCAGGCCATTTTAACGACAAATATTTTTAGCAATTTTGTGGTTATTAATCATGCTAAAACTAACAGTGACCCTCGTTTAAAAAAAACAAATGAATGAAAAAGTTTTCCATATGGTGCAGACTTTTTGGCGGACACTGTATATATAAAATTAAAATTTCATTACAGCTTACTTTAAGTCGAAAAGCATACATGTTGGAAGTGTATTTTAGTTTCAATCAGATAAGTACCTAGCTTTCTTGTTGATGATATTGTTTAAGTAATTTAAGAATTTTTACTTCTATTTTTGTATTGTATAGCTTGAATGTAAATGACCGTGATATTTAGACCCTTGTATCTAGCAGTGATCCGTTTATGACACTGGTAATAAATTTGTTTAGAAATTTAACACATGTTTACCATTGACTACCTTATTTAACTGGGAAGCTTATTGTTAGTAGTAGTAAAAAGGGCCAAGGCATTTTGGTTTAAAATGGATTTTTATAACCATGACTAAATTTTCTAACAGAAAGTTAAAACATTAAAGCTGATAAATTTTGTCCTAATACCTATGTTACATTAGAAAATGTTATTAATTTCTTTTTATAAGGTGTGAAGAATATCCTATCTTATCTAGTAAACAAATCTTTAAAAATTTATGAATTAATGGGTAATTGGATGTCCCGGTGTAGTCCCGCTTACTTATTAGATTCCTATAGGGGCCCCAAGTTGTCCAAACGACGGTGACGTTTCGGCATAATTACATCTTGCCATCTTCAGATGATAACTGCCTACTGATGAGCCCCGTTGCTCAAACTGAACTGAGTTCAATTCGTTAACCAATGGGTTTTTGGAAATATCTTGAAAATTATGAATTATATCAAAAACTCAATCAATCCATCAAATTCAATTTCAATAAAAATTAACAAAGTTATGGCTACTTGTTAAAAAATTGCCTTTTTTATGATAATCGACATTGGAGTAGGTATTACTTTAAATTTCGTTGTGAAAAAAGAATTCATTCAAACTTTTTTGTAGCTTTTGAGATAATAAATCAATTGGTATATATTTTTGTTAAAAATAATTTGCTTTTATCCAAATTTGTGATAAACACGTTTAATGAAATAAAATATTGTATATTTCTGTTGTGAAATATAGTTCATTTGAACTATATGAAAATGGAATCAGTAGTGTCATTTAGCAAAATTAAACGTCTTCTATAGCCACTTCTGGTAAAAATTATAGAAAAAACATTTTATATTTATTGCAGAAAATGTTTTGTAAGGCATATAAAGGAAAATGTATAATTTCTTTAAGTACCCATATTAGTACAGCTAAACAATCACGGAATAATTTTCTTTTATTACCCTTTAGTTATTTGCTACACGGTTGAAAAACACTTTTTGTGAAATTTGCGTAATTTTGCAGAATTCTCAATGTATTGGAAGTATTTTGAAAAAGTCACGTCTTAGGAATGTGGGTTATTACCTTTATTGATGCCGACAACATTATCTTAAATTTGTTTTATGATACGTCAAGATCACATGTTTCTAGAGAAAATGAAGACGATTTAAGTTTGAGGTATAGGTACAACATTTATTTCAAACCGCTCCTTGTCTTTTTTTCATTTGACTGAAAATTATCAAGCAATTTGGAAAATACTGTACACACTTTCAAGGGCGATAAACCACAACTTTATTCAAACTCATAAGATCATTCAGTAGGCTATTCAAAAACATATATATTGTAGAACTTGAGTCATGTTTAATTTCATTAACATTTAACATTGCAAATTGTGTTTTTATAATAAACGTTTCTTTTTATATAACACGTTAAGTGCCACAAAAACCTTACTCTCTGTGCCAAATTTCGCTTTATTGTATTTCGAATTCATTTTACTAGTAAGATGATAAAAATATAATTTACAAAATGTTGCGAAATATTTTTGTACTTTTTTTTTGCAAAAATCTTTGGGGCACAACATTTGTGCCTCGCAGCACAGACGTATCTTCTCTACACTCTCCGCATGCAAAAAGGCATTTTGTGTCGATTGCTTCTTCAAAGTACATAAAGCTAATTTTGTATAATTTCAAATATAAGTATCTATGAATACATAGTACATGAATACATATTAATGCATGTGTTTATTTTTCTTTATATTAGGCTTTTTTATTTATCTTTTACATAAATTTTACTTCAATTTTCTATAAAATCCGAAACAAAGATAATTTTCTGGGGGTTTTTACACCGTCTGCATCATCTTGCCGAGCTTATTTCATTCCCATTTAATAATATGGTATCTGTGGCACTGCCGTTGTGTCACAGCCCAGGAAAGGATAATAGTACATGAGGCACTAAATTTGTGCCTCGAAGCCGGGTGGGATAATTCTGTGAGGCACATCACGTATGCCTCATGGCAGTTAACGTGATAAAATACACTTTCAGATGTATTAATCAACCGTAATGTCATATTATTTTAACTTTATTAAATCAGTATTAATAATTACTTAACAAACGCACAATTTGTATCTCAATTTGGGATAGAAAACTCACATTACTAGAGGGGAAAATGATTCCTTTGTAAATTCCCAAGACGAACTTAATATTTCGTAACTTAAATTTTGACATAAATTAGTTTTTATTCCCAGGATGAAATTTTAATGTAAAATGTTCAGATTTTTATGTATTTATACCTCGCTAGACTGCAGATTGTAATAATATTCTTTTAGGAAAATACGATAAAGCAACATAGCAGACATCTGACAACGCCGCGGGAAGTCAATTAAACCTGTTATTCTTATATTCGGATGTCATTTTACGCATCGATCAAAATATTCATAAGGACGCCAATTAAACCGTAAAATAGGTAGGACGCTAAGCTAGCCTGTAAATATATTTTGTGAATATCAGTGTGTATATTGACGGAAGCCAAGTGAGAACGTTATTAGGTTGGACGCCAATTAATACCGTATATAAGTATATATATATATATATATATATATATATATATATATATATATATATATATATATATATATATATATATATATATATATATATATTATATATATATATATATATATATATATATATATATATATATATATATATATATATATATATATAAATCAAAACGAAATATGATATTATCCCATAATAATAATTCGTGAAAAAACAAATATATATTTCTTTCCTTCCCTCCTCATACCCAAAAGGCGAAACTAGTCCACTATGAATCGTTACAATGTCAACTTGAGATACGACGTTCCAATTTCATATCTGGACTACTATTAACATTAGAAACAATTCAAAATAACATTCAGTAACATTTTTATATTCCTCTCAAAAAACTAATACTTTACTCTTGGCACAAATTCACGTTTCCTTATCTGCTAACCACACTAAGTTATTTTGAAAATCTGAGTATGGCTAATGACTTTTCACGATAAGCAAAACATTTTGAAGGATGACTTTTTCACTTAAAATGCGAAATAAAGATAATTACAAGTATAGTTAGGTCCACCCAGGGACACACTGTATATTATATTTTAAGTATGTCATTATTATTGTGGTGTGTTATTATATTACTAAAATATAAAACTATTCATGAAATAAAGTATAATGTATCTATTTACTTGTTTAGCTGTTTAGGTGTTACCTTTGTGTGCTATCAAATTTGAGAAAAAAAAGTACATGGGGGCTAACAAAAAAATTTCAACCCTCTATATTAACCTCTTTATTTCAACAATGTGAGTTTTTGGTAAGGTAACCTTAGTAATCATAGAACATATAATATATCTGTGGACGGAACACAATTTCTACCCTCTATATTACCCCCCCTGTAGGTGTGCTAGCTTTAAAAGTGGTTGTACTAGCGTGTGTTAAGTGTAAGCATTGTGTGCTAGTAAATTCAAGACAACAAAATAAATGGGGGGGGGGGCTGAAGAAAAAATGTACACCCTGTATATTACCGCCCCTGTAGGTGTGTCAGCTTTGAAAGTGGTTGTGTTAGGTGTAAGCACTGTGTGCCCGGGCTTCGGGTAACCTGTAGTACATGTCGGGCTTCGTATCATCGTTGGGCACGTATATATATCGACATGATATTTGCCATACGAACAGACAGACACTGTATAAATTATGTCAATGAAAATAAACTAAATTAAAAAATTTAAACAAACAATGCTATACGCGAATTAATTTATTATATTGGATATGAGCACTCGAGGTATGATGCATCGAGCAGATTCCAGAATGTAACTAAAACTAAGCCTAAAAATTTTACTACTAAAGCACATCGTAATAGATTCAAATGGTACAAAATATGTAAAGACTCTCATACACTATACTTACATCGTGTATGCCCATAATTTCAAAGACTATTTGTAAGGTCCACGATGATATTTGTGAATGACCATAGCGTAGCTCAACGATTATTATTAAAACCATTGTGTACATGGACTTTACCTATACTTCATTTATATTGTATTATGTTCCATTAACTAGTTCATCTAGGAGGTATGAGATGGTGTTGAAAATTACCCG